>CM029770.1:25551352-26751352 GCA_017562165.1 Ectropis grisescens
TCTAAGAATACATATTTTAGACTGAATATTATTAAGTTGTTCACAAAATTTTCGGCTACAAATTCTAACCTTTTTGCATTAATTATTTACCGCACATTTTATACAGAGTTTTTGAATGAAAGCATGATATATAGAGGTACTAGCGGCCCGTTCCGGCTGCGCTCGGATATTGTCACATAAAGCCCATTAATCGAAATAAAAACTATCCAATCTTTTAAGTTGGCTCAATCTACACACGGTGTCCAAATTTCATTAAAATCGGCTAAGTAGTTTAGGAGTCCATCGTGGACAAACATCGACAGGAAATTTATATATATTAAGATAATACCAATTACCTGTTCTCCGTTACGATGAAAACACCGTAGTGGTAAACACCAGTGAGAACAATCTAGAATCAATTAAGTATTTAGATTGTTTTTACCGGCCAAGATGGGGTCGTACCATCTCAGATGCCCTTCCTTTAGGATGTTTTATTCACGTATTTTTTCTTTAGATATTATCTACTAAGTACCTAGCATTAACTACTCGTAATTGTCAGTAAGTTTAGGTTTAAAGGCTCCTACGGTTTTGTCCCATCCCAAGTTTAATATGCAGTAAATGGTATCTGAAATGAACTTCCAGTTGCCAAAAACACCGTGGCCAATAGTTTCCAGCTCATTAGAAGCAAAAGACACCTAGAATTGAGCATTCTCGCTTTTCGTAAGTTTACCGTGAAGCGTGGATTGGTTTGTAGATTGAGTTCTCAAAGACAAACATTAATCTTGAAAGCATCCTAAACTGAATTCACACTCCATTTAGATGATATAAACTATGAAGATGTGTCACGGTGCTTGTATTGGGCTAGCGTAGAATCGAGTTACCAAACTTTACACCATTACACCATTGTAAAAGACAATTTCGACAAATACTTATTAAAAAAACATATCAATCAAGCACTCGAGCAATATTGATAATAATTATGAAGTCATCAAGAACGGAAGATAAACGTACTTAGCTACAATTCGAAGTTCAGCACTTGGATCTAAATATAGTCATTACATACACTTCGATAATATAAATGAATATGAATAATCTTGGTGCCAAAGGTCACGGGGACTAAAAACAATCATCTCTACGGATATACTGATACTAAAATTAATGTGTAATGATAATAACTGTCGTACAATAACTCACAATTTCCTGATGTATTATATATTTATTTTGCAGCCGGATTGTATAATTCGCCGTATTACATTACAGCTAGCCGTTTTCAAAAACAGGGCCGTTTTGTAATGCGGCGGTTCTACGATTAGCCGTATTGTAAACTAAACGAAGTAAAAGTAGCACTGAAGAGGCAGATACCTGATAGACGTAAAAGTTTGTAGTAAAATACCGTGTGCCTGGAGGGCAACTGCGTAAATGTGGGACAACTTACAACTTGTGTTGGATGCTTCAAAAGAAGTGGTTACATATTGGAACAAACGTTAATTAAAAAAAGAGTTTGATAATGAATCTGCTCAAGGTATGGTGAATCGTGTGTAATTTACCCAAACTACACTAATCATTATTTTTTTCTGAAAAATCAAAGAACTGATAAGCCAGTACAAACATTTTGTAATCGATTAGCCAGTACAAACATATGTAATCAAATAATATGGGTCCACCAACTAAACTTGCTGCTCAGATTGTACAACTATTATAGTTTCGGAGTAAGTGAAAATATCATCAACGTATTTATATCTACTCTTATAATTTTATAAATAGCTTGACCAATTTAGAAAAAAATGACATGTAACCCCTGGTAAAAATTGTCTTAGAATCCAGGAAAAAACCGGTTCAGGCACATGACTTAAAAAACTTTCCTACAACTCGGAACCTCCTTTTTTTGAAGTCGGTAACTTACAGTGCAACGGAAACTAGTATTTTTCATATACCTATAAAAAGTTATTACGAAATCATGACCAGCAGTAAAAAGATTAACCCACCATTGACAGAATACGCTTCAGACCACAACGTTTATGGACGCTCATGCATGATAAATAAGCCGGTAGATAATTGCGGTGCAAATAAAATTTGTTTTAACGGTACTGCAACATTTGCGAGGAGCGTTCACCTCCGCGCGTGACAAACTCATCCTGGCATAACATTATTACATGCATCGCACTTACACCAAACGCCGATTTCCTCGCGCGATATAGCGGTACTACGCACATCTCCATAATTTTTGTATCACAAATTTTATAACATCCGTCGTAGAAGACCCCGCCAAGCAGTGCGTTGTTCTCTGTTGACTCGTTGGTTCCACAATCTGATTCCTTTGATTGCGCTAAGTAATTTTATTTTATTACTACCTACATTTATGTGTCGCGTTGTAACCTGTGTCTTAACAACCTCTACTTTAACGGGATGAAACGTAGCCTGTATATTAATCTGGACAATGTATAGGCTACGTATTTAACGTCCATACGAAATACATATTTTGTACACATTACGCATTTAATTTTATTCATATACGTTCAGCAGTTACAGAGATACATGGAAACAAACATACCCACACACCTTACAAACACACAAATTTTCACCTTTATAACACTAATATCATGCTTCACGCAAAATAGATATGTTCCAACTAATATACATGTAGGTATAGCTCAACGTCTATTTAATATTTTATTGACTTTACATCATCTCTACATCTCATCATCATCTATACGGTATTACTAGTCAGTTTTTAAATCTTTAAAGGCAATCATCATTTACCTTCGTGAGTTTTGGCAAAATCCTTCGGATTTGGAAATACGTGGGTTTTCAAATGAATGGATTCAATTTTGCTTTATTACGGTCATAAAATAAACAAGAAATCTCATGTAAAGTTGTTAAAAAAATGTCATTAACATGGGCAGAGGCAGATTGGTCAGGTGTATAAAAACTGAAATGATCTCACGTAATTTCGTATCGGAGGCACGTTCTGGTCCGCAACGTAATGATGAGAATCAATTTGTTACTGGCACTTAGGCGGAGATCCATGGAACCGTGAGCTTGAGCTTTTATTGATACTTTACTGAGAGCATCATCAACATTCAACGCAATCTACTAGCTATATAGATTACTAGTGATTAGACCGCAGAGGTAAATTGGGTATAAAGCGTCTTATGTATTGTTAATTTATGCTATTCCGAATAACATCCTGCTTGGTTGCCTAAAAAGAAGGTGTTAGCTTTCATGCGGAAGACAGCAAGCAGTTGAAGAAGACTTTAATTAAAGCTGAGAGTAGGGCTGAGTGGCGTGCCAAATGATAGTCCTATGTCCAGCGATGGGGCTAAAATAGATTGATGAAGGTTTCATGATCTACTAACATACATGATCTTTTGAAACGTTCAAGCATGTTCAAAGTCATCAGACGTCAAAATTATTCAGAGTGGTGTCTTTCACCGCATAAGCATACCACTTCGCGTTCCCACTGCTGGGACTTCTTTCTCAAAAAGAGCCTCAAAGCTATAATCCACTACGCTGGCTGGGCTGGTCAACGGATAACTCATATCCTCGAAAGATTTCTTGGAGCGTGCTGGTCTTCGCCGTCCAAATTACACGGAGCTGACAAACTTTTCACAAAAAACTTTTAAACAAAGTCACCGACATAGTTCAGCGTATTAGCAAACTGAAGTGGCAATGGGCCGGTCACATCTGTCGCAGACCCGATAACCGTTGGGGTAGACGGGTTCTGGAGTGGAGACCGCGAATTGGTAAACGTAGTGTAGGACGCCCTGCGACTAGATGGAGTGACGATATACGAAAGACATCTGGTGGCGGTTGGAAGCGTAAGACCGAGGATCGGGCTGAGTGGCGTATTATAGGAGAGGCCTATGTCCAGCAGTGGCGAACACGGGCTGATGATGATGATGATGATGACAAACTTTTGCATCTGCACCTAAAACACAACAGGTGACCCAGGAACGCTAGAATTAAAGCTGATCAGTCTGGCTACCGCTTTTAATTGAACGTGATCGATTGTTATTAGTTACGTGACTCGCTTCAACCACACAGTTTGACCATGATCTTTCCCGTTTCAGTGTCTCCACCGATTATATCATTAGTGTTTTGTCATGACATCATTTTTTAAATTACAACGCCAAAAGTGTATCATAGTGGTTTTATCATAAGTCCCGTTTATCTTTTCGACGAATTGTTTTGACGGGTTTGATTTTCAATTCGCATTTTAAAATATAATAATTACTAGCTTTTACCCGCGACTTCGTCCGCGCCACATATTTATTAAAGTAATTGAGGCAGTACCTACTCGTATGTCTACTACCATACAAATTCACGTTTCCTAATCAAAATCGGTCTAAGTCAAAGTTTTATATTTATTAATAAATGTACAATTTACACGACAAATTACAAAGAAACTATGTTCTCAAAAAATTAATCAAAAACAGACTTTAATTTAAAATCATATTGGGACGGTCCACCAAATTTTATTAGAGTCTATTAGTAGATTGAAGTCGGTTAAAAATAGCATACAAAGAGTGCCAAGATCCTTCCATGCACACTTTTACTCCTCATTTCCACTCTTTTCAACTCTTTTCTGTGATAAAAGTCGCCGTTGTCCTTTCCTAAGTCTAGGTAGTCTATCTGTGCACCAAATTGTAACAAACTCTTTAAGTGGCTTAGGCGTTAGACGGTAACGGACAGAGAGAGTTACTTTCATATATATAATTTCATATGAGAATTGAAAACAGGTGTTCCTGATCTTTTTATAGGAGGCAGTTGTAAAAGATTACCGAAAAGTAATACGTTTACACTCCAAAAAACTAATTTTTACAGTTCTTAATTTGCCTTAATCGAGCGTCCATCATGCATAACATTTGATAAGACACCATGGAAATCTCGTCGAATATCAAAAATTCTGTCTGATAGTCTGATACGCCATTTAGTGACTGCGCCCAACTTAAGTATTGAGGTTGTATAGTGCACTGTATTCTTCTTGTCAAGCCCTTTTATTTGATACCCATGTTGATGGGGTTCATAAAACCTAAGTTATCCGCCATTGTGTAGAGGCCGCCATCTTGGATTTTAATTTTATATAATACATTGCATTCTACTGGTTGAGCACTTTCATTTGATACCCATATTGATGGGATTGATAAAACCTACGTTATCCGCCATTGTGTAGCGGCCGCCATCTTGGATTTAATTTTTTTATAGCACTATTGTATTCTGCTTGTTGAGCCCTTTCATTTGATACCCATGTTGATGGGATTGAGAAAACCTACGTTATCCGCCATTTTGTAGCGGCCGCCATCTTGGATTTCAATTTTTATAGTATATTGTATTCTGCTTGTTGAGCCCTTTCATTTGATACCCATATTGATGGGATTAATAAAACATAAATTATCCGCCATTTTGTAGCGGCAGCCATCTTGAATTTATAATGATAATGAATAAACATAATTGTATTGTCACCAAAATCCAAAGTGTATACAAAATTTCAGATTAACCGGTTGACAGGAAGAGGGTGAAATTTGAATTACTAAATTTGACCCAAGAATAAATAATCATAAATAATAAAAAAAGAAAACCCCAATTCCACCCCGTAGGTACAATTCGAAACTACAAAACTGCTAAAACATACATTTTATGGTTTCGTGTTAAATATCTAGACGTAAAGTTTCATAGTTCTTCAACAATGACGAAGTTTTCCATATAAACTTTCATCCCTTATTTTAACCCTTTCAACCCTTTTTTTCGGAACAAAAGTAGCCTATGTCCTTTCTCGGGATCTATTCTATCTATGTATCAAATTTCATCAAAATCTGTTGGTTGGTTTAGGCGGTAAAGACGGACAGACAGACAGACAGACAGACAGACAGACAGACAGACAGAGTTACTTTCGCATTTATAATATTAGTATGGATAGTATGGATTAAGTTCGAATGGTATTATAATCGCACAATGGCCGAGCGACACGAGGCTAGTTTTTCCAGCTAGGATAGCAAGCTAGTACTTCTAGCTTCATATAGACAAAACTAGCGTTGCGTAGCGTTGTCTACACGAAGCGTGAAGCTAGCACTAGCTTGCTACCTACCTTACTAACACTAGCTTGCTATCCTAGCTGGAAAACTAGCCTCGTGTCGCTCGGCCATAAGAATGAACACTGGAACTTCGAAAATAATTGATTTTGATCTGGTCTCGTAGTGGTCGAACTCATTGCAGAGTCCACCTGGAGTAGCGTAGTTTTACTTTACCTTTTCCAGTTATTCTACCGTCTAATAGTAATGTGTAACAGTTTGAAGGGCAATGTTTCGGGAGAAATTACATGTCAAAGAGGTAAATTATCTCATTTAATTACAATATTAGTAGGATAAGTAAAATAAGAAAGAAAGTATGACATTGGCGGGATTATGGAGCTAATCCACATAACACAAAAAAACGAAAGGAAGTAAAAGTCATATATGAACAATTTGATGATAAAATAGGACTACAATGACTCATCTTTGTTTGGTCTAAGAAGAAAGCACTAAATTCCTATCCCTTTCCGTATCTAGACTACCCGGGTCACGTCGAGATTGAGTTAGATTTTATCTCTCGCCTCCAGTACCCAGTACGTAGCCACTAAGTTCTCGGTACCGCTAATCCTTTCTTACGATCTGCCGGTTACCCTTTAAGGACCACCATTTTTATCTTTATCATCACTTATTCGCCATGCGGCGGTTCCAGTCCTTCCAGTTTTACTTCAAAGACGCCGAATTTGTTTAGGGCTTTACTGTTATATTGCGTTTTATTGTAATTGTTAGCTACTTTATCAGGTAATAAACAGTATGTAAAACTTATATCTTTACTTTCTTTATTTATCTTATTGCTACCTTTTCAAAGACGTAGATTTTTCAAGTGTACGATTGATATGCGATTTTGTTGTCATGTGTTATAAAAGTCCCATTAAAAAGATTAAAAAAATTGTTACCAAAGAAACAAAAAAAACTGTGTGGTGATATCATCGGTGAAGGAAAACGTCGCGAGGAAACTGGTATAATCCAAGAAAGGCATATTGTGAAGATATGTATCATCCGCCAAATCGGACCCGGCCTTGGTCAGCGTGGTGGATTATGGCCTTGACTCTCTCCTTGTGAGAGAAGATCTCAAGTCCCAGTATTGGAAATGTAAAGCTATCTTTTCGAATTTTATAGTCATGAATTGGGATTACAAACTTGTGCAAAATGTATGCAAAAGCGTTCAAATGATAAGTGAAAGGTGACTGAATTATTCTCGCATCAAATTTCTATTTTCACAGAAATTAGGCTTCGCAGTGTCGGAACATCTGTTTCTAGCACACATTCGACGATGTACAAACACACCTGAATCCAAACGATGTCATCGTGTCACAATTTCTGCATCTCGCCGAATTAAATACACTTGAAATAATGTTAATATCTCTGTTATCAGTCTTGTTCTAGATAAAAACGGACGGTTAGTGCATTTTATTTGCATTCTTGATAGCGTATCTACTTTTATTGTATTCATCTGACTCTAAAACGTTATTCAGTTTTTTTATTTAGAAAACAAAATAGTATGCGAATTTTATATTATTACTAACTACACCCCGCGGTGTAACATGGTGTGAAAATAAAAGTATGCAGAGCATAAAATAATAATAATAATAAATATTGGTGGACAATTCACACACAACACCATCTGACCCCAAACTAAGCAAAGCTTGTGTGATGGCAGCCAGATAGCTGATATAATACTTATATAGTTTTAAATACATACTTATTATACATAGAAACACCCAGACACAGTGCAAACATTTGAATTCATCACACAAATATTTGCACTGGGTGGGGATCGAACCCACGACCCTCGGCTTCGCAGGCAGAGCTACTACCAACTAAGCCACGAGGGCAGTCAAAAAAAAGCATCTCCGTGTAACATATCAGCCAAAAAAATATAAATTGTACGGTACATAATTATATACTTTCATATACATTTTATGAAAAGCTGTTAATTTGGAATTACAAATAGACACATCTACTTTACTTATACATATATTTAGATGAATAGATTTAAATTCATTATTGTGATGTTACTACAGTTAAACGTTACGTCATCAGTCCAAATATTTAAATCATTATAAAATTAAACGAGTTTTATGATTAGGAATGTAGGTATCCAGTATAATTATTAAGTATTGGTATATTGGTATACCTACCTAATTATGATGTTAATAAACACAGCCTAAATATATGTTAGGGTTCGTCTAGTTCTGGGAATATCGCATTCCCGTACTCGTACGTTCAACCTCCTAAGTCTCACATAACATCGGTAAGCTATTTAAAAACAAAGCGTTTCTGTGCTAATGTTTCGACTAGGCCTAACTGTGGCTCGTTTGTAAACTTCCAACAAAACAGTTGTATTGTTTAACAGATTAGGTATTATTTTGCAGTCACGTGCAACGTTTTCGAACAATCGAGATTATTTATGCACAACTTAATAATTTGAAGCTAATTGCTAGTTGTTTTGCTTCTGAAGTGGTTCAGCACTTCATTACTTTAGTGGCACCAGAGTATTTGAGATAACAATAACACGGAGAAGGGCAGGTCTTTTTATCAATTATTTTTTGGGCACGCTAATTCTCGAAAGTTGTAAGGTGATAATTTATTGGAGCACTCAGTGTGCCACCAGTGCGTCTTTGGGAACACTGCGTACAAAAAAACCCTGGCGAAGAGTATATTGGTTTTTATCGGATCCATCCTGGAGAGAGTGCAGCTAATCTGATTTATTTATTATATGGATATTGCATTTCTTCTGTCAGACAGCTCGTAGCTCTAAAAAACGACATCGTTTCATGAACAACGTTCCAAAGACCAGAATGAGGAGTTTTGACTCGACATTCGCAATAAGAAAGTCTAGGCTATGTAATGCGTTGCCCGAGTAGGTGTTTAACGTGACAACGTCTAATAAATCGATGAACGCCGGCTGCATGCCCGAAAAAGTGTCCCGTTATGTCCCGTTACGCTTGAGCCGCATCTACCAATGTTTTGTTAAGACGTTGTCACGTTAAACTATCGTCCGTAAGCCAACCGACTTTACAGACAACCAATTTTTTACTTGATGGTTTGATCTTGGTGTTTTCAAGTCGAGATTGAATCGGTTTGTTCCAGGTAAGCACGCTCCATCGTAAACCGCTTTGTCGACAGGCGAGATAGTCGTCAAGACGTCAAGTGTAAGCCTATCATTACAAAATAATAATAATACGATGATACCGTCGATCTTGAACTCAAGTGAATTCATAGATGTACGTACTATTTTCTCCTATACAATACTAAGATAATACTATAAATTTCGCAATGTTGTTTGTATTGATGGCGTCGTAACTCCGAAACGAATGGACCACCGACTTAGATGCGAATTTTTGTTTGACATATTAAGCGGGATTAAGATGTTTAAGTCTATTTATTACATTAAACTACAATACCATATGTAGTTACGACGCCATAACCTAAGCACAACAAGTTTAGTACCATTGAAGCTGAACTTGATACAATATCATTGATTAGGAGACCAGAAATGTATCACAATAATTACCAGTTATAGTCATGTCCCACGAGTATAAACTTGATGTTTGGCATTAGCCAAATGTATTAACATTGGAAACTTAAGAGTTCTTCAGGACACTACCTATCGGGGTGAACCAATTAAAAAGCAAAATAAAACACGTAATCAGGCAAAGATTAACTATAATCCCGAAACCCGTACAATATAGTGGGTTTCGTCACTTGACCCAAATGCACGCAACCGTTGCCTGATAAGATTACAGTGCAAACTGACAACACAGTTTGTTTGTTTGTATTGATAATAGCCCAAGGTCGTTGCGGCGCTGTATCGATTTTCCCGGAAAATCCTCCGCTCTTCCCGGTTCGAGCAGGACTGAACATGACATTGCAATATGTATTCCTTTGATATTTACAAAGTATGAATATTATGCGAAGCAGAATAGTAATTACCTACCTATTTGTTCCATAAAAAATGATGAAAGTAAAACAAAGTGAAATGAAAGTGAAATGCGAAAAATATACGAAAGAAGCTGTACTGGGTCGAGTGGCGTCCCAATTTATGAATCCCTATATGAACCATTTGGGATGAGATTGGAATAAAATCTTTCCTAGTTCTCGCCTTTTTGCCGACTTTTATGCTTCTTATCTATACTAATTCATTCAGTGTCTTTCCTGGTCTTTAGTTTGTTTACAATAAAAAGTGATTCAACATCACAAATAAATACAAGTAGTAAATATAAGTAGTAGTAAATTTGAACAAGTGTTAAACTATTAGCTTTGTTGGATCAATTAATATGTAGTAGATCATTTCTAATATGGAACAGGATAGTAAACATGTTACAACTAAAAAAAAAACATATTAGTTGTCTGCAAAGTCGGTTGGTTTACTGACGATAGTTTAACGTGACAACATCGTTATAACACATTAATAGATGCCCCGCAATCGTACAATGAGCGTAACGGGACATAACGGGACACTTTTTCATTCATGCAGCCGGCGTTCGTCGATTTACTAGACGTTGTCACTTCAAAAATATTAATAATAAAATGTATACCTTACACATGTGGTTGTTACACATTTTTATTGATATCTTTTGTTAATCATTCACATTTAAATAAACGAACAATGAATTAAAAAATGGTCTTAAAATATTTATTTTATTGTTTTACAAATTAAATCTTAGTATTAGCACATCATTACTTTTAGCCTATTACATCCCACCGCTAAAGACACCTCTTCGTTAGCACAGTTGCATAAACTGCAGCAGTCGATACGATAACAAATTGAACTACTGTGTATTATCTATTCTATGCTACTGAGCTAAATAATCAAATCGTTTTTTTTATCTTCATATCTTGTTTTGGTATCTATAGGGGAGCGGTAGTTTATTACTAATGTACAAATACAATAAAATAAAATACAATAGTAATATAATATAGTTATAAATAAACTATGACCGAATTGGCACATGTTATTGACCATTTATAAAAATATAATATAGCTTACATTTGTTACTCAATTATAATGCTCCCAATTTGTTCTCTATGCTCTTATTCCATACTTTAAGCGGAGTTATTTAATGGGTCGAATGATTTTTGTGTGTATTCAGAGAAAACAAAACAAATTATCTTTCTTTTCATTATTAGTAATAGACAAAATATTATTATTCAACTATGTTTTATTATAGCGCAGGGTAGGCTTCACTGATACTTATTGATGGATATTTAAAGCCATTTCTTTTTGTACGGTTGGAATCCGTTATTGCATCTATTTCTGGGCCGGCCTGTAATAAGTAAACTGTATCTGTACACTTCAGCATATTACTTCATGGCCCTTCCATAGAAATATCGCGTGCAGATAATCTTTATTGTAAGCAATTGTTAGCAAAACATTAGGTGAGATTAACCCAACTTTATACACACTTTCACACCTTTTACCTAATGATAAAAATAACAAACTGAAATAG
Source organism: Ectropis grisescens (assembly GCA_017562165.1). Lineage (NCBI taxonomy): Eukaryota > Metazoa > Arthropoda > Insecta > Lepidoptera > Geometridae > Ectropis > Ectropis grisescens. The sequence continues at coordinate 25,562,850 of CM029770.1, forward strand.
TTTTTCGTTATGAATTATAACAATACGTCACGCACGTAACTTAGTTGTTTCAATCCTACCTAAGCTATTATACGTTATTTTAGTCGAATATGAAATTAATTATAAATAATTTATTTTTGTTTGTTACTAATACCTAATACCACTGAAATGGTTGTGGTGGAAAATATTTCCCCAAATTATTATTCAATTTGTAAGTACAAGTAAAATCTCAAACCGAACACATTAATATTCCTTCTGACAAGACAGACTGGAGGCTTTCACCCTTAAGGAGAGACCGAAGAACACCATCTACTGATTAGCGACTTGAGGTATGCGAATTTCACGTATTTTCGAACTATCTTTACGATCCATTTCTTCACGATGTTTTTCTGAAATTTGTGGATTAAAGTACTACTGAATGGAAACGGGGTTCAAACTTACGTCTTTACGCTTAAAATACGGAAACTGATCACCATTAAGTTGCCACGGCTTAAACACTAATATATCTACTTATCTTATATATCTACCAATAATACATAAGTACTTCATGTAGGTACTTAACTGAACCAATTTTACGTATCCGGGAATATCATTCTTAATATATGGTGACTTGGAATATAAACGATGTCAAGTAAATATATCAACTGTCGGCTTCGACTGTTTGTTATTAGAACAGAAACTACACAACCATGTCAAAAGCCTTGAGGCTGCCAATAATAACTCCGACAATATGCTAGCCAATTACTTGCCTCTTCGAGCTTACGAAGCCGTTACTTATTTTGCTTACTATTTCGTTTTGTTTTCTAACTAGATAATTACCTTACCTGTATCTACAGTGCAATGGTTCGTCAAATGGTGGTCACTTAATATCAGACGATGTGGCGGTCAAGTATAAACCTATTAACAACAAAGAAAGAACCCGTTTTTGTATAACACACATCCAGTTCTCAATCACACAAACAGTCCGTTATCGATGAGACAATACTCGTCGCTGTTACAAAACTAATTCCCGCCATAACTGTTATAATCCGATATAACGAACGTAACGAGCTAAAGACTTATCAGGTGCCGGTAGCCGGCGCAACTCTCTTGCGATGTTACTGTTTATTTTTATTATCTGCTAGGTATTTGATAAAGAACAGTTGTTTCTTTTATATCACCATTATAAGCAGCTTACTCAGCCGACTGCAGAGCTTTAAGATTTCTTTCTCTTCCGCCATCTTTCTCTTTGTCTTGTGTTAATCTGTAATTGTGTTTTTTTGATATATTACCTACATAGATAGTATCATATTAATACATACTAAACTGACAGAAAGTAAACACAATACATAAAGCAGCTACTGTTTTTCTTGCCGGCTACGGAAATTCGTAGTGGGGTCTTTTAATCGGACATTGGTCTGTGTTCAACCACTGATGGAGTACCTACAAAGATTTCAGCTGATTAACATTAGATTACTTGCGATGAGCCGAGACCCTGTGACTACGAGGCACTGGGAATATCAAAAGATCGTTTCTACAGAAATTACCACTTTTTCGAAGACTGTCATAAGCGCAAGCGAAGTTGCGTGTAGAAAGCTATTTAGGACAATAATTGCATTTAAGTATTATAAAAATTATAAATAATTAGTAACTACTCGTACCACCCATATTTAGCTAAGTTTAGATACCACAGTAGAAGCGTAGAGGAGAGCCGAAGACGATGTGAAGGGAAGGAAGATAAATTCAAATGGACAGTGAATTTTTCCCGATGAATACAATTATGAGTGTCTTCAAATCGAAAGTGTATCGTTTCCTTTTAAATAAACGCGCTCCATTGTACATAGAATACTTTGTCGCTGAATTTATAAAAAAAAATCAATAACTTTAAAGCGTATATATGGTAGGTGAATGATGATAATGATAATTATTAGCGCTTTTCTAAGTTTAAGTGCATCATACTTAGACGAACCGAAAGTTGTGTCGTGACTTATTCAGCAACTCATTACGAATGAAGCACGGCTCAGGCCGTTCCTCCGGTAATTCAATTACTTTGTTAATACACTTAGAACTGCTTATCTGAATTAGCAGCAATGACTTTTGTAGACTAACTTTTGCAATAAGGAAAAGTGCAATTCCATAATTGGAGTTCACACTGCGACGTAGATTTTTTTCCGATAATAGGTTTGCCCTTGACCGTCATTTCGCCTGATGTTAACTGACAGGAACTGAGTACGACGGAACGCTGCCGATGTGGTTTGGAGACCAATCTGTCTCCGATGGCCACAACATAAGCAGCCCACTAAATGTCCCCACAGCTGCGACTCGGGGCCTTCTCTCGCAAGGAAGGTCAAGGCCATAATCCACCACGATGCTCAAGTGCGGGTTGGGGGGATAACCTCGAAAGATTCCAGGTACATGTCGTTTTCCTCAAAATGTTTTCCTTTGCCGTTTTTAAGTTAGCGGTATTGCACACATGACTTTGAAAAGACAGTGGTATGCGTGGGATTTGAACCCGGGTTGCCAATCGCCGTTCTCCCGACTAGACCAGCCGTTACTATTACTTTTGCGAAAACTCATTAGTAAAAGTTTTGTTGAACAATAAATAGATCGAGAGCCTTAAATTGTTACTAATTAGTGACTATACTATAGATCTACTACGTCATATATAGAAAGTAAATTCTACTAGATGTCCATTAAAATTTTCTAGTAGTTCTACTGGCTAAGCACGAATGTCACATTAAGCTAAATCCTCTAATCAAGTCCTAGGCAGTAGTGATCAAATCGCCGCTGCGTGCACTTTCCCATCTTCGGGAGAAAACCTTCACGCATATACTTTAGATACAGCTTGGGGCCTGGGGCCGGTATAAACGGTAAGAAACTTTGAAAGCACAATATGTAGGTCCACTCTGAAGTCCTTCAAACTGTCTAAAAATGTAGATAATTTATGATTTATTTATCTATTTAGTCAAATAGTACGATGTGTAGAGATGAACGATTCTGAACAGTAGTGCATCGAGGATTTGGGTTCGAAGGTGAGATTTACTACGCGTTGGATTCAATACAATAATATAAATCTTTAGAAGGAGGTCACAAAATACGAAATTGAAATAACAATCGACTTATAACTACTACGAGTATAATTTTAATTACCCATATACAGCTATGTTAAAACACATGCAATTTTATTCACTTATAATATAAATTGATTAATTAACACACAACTTTTTAAATCGTTGCAAATAAAGTCAAGTATAACTTAAAATTTGTGAAGGAGAGATTCATATTCAACGATTAAAGCTCAATCCTCCTGAATCCGCTGTATAGATACGTGTAAGGATCGTACGTGACTATGAAGAGCGTGTAAGATATGCCGAACAAGAAAAAAGGACTGAAAATTCGAAGTAAGCTTCACTACCGACTCTGATATCGCCAAAAATCGGTGCTCATATGCTAATACGACATTCTTTGCCGAAAATGTACGTCATTCACATAAAGTTCAAGAGCTAACGATTACTTAACTTACCAGATAATAGATATTTGGAGTTATATTTTTACCTATATCTTATACATTATACAGATTATACAAATTTCCTGTATCAGCAATCTGGTCCTCATAGTTTGGGGTTAGATGGTGATGAGTGTGAAATGACCACCAATATTTATTTATTTATAATGTTTAAAATATATGATATTGAAGCATTGAAATTCTCAAAATAAAGTAAGCTAGCATACTGTTTACATCGTCAGACTAGAAGGCCTATATCCTACGTGCTTGTCACATGATAAATTAGCTTTCGACGCATCTCTTTTCCATTAGAAAACAAGTAATCTGCACGTAGATAATCTAATAACAGTTTTCAACTCACGGGGAAACTTAATCTATAAGTAGGTATTTTTTCCTATGAACATGATTAATGGCTTAGAGAAAACTTAATAAGAACAAAAATAAATAATGAAAATATGTATTAACATTCACAAATTTAGTTGTAGTTAAACTAGCTGTACCCTGCCAAGCTACGCTGTGGCACATTGTGATGCAAAAATTAGATAAAAAGAATAAGTGATGCGGATTATATATCATTCTAAAATTTTAGATCGATGGGTGCAGAACTTTTTGAGTTTTTGAAGCGTACACAAACCAACTTAAAAAAATTATATATAGAGATATGTACATTGCTGAGAATTCCTTTCGTTAACGTACTTAGATGGTATCGGAAATAATGCTTTACCAATTGACATCTCCAAGTTAGGAGGCATGACTGTCGTAAATTTTATACATCGAAATACTTTTGCATGTACAAAAAAAACGTAAAAATTAATGTAATTACATTATAATGAAAAGCTATATTTTCTATATTTTCAATTAATATTAAAAAAGCAATTATTTGTATTAGACAAGATCCTCAAAACCGAAGGATACACATACACAAACTACCTACATATTTCAATACTATTTTACCTTGAAGTGATTTAAATGCTAAAATTTATTGAAATACGTGTACGGTTATAGGTAATAAAAACACATTTGAACAAAAACTGACATTGGCTAATATCTTCAAACATTCATGCTAATTAAGTTAAAAACTCCAACTGCGTCATTGATGTATCAAAATTTTTAGTTACTTACTATTTCACTAATCCTACACTTTACTATTAATTTTACCAAACGAATTTGAATGTTTGATTGTTCTAATGTTCGTACAATCCTTTCGTAACGGCTAAACTGAGTTGAAATTAACTATTTTTAAACACTTATAAAGTATTAAATAATATTCTCATATTAAATATACGTTCAAACCCCTGTAGTCGCTAACAATACCTATCTTTTAATTTATTTTAATAAACAACATTGATAGCTCAACACATTGTTAGATATATATGTATATTGTGGACTGAGACGATGAAAATATCATAGCAAATTTTATCACGAAGAAACGCGTCACTTTTAAGTAACCAAATTTACAAATTAGAGGTACTTAGATTAGCTCTTTATTGACGTGACAACGTCTTATAAATTGGTTTGCCGGGTGACACTTCAAGAAACTGCGTTACGCTCCGCTCACGTTATGCGCTCACAACGACAGCGAGTGAGAGGCACGCGTCCCTTCCACTCGGGCATGGTTAGCCCGCCTGTCAGAGCGAGAGAGACAGACATAAAAGTGAAAGGCACGCGTCCCTTCCGTAAAATTATTTTACCACTCAAAGTCGTTGTCACGTAAAACTTTCGCCCGTATACCGACTTTACAGGCAACCAATTTTTTTTAAACTTAATTTAAAATACGTAAATTACGAGTATACTTCAAACAATACTAAATTAAGTACATACAAGTGACGATCAACAATCGGTAACAAATAATAGCGCTATTCCGTTCTAATTGATTAAATAAATAAATGTACCTGACACCAATGTTGTACTCATACAACATACGAATTTGCATAGCTTGTCTACGTAACGGTCTATATAATCATCAAAGTGTAATTCAAGTTTCCAGACTGCTTTAATGATCTACCATAGATATCTAACTATTACAGTGTAATTTTGAAAAATAGATAAATTTATATTACTGTCAGTATCGTGTTGGCGTAGTGGCTATTTTAATTTACAATCGTGAGCTCATAGGTTCGCATCCCGCCTGCAACTTAGTATATTTTCAAGAGCAGAAGTTAACCAGAAGTTTGTCATCACCATTGGCTTTAACAGTGAATAAACGCATCGTGAGAAAACCGTAATTTGTCAAGAAGGTCGAGGTCATGCTTCCTCCGCCAAACCAGACTGAGAAAAAACCGTATGGGTTTTGGCTTTGACTCTCTCCTTGTGAATTAAGGCCTCGAATCCCAACCATTTAGTGGGCTACTTAACCATAGATGTATTTACGCTTAACTACTAGTAAATAAGTTACGAACAATCGCATTAAAAAGGTTAAAAGAAGACTTGACAAAATACAAAACCACTAATTACAATATTTCAGAGCATAATACTCGTATCTATAGTTTGTACTGTCTTCATTATTTGTCGAGTACAGATTTTAATTTCACTGTGGCATTGAAAAAATCCCTCCAAGTAGGTACCAACGTAATTACATTATCGTGCCGGTCGTTATCAAAACGGTAATAATTAGCTGCAGTCACTTTCACACGATAAAAATGTGACTAATATAGAAAATAATCATTCTGATTGCGCATTGACTGGTGTTTTTTAAACAGATTTACTTAACTATAAATACAAAGGCACAAGTTTTGTAGACATCGTCATCTTTGGCCGTGCTGACTGACCGTTTGTTTGGTACTGAGGTCTTTCCGTTAAACCATTGCTCATTATACTATCCTGTCAATAATTTTGCACCGAGATAAATAGTACACCTTTACATTTTCCTTAAAAACGCTTAGACTCTTACGAGGTAAAGCATTCCACAATCGAAGAACCTTAACAGAAAATGCAGTTTCATACAAGAACATTTTGTATGTTGGTGTGTCAAGGTTTAGCGCGACTGTCACTCTGAGGAAGCGAAGTCGCGAAGTTTCGTAGTAGAAGGTGATATATGTATATATTTCAAAAGTTCTGAGTTTTTTATTACAATACTCTACATTGTGATAAAAAAAACGGAATGAATCTGATAGTGAGCAACAACCCTGTCTATAACAGCACAAAGCCCAGCAGCTATTTGACGATAAGGAGTCCAAGTCTCTGACTAGCACTTAATTACGCTCATCATCCAGCGATGTGAGATGATTTATCTCTTTGCCCTGTAATTTCTCTGGAAACATTGCCTTTCAAACCGGAACATAGTCAGTATCTATAACTGATAAGTATAAGAGTAGTGTATGTCCTAAAAATCCGACTGCTGCATCGAGAGATCGTATTAAACCGCTATTGTGTGAATACCTAAAGATTTACTGAGATAACAAACAGAGTTAAACGACATGCAATCTAAACGCTTCCTACACTAAACCACCAAGTAATTGAAACAAAACAAAAACTTTCGACAAAACATTCACAAATGCTCATCGCTAGTCCAGCCGGGGGCGATCGGATGAAAATGAAATGAACAGTATCTGACCACCAATATAAGGACATGGGTGAAAGTGAGAACGCCCGCACAAAAAACATCCCATTAGTCTGAGAACAGACAGATTATGACCATTTAGACCTGACATATGACCTCGCTTACGTTCCTAATAAATTTAGCCATAACTTAACTGTTAACTGTTTTGCGCTGTTGTTTTTTTTTATTCTTGTAACCACAAGTTAACTTGGAAATATGACTTTATGGTTGTGCTCTTTGTAATTTGTTTTTACACATACTTTGAAAGCTGTTTTTGACATAGCTAAGGATATCAAAAAACTGATAGGTATCAATGACGGAGGTAGGAAAAGTAAACACGCACTATCAAAAAAAACCTACTCCTCGAGTATTTATCTAATTGCGTATGTACAATGTCGTCGTCACCACCACAAGCTTTAACGACGAAAGAAAATATTGTGAGGAAACCGGCATGTTTTGTAGTGGTAGGACTCTTGGCAGAGTCCGCCTGGGGAAGTACCACACCTTTACCAGTTATTCTACCGCCAAGCAGTAATGTGCAAACATTACTCTGTTCCGGTTTCAAGGGCAATGTTTTCAGAGAAATTACAGGGCTTAGAGATATAAGATCTTAGATCTCTGGGTGACGAGCGCAGTGCAGTGCTAGGTAATGATTTGGACTCTTCATGTTCCAATAGCTGCGTGTCACTGTGGTGTTATGTGTCAGGCATGTTGCTTACCATCAGGCACATGGCCTGATAGTCTCGTAACTTTTTATTTAAAAAAAATACCGAGAATCTTTCGAGGTCGTGCGTAAACAGTGAACCCGCGCCAATTTTACGAAAGAATGTCCTAAATCTCTTTAAAATTTAATGGGCCGATTGGGCGTTTATGCCCAAAACTTTGGCGCGGCAAATATCACACCAATTTTTAGTAAAGTCAATATAAATACTACCTACATTTCCGAGTTTCAACGAACTCAAAGAGGCAAAGTCGAATTTAAATCAGGATTTATGATACGATCCTAAGGCTCTTAAAATGTGATCACCAGTATCAAATTGATATTTATTGTGACTTTCTGAAAGTCGAGAGAGCTTTCCTCGCAGACCACAGCACTTAAGGAAAACGCACCGCGTAATATGTAGCGGAAACAAGCGGCGCGTAGTAGCGCACTTAGCTTAAGCGACGCCAATATAGACCCAATCGAATCGAAAATGGTACTTTATTTTCGAAATCACACGGTAATTCAAGGTGCAAGGTCTGTTTAATATGTAGTCTGAACATGGTTTTTATGTACCTATATAAAATACCGTTAAAATCTTTAAAAATATGCTTTGGATTGAGTCTTTTCGTGTCATTCAAAATTTTACGGAGATGCGATGTAGTTTATTCTTCCAACTAACACACAAACGGCTTTATCAATTTTAAAATATACTACTACGACTAATTTATCAACTATTTTATTTAAATATCTTTCTCGGCGTATAGTATACACTACGTAAGCTACATAAGATTAACATCGTAGAGCCAACATATTTTCATTCATTTATTTCAATACAAAATAGTAATGATATTTCTGAAACAGAAAAAAATACGGATTAATTTAGTAAACAAGAACAATTTTTGGAGTTGCCACACTAAAATAATTTGATCGATTATTCTACAGCATTGAAGGATTTCGGAAATAGCCCTTCCCCCTCTGGGTAGAAAGTACCAATATTACGATTAAGAACAATAATTTGTCGTAAAGGTCGAAAAGTTCAGAGTCCGTTCCGTGCCGAACCGCCATTAGGTAATGTGATCTGCGCACGCGCGACTCGCAGAACTGTAAGATACGTTTACTGCAATGTTACGTGTCGCTACAGATTTAATGATAAGTACCTACATAAGTAAGATATTTTAGAATATTGAGAAATCAGTATAGATGGAATAATAAATCTTTTCTTGATTTTTTATTAACAATAACAGGCATAAACGCAAATGCGCTCAATAAACCTATTACCTCCAACATAAACATATTATTAACTGATATAATTATGTAAAATATTTTGTTGTTGTACATTTTATTACGCAAGAAGAACAAAATAAAAAGACTATTTGTCGAAGTGTTCTTTCATAAATATTTATTTCTCTGCACATAATATATGTTAAGATGTGAAATAGACACCAAATCCTTTTTTGTTTCAGAATTTATAAGTTTAGAATAATAAGGGTGTTGCGGTTTTTACACTTACCAAGTTCAAAGATCCGTAAAGGACATCCTGTGGCCAACAAACTATCCTAAGTCCCTCTAAGTAATCCTTACATTGGGTAATTATAAACATACGAGTACAATATCGGTAAGACGAGAGAGAATTCATGTATTTTAGGGAAACGCACTCCATCGTATCGTATCCGAATGGTCATTTAACAACAAGTAAGATTGCGTTAAACCGGAATCCTATCAATGATTAAAACATACATTTACTTATCATCAGGTTGATCATCTAATTTTTCCCACTTTTTTGTATAAAAGCAACATTCATTCTCACTATACAAGTGTCGTTTAGTTGGAAGCTGGATACTATTGTGTAAAACATATCGAACAAATTATTGCTGTTTCTATACACGAATAATAGATGTAAAAGGAAGGAACAGCGTTAAGCCCAGCAAATAAAAGCATAAAACAACTCACAGGCGACCGCTCTCGAGCTTCGGAGTCAAACGATTTAGACACCAATACCCAAACCATGCATTACAACAAAGAAAGTAACATTATAGTTAATCATACGGCACGGCTATACATGCCCAATTTCTCCTATTACGTGGAGTGTTCTTTGGAGAATGTTGTAGATGATCAAAACATTTCAAACAATGCACAACATGTAACGGTTTGGGTCTGTTTGTTTTCTTTCTACGAAACTAGTACTAGATCAGATCTCTGTGTCTTCTAAGTAAGCGTTCTCTCTCTCTCTCTCTCTCTCTCGTGTAGTCCATCACTTAAGGAATGTGCCTTAGGCAAAGTGTCAAAAGGACACCGGTGCGTTCCAACTGAGATCCCGGCGTCCTTCTCCTAGGCACAGATGTAGGCTACCGAGGGGGTATTAGTGAGTAAGATCTCACATAACTCGGCTGCACCCCAATACAGCCGGGAATCTGCAAAGGATTTCACCCCCGTCAAAAAAAAGTAAGCGTTCTCTATCATAGCCCGCATCTTCGCGTAGAATAACAGATGACAATCAACCTAAGAAAAGCAATGATAAAAACAGACCATACAAAAGTATTCATGAACAGCTTTGATACACTTTAATATTTAATAGTACCAAAGCATAATTATTCAGTCAACTAAAGTAATTTTCCAGTTACTTGCCATACGCTAACGAGAAAACTCACCGTCAAAGAGAGCTTTCAAGAACTGCTCCCATTTCTCCAAGCCATCTCTACCGCTTCCTTATTTTATTCTAATGAATGGAAAAGGTCTGTTTAACTAGTTAAACTATCTAGACCTTAAATGAGCCTTTCATTTCTAAATAACCATCTAGATAAAATTTATTTAACAAATTTGTATATTAAACATTAAAACTCCCATCACAGGATAGGATAAGGATATTGCGGAGTCCCAGGAGCACACATATAGAATCACTCTATAGCAGTATCTATTCATCTCTTATGAAGGATTCTAGAACAGTATATTTCTTACAGACAAAAATAAAGCCGAAGTAAAGCATACCTGGAACAATTCCATATACTTACCATAAATGAACCGTGAAGTGAGTACATACTAATTCACCACAGTCACACTCGCACCGCGAAACTATTTCACCAGCAGCAGTGAAATAACTCTCTCGCCAATTATTTTTGATAACTTTCCAGAAATAATTGTTACACTCTCAATTTCACTCTTTACATGCTTTATTAATTTCTTTTATCAGATTATTTGGAGGTCGTTAAATTTTATCCGCAAATGATTTGCGTTTTTATAAGAATATGTCGATTGAATAGTTGATACTTTTTATTGAATAATTGAACGTTTGAGTTTATTGTTATGATGGTGATCGTTTTTTATTTAATTACAGTCGGAAATTGCGTCATACACAATTAGCATTTGAAAGTTATTTTTTAAGTAACGGCAGTCTTAGTGCTTGTCCCACGGGATCTATAAAATTTAGACTTATCTATTCAAATTTACACACAAGGAAAACAAACCTCACTCAACGGCATAAGCTAAGCCCAAATGCTATTGATTAGCACATTTGTTTCATGTTTCAACGTCATTAAAACATGATTTTCATCTTTCAACGTCCGTTAAAACACTTGACCGCAATTCGCCTAATGTTATTTTTCGATGTTCGAACGGCCTAAACAAGCATTTTTTTAGGAATGCAGACTTCAAACGGACCGCCATCTCGCCTGATGTTACGCTCCATCGACGCGGACTTATACCGGTCGTCATAACATCACGATGGAGCGTGCTGTTTATAGAAGTAAAAAAAGAGTCAAAAATAACATTAGAAAAAATTTATGTTTTAACTCGGACGTTGAAAGATGAAACACAACAAGTTATATTAATTTCGTTAACATTTCAACTCTAAACATGCGATATTTTCAACAACATTGTTAAAACCTATTAGTCTTCACAATGATGACAACTTAACTTTAACTGTAGAAGAGAGCACTAACCACAGATTGTCATGAACTTGCCGTTTGATATATTACTGCGTTTCGTGGTCCCCGCTGAGTTAGCGCTGCTCAATGACAACTTAGTAAGGTTCTACTTTAATAAATTTTACGTTGAAAGGTTTACTATGTCAACTGATTAGTTGCGCTGCCGTAGTTAAGAGCTTGCCGGATAAATAGATCGTCTCGCATAAATAAAGAGCCGTCCTAGTTATTGATAATAGGAGGCGATTCAATAACATCTAAATCTTTTCAAGTAACAAGTATATTCTTAACTTAATATATATATTAAGTGGGCCTCATAACGAAGCTCAAAGTCACACAGCGAGCTATGCTCGGAGTCTCTTTGTGCGACAGAATCCGTAATGAGGATATTCGCATAACAACGTAAGTGGCCGACATAGCTCAAAGAGTAAACAAGCTGAAGTGGCTACTGATGGGGAAGAAAGGTTCTCGAGCGGCGACCACGAACCGGAAGACGCGGTGTTGGACGGCCTCCCACTATATGGACAGATGACCTCACAAAGGTCGCTGGAAACCGCTGGTTGCAGGTTGCGCAGGACCATTCGTTGTGGAAATCTAGGGGGGAAGCCTATGTTCAGCAGTGGATGTCTTGCGGCTGATGATGATGATGATGAACAAGTATATTCGCAACGATTTGATAATCTTTCGAATTACGATAAGCCTAAAATATGCCTTTACTTAATTATTTATTTATTGATAGACAGATTGCGTTTGATGTGGAATGCTTTGCCTGGGCTGTTTTTTTCCAGATGGATACAATCTTGGTCTCTTCAAGTCGAGAGTGAATAGGATTTTCACACACACTACATCGTATCATCGGTTAACATCAGGCGAAATGGCGGTCAACTACAAACTTATCGTTTAAAAATATTAATGTTAGTCTCGCTGTGTTGTAAATTAATAAAAAAGTTATGTGGTGTTTGAAATTAACATTACTTTGACCGAGCTACTAAACTGGACAGAGTAAGAGCACTTTGTTCAACAGTGATTAATATTATATAGGGGATAGTTCACAGGTTTGTGTGTAAGTTTGTTTCCGCGTACATCTGTAACAGCAGAACGGATTCTAATGAAATTACGTTGTATGTGAGGATTACGGCCTGGATTACACGTACGTTTTTGTTTTCGTTAAAGTTAGAGATTAAAACCACGGGTCACACCGCGGAACGTAGCTAATACATATAACATAAACAATCTAATTAGTAGTACGTACTTTTTGTATCAATTACCTTTTATTCAGCTTGTGTTTTAAGTGAATATTTCATCCAGAGAATGAACATCCGAAAAAAAGGTTCATAAAATGATCTGACCCGTGAAAGTCGGACAATGGTAGAAATAATTGGAGGGAGCGTGGTGAGACAATGGCACCTGCAGTCCCATGCCATCATGGGAACGTTCGCAGGGGAGTCACGCGCCACGGGGCACCCGGCCGCCGCGACTATTACGTCCAAGTGTTGTGGGTGAATCATAGAGAACTTTTATTATAAGCTTTAGTCAAGTTACTTTTGTATTAGTTGAACTTTGTGCTTATGTTTAGTTGGGAAGATTAGGTTAGTAGGGCCCTGCGTCTTCTGGGCTAACCCAAAGATTCTTTATTTAATCGATTTGTTTGTTTTGTCTGATGTTAAGCGATTATCCATTCTATGATGGAGCGGCTTGGCACTCATTATATCCATCAGAAATATCCACTCAGGTAACGCAACCCAAATTTTAGATGTTTTTATTACGAAAGTGGAATCAAACCTCTTCGCTCAAGCCTTTAGAACATCAACCATGAAACGATGTTAAAGTTATTCTTCTAATATTATACATGTGAAAGTTTTGATTTTCTTGCTCAATGACGGCGGAACGACTAAACAGATCGGGTTGAAATTTAGAATAGTCTAATATGCCCATTTATGCACATGCACAGAAACCCACGGAAATGGGAAGTAATAGTGAAACTGCGAGGCGCTGGTAGTTATTACAGTTATTACATTACAAAATTCAGCTTTTTACTTACCCTAACTTTTAATGAAGTTAAAATAAATACACCGAATAAAACTGAATGCGATCACGAACGTCTTATCCGCCACCCGATCGGTTTAATGGAAAGCCTAGACGCGAGCTGAGGTATCGTGTAAACGAAAACATGTTTTGGCATTGAAAAGAGCACGCTACAATTTGCTGAAGTAAAACTCCGCCTAGCTCGAGTTTCCGTGATTTATAACAATCTAAGTGCGGGCGATGCTATAAATTTTGCTTCATAATTGGTATTTGGGGCACGCGAATGATATGCCTGACGGGAGGCAAACTCAACGCTTGTGCATTGCACTGCAAAACTGACGCATCACCACAAACACTTGATATTATACAGGTCGCTGAAATAAGAACTAGCCAATGTTTCCAGAGAATTCAAAGGACATAGAGATATATCTGGGTCATGAGGGCAGTCCAATGCTAGGTGATTTGGACTGTTCCAATGGCTCCAATAGAATCAAAATGGATGTTCTGATAGCTGTTTAATACTGTGTTTTATGTCCTGGTCGTCTTCACTCTATACTATGAAAAAAACTGATCAGCATATCCATGCTTGTGAGAAACGTGAGAAAAAGCTGGAGCGAGAACAGCCAAATGTTTGATTCGAGCTCCATCTGTACTTCTTGAGTGTTTCATAAGCTGGTGCACGAAATTGTCATGACAATTGACTAAAACCCTGATGAAAAACATTTTCACCGATGTATTACAAGTAAGACATATTTCGAGACATTGGCGACATCTGCTAACCTGCACTTGGCCTGTGTGGTACCGTGCTTCAAGGCTACAATCCCAAGTGTATCCTAACTTAAGTGTAATCTGACCTCATGAAAGAAGGCTTCGAATATCAGGTTGGGCTAGTATTAGAATCATTCGGCTTAATCGATCCACTTTAGGTAGATAAAGTGAGAATGATTCTAATACTCAAATCGAATGATCCATTTAGAGAAGAACTGTAGGTCATCGGTCACCACACGCCGGAGTCCCTCGGAACAGTGTCAAGTTGTGTCAAGTGCGGACCGCCCCAAGCGTCAGACTCTCACTTGCAAAAACACGCGCGTGGGCGCTTTACAACCAACACGGTAATTCCACAAATAATACACTGTTTATTCTAATTGTCTCGTAAAAATAAAGGTGAGAGTTCAAGAGAAATTTCCTTTTCGTCCGGCGCAAAATCTATGCTGTCGATACACGATAACTGATCGAAAATAATAGCCGCATTAACACTCAACGTTCCAACCTCCCGTTCAATCGTATCTGATGAAAACAACGGTCCTTGATTAGAGAAAGCTACGAAATTTCTACTGGTCGGTCACAATACCTAATCTTTATGTACGATCTAGTACAGACTACGCTTAGTTTGGGGCTAGAAGGTGTTGATTATTAAAAAGAAAATTTGGAAGTCACAGTGACTGCCGATAAAAGTGAACACTTTTAACTCAGAATTTAGTATTAAACAATAAACAGCACTAATACTGCATAATATGTAACCCGTATAAGCTTGTCGGTGTCGCGAATTCACAAGCGTTCACGCATTCCAAAAGCGTCTAACGCGCACGTCACGCTCCGTTGCTCCGCCGCCGCTCCAACGCTACGCCGCTACATTAGCTTGTTGGTGACGTCAACCCATATAATTTTCCCCTGTCAAAAACTGTTCAAAATAGCAAACTACTAAAGAACTTTATACTCTAAGAAAAAATACAAAAAAAAACGAAAAAAGTGGGTTAACTAGGTAGTTCTTATCTTAATTTCCCCGCGACAATGATGCATAGGCACCTGTGGACACGCGATTCGGCCGCGGTGTATCGGAACGGTAAACCGGCAATGACATTGAAAAACTCGGATTTAAGCGCAGGCGCAGCCCGAGACCGGCGCGAGAGTTTCGTAATTACCACCTGTCATCGGGCCACAGTTACTCTGACAGATTTATAGAGAGTGCAGATAATGTTAATAGATGTTGTACGAAACAGTGTTTCCATTCCCTTATTGGGAAGCGGCTACGAAATGTTACGTAGTATTTTCGTTTGTAACAAAATATGCTTATTCATTGGATGATAGATAATATGCACTTGACGATCATCTCGCCTGATATTAAGCGACGATACGGTGTTCATTGGAGCACGTTTACCCAGAAGAAACTTGTGCCATACTAACTAGATAATCCAATAGCCCAGTCAGTCATGCGGAAGCCATTTACGTACAGATTTAACTATTGGTTTATCATAAAATTTTGTTTCTGTTCACTTTTTTAATATTCAAAAACTACTAATGCTGTGCGTTGATACAATTCGTGGTGGCCGAATGGCTAGAACTTCTGACTCACAATAGTTAGACAATTCACAATAGAAAACTAGAGGTTCTTGTGTTGTGGAAGTTTGAGCACGAGCAGATGTACAAGTTTCTCATCGCCACTGTCTTCAACGGTGAAGAAAAACATCGTTATTAAACAATCTTTCAAATATTAAAATAAATTGAAAGAATCTTTCGAGGTCCTGTCATTCGCCAACTCGCACTGGGCCAGCGTGGTGATTATGGCCTTTACTCTTGCTTGAGAAGGCTCCGAGTCCCAGCTGTAGAAACTTGAAGTAGGCTGCTGAATGCTATTCTACACTAGTAAAATTATACAGGGAATAATTAAAACGCAACAGCAGGCTCGCAACACCTGCCCACAACCTTCCCAAGGGCCGGCGCACGCGCAGACGCCCGAGACAAAGCGGCGGCACCGTTAGCCCGTTACTCGCCGACGAAAGTAACACGAGTGGAACCAGAATTAGTCCACCGCTAATTGACGGAGATGAAATCTTTTTTAGAAACACTTGACAGAATAAATATGATAGTGTCGTTACTGAATAGAAACGAACATGAAAGCGACTGGAAACGAAGTAGAAGCGTCGAACATAAAGCAAATGCAAGTGGAGTGTTTCTAAAGGAATAAACGCAGACAAATGTACAAAGAATCAACTTTCACGCAGACTGCAAATTCATGAGTAAAAGTGTTAAATAAAGATCACTATCGATTATCTGAACCTGAAGAGAAATTACTGTGAAGAGAATTAAAAAAAAACTTAAGTTAAAGCCCATAATTAATGGATTCAGTAAGTGCATTTAGATTGTGGTTGTAAATTCGGCTTATTGTCATATGGAATATGTGATATTTTGCCAGCATGTATGAAAAAGTGGCGCTCGACACGTAGGAATATCTAACACTTTCGTCACACCCCGGACACTCCACTAAAACTCCATACAACCGCCGCTGTGGAGTTGCCTACTCTTCACACAACTAAGCAGATGTCGTTCGTACACACGCGTGAATGTGTGCGTTAGTGCTAGGGCTACTGAATTATTTTATTGAATAGTTGTGCCCCTTGAGTTCACCTGGTGACGTAGTCTATAAACTTGCTATAATGTTGAGTTACATAAATAGAATGGAGCCAAATTATACTATTCTAATTAAAAAGGGTGTTTGCACAGATTTCTAAATTGTTTCAGAAATCTGTGGGTGTTTGTATTGCCGCGTAAAATGAAACGAAACCGATGATAGATTAGATCAGGTACCTAGATATCTATTTCTGTTAGTAGGTACACATTCGCATTTTATTTTACACTTACCCATGAAGGAAACTTTACTCTGTCACTACAATTATTCCTCCAGGCATTATCAATCCGTGCTTGGGCACATAAGTTACTGGCTGTGTGAGTTACGAACTTTGAGTTAAAAACGCCTTCGTTATTTTAAATAAATAAATATTGGTAGACAATTCACACACAACACCATCTGACCCCAAACTAGGCAAAGCTTGTAATATTATAAAGCAACGTTATTGAAAAGTTTCTAATTTTACGTTATTTTATCATTAGGAAATTAAATAAAGCTTTTAATCTTGTGCCGTTTAGTTGACGGACAGCCGTAAACAGCACAACAACCCACCATGATGATATTTCGTTAGATGTTCGATACCAGCCTTTCGTTGAGTGCTCCTAGCGTATCCGAAACGGCCTGGGGGGTGAGGAAGCTTGAAATTGGCGGGGGTTGGGGAGTGTCCGTTCTATCTATATTATCTATTCTATGCTTTCGTTCCAACGTGATAGAACAAACATCCCAACATTCGCATTTATGATATTATAGTAAAAAATACTAGAAAAATACTACTAGTCATGTGATAAACAAGTATATACGAGTAATACTTCAATACCAGAAATTTGAATTATTCGCATCGTAACACCTTTTACGCATAATGTGTAAAGCTGTAAAGTGTACCTTAACACAAACAAACGAAGACATTTTCAAGACAGAAACAAAACAACCTAAAGGAAAATAACAAATCGTATGAATGTAATAATCGATGATCAAACAAATCGGCAGCTAACCCGATAAGCCGAATGTAACTAATCGATGATCAAACAAATCGGCAGCTAACCCGATAAGCCGGTTAAGATTAATCAAGGCCCATCGTTAGCGTACTTTGTGGTTTGAGCAGTCTCAAAGTACCATCACCAAAATGTCCTGCTCGTGTTCTCAACACATTTTCTACCAATTAGCGCGCAGCTTCATCGGAATTTTCTACGGTTGATTTGAACTTAATGTTCCAGAAACGATGTTGCAAAACATGTCCGTCGGGGTCCGTTGGCCCACTTTGATTTATATTTTTTTATGTCCCCATTTTTTCACATGCTTATGTGAGCTATATTAGTGGGATTCAACGCTTACTTACTATAGCGGCGAGACATTGAGGTAGTACTTGTGGGTCTCTTAGCCCTTTAGGCCTGCAGCGCGCACAATGGGGGTATCGCCCACTCAGTGGGCATATCCGACGGTAATTTTGAATATTTTTATACAGCTGATGTTGTGGACTCCTATTAGATTTTAATCAAAACCAACTTGAAAGTAGGATAGTTTTTTCAAAAATAAAGAGAGCGACGAGACGATCAGAACATGTGCCTGATGGTAAGATTATAACGTTCTTAACATGCTGGTTAATTAATTACACCATACATATTTGCATCAGATTTAATTTTTATCACTAACATCAACTATCATCCGCATCATAGTTATATTAAAATTAAGAATAGAATTTGTCTTTTTGTTGTAAAATTATTATTTTATTTTATTTTAAGCTTTTAAAAATGTTACAACTGTACTTCAATTTGACAGTTTTTTTTCCGGCATACTAGAATAAGTACATTTCAAAAATCAGTCATTATGGGAAAAGGTCATTTTAAGATTTGTTCATTACGGTTTTAGTACAATATAACATTCAGTCCAAATAGACCGCAACCATATCTTACAGCTGATGTTGTGGACATTAGATAGATACATTTTTTTAAAATAAAGAGTGACGAGACGATCAGAACATGTGCCTGATTGGCAGCTATTGGAACATGAAGAGTCCAAATCATTACCTAGCACTGCACTGCGCTCGTCACCCAGAGATCTACGATCTTATATCTCTAAGCCCTGTAATTTCTCTGGAAACATTGCCCTTCAAACCGGAACACAGTAATGTTTGCACATTACTGCTTGGCGGTAGAATAACTGGCAAAGGTGTGGTACTTCCCCAGACGGACTCTACCAAGAGTCCTACCACTACCATTAGATGGATTAACTCTTTATTGCACTTAATTTAGTAATAATCAAAAGACAATTAAAACATTGTGATAAATCCATGATAATTAAATAAATAAATATTAGTGGATAATTCACACACAACACCATCTCACCCCAAACTAAGCAAAGCTTGTAAGATGGCAGCCAGATAGCTGATATAATACTTGCATAGTTCTAAATATATACTCTATTTGGTGTGTCTTGGGTATAAAGAGTAGATAGCTCTGAAAACTATACAAAAAAACTCGCTTTACTCAGGGACGCGCATTAAAGTAAATATTTATGTAAACTTACATAAATGTACACAAAAATATGCCTACATATTAAAATAGCAGATACGTGAGACTAACTACGTAATTACGAAGCGAAACAATTACAGTGGACAAACCGCGACGGGCGCGGGTTAAAGGGTAGGTATGGTCACGCTACAGGGCACAAGTCGGACGGACTGCCAACTGACCCGCTGAATTACCTTCGTACTGATGTAACGAAAAACAAGATTGACATTGGATTTGAACTTCAAAGGAGCATTTTATGGAAGACTGTCTGTCTACTGTTAAATTGGTAATTCTTATTCCTAAAAGCATCGTTGGAAATCTTTAACCATATTATTTATTTGTAGCTACCTACATTCTTTTTAACTCTTTGATAACAAAACTATTGAGGTAACGTGGAGGTGACAAAGAGAACTACTACTACATTAATAATATGTTAACACAAAACATTATTATTTATAGGTATTAATCATGTATTTATTTATCTCCTTAAATCTAAGTTTTTACAATATTTATATAAAATAACATAAAAACTTTAACCTAGATAGCCGCCAGCAGCGGGGCAGGGCCGAAGCTTATAGTATTTATTTATTATATAGGTATTAATTATAAAACATATATAGGTATTCATTCTTTTTTAAAAATTACATCAGTATTTGAAATGTGATGCTACCAAGAGAATTTAAACTCAGTCTTTAATCAAAACGTCTAAAATCGTGTGTAACAGAATATTGCCCGAAGCCCGCCATAATTGGGCAGTGTGGTTACATAACCCATCACCAAGGTTGCAAGGCATTCCCTCAAGGTCTGCGACTTAATTGCTCTTCCTACATGCCTTCTGCGGGCACTGTTCAGTATTCACAGTTAAATGCAATAGGGCCACTGCCACTGTTTTGTCTTTTTAACGACGCGTGGGCACGCAGCGATTAGGCAAAATTGTGATCGATCTACGATCGACCAAGCTGCAGAGGCGGCCAAATGATGGAGCGATATTCTTTTGTTTTCATTAGAAAATTGGACGGTAGCCCCAATTTACAGCAGATACATATATTTTTTTTTTTACTTGAATAGTTTTATACTTGACTGATGTTAAGTAACGATGCGGCCTTCGATGAAGCGTGATTACCTACCTTTTAAAATACGTTTAGTTCTACTATTTAGATACCTACCCTTCATCCATAAGCTTATGCTTAAGCGGCCCATCCAATGTTACCACTGCTGAAATTGGGAGCATTCTCCTCAAGGTGAGAGTGAGGCCATATTCCACCACTTTGGCCAAGAGCTGGTTAGAAAGAGTTTAGGTGAAATATATTTTTCTTGAAACATGCCTGAAACATGTTTTCTGACGATGTT
This sequence comes from Ectropis grisescens, assembly GCA_017562165.1. NCBI lineage: Eukaryota > Metazoa > Arthropoda > Insecta > Lepidoptera > Geometridae > Ectropis > Ectropis grisescens. Next base: position 25,583,759 of record CM029770.1, read on the forward strand.
TTGCTTCATCGTTAAAGCCGGTAGCATAAATACTTAGAGGTGCAGGAGGGATTCGAACCTAGAACCACGGTTGTGTAATGGAACATTCTCGTCATTACGCTACCTACTCGTTTCACTGACCTGAAACTGGCTGATTCATTTACCATAGAACAGAACATCTTCAAGACGGACGTCACGAACGTTGTTCGTGCAAATAACTTCATTTCATCTTTCACGCCGAATCGATTGAAAAGCACTCAGATCTATTTTAAGACCTTTGATCGCAACCGTTGTTTTTTGCCCCATAGGAAAGACCAACCCATTAAATAAAAAAACTGTGACATAGGGACGTGATTTAGTTAGATAATAGATACTATATAATATACCTGCTTACGCCAATTGTGAGTATTTTCTTTGTATTTTACTGTAAATGTCCTATTTTGTAACATAAATAAATTTCACCCATCCAAAAAGTGTCTAATAGACTGCAGGCCCATGAACAAAATTTATGGGTCAAATGAACCACCAGGAGACCTAAGTAGGATAATAGAAGAGTATAAAGTAATAAGATTCAGCACTATGTCGTCACTTGTAAGCTGCCCAACTGAGTGCAGTTGAAGAGGGGAAGGGGTTGCAACCCTCGATCATCTTGTCGCATTTTTTGTACGGCGTTGCGAAATATGGATTAGAAGAGGTTTCGTGTAGACAAAACTAGCGTTGCCTTGCGTAGCGTTGTCTACACGATGCTAGACGTACTAGCTTGCTATTCTAGCTTGAAAAACTAGCTCGTGTCGCTCGGGCATAAGCGAGATATATGATATATACGAGATAACTAGATAAATACGTTCAGAGTGATGCGACTTGCGGTCTGCAGTATCGGATTCTCCCGCCGTATCGGCGGTTACACGGCTCGCTGCGTCTAGTTTACTGAGGGCACCGCAGTCACGGCGCGCTGCAGTAGTTTGTCAGAACTGGGCTAACCAGATTACATGCACTAGACCGACAGGGTTCTTTTCTCATTAATATGTAGTACATTTACTCTTTTTAAGCAAAAACTGCTTTAACTTTGAGCTCGTTTTGGTAGAATGGTGAATAGTGGAATTATTATTTTTTCTCTGAAAAAAAATATACAAAAACCGGTCTTCAATTTAAAATTTAATTCGGACACGGCCAAATTTCATAAGAATGAATCACTGCGTGGTCTAAATACATGAAAGCAAATGTAGATTTTTGTTCATACAGGACCACCTCTGAATTATCTACCTCCAATCTAACAACCTACCAACCAAAAAAAATCATCATAATTGATCCACAACTGGCAGCGCTATCATGTAACATATATATAAAAACAATGTACAAATGAATTGAGAACCTCTTCTTTTTTTTTAAATGGTTAAAAATCCAAATCGGTGCAGCGCTTTTTGAAATATGAAAAAAAAACAAATTTGCTTTTGTGTATTTAGACAACGTAGAAATTGATTCTAATGATTATTCGCCAATTGAGAAGTTTCCACTCTCCGAAATGTATCCTCGATAAACTCTAAAACTCGATAAACTTGCACCTCTGTGCGATATTCAAAACTTTTAAGTATTTTATAAATATGCTAGTAAGTAGTTTATCAACATATTTTGTGAGAAAATTAACATAATTCATTAATTTATCCAAAGTCAAACTATTCCGAAATGCGATGTTCAAGGCTTAAGTGTATTTTAAGGTATGCGTTATCTGCGGACGAAAATTACGAAAGTTCAATCTTCGAATTTATCAACGTGACTGATAACGTTCAATACTACTGCCACACGCTTCAATGATGGCAATAAAATTACGCACAATTATCTTTGCACAAGATTTACCCAAATCGACAGTGTATTTTGGCACTTATAACCTTGAAATAAGACACTCGAATTTTGTGCAAATTATTGCCACCGAATTGCCTAAGTTCCAATGTAGGCCTCTCGTATCGGGGATAATTCGATTTAATGAGTATTTTATTGTCGGTTCGACAATTTTACAGCTCACTTACTGATTGTAATTAAACTAAAATATGTCGTATGCCATTGAACGGTAGAGGCTGAGGGATTATATTATAGTCCACTGAAAGTTACATTTAAAAGTTACAAGGGTTGTGTTTTCAGAGGAGGACACCAAACATTCCATTGACGACTTATCAGCGTATCTAGCACACCGATTTGGTAGATGATTTTTGTCACTATAATAATAGTTTAATATTCTTCGAAAAACCAAAAAACCAATCAATCAAATCTAATCAATTTGAAATTAGACTCAGACTCAGACAATGCGATTAAATCTTATATTTTTCGTGAAATCAGCTAGAGACACACTGTTTTTGATTGTTGTTTTTGATATTTCAAAAACCAGTACACTGATTAAACTATTAAACTTCACAATTGGCGAATAATAATAAGAATCAATTACTACGTCGTCTAAATACACAAAAGCAAATGTATTGACGTGACAACTTCTAATCAATCGATGAACGCTGGCTACATGCATTAAAAAGTGTCCCGTTATGTCCCGTTACGCTCATCGTACGCTTGTGCCGCATCTATCAATGTTTTGTTATGACGTTGTCACGTTAAACTATCGTCCGTAAACCAACCGACTTTACAGACAACCTTTTTTTATGTTCCGGTAAAATTTATACGAGTAGGACTCTGAACTCTACCAAAAAAAACCATCAAAATCGATTCACAATTGGCGCAGCTATCGCGTAAAATACATACAAGAAAACCATGTAAACGAACTGTGAAATTTCTCCTTATTTTAAATCGGCTAAAAAATCCCCTAATACTTTTGTGGTTATCCACTACTTACATATTTTTAATATAATTATTTTTATGTAGGTTTATATTATTAATGTAACTTTAGCTTTTTTTTTTGTAATGCTATAGAAGTATCCACCTCTTTTATTTGTACTTCCCGTTTTCCTATTTTCGTATCTTTTTTCCATCCTACGGTTGCCTGGAAGAAATCGCTTTAAGCGATAAGGTCACCCATTGCTGCTTTAATTTTAGTCTTTAAATTTGTATATCTTTTATTTTAAATTAAGTGCAATAAAGAGTTAATCTATTTATATATCTATTTTAATCTCAACATTAGTGCACTCCGTAAACAAGTAGTCAAGTGTACTTAGCACAGAGTTCAAGAGATCGTTAACCTGTCAAAGTTCAACTATGATTTTCAATTAATTCCAAATGACCAGAGATTAACGTTAGAAATAAAATTTAATTCCGCCAACTTTATAGTCAATTAATTTAATAAGAAGTTATATTTTAAGACGGCAGTAAAGCTAAAATAGTCACGCTGAGAATGTTCACATGAAGAAAGGTTAATTAAGATACGGCTATTAATTAAAAATCCATAAAGTTGTACGTAAACTGTCATTAACTCAATTAAAAAGTTTTCTTTTCGGTGATTTTATCATTTATCAAGAAAGTATTATCGAATGAAACGTTTAAAACTTTCGTGATTGTATTTAAGAGAGTGTATTACGATTCATTAATGTAGTTTAGATATGAAATCGCATACTGATATTCCTTTATTTATTATCTATACTAGCTGCCCCACAACTTGTAATATTCCTGTAAAATGTTTGCACTATGTCTGGTTGTTTATATTTACAATAAGTATGTATTTGAAACTATAATCGTATTCTTATCTTATACATTTAAACGAGCAATCTAGCGAGCATAGAATCTGAATCTCGGAAACGGCTCGAAAGATTTTCATCCAGGGTATCCAGGGGGTTTCGGGGACGAAAAATCGATCTAGCCAAGTTTTATTTAAAAAAACGCCGTTTTATGTGCGTTTTTAGACAATGAAAAACTGTTACATATAGATTAGAATGCGACGGTAAATTTCGCGACGTCGCGCGACAGTATATAGCTCAGTCGGGAAGATGGGCATTATAATATGGTAGGTCCGGGTTCGAATCTAACGGGCCGCCTTTCTTTTTTCAAGTTCATTTTTTTTTAGAAAATCAGTATGTATCTAAGTAACCGAGCAAAGCTCACCCAGGTACTAAGTATTATTGATTTAATACTAATGACGAATACTATGACGGCCAGATACAAACTTTGCTTAGTTTGGGGTCTGATGGTATTGTGTGTGAATTGTCCACCATATTTGTTTATTTATTTAAAATTATACCTATTTACAAATACATATTTTTTATTTAAATCAAACGGAAGCCATAATCTGTCATTAGCGTCGTATGTGTGATTAAAATATTTTTAGAACCAATTCCAGCCCATCTTTCATTGACGTCTAATTATAATCTATTGATATACTAATGTGTTAATTACTTTCGTTCAGTTTCCGGATTAACGATATGGATTTAGGATTAACGGTCAAATAGGTATTTGCTTATTTTACTTGTAGTTACTACCTACTAAGTATTTACCTTTCTTGCAAAAAACTTAGTTTATGAAAATTAAAAAGTAAAATAGTATTAAACTCGTAGTTACGACAAAATACAAACAATTTTTCAAGGTATCCTTCTACGACGGACCGATGATATTGTCTAGGTAGCGGGCAGTCGGTGGATGGAGGCGGCACAAGAGTGGATGGAAGGCATATGGCTACACAAGATTGTGTCATTGTGGAATTTCTGTCTCGCCGCGTTCCTGCCTGAATCACCACACTAATGGCTCATATCGCTACCAGAGGACGGCTGCAGGCTACAGATGATGATGATGATGAGGTATACTTCTGAAAGTATTGCCGTTTAAATCCTAGCAAAAATATTATTGTGGTGAAAATTTAGATGTTTCGATGTTCGTTTCAGTCATTGTTGTTGTCTGCTATTGTTTAATAATATATCACAATAGTTTGTACACACCCGTTACAGTCACCAAACCTAACATACCAATTGATAAAGAGATATACATAAATACCTACGTCCACAGTCACATTATAGTCAGATAGCGTAGGCTAAACGCAGTATTTCCAGCACAAAGCTCACTCTTGTCAATGACCCCCATTAGTGACTGAACCTGAATAGGTGTAATGTATTTGCTTTATTGGTTATGTAGAATTTAATGCACAGTACGCACTGAATGTGCAACACATCAAAATGTCAACTACCCGCCCACTAAAGCAACACACTCCACTAAAAGCTAACAGTTTTACTAAGTTTATAATCACGTTCCATCTAAAAGGAATTAAACTTATGAATTAATTTTAACCTCAAAAATTTCAATCAAAATTATGGTTCTATGACATAAATAGCCTTTAGACAATTTGTAATTTTTGAGACAGTAATCTATAAAATGACATTATAATGGAACAACAAACTAGCATAATTGATGTTACAAATCATCCTAAAAAATAACGATTCTCTCTCGATTTTTATACACAAAGTGTATTCCGAAAAAAATATGTTTATGCTATTATGTATCCACATAAAATCAATTATGTATTTCATATCTAAAAGTTTGAAATGTTTGTTCCTCAATAACGTCGGAACGGCTAAACACATCGGGTTAAAATTTAGAACGCACTTAGAATAAAACAGGTTTTTTTTGCAGAACTTTGCAAAAAAATTGCAGATAAATTACGGGAACAGGACCTCCGCGGGTAAAACTGGTACTGCCAGTATGTACCTACATCTGTAGTTAGACCAAATCTGGATGAAACTTTAAGACTGATACGCCTTTTTAAACCAACATAGACCAGGTGTGGTATTAAAATAAATATCTTGTCTCATGTTTCAATGAGATGATCTCTTTGCATCTCTCAGTGAAGCAAATCCTTAATCGGACAAGGTCGTTCGTCCACCTACGCTCCAGTTAGGAGAAAGGCTCCATTGTGACGCCTCCGACGCCGCTGCCCATTCTGCCGCAATATACCATTAAAGGTATTATTAGCATTAGGTATTCGCATTGTTGGTCTAAACTAGGGTTACCATTACCAGAGATTTTAATTTCTATCGTATTTTGATCATTTGAATCGGGATTTTTTGAAGGAACCTATTTATTGGCCTCGGATGGCCAAGTCACTATGTTGTTATTATCATGTACATGTGATAAATAGAATTATACAATATCGACACGTTACATGGAATTATTTACACATTATGTTTATAATTCAGTTTAAAAAATACCTCGACGTTTCGGCAGCGTTACAACCGCCTGGGTCACGAGAAGACTCAACGGTTTAATGCTGCCGACAATATTTAAACAATGAATTAAATCGTGATTAAGTGTTTTTTATAAACTTATGTTTCAATTCGCGAAAGCTTAAAAACAATATTTACACATTGTTCAGTTGTAAAATTTTAAAGATTAAAGGTACAATCTTATAGTTGAATGTTTCTGTAGTATACAGTTTTTTTTGTTTTAACTTTGTTTTTTTTTTACATTTATTTTTTGCAATTTCGCAATTTATTTTTTTTTTGAAGCCCATTAGCACATGATGCACAGTCTATGACTAGTTCGGGAGCCTATTGGTCAAATTATGTAAATCTAATTGTATTGTATCGAAATAAATTTTATTTAATTTTTTATTTTATCTTCAACACCTACTTTTTCTATCTACTGTTCTATCTTCTACACATCAACAGTGTAGAGCACTGTCGATTTTCCCCAACACATAGTTGGTTCTACACTGATCAACTGATACTACGAATTAAACCAAACTTAATGCGCATAAGTTCATCAAGGTCAGCCCGATTCTTTGAAGTCAAGTAATACCGTCAAATGCAGCGTTGTCCATCATCGACTTATTAACTTCGATTTATCATTGCTTGTCCATGGCTATATTAGGAAGTAAGGGTCTGATGCAATATTTCGGCTAATAAAATAATCAAATGAATATCTATTTAGTAAATTAACAAAATCTAAAACACAAAACATAAAGTCGGTTTTGATTTTTGAGAGAATATAACTTTTTTACTCATATACTCAAAGTTATAGTATAATTACGATTACTGACAATATGTTTATGGGGCTGGGGATAAACAGTAATAATTTTGCAGTCGTTTCATTACAACATTTTTTTCTTCTTTTAAAACCAAATATTTTACTTATTTTGTTTGGTAACCCTAGAAAAAGTAACGGAGATGTAACGTTGGTAATCGAGCTCGTTTGGTGAAGTAATAGAACAGTGACAGCAAACAAAACCCATACTTTCCTACGCATGTGGGCTGAACATAGTTTAGTGACACTAAGATCGAATAGAATGTATAGAATCTATTAGCTTTTAAGCAGCGCACCATGTGCCGTGTGGATGGTTTCGTGCAGGAAATAAAAGATGAGGTTGTCCAGAAATTGCAGTCTATATTGATCATTAATACAGAGGCGCAATCGTCGTCACTGATTCACAAATAAAAGAAGGATTACAATTATATTTTATTATTATAATAATGCTTAGAGTGCAGAACGAACCGGCAGCCATGACGGGCGATCAGAGAGAGAGAGAGAGAGAAAGATCATTTTGACACTGACAACTAATAGTTTTTAAATAAAGCGTCCATTCATGTTTATGCCAGCCATTCATGCATTAGCTATGTATTTCTCCTTTGAGGCATACAGTATATTTATCAGAATCTATTCTTAAGAGGAAAAGTTACATAATATTCGATGAGAAAGCATTAAACAGTACTTAATCGCGAACTAAATCATTTTTCATTATCTCCCGGTAACAAAAAAAGACTAAATATTTTTATATGTATACGAAAACAATGGAGACATGTAGTCCACAAAAAAATCGGAAAAGATTTCTATTGTTTTTCTCCATTAACGGCAACGACATTACACAATACTACACGTTTTACATACTTAAAAATTCATCCATTTTGTCCATGTACCTAATCTAAGTCTCTAGGTTGTTGACATGCGTCAAAGTTTTTTTTTTTTTTCATTGATAGATAGTGTTACGCTTGACCGCCATCTCGGCTGGTGATAAGCGACGGTGTGGTTTACGGTGGAGTGCGTTTATTTATTAGAACCAAAATTATACCCGTCACTAAAAACCCACTCGTACAACGCATTCCACAGTCTAGGTGTGCATGTAACGAAAGTTTTTTAATCCTTTTACCAAGTTCACCAGACACATCAACTCTTCTCTTGAATGACAAACTTGTATGTAAATGTGCATGTCCTTGACACGGTTGATCATGATACTCAATGACGGTCTGCGCAGCGCCTTGGGCGCGAATTGCGCATGCGACTCTTACGAAATGCACATCTAAACATTTATCAATTGTTTCAATGCACTGAGATGTCTGCAACTGTGTGCATATTTTATTACGATTTGATTGACGGACCACACATTGAGTTGTGAAAGTTATTTTTATTACGCCAAGTAGGTAAAATATCCACAAACTATAAAATCTCTTTTCTAGTGGGTATTTTAGCTGCCTGCCGTTGCGTCGTCGCCAAGATAAGATAGGATGTTCCAGAACATTGAATAAAGATTGTACAAAAAATATGTAAATGAGAGACCGATAATACAACGACAGAAAATCTCAAACCAATATCTTATCAGTTCCAATGTCAGATAAATATAGTAAAGAACCTACGGGTTCAACCGAATCTCGTTGGTGAAAGACAGTGCGGCCTCTCAAATCAGATAAAATTCACATGACCTCCCAAACTGTCACTCTGAACTGTCCGCTGTGTCTTGTTTGCGTGTACACTGCCGCTTTGAGATAAAATATATTGTAAATGAAAAATTTACAACTAACAACGCCTACGCATAAAACTATTATTACGAGTACTAAGCACATTTTAGGTATCGTCTCGGTCCCTACTCTACATTATCCTTTGTGCTCACCAAAACGTGGACAATAAAAGACCTCGAAATGGGAGATTTCCTCGAAACATAAAGGTAACGTAAGTATAAAAATAAATTTGTAAGCTCATCCTGCGTCCTTGCTCCTCCACGTTCTTCCCACAATAAATTAACCTGACTTTTACAACGCAGTAAAACAGTAAATTAAAATCATTTGTCACACAACACCTACCCACGCAGATCGCAGATTTGACAGCATTATTCACATCACAATAGATCTGACTAACGCACTCAGAACAAAAGGAAGTGAACCCATAAAACGGTCATAGTCGCGCCCACTTGCGTTGGCAACTTTTGGAACTTTTCAAATTACTAGTCATTATTACGTAAAAGGGTGAATACCGTGAAAGGAAGCGGAGTCGAGGCTGATATCAATCTCAGACTCTTTAAGATTGTTAACGTGTTTTTATACAAGATTATCTGAGATCTAGACGATTCGTCGTGGCTGAAATTCGCACCTATCATCGCTTTTCCCACGGCTGGGAACACACTAGTTACATCTATCTCGTAAGCCAAAGAAAAGAGTTGCAAACCACGCGGTCGAATTAGGGATGGGCAATTGTGCATGGTCGGTCGACTCGATAAATGATCCACTCGCCGAACGAAGATTTTTATCTGTTTTTTTTTTATACGAACTACGTTGTGCTCTATGGACGGATGGGTATTTCGAGTAAATTGCAAAAATTGTTTCAGAATTGAGAAACATGGTCTTTTAAGTGATACTTTAAAAGGTAGCTGAATTTACAGATGCGTGCTAATTGCACTTCATTGCCGTTGCAATAAATATTATACCGGCATTCTCTCGATTGCATTGTTATTATAGACGTTAGCGTTTGATTAAAACTTATATCGCATAATACTTTCGTAATGAAACACAGATTTGGGATATTAAGACATCTATGGACAAAGAAAGAAAAGTCAATTGAGGTCCATAGTCGTTTTCTCAATGATTACAACCGCAAGTATCCAAAACGACCGCAACAAATGTAATCAAATAAGTGCCAATGAAGCCGTCATTGCGTGCAACATCGGTAACAGTGGGAAACGTTCTCATTACACCGTCCGATTTCCGAACGAATCAACGCATGAAAGTGTCATCGTTACGATTCGGAACATCACTCATTTTAACTCGGATATTGAGCAAGAACGCTCGTGGCACATCAATTTATATAAATACCTCATTACACTGCGTACACAAATACTTGCGTAAGTATAAGGTCCGGTCCGATGCAAGTTCGGTGTAATTTTTTAATTTCGATGCACGGACGGTGCATCACGCATAATATATTATAACGAATTAATAATAATCGATGATCACGTTTAAAAACGTTTGTTGAGCAATAGACAGTGGGATGTGAAAGTCGAACCGTTTAAGCCTAATACGTCAAATCGAGATGATATTGTGAAATAACGATTATTTTATTCATTACTATGCTTTATTCGTCCGAATAGAATTGCACAATTATTTTTATTTTTTGTTTAGCTTCCTGTTTTTACATAACGTTATGCAGTTTCAATCTGAAATTGAGTTGCACAAGTAATGAAATTTTGGAATTATCAATATCAATCAGTTGATATTGATTATAGCAATCTAATCCAATCACTGTAATCGCTGTCATTGTATACGAGAACGACTAAACTTAGTTTAAAAAAATGAAGTAAATAACAATTAATTTGATCGTTCATTTTTAAGACTTCCCGTAATGCATTTTGTTTCCTATGCAGTGATAGGTAGTGTAGTGAAAAAATCGATTCAAATCATAGTTTAATTAAAAACATCTCGATCAGTTTAACTTTCAAATCAATAGACCAATTGATAACAATCGAGTTATGGGCATATTTCCAAAGTCAAAGTAACCACCAATTGATAACAATCGAGTTATGGCCATATGTCCTAAAAAATAAAAAAATATATATTAATAATCCTGTTTTTTAACTTATTAAAAAAACCTCTGAGCCTACGAGTATCAAAATTGAATATTCCAACACACATTCGTGGCAGCAACATACGTCGTAATACTTGGCCCGTTTGTTTGATTTCCCCCGGAGGCTACACGTTCTATTGTTAAACAGTATGTGAGAACACAACTAAGTAATTATTATATTTCTATGCAAATGTAGAGAAGCGATAGGTACATGATAGAAATAGTTTATAGCGAGTTCAATTTGAATGAGCACCTTGTTCACTTGTCTAGGTCGAGGTAGCTCTATAACCGGCAAACATCATGAACGCCGAAAACCTAACCCCGCGCACACCATCCCACAGCCTGGCGTTAACCCGTTCCCAATCCCGACAATATAATTCGAGTAATACGCATACTTACGATGTTTAGCGGCAATTATATAAAGAATAGAGGGGCAAGTCTTCTATAAGTACTACTATTCCAGGGGAGAGTATCTTAATGCTAAGTTTAATCAAATCTTATTAGTAGTTTAAGCATGAAATAGTAACAAACATGGGAACAAATTCTCGAGATTACACAGGAAAAAATAAGTTTTATTTTTCTAAATTCTTGTTCTACCGCCAAGCAGTAATGTGCAAACATTACTGTGTTCCGGTTTGAAGGGCAGTGTTTCCAGAGATATAACAGCTTAGATCTCTGGGTGACGAGCGCAGTGCAGTGCTAGATATAATAATTTGGACTTTTCATGTTCCAATAGCTGCGTGTCACTGTGCTGTTATGTGTCAGGCATGTTGCTTACCATCAGGCACTTGTCTTGACCGTCTCGTCACTCTTTATTTAAAGAAAAAAAACTAACTACATAGTATCAAAATTTAAAAATTACAATAATTCTCCATTGCGGTGCCGAATGATTGTTACTTAATCGATTAAAATCAAGACGTAAGAAAGAAGGGCAGTGAACTTCAACTACGAGCACAACCATTAATATTCTAAGAGGTAATAAAGAAGTTTGCCGGGAGCACATTAATTTAACGATTTATTCATATTCTATGCAACATCGAAGGCAAAAGGTTTAGTAAAAGAAAGTGAAATCTCGATTACAATGCGTACTTTTATATCGATTTGAAAGCGTTCAATTATTCTTGTGGACGAGACGAATTTTAGCATAACCGAAACAAAAGTAATAAACCCACGTAATCTGTGCTGGAATGTTTACAAAGCGACTGATGTTTATTTATTTTGGTCCGAAACGTTTGCGAAAATTGCTTAACCATATCTAGAATTGATAGAATATTATTTATCCACCTTTTGGGATTCAGATCATTTGGCGAGACAATAAAAATTTGTATACAAATTTCACTTTTAAAATTTTTGTTGGTACTGATATATTGGCGCTGTTTTAAGTTATCGCGGTTATTCCCTACACTTGTATTTTAAACTAGCTGAACCCTGCCACGCTTCGCTGTGGCACATTGTGATGCAAAAGTAAGATAAAAACAATCCTTGAAGCGGATTATATATCATTTTAAAATTTCAGCTCGATCGGTGCAGAACTTTTTGAGTTTTTGAAGCGTACACAAACCAACATAACATTTTTATATATATTTTAAATGAGGAGAATTTAGAGAATCAAACAAACCTGTCATATTGACAATATGACAGGTTTATTTGAGTTCTAAAAACTTTATGTTCTATGTTTTATTTTGTCAAAATTTTCTAACAAAATGAAACATAAATATCTTGGTATCTTTAATACCTGGCGCTGTGTCAAAATCAGAAGAATTCGTTTCGGTTTTCCTGAACGCGCTAACCTGAGCAACAACAAGTCCAATTTAAAACATGCTTTTCGTATAACATGACAATCCAATTCCTGTATGAGACGTAATTATAGCCGTAGAATAAGTAAATCAGCAGTAGTCGAAAACAAGCGTACTATTCAATGAAAGCTGTATTATGTAAATTGACGTAGCGCGTAGAACTCCGTAGCTAGCACAATAAACTACATATATTATTAAGATTGTCGTACTAGTAAATAGCATCTCAATTTATACTCGTAACACTAGATTTGATTCAAACACTTATGATGAATTTTATGGATTAAGTAAAAAAAATAATATATTCAGGAGCGGACCGTAAACCATCACACCACTTTTCTAACAAATACGTTGAGACAGTTGTTTGGTAATACAGATAGATAATAATACATAATACAGATATTCGCTTTAGATCATGGCGGTGAAGTGCATACCTATCTCTGGTTAAATAAAAAACATTCAGAGACAAATGATAAATATGTTGACATTTTATGACATAACACATTTAAAACGGATAACCCACAACGCGGGTCGCCGCAACTATACTCACAATTTGACGATTGATCTCTTTGTTAAAATAGAGAGATATAAGACGTTTTCTCTCTCTCTCTCTCTTTGGCCTGTAATATCTTTGCAAAAATTGCTCTTCAAACCAAAACACAAAAATAATCCGTGGTGTGGCAAAACTGACTACCTATCCGGGTACCAGTCCCTAATTCTTAATTTATTAAATTCGCAATAATCCTTTCGTTAGTTTATTAATCCTTGTGCAAACGTTGTAATGCTGAAAGCAACAGATTTTTTAGTATAATAGCATTAGTGTTATCAAATCAAAGGTCCCTCTTTATCAATCGATATGACGCACGCACTCAGCACTTACCTGTAGACCGCTGTGTTACACAAAGACCGATCATTTTATATCATCAAATAACATAATAGCTAAAATATATTGTTGATTGTATATTATTTTTGTTACATTCTCGTCTCTAGATCGGACATTGAAGGATAAATAAATAAGAATAAATACTGGTGGACAATTCACACACAACACCATCTGACCCCAAACTAAGCAAACATTGTACTGATGATTTTCACTTATCAGCAACCATCTAATGTAATATATTATTTTATTTCGAAAGTCTAAAATTCCGCTATACAACGACCTTCACCGAGCTGTTTTTTTTTTTTTATTAAATTTAGGTCTCCGTGACCTTTGATTTATATCAACTTGGATTAGGAAGAAAAGGAATAGGGGAGTAGGGAACTTTTCATTCTACTTAAACATATTATTTTTGGACTCTCGGATTTCGAACGCTGACAACGAACCGACCGATGGCGTCGTCGTTTCGTCATTACGTGAAGTCCTTTGTGTGCCGTGAGCCGAACCGAGCTGTTTATTGGATAAAAGTCAGAAAAACTATCTTATTTTTGACTTTACTCAATGCTCGGATTGTTGTATAGCACATACATAAGGCGTAGTAGCTGTTGGCATAACAAAAGTGGAGTGTCACCATTTCGTTTTTTTTTAAATAGCGACTATGATTCGAAGTCGCTTTAATTAGCTCTCACCAAAATAAAAATAATTACATATATTAAAGTACGTTCTTTGACTGAATTTTCAGCTGCTTACACTTCCCGAACAAAGAAGAAACCATTAGTAAGCTAATTATTAAGATCAAACAAATATTTATAACGATACGATGTATTTTACTATACATATTATAATTATTGTACATTTAGAAATATATGTACTTACACCTCTTCTCAGTACAGCTAGAAAGCGTGAAATACATATATTTAGTGCGTAAGAACATAAGGTCGAAGTAAATTAATAAACACCTTTCTAATTAACAAAAGCACATCCAAACTGTGGCCAAGCCCTATTAATTGGAGTAACTTATTTTATGGCATCTAAGTGAGTAGATTTGTACTTTAGGGCTCATTCTCACGCGAATAATTCCAGTTCCCAAGTTCCAACGAGCTTGTGAGCTAAGTGCCATTTCAGGTGTGGCAGTCGTTTACATTTCGTAATTCTACCATTTGGGAGTAAAATAAAACAAAGGATGTTAACAAGGTGCCAAACATGGTACGCAGAAAAGGAAAGGAGCAGTATACTGAAATACTTGAAAAGGTTATACTTTATCTCTGTCATTAAGAACTCCATCAGTAGCCGAGAAGACACTGTGCAAGTAAACCGAAATACTGGCTTATCAAGCAAACTTTATACTTTCTTATCATTTTTCTCAGCGATGTATTGAGACACTGAGAAAAATAATACGTTTAATAATACAATAATCTTGGTACTTACTGGTCTGATCTGAAAAACATAGGCTACTTTTATTTTTTTTTAAATACGGAAACTTGAACTACGCAGGAAAAACCGCGAAACGCTACAGATAAATAATCATCGTTTCAAAATACTATAAATAAATCGTTTCTATGTACAAGCAGTTATGCAACAGATGTCCTGAAGCTTTTTTTAACGTAACGTGTTGTTGTTTCTAATGTATTGTGAGTACGCTGTAACCTAAAACCAACCCTATCTTTTACGCAATCTCTTAAAATATCTTTCAGGAGTGACGTCACAATCCCCTATTCTTAAACCAGTAGTGACGTACCGACTACACAGTAAACAGTAATATGGTCAGTAGGTTAACTGGGTACAATTAAAAAAGTTTGTAAGTGTGTATGTTTATACTCACATAAATCTGTAACGGCTGAAGGATTTAAATGTAATTAAAAACGCAGTAAAGTACATTATAATGTCTTTACTTGTGTATTACTACATACGTTATTTTTTCCCGTTAAAATTGATGGTTCTCGTGGGATAAGTACTTAACGAAATAATTTTATTCTGTGAATCGTATTTGAAAAAAGTAAGTGAAAAAATGTCAAACCGCGAGTAATACCGCGGGGCGGAGTAACAAAGTATTAGTACTATTGTGCTAGTGTCAAGAGAAATCGATGAAATCTGTGGTAGCTGCAACTCAACCCATTTTGTAATTTTTCCTAACAAAATAACGTAAATACTAATAGGTACGTAACAAAAACGAGATATCTAAACCCGGTGATGCTAAAATATAACTTCTATTCCCTAACTAAAATGATTTTGTTGCATTTCTTCTCTCTTTATTTTCTATGAGAGAGCAACACCAAAACTAAAATAATAATAATAATTGCAGTTAGGTAGTATCCCCCAGGGCCGAATAAGTGAGTTGAGTTTTCAGAACACTTAGCTCAAAGTATGTCAAATTATTGATACATTTTTTCTTAGCGGAATGAGAAATTTTCAAGACAGAACTATGCCAGCTATGTCCTGAAAACGGCGCATTGAGAACTATTATTGAGAAGTGTTTTGCATCCGAAAAACGAACACAATTTAAAGACAACGGTAACTGTATCTCAGGGCGTGTTGCCGCTCTGAGTCGTGTATTGTGATATTTATTTTGTATAATTTCGTCCCCAAATATAAATGTAAATAAAAAATTAGGTTAAGATTTAGGTTTTTGACATTTAATTTTGTTAATTGACATGTAAATTGAAATTTTTATGAATAAATATATCAAAAATTATGTAATATAGAGGTATAAAATATAATGTAAATGAGATTACCATCAGATTTTCACTGTGGCTTCGCGCCAGGCGCTCGAGTATCGATCGCGCGACCTTGGGCGGCGTCCGCGCTCCCGACACCCCATGTCGCACCCACTTCCTACTCGCCCTACCTGTTGTGGACTCCGCGTACGCTTTACCTTGTAATCACTGATAAGATATAGGTTACAATACGTCACCGGACTTGGTCCATTGGTGTGTTTCATTGTCTCGTTTAGATTTTATCATACTAATAGGTACTCTAAACGCGAATGTTTGTATGAATTTATAGATGTATGTTTATTGCTCTTTCAAGCAAAAAATACTGAAGAGATTTAGGTTAAATTTAGTACATAGATATATAATGGTCTGGAAGAACACACAGACATTTTTTTTATCCCGGGAAAATAACGGGAACGGAAACAACTTTTTTAACACCTAAACCTATTATAGGTTTACACTTGACCACCATCTCGCCTGAGGTTGAGTGACGATGTGGTCTCCGATGAAGCGCGCTTACCTAGAAGAAACTAAAATTATAACCATTGGGGAAACCCACTCAGGCAACGCATTCCACTCCCTAAACGTTCATATCATAAGAAACCAAACCGCCCTGTTCGAGTATTTGGAACGTCAACCATAAACAATGAAACGACGTCAGATTTTAAGTGACATTTAACAGCGCATCATACGATGCGTTCAGAAATCATAAAACGCACCTGATTTCACCGGCAGTAAACCGTGAAGACTAGACAATGCGAATCCGCTCCGAGGCTGCGATTGTCTTCTCGACGGAGCTTTGTGTTTCGGTTAAGTAATAACGACTCGTGTTTGTTCTCTTATCGCATATCTGACAGGTTCCTGCGGGGGGTTATTGGTGCAGGTCGATCTTCATGCCGGCGTGAGCAGAAACACATATCCGTCGAGAGCACATACGCAGTTTACGTATTTAGTTAGTAATTGAACTGGCTTAACTTCAATGTTTCCAGAGAAATTACTGGGCTATATAAAACACCTTAAATCTCAGGTTGCCATGGTAGTGCGGTGCTTGGTAATGATTTGACCTCTTTCTAATGGCTGCGTTTCACTGTCCTGCTATGAGCAGGCATGTTGCTTACCATCAGGCACATGTCCTGGTCGTCTTGTCACTCTATACCTGCTATAAAAAAAAAGAAGTGTGGCACTCGGAGACTGCCGCGGTAAAGCTACTGCAGGTTGCATGCATTTTATCAACATAAGCAATAGGGATGTTAACAATTTTTCGGAAATGCTTTTAATTTGAAGAGTGACATTTGTTTACCATAAAAAATATCACGGGAAATCCGTTAAGTTGGCAACACTGCTAAGAGCATTTGCAAAGCTATGCAATAGCTTGTTTTCCATTAAGAACTAACTTTTTAGTCCAGAAAAGAATAAACCTGCGCACAGCCAGCGTGGCGGATTAAGGCCTCTCTCTTAGTGAAAGAAGGCCCTGATTCCCAGCAGTGAGAATTAGGGAGCCTCTCTTAGTAAGAGAAGAGCCTGACTCCCAACAGCAGGAATTAAAACTGGACTGTTTGTGCCATGTTGTTTACAAATCTCAGTCAAACTAATATCTAGAACTATTAGCACGAAGTTTTACGTAATTTGCGCCATTCGGTTAATTATTGTGTGACGAAGACTTTCAACAAATTGAAGGTTGTAAAAGAATTGTATAGCCCATTAGAAACAGTATTTAGAGAATGGACGGTATCAGATAAATATTATTCTCGTCTCAATTCCTGTAAAAGGTAATTGTAGATAATAAGCGTAGACGATGCTACGTAAGTAGTTTAGTTTAACTATGGTTTTATTTTAATTTGCATGACAATTTCTAACAAGACGGTGCGCTGCCAAACAAACCTTAGGGAAGAATAGTTTTTTCCCAAATTCTACGCGGACGAAGTCGTGAATAACTGCTATTAAATTAAAGATAAATACATACTAGTTACTAAAAAAAATTGGTTGTCTGTAAAGTCGGTTGATTTACGAACGATAGTTTAACGTGAGACCGTCATAACAGAACATTGATAGATGCGGCGCAAGCAATACAATGAGCGTAACGAGACATTACGGGACACTTTTTCGTACATGCAGCCGGCGCTCATCAATTTATTAGACGTTGTCACGTCAAAAAAATAAGCATAATGTACTAGCTGCGCCCCCGCGGTTTAACCCACATCATTCCCGTTCTCGTAATTTTCCCGCGATGAAAAGTAGCTTATATGTTATTCTAGTATATGAACTATCTGTGTTTTAAATTTCAACTCGATCCGTTGAACCGTCGCGACGTGATTGAGCAACGAACATCAAAACTTTCGATTTTATAATTAATGTAAGGTAAGTAAGTGTAAGGTTCAAATAGACTTGTACAAATCTCCTTGCTAAAATATGATTACTGGCTGAAAAATTAAATAAAATGTTGAATTCGTTTGGGAGACAGATCTGGGATGTCAGAAAAAAAAATAGAGATTGAATAAAAAGATAGCCATTGTTAATCAATTATAGACATCTGGTTGATTAGTTTAAATAGTTATGTTATACATTAATTTACAAAATGGTTTAAGCTATCTTTGTTTCACTTTCTGAGTTGTTAGCTTACAAAAAGCATAGTAGTTCCGCTTCCATTATATTCCCGGGATAAAAATAGCATGTGTGTGTTATTTCAGACTATAATCTGTGTTCCTCAACCAGGTACGTTCAGACGTTATAACGTGATTGAGCAACAGGCATCCAAACATTGACATTTATAATATTGAGTAGGGTATGAGTACGAGTAGGATTAAATTCTACTGTGACTGTACGAAATATTATTAGTTCGAATGGAACAGCCAGCACCATCAATCCGCGTCAAGCTGCGAAACCCGTGGAATCCGGCTATTGTTTCAGAGTATCTCATTTAACCGCCTTTAATCTGCATTGTTCTCATTTTCAGAAAAAAAACACTTTCTTAAAATTGATAGGTTTAATTGCATCGCAAGTGAGAGAGGCTGTGGAAAAATTAAGCACCGATTGGTACACAAGTTGTATTAAACAAAGAAAAGTAAACATATATTTTGACACCATAATTGTGTTTTAAGAGTCAAATAGAACTATGTATATATATATAACTGGTATAATGAGTGACGATACCAGGTATGATGGTCATCATCATCATCAAAATCATAACTATCACCTATACTACTTATACAGATAATTTAGAAAGCAAGGAGTATTATCAGTAAGTATTTTTCCCAAAGTTGTATGCGTCGAAGACAAAACCAAAGGGGTTTCGACCTTTTGACACCATATTACCTACCTTTTATAAACTGGAGAGTAGAGTAAAACAGAAACACCTCTGGATCTGGTAGTTCTCAAGAACCTGCCTTTAAGTAAGTAAAATCAAAATGTTCAGTTCTGTGTTCATTTCATTACTAAGTATAGAATGAAATTAAAATGTATAATGATTATCGCTAACCATTCATTGTATTTTTTTTTTCACCAACAAAAACACACCGGAACAATGACAAACTTAAGGATGCTAACTTATGAGGCGCCAAATGCAAGCTTGTGAGGTCTGGGGGGGTCGGGTCACGAAAATCGTGCGTCCACGATCGTCACACAACATGAATAATGTCTTTATTACAATGAACCTAGCAAACTTTCTACTAAGAATACTAATTTATTAAAATACAATATATTTGAAGATGCTATTATGTCACCCGCTTAAAGGTTTTGAGGCCGCAAGTAATAATCTATCATAGATAAATAATAAATAAATAGACCAATATCTATCGATTTAAACTGTTTTGAAAAAAATATTAGTTGTCTGTAAAGTCGGTTGGTTTACAGACGATAGTTTAACGTGACAAAGTCATAACAAAACATTGATAGAGATGCGGCGCAAGCGTACGATGAGCGTAACGGGACATAACGGGAGAATTTTTCATGCATGAAGCCGGCGTTCATCGATGTATTAGACTTTGTCACGTCAAAAAATTTCATCTCTAATCTACATTTGTTATATAATACATGGTCCTAACATACAATAAAAGCGCAAATAATGTTTGTTTAAAAACAAAAACTTTGATGCAAAATCTCATTCACAACCTGAATATTTGCCGAGCCATCGAGACACGTCCGTTCATTCAAGCAACGTCATGGCAACATAACACTCACAGTTCACAGTACAAGTTTCTGTCGTAATATTTATTTACTCGCTAATCCAGCCCAACGCTAAGTAACTTTGTAAATACTTAGTAAAAAAGTAAACATCTAGGTGTCATTCACTCCCGTACCGTACACAAACTACCTGCGGAACCCACTGCTTCCGAGAAAATCTTATAGGTAAATGATGCGACGCACCCACCTCGTTGAACGAAGGTTCACAATTTTAAACTCATTTCGAAAAAACGTCCAGAAATTTCGATGCTATTGTTGTTGAGTTTTTGTAATCGGAAGCCAAAGGCGAAGTCTATTTAAATCGACGTTTTAAAGGATTCCTATGTAAATTGGTTTTATACGAACGCGTCAAAGAAACCGCTCAGAGTTTTTGCTTCGAGAACGCTATGATTTATTAGTAAAAGAACTTTATCGAATGAAATAGCAGAATACAAAAACAAGGCAATACATTTGTGTCCATAAGACGATTTACCTACTTTACAAAAATTTTGGGTCAACATTAACGGCTATTTTTGTCAAAATGATAGACCGGTTTTAATGGAAATATCTAGTTCGAAACACCGACATCCAATATAAACAGTTATTTGATCGTAAAAGACGCATCTGTCTGCATAAGTTGGGTGTTCCTAGGCCCAGTTCCGATTTTGTCTCATTTTATAGTACAATTTTTCAAAACAAATGGCTTCTAAAGGGTTTCTGTGGCCATTAGTGTCACTTTATAGTATTAATTTTCATAGTTGTTCTAAGTTATGTTTCTTGTAGTGTCCGACCGAAACTGATTTTCCGGCCGAAACCGAAACCGAAACCGAATGTTCGGCCGTGGCTTCAGTTTCGGCCGAAACCGAAACCGAAACCGAAACTCACGTGGTCAAGTATATAATTTATTAAAATACTGAAATTTGTTGCTTTTTACCTATAATTTTGCCTTAATTAGGGCATAAAATGGAAACACAATATATTAAGATTGTTGTAATCATTTATTGAATATAAAATAAAAACATATTATTAACATTTTTAATAATTTTTCAAATTAAGTTCTCTGTCAAATCAGTCATCTAACTAAATCAAATCAATAATTGTTACTGTTTCATTAAATACTAATTATTGATATTTATTTTGAGTTCTGATAGATGGCTCTAGTTTTCACTATTTTATAATAGCAATATTATAATCTCGTACTTATTTGTACGAGGTTAATTAATAGTGTCCTCGTACGAAAGACTACAAATCTCGTTTTTGTACGAGGAACCTCGTACGGTTGGCATCGCTGGTTGCTACAGAACTATCCGAACGGCGCACGATAATTCCCGAAAAGGGCCGACAGCGTCCGTCAAAGCGTTGCCGCGGAAAACAAAGTTAGGCGATCGTGAACGTGCTTGAACTTGTTAAGTTTCGGTTTCGGCAAAAGTTTCGGCCGATTTTGGCCGAAACCGAAACTGTGGCCGAAACTTGATTTTTGGCCGAAACTCGGCCGAAACCGAAACCGAAACCGAACTTTCGGTCGGACACTAGTTTCTTGGTCAATGGAATCGGTTCCGCTTGTTTATTTTATGCTTTGTTAAAAATAAGTTTATTAATAGTAATATAATTAATTTTAACAAAGAGGCTCGCTTAAAACAATTGGAGGATAGGAAGCTCACGATTGGAAGAAGTAGACAGAATTGGGATTGGGGGGACCTTTGGCCAAGATTAGGACAATAGAGGTTACTTAAAATAGTAGAAATATAAACATTAAGCGTGGAAATCGAATAGACGAAGAACGCAAACAAATTGAAAAGCAATTATCGTTCCAATTAAAGCAAAAAGAAAACTGTTATTAATACGCTTTTACAAGCTAGAAACGTCTCATCAGTTCGGTATTGTCTCAACACACCCTGGCAAAAAGCTGCTACTAACAACCATTTAGGGTTACACAAAAATACTGTATTAAGCCGGGAAGGCTGCGCTCACCGATATCAATAACTTTTACATGGGACCGACATTGAAAAGAAGAAAACCAGAAAACAATGTGTCAATGTTGTCCTCATAGTATAAATTAACAATAGTAAATAGGAGCACGTGACTTTCGGTTTAGTACACCTGTTACGCATAACCTTCTGTAATTGACAGACCTTCCGGGCCCGAGACCCGATTCCCACGGGCGTAGGCTCGGAGCGAGGAGAAACGGCTGATGCGGTGACAGAACAATGAGGAGGAGCACCGACATATTGCGGCAAAAACGCACGAGTCTGGAACTGCGATAGAGGCGCCTGTTGAGATGCTGTAGATACCTTGTGGAACTAAGTGATGCACAAGTTTATAGCGGTTCTCTTTTGAGCGCTCATAGGTCAGCTCTAAGTTATGATAACAGATAAAAAATAAAAATTCAGCAATAATACTTCAATTGCTATTTTACGTTGTAATCGCGAAGGAAACTTATAATTTTCTGAAAATGTCCCATTAAATTTGTGTAGGTAACAGGTCTAACAAGTGTTGTGATGAAATCGGCTTAATTTCGAGATAAACACATATTCGAGGATTTGCAATTTCTGCGCACGCGCAATTATAATGAAATTTAGGTAGCGCTAGAATAAGTAAACATCGTTTTGGTTTCCATCGCGATGTTTTCCTTCAGCTTTAAAGCTAACCAAGACAGGCAAACAGAGATCAAACCTATTATAGCCTATATATGTATGTTAACATGCATTGATATAAATAAGGAAAGGTCTCAGAGGTTAAATGTCTATAATGCAAATAAAAAACAAAGTTCTAGTAATCACACATTGTTAAAGGTCTCAATTAAACTACGAGTACAATAATTAACTAAGAGAAAAATATGTCAGTAAAATAATTCCTTAAAAAGCGAAAATTGTAGATATGTTGTATTAGGTACCCGTAATCACTCCAACCAACATATCGCTGGTCGTGTCCCACTCTTTCAATTCATGTATAATGTATCTGTCCCTTTTTACAAATGGCAAATTGTTTACAACAAAATATAATTTTAAATTAAATAATTAAAGATTGTGTGTAATTGCGTATGAAAAGTGATGTCACGAAACTTTTTCTTGATCTTGGAACAGAACTGTTTGTGCACCTTGTACACACACAAAAAGGCATTGTAACCAGTGTTTCCACAATGAGGGGAACTTCCCCTTTTGAGGGGAATTTAGGGTCCAGAGGGGAAGAAAAAGGAGAAAGAGATGTAAAGGGGAAATCATGCCTAATCAAAATAAAATACAAAAACTTTGTCATATTGAGGAAAAATTTCAATTTCGTATAATTAGTCTAACAGATATCAGTTCCAATGAGCATGAAAGCTTAAATATTATTGTGATTGTTTGCAATTTAAAAATTTGAATCACTCCCGAGGGGGGGGTGTGCCAAAACTATACCAGAATACGTTTTGAGGGGAAAAAAGGGGAAATCTTAATTGAGGCGAGGGGAAAGGAAATAGGCGTGTCGACAGGTCCTGCAATTATAATAAATTATTTGATATAATGACAGTATTTAAATAGAATAAAATATGTACCAATTTGAATTTTGATATTTTTTAGTTTAACTTACTTTATGATCATTCAAAGATGGATGGGCAAGTCCATTTTAAAAGTACGAAATTATTAGAAAATGTATTTACCATTGGTTAACCCATTCAATATCAAGTAACTTATGTTAAGAAACCAGTTTCCTAAACGCAATATTTAATATAGCTACCATACAAACTTTACGCGCGACGCATAGAAACTACGGCAATGTGACGTCACGTTTCTGTAGAGATTTGTATGAAGCGTTTTTGGGAGAGTCGAAAATTGTGATTTTAAAATCGTGATATCACGGGAAGTTTTTAAGATAACAAAGTAATTATTTCACCTATGTTTTAGTTATTGAGTAGCCTTTTGATTGCACATTAAATCAAAAATTAAAGTGGAAACATTGATTGTAACAGCTCATTTCGGATTTTGTGGAACTACTAGCACACATGTGGACCATTTGTCGCTCACGTTGCGTCTGATCTCAATCAGGAGACGTCACCTGATTTTACATTAGCATCGTTGGGGAGCGTGTGCGCTTCTTCCGTTTTTAAGAGTTCAATGTTAACATGTAAAATCGTAATTTCTCACTATTAGGCCAGCTCGACTTACTGTAATGATGAATGTTTGTATTTAAATGTATCATTAAATTTATCAGTTTCCTGATTCTCATAGCACAAACTTTGCCTAGTTTGGGGCTAGAGAGTGTTGTATGAGATATTATGTCCACCAATACATAGATACTTAATATTTAATAAAAATAAATTATAAGATACAAAATAATTCAGAAAAGGATTGTTATCTAAAACTGTTAAGGTAATACTACCTTCCAGAATATAACAATTTTCTAAGAAATCAGAAGCGGGGCAAGCAAGCAGACATCGATCTCAAGACCTATGTACGTTGCGGTAATAAATTGGTGGTTTTATCGATCTACCGCTACTGCAAACAAGCATTATTATGCAGTAGCTTTAACCGGCCATTGCTCATTGCACCGTTGCTAGAAATAAGAATTTCTTTTACATGAAATACATACCTACAATCAATTAAACTGGGGCATGCATTTGTGTGCATTTTGGATCGAGTTCTTAAGTGCATCTTTGTTTAATAATTAGAAATAAAACTCAGTCAATTAAAATATTTAAATAAGAACATCATCAGAGTATCAATTAATATTCATAATGTTGTCATATTCATAATGCTGTCATATTAAATAACAGCAAGGCTTTAATAATCACTAGTAGATACATTTACATTGTTATTTTTATGCCTGAAAACAGTGTAACGCAATAAAACTTAATGCTTGTTGCGCGATGGGATGTTCTATGATCACCCAAATAACGTAAATATGAATGAATTATAGACTAGGTACTGCGACAAAAATAATTAGAAATCATTTTAGCTATGTCATGAAATTGAAAATTAACTTATCAAATACAAATACAAAATTATTTATTGCTGTTTGCAGGTAAGACAAGATGATAAAAAAAATTAAATAAAAAGTTGACCCATACCTACAAATTGGCTGATTAAGGTCTCAAGAAAGTAGTAGTAGTAGTTTTAAAATACTTTTTTCCCATAAGTTGGTAGATACAAGTATGTCTACTTAATTGGTGAAGGAAAATGATTAAACAATTCAATAGGGGTGCAAGGACAAACGATGTACTTGACTAATACTCTAATCGATAACGTACCATGCAGTCTTACGTAAGTGTTTAAAACTAGTTCTTAATGCCATTTCAATGGGTACTTGGTACTTGACTTTGTGTTAGAGGAAATAGATGCAAATGAATACCCAAAAATTAAAAGTTAGGTACGAGTATTATGATAGGTAAATCACTATTGTAAAGCACAAGGCAGTCCTATATAAAGTAAGAAAAAAAAAAGTCTTATTACATTTCAATGGTGGATTTTTTATAGTATACTTAGAGTGACGAGACGAGCAGGGCATATGCCTGATGGTAACCAACATGCCTATCACATAACAGCACAGTGACACGGAGCTATTGGACCATGAAGATGGTCATTCATTACCTAGCACTGCACTGCGCTCGTCACCCAGAGATATAAGATATTTAGCTATATGACTTTTAATGTTTATAGATATTCCTCCCACAATACTATAGACCGATATCATACAGAGCTTATACTACCGGAGACAGATAGCCGACACAATACTTATCTAATTTAAAATACATATCTAACTATATACTTAGGATACATAGAATCACCCCAAATAAATATTTGCCCTGAGTGGGAATCGAACCCACGACCTACGCATTCGCTGGCAGACTTGGGTACTGCCAACTAAGGAGGTGTTCGGAGGTTAAGTATCGTCGAACGATCACACTTGTGGATATCTGACGCTCCTTTTACCTTGACTCGGCCACCATTTATCATTTAAGAAAAAAAAATTAACATTGGTTACCAGTCAACCATGTTGTTTATCATGGGCAGCAGGTAATACAAATAAGTACTGGTTCTAGGAACAAATATGAATATAATAATTTTCAGAAATACGACATGGGTGGGTTAATCGAATACGAGTAGTTTTAGATTCCTCCTTGCAAAGGAACGTACTGTGAATACATGCATTTAGTACTGCTGATGTTCTTAGACGGCGGTAAGCAATTTCAACGATGGCCCGTCACATATTGATTTATTTTTACCATTAAAATATCCAAAAGTTATCTGAACTTGGATGAGCTTTTGACCTCGCCTTACCCAGAATACGGCGTATAGATAAGGTCTAAGGTGCAGGCTTGGCCAGAACTTCCCCATTCATAAAACAAAAGTAAATCTGTGATTACACAAGCCTCGGAAGTGACATTGACTAGATGTTACATTCAATGAGTTAACACTTTGTCAATACTCCGTCTTATTTAGGCAACAAATCAACCTTGACTTTACAATTCGATGTTTATTTACAAAAAGTGCTGTTTTTACGGTTGAAACCACTCGGGCCATGAGACGTCTACCTACAAGACTGTGCGATATTGACAGGTTCTTATTTAGTCCTGACACCTAAGACAGGCTAAGTTTTTTTTTCTGTAGATTATGAAGTCAAAAACAATTAAGTTTTTGTTTAAAGCCGTTACCAACGAACTTTGTTTATGATCATAACTGTAAAGAGAATCGAGTGGATTAACTATTTACTTACGCTGATTTCTTTAACAAAAGGTTTTAATGTAAGAAACTCACAATTATATATGTTTTTGCTGCTTTAATATGACCTCGATTTGTATTAAAAATAGCCTGACAATAGACTTAGCGCGCGAAATCGGTAACAAATTCAGGGTGTCTGCTACCGTTCTGGAAATGGGTCACCAATAAACGTCTTAACACAATGAATATGCATTCAAAATTGGCAGAAATTGCAAGACGATAATAAAACCAGTTGGAAGCGACAGCGGAACGATGATTGGTGGTCCGAGCTAGCCTAGATACTCGGAAATTGTTATACGATAGGTAACAATCACTGGAAACCAGCCATCTGATTCCAAAAGAAACAATAGTTGGAGATGCAACAAAGATTCAGCAAGAACTTGAGTATAGCAGCATAGTAATTGCTGATGACAATAGTTTGGTTTGAGACCGCGTAAATAGCATGAAATTGCTAGTCTGACATAATACCCGTGTGAATCTAACAGCAAGGTTCTAGACAGCTATGACGTTGTTAAAAATATGATATGACTAAAATAGGCAAATGAGATAGCTAACTGTGTGATGATGATAAGGAAGGAAAACTTTCTTCATATGATAAAGTCGTGCAAACATTTCACGAGTTGGTAAACAGATTCACGTGGAATAACAAACAACGCTCCAGTCTACCGTTTGTATAAGGTAATATCATCTTCTTATTTCTGTACAATACGAAACTGTTTCAGCAATGTTTTGTTTCCTGCAACTTATGTCAAGGATTTTGTATGTACAAATCACATAGCTCAAGTATTTAGTATTATCAGAGGCGTCTTCAAAACAAAGTTAATTTATTTTCATAATAAAGAGTGGCGATCCAGACAGTCGCATGGTGGTAAGCAAGCACACGCCTACCCATAACAGCACAGAACCACGTAGTTTTTTAGAAAATGTATCTTAACAAAAAGCGTGCTGTAAATAGGTGTGGAGGGATTGATTCAATCCACACAAAAAATGCATTGACCGAATATTCACGTCAAAATGCTAACAATTAAATATAATTTATATATATCTTCGAGCTCGGAAAGAAACCACAGAAAAAGCTCTCGAAAGTACGAAACGGCCAAATGTTTGGGAATTAGATTTTAAACACTATTTTCAATAAATATAACAGATAGGACGTGGATACTAAAACTAATAACATGATGAAAGAAATAACCGAATAGTGCTAGTTTATCTTGTTTCGTAGATCCAATCACTGATTGAATTGGACGGGTGTGATAAGATTTTGTGGGGCTTCATTGGACGAAGGGCGTCAATTACGTCACAGAGATACTGGCGCCCACTCATATTACATTTTCGATGACGACAGAAGTTCATAGAAATACTCAAATATTAGTTATTTCATATTATAGTGAGTAGTCACAGGAAACAACACCCTCATCCACTCACAAAGGAACGAAACAAACCAATGAAAATCAGCTAGAAAGGAGATCTAAGTATAAACATTTCTTTTTCGCCTATAGATAACACAAGGTCATTAACAAATTAGCAAACTGCAGCTATCTTATCATACAATTTTTAAATTTCAAGGCTGTTTTCTAGTTAAAGACAGATAAGTCGATATTCGTGTCTAATACGTATGATGTGATGTACCTGCTGGGTAATAGCTATCCATCTTCTAATGTTGATAAAGTTCATTCAGCGGCAACATGTTTGATAGATACGATCTACCTAGATGCTTAACTATAGTAATACATGATTAGTGGGTTAGTAGCCAGTACTGCATTCAATCAAATTGGATATTTATTTGTAAGTAGGTACCTCTATGTATGGAACTAGATGGGTGGACACTTAGATAAATAATATGTAACCTCTTTGGGTGGACAATAAATTCTCTAGCAATTGAAGATTGAATCAGGATAGGTACAATCTACCTCTCTACAATCTCCATATGCAGATGGCATTGCAAAGAAGATGTCCATACCCAATAGAATATTGACGAAGACGATGAGACAGTTAATTAAATAAGAAGAGATAGCTCGAGAAGGACACGCACACGGGAAATGTGTGCAGCACAAAATAAACACGGGGGAGTAGGCGTAAACTGTGTTATCGGTTACAGACGTAAGTCACGAACGTTACTTAGGAAATGTAATTGCATACGGCTGTTCCCAGCTGTTCTCGCTAGAGATGCATAGAAATAACATCTCCAGAAGATTGGAGTAAGTGTACCTACACACAGTAGTGCCCAAAACTTAAAATAGCTTTGACTAAAAATATGCCATATCAGGTAAACTGGTAATAATTTTATTTAATAGATACTATATTTATGTACTTTTTTTAGGGCACATAACTATGTCCACGTTTAACTACCAACTCGCCTGATATGACGAGATTGAAGTTGATGCAGGCTTACTTAAAAGATGCCATTTATTTACGAAGAAGTTGAAAGAATAAGGAAGTGGTACTGACCTCCTGGATGCAGCAGCGTAGTCGGGTGCACGGTGCCTTCCTTGTGAAGCAGCACGTGCCTGGGCTCGGAGACCAGGTAGCAGGGCGTCCCGTCGGCCAGGCAGCGCTGGAAGCACCTCGCCGCCTGGTAGAACAGTGCCCAAGCATGCTCCTCACTAATCGTCGAGTTAAAAGCCTGCAGAATCTGCTGCAGCGATATACATTCGGCCGCGTCCAGCGAAAACTCGCCGCCCGCGGCCGCGGCCGTTGTATCCTTGCGCATCATCGCGCTACCCCGCCACACAATCCATCGTCACTACACTCCCGGAAAACACGAAAAATTTATCACATAAAATTAAAAAACCGCATCGCAAAATGTTATTGTTGCGACGACTCCTCGAAACGTCACTGTCACTTAGGCAAGATAACGCGCGCGTGCGCGGATTGGCGGACGAGTGAGCGGCACGAACGTCCGTAGCGACGGAGCGGACTTGACTGGCGCGCGGCAGCCGGCACGCCGGCAGCCTCCGCCGGTGGCCGGTGCCACTCCATTCCTACCCCGGAACTGTTTCCTATCTTCCTTGAAAGGGGTAAGGTCACTGTGATCAATTTATTGAAATACAAATGCATGCAATGCAATTTATATTACATGGGTACTTACAGTTCTTAGAAAAAAAAAGTTGTTCACAGATGCCTCCTCATCATTGATACCCACTGATTAGGCCCTCTTAGATGTTTTCACTCCTAACAATGCAATCAAGAACTTAAACGCGTATGATAAGGTTGAAGAGGGACTCTGTCCAGACCTCTACTATAATCTTCAGTCTGTAATTTATTTAGTCTTGGAAGGCAAAGTGAAAATCTTCTCGGAGAATAGGAGATTCCTGAGCACACATATACATAGGACGCTCTGTTCCTATCTCGCAAAGCGTAGATACTTATCATTAAATGTGTTTTCATCGTATCATATCGTTTCGTCATACAACACTGTCTCGGGTGTTACATGAAGAAATGTTAGAAAAATTCGTTTTAATGTTAACAGTAATATATCATGTATTTTTTCTAATCACACTTGTTTTTATATAAACGGGTCATTGTTATATTTTCTCAACTACCCTATTTCCATATCTTAGACAAATTATGCCTAAAAATCTTATAACACTTGGCTAAATTTAGATACTGATTTCAGAAGCAAGGTTAGTCGACTGAACTTAGAATCAAGATAAAAGCAAACAATCCTCGTTTCTGAATTTAGTGTCTATTAGTATTCTAGCTTCCTGAATGCTATTACTTTTTCTGAATTCAGTAGCGACTAAGTTCTGAATTTAGCAGAGTGTAATACGCACAAATTTCGTATTTTTTGTTTGACGTCTTTGGTAATAAGGTTATAAATGTTCTAAGTTCTACATAGGCAAAACTTGTTATTCCATACTCATTTGTTCACTTTATTTTCGTTTCCAGAATTTGTTCACCAATCAAATCGCTACCTGACAAATTCACTTTCAGCTGCCCAATCGATACCGCGATAAGATTGGAAACGCAATTTGCGATTCATTTGCTTGTATCAAAAAAACATTGTTTATCGAATTGGTAATGAAACAAAGATAATTCAGTCCAATTTGTTTTATTTGAGTACTATAAATATCAGTAACTAACTACATACGATTAAATTCATTACTCGTCAGTATTCGAACTGATTAATGATTGAATATTATAATAAGTTTATTTAAGGCGCTCAATGTGCACAGCTATCTAGTTTCCTCTTAAGACATTTTTAAATATACGAAATCAGAAGTTAAAATTACAATAAATTGTGTAGAAAAAAATATGCATAAACATATACATATATTTATGACATACATAAATATTGACAACTAATATAGCAAAAGATTGACACCGAAAAACGAAACAACAAATTATTCCCGAAAAAAAATCTTAACAATTTATCAAATACATTTGTGTACATATTGTTTTCAAACTTTCGCGATTCGTTTAACATATTAACACATAATGTTTATAATAACAGGACTTAATCACGATTTAATTAATTGTTTAAATCTGTCAGTCTTCTCGTCACCACGGCGGTTGTAACGCTGCCGAAACGTCGAACAATGAATTAAATCGTGATTAAGCCCTGTACATTATAAGCATTACATTTGTGTACAAACTTTTGAACCAAAAAAATACATTTACATTTGCATTTGATTTATATGACATAAATTTTTGCAATTAAATAGCCAAACGCCCAAAATAATGTTTTTTAAGTATACCGGATAAAACCAATTCGACAATTATAACGCATTTGTAAACAAACTCGACGATTTTTTTTAATGGCTCCCCTCGATAATTTCCTATTAAAATCATTACAAAAAACAAATGTGTGAACGCGCGAGCGAGACTTGCGCGCGGTTTGCGTGCCACCTTAACTGTCCCACATATCTCATCAATAAATAAACGTATGTCGGTCAGGTAGTCCGTACAAATATCATTGACGACCCAAAAGAAACTTCAAATTCACTTTCAACCCACATTCGTGTGAACTACCTGAACAAAACGGCATTCTTGCGGATTGTAATAAATAACATAAAAACTTAATAGAGACGTATAGAAGAGGAATGTGAATGACCGCCAACTTAAAATTACAAATGATGCAAATTAACCTCTGGTGCTTCTACGCTTTAAATAAATGTCCGAGATCTAACGCCTAAATATTAAAACTAATCATACATTAAATTTAAAATAAGCTATTACACGATTATATTAATAGTTTCCTTTTTTCCTCTTTAACATAAATCTTACAAGCAAAAAATTAGCGGAATAGAGGTCTATAATTCAACGTTTTGGGATGAACAGCAGGGATAATCAAAGTGTGGACCGCAGTCCGATTCGGACCGCCGAGTCAATATGGAGTTGTGAGCTGATCCAAATAATTACATTTACACCGACGACGCCATCCCATCGGTCGGTTCGTACGGCGAGCGTTGGCTGCAACACCGAAGACCATCCGAGAGTTCAATTTGCAGATGGCCATCAAGGACAGAAATGCAGTCGTAGCGGAGGCACTGCGCCGGGAGGAGGCAACTTAGAAAATAAAAGAGCCCTAGACTTATATTAGAATGAAAATGTTCCCTACTCCCCATTTTCTTTTCTTCTCATAATCCAAGATTCATGTCCTTTAACATCAAATCCAGCGACGTAATTTAAACCAATACATTAAATTACATAGGTGCATACTTTCATGAATTACTAACATTTATTGTTACTCTTAAAGTGGAAAACGGTTCGATGAAATACTCGAAGTTGTCAAAGAAAAATACTCCCGTCCAGCTACGTTCGCAACGAATAGAAATTTACATTGTGGCATGGGTGATTTAAACCGGTCTCAGAGTTACATAGCAACCGACTTGCATCGATACAACGTAAGTTCTCTGGGGTACGTCTACCGTTTTTTGTTATAACTATGACAGCCCCCTAGGACATACACAAATACTTATTATCATAACAGATCGATATCAGAGAACTGACGCGACTTAATACAGCCAATTGGTCACAATGTTCTATTACTTTGATATCCTACTAATATTATAAATGTATAAAAGTTTGTATGTTTGTTGGTCAATCACGTCGCAACGTCGGATCGGATTGAAATTTGGAACAGTTAGATTATAGTCTGGAATAGCACAGGCTACTTTTTATCACGGGAAAGTAACGGGAACGATAACGGCGCGGGTAAAACCGCGAGGCACTGCTAGTAAACTTTATATGACTTATGCTAACTTCATCATTTCATAAAATATTGTTGTTTTGAATTGATTATTTATCAGCTTAAATTGTTTGACTTGTAAATTATTTTTACCACTAATCTTGATTTTACCCACTGGTGGAATTATACCCTATAAACGGAGTATATTAAAATTGCAGCTATCAACAGGACCTATATGTCTTATCTAATAACCACCCCGTATGTATAACTCGACCTCAATACTAGCCGCCATTCTGCCCAATCGTAGGTCACGTACACTGGTGCGTACCTTTTTTTTTTTAAATAAGAAGTGACGAGACGAGCAGGACATGTGCCTGATGGTAAGCAACATGCCTGCCACAAAACAGCACAGTGACACGCAGCTATTGGAACATGAACAATCCAAATCATTAACCTAGCACTGCACTGTTACTACCTATAGGTAGGTAAGTACGCATTTTAGAGAGCCCAGTTAGCAAAACAATTGTTTTCTGTCGTTTGAAATCTGCCTGAAAAAAAAACTAGTCGGTTTAGTGTGGTACAACACACTGATAGGTACAATTAATTTATCTCACAATATGAAAAACCCCTTATTAAAAAAACGGATTAAATATGTACTCGTACACACCAAGAGTGATAAACATGATTCACAAACAGATAAATCAACTTATATCCCCGAGTAACGACCGCAATACAGTGAAATAAAATAAACTCTTCATGGTCAAATAGCTGCGTGGCGCTGAACTGTTACCAGCTTTACGGTGATGGAATATACCGTAAGGCAAGCGCGGATCCAGAGGGGGGCATGGAGGTCATGATACCCCCCCCCTTGGGCGGGTTCCGGAACTTATCGCACAGCGGCCACTACTATGTGACCCTCCCCACTCTAGAGATCCCAAGCTGGATCCACGACTATGCCTGTCCAAGAAATACCCCCCACACCCAAACTAAGCAAAGCTGGATCAGCCAGATAGCTGATATAATACTTATAGCATACTTATAATCCAGCCTGTCCAACAAAAAAAAACCCAAATAAATCTTTACGAACTAAGCCACTACATGATCTTTCGAAGACATGCATAATGCAAAAAAAATATTGTTATTTTTGTTATTGGTGACTTTTCTACGCAATATAATAGGTTTGCGTTTGATCGCGAATTGCCTAATATTGATCAACAACTTGACCTAAGAGTTATTATGCTTATCTCTAGAAGCTAGAGGTACGAGGTACGTCATTTTTAAATGTTTAATCTAAATTTAAAGACAGTCAGCTTTAATCGCCAAGAAACACTGGCTTATGAGTCATGAGTATCAGTATCCCTATTAATATTATAAATGCGAAAGTAACTGTATGTCTGTGTGTATGTTACACTTCCAAGCCTAAATTATAGACCCCATTTCAAATTAAAATTGGTACAAAGATAGTAGGTACATAGCCTGACAAAGGACATTGGCTAACGACTTTTCAATGCGGAAGTGTATGAAAATTAAAATAAATAAAGTTTAAATGAAAGTTTGTATTACTAGAAACTTGACACTCCTTTTTATGCGTTTATGACTATGACATTAAAAGTTTGTAAAAAATGTACCCTGGAAACCCTTGGCGAACATAAATTATCGAGGAAAACTGGTAAGCCCCGAAATACCTACTCTGCAGGGCGCAGTTAATCATATTATATGTACCTATATAAATTCCATGACTCCAGGTTTGAGATAAATCTTGTAACATCATATTTGTTTTTTCCAGGATTTGAGCAGAACCGCACACAAGGCCGCATTACTCATTGGAAGCAGATACATTATCGCGTGCTATCCGTGACATGTGGTTTTGGCGCGATCTCGTCATAACCACTATTTACCTATTCATCATGAACTATCTTACATTAATCCTCCCATGGAGTTAAGTCTCCTCTTACATGCTTGCTGTAACGATTCCACCAGCTTATTTCTCTGGAACCGATTCACCACGAATTGGCTTAATTCTCTGGCATGAGAGTCAATACGGAAACAAGGCGGTCACTAATCGCAGCATTGCACTGATCCACGTTATATCCAATCGTATTTCCTCAAATAGCATCATTGCTTCAACGATCTTTTTAAAGGTTCCTTTCTAAATCTAACCTCTAGACACCCTCTTTCTTGACACCTAACATCTTACTGTTTAGACACGGATTCCCAAAATGTTTTATAATCTAGTTTCTATACTTTCGCGATTTGAACTCATAGTAGGTAGTGTAGGTACTCAAAACATTACACAGACCTCAAACCTCAACTTCAACTCTTGATTAGTGGCTCTATGTGGATTGTTCTCACATTCCGCCAATGTCTTCTCGTGACTACGGCCGCTGTAACGCTTCCGAAACGTCGAGATTAAATAATAGTTTCGATCGGGACTCAATCCTGTAATACAATATAATTGTAATCTAGGGTTGAAACGAAGAGTGAAGAGCGAATAATCTTCCGGGCAACTTTAAGACTTGCCTAGACTTTGTTCATGTTGAAACTTCTAACAAACCGCTTCGAGTCTACACTTATCATTCGCACTGTGAAGCTATGTAATACTCGCCCGAGTAATTTCCCGATGGGTGCAATATGGGTGTATTTTAATTACGCACACTGCACATAGATATTTTTTATGTCGTTAGAGGTATAAAATTCCAGCAAATTCGTGTTGAATCGCTAGAAAAACAATTAAGTCAACTTAAATCCATTCATTTATCTCTGTAACTGATTCCGAAGTAAAGCAGGCGGTTATGTTGTCGACTTCTCGTATTTATATTTTACTTACATATTGACAACTAGCAGCCACCCACGGCTTTACCTGCGTAGTTCCAGTTTCAGTTATAGTCTATATGCTATTCCAGAAAGCGAACCAAAGAGTTTACTCATACACGTATAGAGTTGGAATAAACGTTTTACACCGAAAGCACGGGCCTGATCGCTCTTGTGGCAGTGTCATACTTTTGTCGCGGCACATCACTCTGTTGCCATAGCAAGTATGCACGTCATCTGCTTACGATTGATACAAAGGAACCGTGCGCAAACCCCTGATCTATTTACTTATTCTCTACACAACAGTGTTCCAAATATCAACCTTATTCGTTCAGCTGTTCCATTTTTTTTCATTGGGCGTTTTCAAGATGCAAAAAGTCCTGTTAAAGATAGTTCCCAACTTCACCATAGGTGGCGCCAATGTTTTATTTTGTTAGAGGAAGAAGCATCCAAATATCAACATTTACATTATAACATTAGCAGGTTGACAGGATTATCATCTCTTTCACTGATGACCTTTTTGGTTGGGTAGATTTTTTAATACGAATAAGATCGTGTTTCGCTACAAACTCGCCTGTTAAAAAGCGATAGCGTGGTGGAAGATGAAGGATGCTTAGACCATCATCCATTTTGAAATCTAAACTTAAATATTCTCCATGTGTAGATCCAGGGAATTATTTGTGTAAATAACGTCTGCAACTACGATTTTCAACATAACGTAAACCTACTTAATAAATTTATAAAATAAATATTCAATTCTTGATCGAAAAATAATCATAAGATAACAGTACCTAGTAATAATGAATATCTAAATGCATTATTGGAGATTTATGTGATAAAAACTACAAATAT
The DNA here is from genome assembly GCA_017562165.1 of Ectropis grisescens. Classification (NCBI taxonomy): domain Eukaryota; kingdom Metazoa; phylum Arthropoda; class Insecta; order Lepidoptera; family Geometridae; genus Ectropis; species Ectropis grisescens. Next base: position 25,620,508 of record CM029770.1, read on the forward strand.
GTTATAAATACATTATATTTTAATCAAATAATACTAAAACCGTAATATCCTGGATAAAGGAAAAGACGCACCATTAATATAATAAAAAATAATAAATGACACTTGAAATTAGTTTAACTATAATAGTAATAATACGCATGTCATATAACTGTCCATGACTAAACCCGTAGTACAAGTTTTAATATAAATTGTGAGTATAGTGGTGGAGTTGGAGTCCAAAGCAGCACTTGCGGAAATCACGTAGATTCTAACAATACGAAATTTTATTCAAGTAAATTATTGTAGTACCTCATTACACATTTATAATTAACAGAAATTACGTGCGAACGCTACCTTTGATGTGCGAAAAATGACTAACTTAGTTTGATTTCACTAGGGTATAAATTAAATTCATTTTGTTATCTATTACTCAATATCGTATCATAAACTATTAAAACTTCCACTATGGGTAGAGTATGCCATGAACTTGTATATTGTAGAATACTCTAATAATAAATAGTTTTCCGTTAAGAAATCAGTTTAGGGAACTTCGAAAAAAATATTTTCAAATACTTCTCTAAGCTGACAACGTGCCGTCCACACCCCTAGTCTCTGAACATGGTGCTTGGCACTGCATCGAAATATCGGGGACTCGCTTCACTATTTTTAATGTATAACTTTGTCATAATTAGTAATATTCAACTACGACTCTTGGTTTATAGCTTTTATTGTAGTTTAGCCTCACAATTTCGCCAATGTCAAGTATGAATATAATATACTAGTTGTACCCTGCCACGCTTCGCTATGGCACATTGTGCTGCAAACATTAGATAAAAACAATCCTTGATGCGGATTATTTAACATTCTAAAGTTTCAGCTCGATCGGTGCAGAACTTTTTGAGTTTTTGAAGCGTACACAAACCAACATAACATTTTTATATATAAAAGATAAATCTAAATTTTTGAAGAAAAAACGGTCGATTTCCTGTACCTCAATTAGTAATATTATTAGCCTTAAAATAAGAAAAGGCCCGTTATAACATTTGTCATCGTGACATAACCATACAACCATATAGACATGGATACAACCATACGACAACAAATATAGATGCAGGCAGGATTCGAACCAGGGCGTCTGCTCTCTTTCTACGAAAAACGTAATGTGGCGTTTTCCAGATGCAAATTGACTTGCCAAATATAGTTCTAAATTTTGCCAAATGTGGCACCACTGTTTGTTTTTGTTGAAATTTCTATAACAAAATAAAAACAGAACCTGTTGCAGGTTCGATAAGGATTGCGAAATTAGAACCTTTTAGCCACTAGACCACTATGGCCTCAAACCAAATTAACATTTTAGTAAAAGAAAAAACGGGCCTTTTATTTTTTAAAGACTAGTATTATTATTAATTACGATATATTTCATTGTTGTATGGTGAACGCGCCCCCGATATTTTCATGCAGTTTCATGCACCATGTTCACGGGTAGTACCAGTAGAAATAGTGAATAACGACGATTGCATAAGGCAATGTTTGACAAAATTGTATATATCAAACATTGATTATAGGTTATATAATTGTCCTAGCGTTAGATATTTATAGGCGACGATTACTTTTAACCATTAGACGGGCCGTCCTCCATTTTGTCACTTTTATATTTAAAACTAATTGTGACCTATTTTTCTGTACCTATTATCTTGAACAAAATTTCATTAAAATCGATCAGTCAGTGATATTTTTATCATATTTTTTTTAATGCCGCGTTTTTAATCTCTGCGAGAAGTGGAACCTAAAACATGGCATAGACCGTATCCAGATTTTTCTCGAACATTCTGACGATAAAAACACTACTTTAAAATCTGGATTCGTAATGACATCACACAATTTTACTAGAAATTAAGATTAATTTTATTGATCAATGAATTTCTCCATATGCAGCTGCACTAAAACATGCTTTAATGGTAATATAATAGCAAAGTGTCAACAAAGACATGTACGAAAAAAAATCCTTTAAATATATGTGATATCTACCAACCCGCACTTAGTCACCGTAGTGTATACCAGCCATCACTCTCTCTTTGTGATAGATGGTCCCATTTATGGGAACAAACTGTGGGTTGTTTAAACTGCTATGGTATTTTAGACGATCAAACTTCTAAGTGAATCTCAATCATTATTTATCATTTGAGTCATTTCGTTCGAAGCTACAATGATAAATAATTGCATTGATCGATTCATACGGAAAATAAAAATCCAATTAACGACAATCTCCGAACATTACTGTTGCTGCACCAAAATAATTTCACAAATAGCTATAGCCTTTAACTGATTTTGTCTCACTACAAAAGCCGTTCATTCCCCTCACTTCTTCTTCAGACTCCATAGAGGATCTAAGAAGTTGAGCGGGTCCTTCATATCTCCGCTCTTGAGTCCGGGAGACTGCTTCATTTCTTCGAAGGATTCTCGAGAGAATTTAGCCTTTTGGAGCGAGGGGACTAAGGTGGGTGTGGGAGTGACGGGGGGTAAGACTGACGCTCCGGAGGGAAGAGAGACCGCTTCGCCGTTGAATGTCGTTGTACCTGAGAAACATACATTAATTAAGAATTTATGTTTTCTTATTTTTTTGTAAATCCAGTGTCCTGATGTCTGTCCGCAGGGAACTCTTCACCAAGTCACCCGATTTTCACGAAAGTTGGCAAATGTGTAATTTAGTCCAAGATAGAGAGCACTTTGACAGAGCGTAGAGATATACTTGTACAAGCCTTATTTGGCTTTTGGATGACGTTGTCAAGGGGGCGTGGGTGTCGAACAGGGTTACCTAAAATAAATATAAATAAAATCTCATTTGGTTTCGTGGGAGCTTAAATAAACCCTATCACGACAAAAATATTTGGCACTATAATAATATTATATTTCGTTTTTCCTTATGATGGGAATTTGTGGATAATTGGGCATTGATTTTTCTTTCAAATTTTGGGGAATTCGGAAATGGGGTATTGGCAATCATTTGCGGTTGGCGGCGGCGTTAATTCCCAATTTTGGGGTAATGAGTCAAAACACCCTAGTATCACTATGACTTTGAAACGGCGGAACCGCTTTTAAGGAAACGACAGAAAACCTGGTTTTGTCACTGTCGTATCAGTGACGCCACGAGTTAACCAGACAAGAGTGACGGCGAATCTAACCTGAAGTTGATATTACAATTTTGGCATCAGTACCTGAACATAGGACTCCTTGGACGTAGAAGAGGACCGTTCTGTACGCGTCCGCCAGAAACTTGGTGTCTTCCAGCACGTTGCTTCTGTTCTTGATCAGGTTTATACAGCCCCGTCGATCATGTCTGTGGACACACGACATAAGGTCAATAAATACAATAGCAACAGGTAATTCTTCATTTAAAACCATAAATATGTATTGAAATAAAAAAAAATAGCTTTAATTTAAAAAACCCGACTGCAAAATATCAACAGGTAAAAACTTTAATTATATATACTCTAATGGTTCCACCATCAAACTCGTTTTATCTGTGGACGATTCTGTCAGTTTGTCCATGCATTTCTTAACACTTGGGTGACACACTTGGGTACACATGGGGTTTTATAAGCTTATCGAGCGTTTTAACTAATGAGTGTTTTATTGAGACGAATCTAACAATACATTCATTATCAAAATCCATCCAGCCGTTTGAAAGACACGTGGGAATAAAAAAAATTACAAACATACAAGATACGCGCGAAAAACAAGACCCTTCTTTTTTTATTATTTATTATTAAGAGCCCACTGTGTCCCAGTGTTGTGCAAAGGCCTCCCTACCCTCCTTCCATTTTTGTCTGTCTTGACTCAAAGTAGTCCAGTCTTTAAGGTGTTTGTCGAGGTCGTCCTGCCATCGCCTATTGGGTCTCCCGCGACGTCGTTTCCTATTTGGCTGCCACTGGGTAGTGATCTTAGCCCAGCGATTGTCTGACATTCGATAGACATGTCCAGCCCAGTCCCACTTCAAATTGCTGGCCTGTGCCTTCTTTTAGTCGGGTAAAAACCCCGACACTTTGTGGTGACGGCCATCTTGGATTTGAAATGTCTCATAGCATATCCTACTAATTAAGCTCTTATAATTGATACTCGTATCTACATGGAGGGAGTTGTGTAAAAACATACAAATCGCCATTTTGTAAGGGCGGCCATCATGCATTAAGTCGAAAATGAATAGGTTCGTAGGTAATTTCCTGGTTCCTAGGCAATCACGTTCTATCGTAGATCGCTTATCCACTAACATTACCGGATCACCGCATAACATCAGGCAAGATGTTGGTCAAGATCAGAATCCAAAAGAAAGAGCAAGTTCTCCCGATAATCCTTCGAGGAAATGAAGCAGTCTCTTAGACTCAAGAGCGGAGATAAATGAAGGACCCGCTCAACTTCTTAGATCCTTTATGGAGTTCAACATATCGAATAGGAAGTACTACTAGTAGTCTTTTTTACTCGACATATTATTATTGGTGACCCGTAAATTTGAGGCTGCGACCGCGCTCGAGTCAAGTACAAGCAAAGACAATTACCCATTTTACTAATCGTACGACTCCCCCTCCGTAGCGTTTTAAAAGCATAATTGCACATCAAACCTACCGTTGAAACCGTTGATGTCTTTGCATACTGCTCTGTCCTTAAAGGTTTGCATAACTCTATCTCGTTTTGTCCAATCATTGGTGGAAAGTAGTGCCACGTGACATGGATATTCGGCTTATATCACAGCGCGATTTTTACTTCGTCCTGCGCCCCCGCTGGTGACTTATGAATTTAAGCAGATTCTTTTCATGCCCGATCAACAGGGTGTTTAATCTATGAGTACAAATTACAATGAAGCACAAGACGTTGGCGTAATTGTGCTCACCAAACATATCACACTTACATAGCACAACTGGATAGAAGCCAGAAATTAATAGACGATGAATCAGTTGACATATAATATGATACAACTGATTAAAAGCTAAAAATAAAAAGAAGAAGAAGACTTTATCAGCTGACTATTATTATCATTGTATAAATTCAGACCAATGGAAACCGTGTTGCCAGACATATTGCATGCCTCTGAAGAGAAGAGGCCAGTTTGTATGGGTCAACTATTAAAATGTTTTGTATCACCTTATCTTACCTGCAAACAGCAATAAAGATATTTGCATCAAGAGTAAAGATCCATATAAGCAATATCCCATGTTCTCACCGCAGAGATCGAGCTGTCCGGCGCGCACCTGGCACAGCGCGAGCACGACGAGCGCGAGCAGCGCGCTGCGGCCCGCGCCGGCGCCGCACTGCAGCCACGCGCCGCGCAGCTGGTTGCTCACGCGGCCCTCGTACGTCTGCCCGAGGATCTTGTCCGCGAGCAGGACTAGGGGGGAGCACACGATCCTATGGAATGGAACATATGGGTCATAAGATACTAGCGGTCCACCCCGTGGTACATAATATATAACCTATAGCAAAGATTGTTGAACTCAAGATTTGTCCTGAACATCTTGACATTCGTAACAAACTGCGTCTGTGACATCTGTCTCTATCCAAGACATCTCTGTCTCTGTCTAAGACATCTATTTCGCTCGCGCTAGTTATAATTGGTATTATTCTCTCTCTCTGTCACACGGTGATGTGTAACCGGCGACGGTGGTGGTAGTCATTTTAAAATAGTAATGGGTATGTAATCAGAAAATATTTAAAATAAATTTAAATGCTGTACTTACGCTTGAAATGTATTAGATTTATTTGAGTTTCTAGAGTTATTAGAACACTTTTTTGAATGCACAGGAAGGCATAATCTTTTATATTTATGTTCAAAATGATCAAAATCAGTGATACAGTGATACGACCGGCGTCCCCCGCTTCCTACAACCGACTAGAACGGAAAGAGTGAGCTCACTCTTCCCAACGTGATGATTCCGTGCGCCCTGAAGTTTGTGAGGTCTAATCTTGAGTTCTACGATCTATGGCCTATAGCACTCAGGGATCACGTACATATCCAAAGGTGAAAGGATTTTTGAAATTGTAGTTCCTGAGATTAGCGCGTTCAAACAAAACCTCTTCAAAGTTTTAAAGTTTTATAATATTAAGTATATATTTCATGGCGAATCAAGTGGTTAAAGTTTTTTAACATTTTCTTATAATCGTGTAAAAAACAATAAAATCTAGTACAACTAAGTTACAACCGGTTTCCTTATCGCTAAAATCGAAGTGTACTGGGCAACAGGTACCCAGTGCAAAGGTTACTTGTGTTGTAACTTAGTTGTACTAGATTTTATTGTTTTTTTTTTCTTCTTCTGTAGTTTTGTGTGTTTGTCTTTGGTGTGTAAAATAAATAATCTATCTAATTTGTAAACCAATTAAAAAAAAACAAACGTAAAATTTTCACCCAATAACATTTTTTCCCGAACTAATGTAGCTGTAGCTAAAAAAATTGGCAGTCATAGGCGTGAAAACTAATAACTCAGAATTTCTCAGCTCACTTTGGAAATTACGCGGGTGAACTGACCATGGCCATCTAGATCATCCGAGTTTACACGAAGATTTCTTTCATTTACGAACGTGACGCTTGAGTTCAATTCACAACCCACGGAAAATCCGTATGTGGTGCGCCAAATGAAGTTTTCACATCAAAAACAGACTAATACCCAATCTAAATTAAATACTCACTTAGCGGGGAACACGTTGATCTGGTAATGCGTGACAGCGAGCACAGTCTTGCCGCTGGCCACAGTAAGCCTCCGCTCCGTCCAGTGCACGGTGCAGGACACCTCGTCGAGGCTTACTTTCACATCACCCGCCAGCTCGAGCGACTGGCCTTTCGCGGTCGGCCAGTACGACTTGCCTTGCATCTGAAATCAAGTATGACTTAAGATCGATTACACTAAACAAGAGCTCAGTGATTAATCTTCGTAATATGTATAAATTACGGGTTCCGTTTGTCCGCTATGGACTTCTAAACTACTGAACCGATTTTAATCAATTTGCACACCGTTATTTCAATTAATAATCCTTATATATGACAATGTCCGAGCGAAGCCGGAACGGTCCGCTAGTAATAAATAAATATTGGTGTACATTACACACACAACACGATCAGACGCCAAACTAATCAAACCTTATACTTGAGAGCCAGATAGAGAGACGATCTTCTTAGCATTCCATGGATTCACCGTGCGGGTGCCGGGTCCATCGTGTGGCAGAGAGAGAAAACTCGAGTAGATCCCGAGACGGGTGACTCGGGCGTAGGTTTAAGGGGCCTCTTTCTGACGTACATCAACACTCACCTTCACTCGTTTTTCTCTCCCTGCCCAGCCAAATCTGATATGAGCCTACTAGTGCAGCTTTAGATACTCGTTCTAGTATAGAACTTACTGCACTTCTGGATAAGCCAAGGTCTTTCAGCAGGTTATAGAAAGATTTTGCTGGTATATCTCTCGCTCCCACTTCTACAGCGTATAAACTAACTACATCGCCGTTTTTTGTTAATTCGTTTAGGAGGTCGTAATACTTATTTTGTTTCATCGCGTGGTTTATAGATAAATTAGTTTCCCACTACTGATATAATACTTAAATAGTTGTAAATACATACTTATTATACATAGAAACATCCAGACACAGAACAAATACATTTATCACACAAATAATATTTGCACTGGGTGGGATTCGAAGCCACGACCTTCGGCTTCGCAGGCAGACTTGCTACCAACTACCCTACGAGACCAGTCTATTATGATACTTGATATTTCCTCACCTTCCTTCCACTCGACACCACCAAAACGACACCATCGGTGGTGTCACTAGTCCATACGACACCACCAACTAATAGTGAGGTTACCTACATACAAAGTTGTTGATATGAAAACTCCAATTAAGTTCAAGCAGTTTCATTAATGAGATATGTCATTTGATAAAGTTTATATTTATCTGTCACTCAAATGGTTATCTTGACATTGTTCATTGCAATTTGCATATTATTGTCTTTCCGTCCGAATATTTTAATTTTTTCACAATGAACATGGATACTAATACTGACAACATAAAATACATAAAAACTAATGGCGGAACAGCACATCACTAGAGTGGTGTCGTATAGACTAGAGATTCCATACGACACCACGGATGGTGTCGTTTTGGTGGTGTCGAGTGGAAGGAAGGTTTCCTCACATGACTTATAAAACCAAACATGACTTTTATGGTTCAGATATTCAATTAACGAGAACTCACTCACCTCAATTTCGCTAAGGAGACAAACAATACAGCCAATTTTGTTTTCTAATACTGCTTTCCAGAAAATACTATATTCGTTTTCAGTCGGATTCTTAGAGATAACTAATGGAATGCACCAAGAGGCCAGTTGCTAAAATAAAAAACGGAAAAAATAAATTATAAAATAGATCGAAGTGTACATACTTTATCAAACATTTTAGTTTTAGAGTGACAGGACAACTAATTCAGGCTCCTAGTTGTAAAAGGCTTATGACACTTAATTTAGTGGCTACTGAATTCAGTGAAGCTTAATAAATAACATTCAGTAACCTAGAATACGAAATTATTTATTTTTTAAAAATCAGAAGTGAGTATTGCTTACTTCTAACTTGGTAGTGAGTTCAGTTAAGTAACCTTCCTTCTGAATTTGCAATTGAATTCAGTTCCCTAAATTTAGCCAAGTACCATAAGCCTGCCTATTACAGCACAGTGAATATTTTATTTATCACATAAATCCAACACAGGACGCCAATCTTAAAGACCTGAACCAATAGGAGAGAGAATTACATAAAAAAAAACAATTACATTCATTTAAACTAAATGTATACATTAACAAAAAATAAATAAAAAATTAAATACATCTCTGGATTGAAATAAATAGCATTTTTTTTGTTAATAATAAAGCTTACCTTATAATACGAAGCGTTGATGTAAGCATCCGGGTCAGATTTGACAATCAGTCTGGAGTCGTCGAAAGGTACCACCTCAGTGAGGAAATTCCCCATTGTATGTTGCTTTGCTACCGTTTTCGACCTTGTCATGTTTTCTTTAGCCTAAAAAGTAACATCCTATTTAAAATACGGATTCAACACACACATTCACAGCTTTGCTGATACCACTGTGTAATAGACTTCTATCTTTCTTTCAACACCATTGACTAATACCAACTTTATTACAGTACTGAAATATTTACTAATTGATAGCAATCCAAAAATAGAAGACATAGATTTTAAGGATAAGATTATAACTTGTCTTTGTTTAGTAATCAAAATTAAATCTATCGATCCCCAGGTTGGAAATTTAATTAGGTAGTACCTGGTTGACCGAGCTTTGCTCGGTTTAAATGCGTTTATAAAGGGCTCTAAGTAAAAGATTTTCTCAGAAAAAAAGAACAAAAAGAAAAGACAATGTTACCATCAGGATTCGAACCGGGGCCTATTGACTCCGAGGGCGAGCATATTCTGTCTGAGCCATTTAGATTTAAAGAACAGTGGCGAAATAAGTTATCGTATTCTAATGACATTGTAGGTTTTTCATTGTCTAAAAACGCGCATAAAATGATGTTTTAAAAAAATAAAACCTAGCTAGATCGATTTATCGTCCCCGAAACCCACTGTATACATAATTTCATGTAAAACGTTCGAGCCGTTTCCGAGATTCAGATTATATATATACCTACAAGAATTGCTCGTTTAAAGGTATAAGATAAGATGTGATAAACTCATTAGTTATGTTTAGTCCTACAGTAAAAATGATAAATAATTTATGATAAATTGAGTTTCTATTTAAAATTTTGGCAGGTGAGGCCACATCTATACTTTATTAAGAACACTAGCTTTTACCCGCGACTTCGTCCGCGCCACATATTTACTAAAGTAATTGAAGCAGTACCTACTCGTATGTCTACTACCATACAAATTCACGTTTCCTAATCAAAATCGGTCTAAGTCAAAGTTTTATATTTATTAATAAATGTACAATTTACGACAAATTACAAAGAAACTATGTTCTCAAAAAATTAATCAAAAACAGACTTTAATTTAAAATCATATTGGGACGGTCCACCAAATTTTATTAGAGTCTATTAGTAGACATATCGACTGATTACATGAACGCAAATTTTAGTTTGTTGTTCATATTTCAAAAACCGCCGCACTGATTTCGATAAAATTTATATGACCACCTCTGAACTATAATCTACCAACCAAAAAAATAACCATCTAAATTGATTCACGATTGGAAATACAACTGGATTGATAACCTCCTCCTTTTTGAAGTCGGTTAAAATAGCATACAAAGAGTGCCAAGATCCTTCCATGCACACTTTTACTCCTCATTTCCACTCTTTTCAACTCTTTTCTGTGATAAAAGTCGCCGTTGTCCTTTCCTAAGTCTAGGTAGTCTATCTGTGCACCAAATTGTAACAAACTCTTTAAGTGGCTTAGGCGTTAGACGGTAACGGACAGAGAGAGTTACTTTCAAATATATAATTTCATATGAGAATTGAAAACAGGTGTTCCTGATCATTTTATAGGAGGCAGTTGTAAAGGTTACCGAAAAGTAATACGTTTACTCCTCCAAAAACTCATTTTACAGTTCTTAATTTGCCTTAATCGAGCGTCCATCATGCATAACATTTGATAAGACACCATGGAAATCTCGTCGACTATCAAAATTCTGTCTGATAGTCTGATACGCCATTTAGTGGCTGCGCCCAACTTAAGTATTGTATTTGTATAGTGCACTGTATTCTTCTTGTCAAGCCCTTTTATTTGATACCCATGTTGATGGGGTTCATAAAACCTAAGTTATCCGCCATTGTGTAGAGGCCGCCATCTTGGATTTAATTTTATATAATACATTGCATTCTACTGGTTGAGCACTTTCATTTGATACCCATATTGATGGGATTGATAAAACCTACGTTATCCGCCATTGTGTAGCGGCCGCCATCTTGGATTTCAATTTTTATAGTATATTGTATTCTGCTTGTTGAGCCCTTTCATTTGATACCCATGTTGATGGGATTGATAAAACCTACGTTATCCGCCATTTTGTAGCGGCCGCCATCTTAGATTTCAATTTTTTATAGTATATTGTATTCTGCTTGTTGAGCCCTTTCATTTGATACCCATATTGATGGGATTAATAAAACATAAATTATCCGCCATTTTGTAGCGGCAGCCATCTTGAATTTATAATGATATGAATAAACATAATTGTATTGTCACCAAAATCCAAAGTGTATACAAAATTTCAGATTAATCGGTTGACAGGAAGAGGGTGAAATTTGAATTACTAAATTTGACCCAAGAATAAATAATCATAAATAATAAAAAAAAACCCCAATTCCACCCCGTAGGTACAATTCGAAACTACAAAACTGCTTAAACATACATTTTATGGTTTCGTGTTAAATATCTAGACGTAAAGTTTCATAGTTCTTCAACAATGACGAAGTTTTCCATATAAACTTTCATCCCTTATTTTAACCCTTTTAACCCTTTTTTCGGAACAAAAAGTAGCCTATGTCCTTTCTCGGGATCTATTTTATCCATGTATCAAATTTCATCAAAATCTGTTTGTTGGTTTAGGCGGTAAAGACGGACAGACAGACAGACAGACAGACAGACAGAGTTACTTTCGCATTTATAATATTAGTATGGATAAATATGTACTGTTCAGGTACATATTTACTAGGTGTACTATGATGCCAACTTAAAAAAGGAAGATATGAAGTCTTTTTTATTATATTGTTAAATATACTTACTTGAACATCTTGGAATATTTTCCACTTCGCATCCAACACAGTGATTCCGCCCCCAGCCATGTTAGTCAACGAATCTGTCAACTTTTGCAGATTCTTCACCTCTTGAGTAAACTTGTTCAACAGACTGGGATCAGAAAACAAGTCTTTTTTCGCCGGTCGCTCAATCACTTCTTCTATAGGAGGCGGTTTCTTCACAGGTTCCACTTTAGGAACGAAGGCTGGTCTTACAATGGCACTCTCTGATATCTGTGGTACTTTTATTTGGGGCATTAGAGGCTTTTGCTCGACTGTGAAGTCGATGTCTGAGAGGAGATCGAATACGGAAGGTTCCTTTGGTTCTGGAACGTTATCTTGTTTTTCTGCTACTGGCTGATTCTGAGATGGAACTTCGCTAGTAACTTGGTTTGTAGTTTGTTCAGGTACAGTAGGCGTAATTTGATCGTTACTTTGATAAGTTTGTCCAACATTAGACGAGCTTTGATCGTGGCCAGTTTGTTCAACATCAGATGACTTATATTGATCATGGTTATGACCATCATGTTTTTGATTATATTGCTGATTATGTTCGGAGGTAGGATTCTCTATTGGCGTTGACACTGAAACGGAAGAATGAAATAAAAGATCAGTCTGTCAAAACTACTTTATTTAATAAAATATAGAAGGAATAACATGTCAATGAAATGAAAATAATATACAATATTGTTGATAGTATAAAGGTATACATTACTAGTAATTATGATAATAGATCCATACCTTGGTTATTGGCATAGGTAACACTCGTGTCGTGCCCATGCTGTCCTGATTGCATGTATGTTGATTGATTCATGTCTGCGCCATAGTTTGTCGGCGTCGCCTGGGAGTTGTGTCCTGTTTGATTCGCTTGATTGGTATTAGTGACGTAGCCATAAGGAGAGTTGTAGTATATCTGCTGGTTGTTTGCTTGCTCCGATTGAGGTGGGGTCTCAAGCGAAGGTGATTGTGTCGTTTCGCATACCCCAGCGCTAGTATAAACTCCATGCGCAGACCAATTTGTTTCTTTTGCAGACACCTGAGGGTGCATATTTGCAGCGCTCGGATCGTACGAAACTGCGTTTTGGGAGCCGTACGCATAAGAGTAATTTCCCGTAGATGGGTCGAAAGTGTATCCGGGATGATTTTGATATCCTTGATTGTAGCTCTGATTTTGAGTCATAGATTGGTAATTTTGTTGAGATGGTTGAACATTCTGTGTGGAGCTTGGGTTGGCTTGATTACCGTAATGTTGCGTTTGCATATTTGGAATGTTAGTTTTATCAGTCGGATTTGTGTATACTTGAGAAGTTACATCTTGTACACCTTTCTGTTCGTTTTGTCCTCCAAACATATGAGAGGGAACGTTTTGAATGGTCTGTTCACTTGGATTGGCGTATATTTGTGATGTTTGCACATTTGCAATGTTGCCTTCATATGCTTGAAAGGTCGAGGCATAGGCTCCTGGCAATGCCTCTCGTTTTGCGTGCGATTTTATAGGCTTATCCAAAGTATCTAGATGTGACAAAGCTGGGTTCACATAGTTTGGATCGGCGTCCGAATTGTAGCCATAAGACTGAGAAGCGCTAACAGTGTTGGCAACGCTGGTAGTTGACGTAACAGTATTCTCTGCTTGAGTATACGTCATGAACCCTTGAGAAACGTTGGCATATCCAGTTGTAGCAAAGTATTGCTCTGCGCTGTACGGGGCATTCGTAGCCGATTGAGCAAGCTGAGATGAATTACCGAAAGGGTAGTTTAGAGAACTGTAATCTGACGGCGCCGAAGTCATATTGGTGTTAGCACTTTGCGGCGCATGGCTATACGTAGCGGAGTTTGGCGTATTAGCTTGAGGATACTGCACGCTGTAATAAGTTTGAGTGTAATCACCATAAGTTGTAGGAGGCTCCGACTTGGGCGCATTTATTTGCATCTGCGAAAAGTTTGTACTTAATTCCGCGTTATATCCCGACGGTACGACATCGGGTATTGGAGTCGCTTGCTGGCCAGTCGAATATGGATCATAATTGTACTGGTTAGGATTGGCATTTACTTGATTGCTGCTTGGATTTGTATATTGATTGGGGTTTGTAGATGCTGAATGTGTGGGACTGGTATATTGATTTGGATTATTGGGTTGATTAATTGTGCCTGGATTTATGTTAGATTGACTCATGTTTGTCTGGTTTACATTTGGCTGTATCATGTTACTTTGGTTCATATTTTTCTGACCCATATTTGCTTGATTTATGTTTGTTTGGAGCGTATTTCCCTGGTTCATGTTGGATTGGTTCAAGTTCCCTTGGTTCGTGTTAATTTGATTCATGTTAGATTGGTTCAAGTTGCCTTGGTTCATGTTAACTTGATTTATGTTTGTGTGGTTCATGTTAGCATGGTTCATATTTTGCATCATATTGCTTTGATTCGCATCAGTCTGGTATTGCATAGGACTTTGCGAATCGGTTACAATAGTGCCATTGCTATGAGTAGCAGAATAGTATGGATTGGAGTATATCTGCTGAGATTGGTCAGGTATCTGAGATGCAAACTGTTGCGGTGTATAAGCCGAATAACCATACGGATTAATCTCTGGCTTATCATACTCCTTACTTGTGGTAGGATATGAATAGTTATGCTGTGAGGCATAAAGGGCACTTTCGTTTGATGCATACGGGGACGTGTGATGTTCATACGGGTTGGGTTGTCCCTGCGTTGGTAATATTCCGCCATCGGGGAGTTGCATAGACATATCCGTCGCTAAAACAAAACCGCAATTATTCAATTGTATTTCAACATGTTGTGATTTTTAATAAATATTATATTTTATCTTACCTTCAGAACCAACTGGCGCTGGTCGTATAGATGTAGGGTATATCGAGTCTGGGTAATACATTTCAGGCGGGACTTGGTCTACTTGTGCTGAAAACACAAAAAAGCGATATTGTATGACTTTTAGAGGTTAGAGATCAGCTACACCGTACGTTTTGCAAAATCTAAGGCTGGTTTGTGTGAAATAGTATATAGTATGTATTTTCCAGTAATTTCAGAATAATTACCACAGTACAAAATATTCATAAGAATGAACATTTCTGAATCCCTTTAAACTTAAGTTACCGTTCTGCATAATCCTATTTATATATTATATATATGTGAGAAGTAAAGTTATAACTAACCCAATCAAAAATTTAGAAAACCTAGTTTGGTGGGAGCTACCATCTTAGATTTGAAATATTCGCTATGTTCAGTATTCTACAAGTCAAATCTTTTCATTTAATATCCATATTGAGTTATGTAAAAATAAAAATAAGTATAAAAACTTTTTAAGTTAAACGGTTTTATGTTAAACATACATTACAATGTTTAAGATAAATGTACTAAAAACCAAAAAAATACCCATATTGATGGAATTGATAAAACCTACGTTATCCGCCATTTTGTAGCGGCCGCCATCTTGGATTTTCAATTTTTATAGTATATTGTATTCTGCTTGTTGAGCCCTTTAATTTTATGCCCATGTTGATGGGATTGATAAAACCTACGTTATCCGCCATTTTGTAGCGGCCGCCATCTTGGATTTAATTTTTTATAGTATATTGTATTCTGCTTGTTGAGCCCTTTCATTTGATACCCATATTGATGGGATTAATAAAACATAAATTATCCGCCATTTTGTAGCGGCGGCCATGTTGAATTTATAATGATAATGAATAAACATAATTGTATTGTCACCAAAATCCAAAGTGTATACAAAATTTCAGATTAATCGGTTGACAGGAAGAGGGTGAAATTTGAATTACTAAATTTGACCCAAGAATAAATAAAACAAACGGGGTGAGCTAAATAAAACCGTTTAATTAGTAAGCCACTATTTTGTAGTTTTAGTATTTTCATCCATCTTGGATCGATTTTTTTCGCTCGAATTGGTGCTTAAGTAGCGCCCGTGCGCCGCTCTGTTCCGTTTGACGTTATATCTTATTATAAGATATTTACAAACTACTTTAGTATGAAAATTAATCGATAAGTCACACGGAACACGTAGTGACACGGAGGCGCCTGGACCACCGCTGTTTCATTGGACTTTAGATCTTATATTCGGATATTTACAAACTTCAGTATGAACATCAATTGATGAGTGACACGTAACACGTAGTCACATGGAGGCGCCCGGGCACCGCTTGGTGCGGTCGGATACGGTCCCCGTGATCCACTTAGTGTTACGGGTACTGCGGATTCGTACCTTTTTTCGCTTATCATCAGCCTGTATTCGTCCACTGCTGGACATAGGCCTCTCCTATGATACGCCACTCAGCCCGATCCTCGATCTTACTTCTCCAACCACCACCAGCTGCCTTGCGAATATCGTCACTCCATTTAGTCTTCTTGTCCGTTTAGCGTTCCCGTACTCCCGTCCGTCCATTTATCGTCCTACACTACGATTACCGATTCGCGATCTCCACTTCAGAACCTTGGTCAACTTGGTCGAGCTTTTGTGGAAGGCTTTTTTCGCTCATCTTGGTCGAGTTGAAATGTAATTGCTCACCTTGCGGAGTGACACTCCTGCGGCCTCGGTTCTGCATGTACGGCAAGTAGTCCTTCAGCTTCCGTCCACCGCCCGCGAGCGGGACCGGGATCGGAGACGCGTCGCTTCTCTCGCTCGACTTGGGAGTTACCGACGGCGTCGGTGTTGACGCTGGGGACATTAAGTATAGTATCAACTATCTGGCCGCCATAGTACAAGCTTTGCTTAGTTTGGGGTCAGATGGTGTTGTGTTAAATGTCCACCAATACTTATTATTTATTTTATTTTTAATCACCGTCAATACCAGTAATGAACGTGAAACAACAATGTGTTTCACGTTCCAAGGTTTAAATCAAGACTTCGCCTAAGCCTTGGATTTAATTAATGATCTTTTTTTATTGTTCTCAGCTAAATGACACACAATTTAGAAAACTAGTTAAACAATTGGTGCCCTTATCGCTGAAAATTCTTTGTTCCAGGCAATCGTGGGCTGAACTAAAAACTTGGAACAACTCATAGCTCATTTGCATGGTGAATATAAAAACTATTGATATAATAAGATTAAGCGATAAACGTACATTAGTTGTACGTTATGCTGTTACGTGTTAATTTCATTTTTTTTTATGTAATCAAAATTGTAGTAAAAAAATGATTAGACTTCGGCTTGGCTTGGCCTGGCCGAGATAAGGCCAAGTCGAGACTAAGCCGAGTTCTAGCCAAGGCCAATTCGAGACCAAGTCAAGGCCAAACCGTGACCACGTCAATATTTTATATAACAATACTTCAATACATACGTTTTGAGATCTTAGCAAGTAACTGCTGCCTCTCTTCTTCCTGCACCTGGCAGGTGCCCTTCAGCCGTGTGTGCAGTTGGCTCACGTTGTGGGTCAGTTTCTTGTAGAACTCAAACCCTTCTGCGCCTTGCCGAGTAACTCTTCGTATGTGTCGTACGATGTAATGAGAGCTGGAACAAAATATATATTATGTTACTATCAATAAATATTTTTTTTTATTCCATGTATCTTTTTTCAACTTTTATAAATTTACACTTGACTGCCATCTCGCCTGATGTTAAACGATGATGCGGTCTACAATGAAGACCTTGAAGATCTTACCTAGAAGACACAGATCCACTCTAGATTTGAAGACACCAAGATTGTAACTATTGGGGAAAAAACATCAACTATTTCTTTTAAATAGTGAAGGACTTATTATGCATACAGCACGTTGGCGCCAACTCGGCAACCGTCGAATCTCGGCGTACGATGCGTACAGTAGTGACGTCAGACGGTTGATGATGTTCTCCTGTTCGGCCGTGTCCTCTTTTTTTTTTTTTTTTTAATAAAGAGTGACGAGACGAGCAGGGCATGTGTCTGATGGTAAGCAACATGCCTGCCACATAATAGCACAGTGACTGATTGAGTGAGTGATTGGAACACGAAAAGTCAAAATCATTACCTAGCACCTCACTGAGGTCGTCACCCAGAGATCTGAGATGTTTTATCTCTAAGCCCTGTAATTTATATGGAAACATTGCCCTTCAAACCAGAACACAGTAATGTTTGCACATTACTGCTTGGCTGTAGAATAAATGGCAAAGGTATAGTACTTCCCCAGGGGACTCTGCCAAGAGTCCTACCACTACTACGGTTGATGATGTTCTCATGTTCGGCCAGGTTCTGTTATATTATCTTTACATGTTAATAATATGATCCACACTCACCATTGATGAGTCCCTCTCGCTTCCTCAGTACGTCGGTGAGCAGCCGTCGGGACTCGCCGTACGACGCGTACAGTGACGTCAGACGGTTTATGATGTTCTCCTGTGCAGCCAGGTTCTGTTCTATTATCTTTACCTGTGGAACGTAATGATTCGATTATCGACAATTGGCATTTAGCCAAGAACAAATTTAATAATTTCGGGTTACCCTCGTCACAACAAACAGTTAATCTTGATTACGGTAACAAAACTAAAAATTTTTTTAGATTGCATTTCATTATTTAATATTCTTCATCCCTTTTCAATATTATATTCATTAATTGACTAGTTAGTCAAGCTTTGTCATTTGAAATATGAATTCCGCCATTTTGGCAAAGCCTGAATCTTGGACACGCACTTTCTGTGGTTTACAACTCTACATCATCATCTGTTATTTTCTAGGTCAGTTTTCTTCCCCACAGTTCAGAGTTCGTCAGAGTTCTCCGATTTTCTCGCCAATTGTACAGACGTGATATAATCAACGGCGAAAGCTTCTCGGTAATGTAGTAAGAGAGAGAGAGAGTATTTGATATTGTGTGAATGATATTGGTGGCTGATTGAGGACAAGAGAAGTGTTGGACGACCGACTAGATGGATTGATGATATCCGAATCGCGGATCATGCATGGATGAGACTAACAAAGGATCGAGACAAGTAACATGAAGAGAGGCATATGCTATGGGCGATAATGGGCTGAAGAATAAGAAATGAATGAGATAGACAGTAAATAATTGATTACCTTATTGTTATGTTTCTCAAGTTCCTGCTTGAATATATCATCGGCGTTCTCCGAGTTTCGGGCGAGCAGTATCGAAGTGATGTCGTCAGCGGTGATAGCCTCCCGTAGCTGTTGTATGAGCGAGTCACGCTGCGTTTGCATTTCTCGCGCCTTGCCGACCACGCGACGCATCTCGACCATCGTAGTGCGATCTAGACCCTCTGAAACATAAACAGTATTATTGTAGTGTGATCTAGTCCCTCTAAAACATAAACAGTATTATTGTAGTGTGATCTAGTCCCTCTAAAACATAAACAGTATTATTGTAGTGTGATCTAGTTCCTCTAAAACATAAACAGTATTATTGTAGTATGATCTAGTCCCTCTAAAACATAAACAGTATTATTGTAGTGTAATCTAGGCCCTCTAAAACATAAACAGTATTATTGTAGTGCGATCTAGTCCCTCTAAAACATAAACAGTATTATTGTAGTGTGATCTAGTTCCTCTAAAACATAAACAGTATTATTGTAGTATGATCTAGTCCCTCTAAAACATAAACAGTATTATTGTAGTGTAATCTAGGCCCTCTAAAACATAAACAGTATTATTGTAGTGTGATCTAGTCCCTTTAAAACATAAACAGTATTATTGTAGTGTGATCTACTCCCTCCAAAACATAAACAGTATTATATATTATATTACTTGGGCATGATCCTACCAATATTATAAATACGAAAGTTTTTTTTTTATTTGTTTAAATACGAAAATTTGCACATCATGTGCAGTTTGACCGACTTGAAAGATGGGATAGGATTTTATTTCGATTAATATTATAATTCTTACTATGACAATATCCGAGCGAAGACGTAACGGGCCGCTAGTATACCCATATGTTTTAGCATAAACTCACCAATACACTCAATGCTGGGTATCTTGACCTGCAGCACATCAAGCGGTTGAGCGAGCAGCTTGAGGTTGGCGATGTGCAGGGTCATGGCCTTGTGCAGCACCTGGTTGCTCTCGTTCGTGCGGGTGTGGGCCTCGTGGTACTTGTGGTACTCGCGAGACAGCTCCGTCTGCACGATGGACGGCGGCCGCGGACCCATTGTCTTCTGGTACTCTTTCTCTTTCATTGTTTCTTCCTGGAACAGGTATTAATAAAATCTGATTAATCTTCTTCTTTCATAGGTTTACTTACACTTGACCGCCATCTCGCTTGATGTGGTCTGAGCAACGATGCGGTCTACGATGGAGCGTGCTTACCTAGAAGAAACCGATTCACTCTCGACTTGAAGACACCGAGGTTGTAACCATCCAGAAAAACCCACTCAGGCAACGCAAAGCAGACTAAACATTCTTATCACAAATGTAGAGAACCTTTTTCGTTCGAGTCTTTAGAAAGTCAACCATGAAACGATGTCGCTTTTTCGAGCTACGAGCAGTTTGATAGAAAAAAGGGCAAGGTATATTAGATCTGAAGATCAGTCGCATACTCGTACTCTTCGAAGAGTATCCGACAAAAAAACCGATAGGCTAACAATTTTGCGGCGATGTTCAAGACTATGAAGTCGTTTCCGTCCAACAATTCTTCTTTTCCCTTTCTTTTTACTCCCTTACCTGGATCAGAGTTTTGATCTCGACGAGCGAGTGTTCGACGTCGCTGATGATTTCCGCCAAGTTGTTCATGGAGTCTACAAGGGACTGGATGATCTCCGTTTTCGCGTTCATCGCGGCGCATCGATCCACTATTTCTTGAGGCAAGCTGCAAACAAGATCAGCTTTAATTAAGTCATCGGGAAACTCATGGGTGATATTATCGGTTCATTCCGATTTAACACCAATTTTAGTATAATTTTCATTTTTACAGTTCAGTACAAAAAAGCACTGCATTAGGTTTTTTGTTTTGTCCACTTGAACACATATTGTTATATAAATATAACTCAGGACTTATTCACGACCTATGTAAATTGCTATTTAATTACCTCCACGTTTCTGCAGCGTTACAACCGCCACGCTGTTGGTCACGAAAACAAAGTTGACAAAAAATCGCACATTAACGCTAAAAGCGATCTTCCAGATAACTTTTCAATTCTTAAGGACTCTATTCGTAAGTGTAAGTGATGGTGCGCTTGAATAAATAAGTTTGGTAATATTTTATTTAAACTACACTGACGCAAAATAAAAAACACAGACTATAATAAAAAATATTACATGTGTCTTCATTTTATTAAAAGATATGAATTTTAAATAAAATAAAGAGAAATTCTATCAAATTGGTTGTCATGGTTTGTGGTATATGTATTTGGTGAAATCCAGAGTACTCGACCAGCACACTTGACTGATTTTATTTAACGTTGCAAAGTCTGGTACCATGTAATCATTTCGATTCAGGGTGCTTTGGAAACCTCTATGGGATATAGAGGTGATTTTTGAAGAGACACTAATAGTCGAATTGCGAAAGTTTGTATGTTAGTTGCTCAATCACGTCTAAACCTCTGAACAAATCGGATTAAAATTTGGAACTCAGAATGTAGCTGTATTGTAGCAGGGAAAATAACGGGAACAAGAACTATGCTGGTAAAACCGCGGGGCGTTGCTTGTATACGCATAATAACATCACAACAAAGTGAAACTGCTCATTTAAAAAGTTGTTTACATACTATTTTTTTATCAACATTAAAACACAGACAGGTATTTTGAAAGATTGACTTAGTTTCTGTAATCAGTCAATAGCTCTGACTCAGAGATAACTCATGTTCACCAAACCGTAAACAGTTTTTGTTTGGCTTCTCTCTATTGGTACCTTGAAATAAAAGGAAAACCTACATCGAGCGATGATACGGCGGAGCGCGCTCACCTAGAAAAAATCGATTCACTCTTGATATAAACACCTACTTAAAGATGTACCTACGACCTAGATATGGGAACTGTTATGCCAGCGACCCAAGGCCGTCCTACGCTATTTTAAGGAGCTTGGCTGGTTTGGGTAGGCTGGCAGAGGGGAAGTTCACAATACACCCCTAGCGGGACATCAGTGCAGGCCAATCAACCCCACCGCGAATTAGATTAAACCTAGATATGTAATTTCTTACCCAGACAATACATTCCACAGTTTAGCTTTTTACATAACGAAAAAAGTAGAATAAGGATCTTAGATAAAGAAAAAGAAAATAGATCAGGTTTTTCCGCACTGTTCCTTTATACCAATCGTAAGCAGATGAGGTGTATATTAATTATGACAACAGTGATGTACCGCGACAAAAGTATCACATTTCCACGAGAGTTATAAGTCAAGAGCGATCTGACCCGTGATTTCAGTGTAAAGCGTTTGTTCCAACTTTACACGTGATATATTTAAGTAAACTCTTTGGTAGGGATGAACTGTATGTATGAAGAGAGGAATGCAAAGCATTGGGTGCTGAGATTAGATGATGATGAAAGGCCCCTATTTGACCAACCCTAGGTAAATAAATATTGATCGTAATTTTTTCACAGAACACCATCTAGCCTAGTGACTATTTTCTTATCTGTGCCTAAAGTAAGCAAGGCTTGTACTATAGAAGCCAGATAGCTAACATTCATATTACCTTAAATAGATTCTCATGCTACATAAGATCATCAAGATAAAATATATTTGTCATACAAATGTTAGTTGAATGGGTATAAAACTCACATTAATCAATGAGCAAACTTACTAATGACTGAGCTATAAGGGGCTAATATACATGAGTGAGATAATAATTAGCAGATGAAGTAGAATCAGATCTCTTTGTTCAAGTCTAAATACTTCTTCTTAATAGTATTTAAACAGTCATGTTTAAATACCAAACAGACATAGAGATATCTTTGTCCTGATAGGCCTGACATACTACTCCCATGATCTGTCCTAGGTTTTTATGTATATCTTGTGACGTTATCTTTGTGTTTGTCTATTGCAAAGGTTTAATGTATTAAATATACAACTACTAATCACTAACAAACAAATCTCTCCTACACCGACCAACTGCAAGAGCTACTACTATTCAATCTATTAGATTATCCTGCTGAAACACAAGACATTGGCGAAATTATGGTCATACAACCAAATGGAAGCTAGAAATAAAGAAGAAGAAGACCTGTCCTAGCCTTAGATATTTTTTCCATCGACAACCTAATGCTTTACATATTATAGGTATCATTATTCTATTGAGTCAAAAAGTGTGCTACACTACATTCAATTGCGACACACATCTAAACTATCTGGTCTAATAATTATTTCCTATCACATAAATACTCACTTCTCTTCAGTATCGATGACTTCCAATTGGTCCAGTTGGAGAGAAGACATGAACTCTGTCAACTCTGTGTTCTTGACTTCCACTTGTGACACAATAGCTCTCAGTACCTTAGCTTTTTCTTCCGAGTAACGGGATGACGTCTCGTGGGCACAGATAGGTACGAGTCGGGCGAATATATCGGGGCCAGATACCTGGGAACCATTGACATATAAAATAATGAGAACTAAAACAGTTTGTAAATTATTCTTATTTTTATTTGTGTGATAGGAGAACAAGCATTAGCTGATGTGCCGTATTTCTTTCAGAGTTAAAAAAAAAATTATAGGTTATTTTCTGATCTTTGAAATAGTATCTGTATCTGATTTTGAGAAATTCATATGTTGTTTCACACACAATAGAAGATGTACCTAGTCAAAAAAAATTACTAACATACCTCAGGATCATTGAAGTTGATAGGAAGACCCTTCACTAAGCACACTGGCTTCATTTCTGTCAACAAATCTTTCTCAGGCACCTCTTCATGATAAATAAACTCATTCTCATTCTTAGCAGCTTTCCTCTTGCCTTCGACGACGTCATTAGTAAATGTTAAGGCTTCCTGTGTAACCTGCACAGGTTCTATGTACTTGGCCAGTTTACGGGCTTCAGCAAGACGTTCAACTGCTTCCTGGTAAAAGGCTACACGTTCACCGAACTTTTGGTGCTCTTCAGCATTGATACCTGGAAGAAATGAACTCATTTTAATTATAAATTCTTTATGCATTGCCTTGTTATTCTATCATATCTTTAACTCTACATGCATTACTTTAGTTGTTCTTTTTGTGTCATAGACTCATTTATTTTAAAGCTAAAATTAATTAATTTGATTAAAATTTATATTTTGTTTTTTTTTTTTTAGTTGTAACTAATAATAACATCACATTTTATCCGACTGGAATTCCCAGAGATTACCCAGAATGCTCAGTATGTCCAATAATACATATTTATTTAAATAATTATGCTATGTTTAAATAAAACTAATTTTACCTTGATATAAATTAACGATAGAGCTGACATATGAGAACTTAAAGGACAGGTA
The DNA here is from genome assembly GCA_017562165.1 of Ectropis grisescens. Lineage (NCBI taxonomy): Eukaryota > Metazoa > Arthropoda > Insecta > Lepidoptera > Geometridae > Ectropis > Ectropis grisescens. The sequence continues at coordinate 25,644,614 of CM029770.1, forward strand.
TCTGTACCAGTAGTTGTACAGCTTTGTGCCGATTATCTCATGGATGTTGTCGGTGCCTGTAGATGGGCCGAGGATGAGGAGAGCATTCTTATAAAACATCAGTACTTGAGTCGCCACTGAACCTGTAAGACAAATTTTAACTTTATTTTTGTAGCAACTTTCAAAGAGTAGAACCATACAATAAACACAATAGACCTAATGCAGTTGCTAAAATACTTGCAAAACAGAGACACTAGAGGCTCTATCTCTGCTTTTATAAAAAGAGAGTTGATTTTGTTTGTAACTTCTGTAGCTAATTGAACACTCTTTTCACAGTATCAAATGCACATTATCCCGATAGATTCCGATTAGATTGTCGAGGCCTATATTTTGGATGTCTTACCTAACACAAACAGACAATGGTATAACATGAGTACATACATGTACAGAACTGCAATGAATGAGATGTTCTTACCTACAACACTAGGTTTCCTTGTGTCCTGAATACTTTTCTCAAGAATACATTCTTGGGCTTGAGCAAAGCATATCTTCTGCAGAAACCTCATGATCTCTGTGGAGACATCCACACCAGGGGGCTGTGGATATTGTTCTTTCAAGTACTGAAAGGCCCACGCCGCAATTTGGTAGTGAGTACAGGCCTGCTTCAAACTGTCTGCAGTGTTTCGGGGTTCAGAGGCTCCCAGCTGTGTGTGTAGTGCTCCCATGTTGTAAAGAATACAAGCCATCTCAACCCTTATGTCTGCCAAGGAGGATGTCAAGTTTGCATATAAATCTTTCCTGTTGAATAAAAATTGAATGAGAAATCTATCTAATTATTTATATTGAACAAACTTAGTTATATGTGAAGTTATATCAAATTGTTCGATTCAAACTCCAAATATTAGTAGCACTATTATAGCTCATGGTATCATATGTTTTTTCAACCATCATGCCAATTCAAAATCTCTTATCACAATTATTCAGTTGTTGACTCTAGCTCAATGCAATTCATGTTGTTTTAGCTATTCTGTGTAGAGACTAAGACTCAAAATTAAATTTGTAGAGTCACAAAGCTCAATTACCAACAAATAATTATGTGTTAGAAATTTAGAGTCAAACATAGGAATAAAAAAATACATTTTATTGAGCATTTTAAAATGTAATTCTTAGTTTACGAAAAGAAACCTGCAGCATAAAAACCACGCAATTATATGAATCATAATAAGTACCTAATAGTCATAAACATAAATCAATAGTACAGTATGTATTTACAACACGATATGAACTTACCAGGAGAACGTGCAAGCGGCTGGCTGACCTTTTGCCATTGGAAATCGGCTTTGCAAGGATCGTAATTGACAAAAGTATTTGTATAGAGCACTGAGGCCTGCTGAGTCCGTAGTCGGCCTAACAGCAACCGACCGTAGGGATTCCAACTGATATATCTCATTGCTGTAGCTTTCAGGGTCTTCTCTATAAGCTTCCGCAATGTACTAAAACCAAACAGATGAAGAAAAGCAAATTCGTAGACAAAGAAATGCATGAAAGCCATTTTATCACGAAGATTATGAGACCTACTTACTTGTTTTAGTTTTGGACCAAAATGTGTATTTTCAGAACTCACTTTCAACTCAAAACTAATCAATGGTAATTTAGGAACAGCTTCCATGGTCGCTGAAAAAAAATATCATGTAAAGAATTTAATTTCACTTCAGAAAACAATTTCATCACAAATTACAAATTACGGGTATTTGTTGAACTGTCATTTTTATTTATTTTTAATTTGGTGATGGGTGATGATAAAAGAGTTGGGTTGGTGTGATCAGTCGTTGTTAATCGGAAATTACCGGCTTTTTCTTTCGACCTATGTACAAAGTGTACTACTTAGTCTGTGATGTACAAAGCCTTTAAAAACTTTTACGAATTAAAAAAGTAAAATCTAATATATAAAATTCTCGTGTCACAGTTTTCGTTGCCATACTCCTCCGAAACGGCTTGACCGATTTTGATGAATTTTTGTGCTTATCCGGTATCTATGAGAATCGGCCAACATCTATTTTTCATCTCCTAAATGTTAGGAGTAGTCCACCCCTAAATTTATTTTTTATTTTTAGACAAAATTTTTAATTTCTATTTTTATGATACAACATACAAAAATACATACAATCCTCAATTTTCACCCTTCTACGATCAACCCTTATTTTTTAATAGCTGTTTTAGTAATTTAATCATTTTTCCTCTCCGGTCGAAAACTGATCAATCGTCATTGTGACAGGTGTCACTTCTGACCCAGTAAACAGCACGATAATTTGGGGATCAAAGGTAGCCTATAGCATATATATAGTTTGAACACGCTAATCTCGGGAACTACTGGACCGATTAAAAAAAATCGTTAAATGTGTTCGTAATCCTTGACCGCTGTAGGTTATAAGATAAGATAAGATAGATAAGATAAGATAGCATTTATTGACATATTAAAAACATACATTAGAATTAGTAACAAATTTCATTAGAAACTAATTGCTGAACATAGTATTAATATATCTCGTCATTTGCAAAAAATATAATGTCATTGAAAATATAAAATAATGTACATCACAAAATTAATAAAATGCTGTATAGGGGCATTATTGTTACTATCTATTATAATGAATACTGTTACTATCTAAATTTAATTATTCTATTAAAATAATATCTATATATTATTGTGGTAATATAAGTACCTAGGCACGTACAGTCTTACATAGCCAATTGCTCGTAAGCGTCATAGAAACATCAATACTACTCGTAGTTAAAATTTAAATATTCACCTATGCTGTACAAAGTCCTCTGGATTAAAAGCTGTTTGATCTTTCCTTCAAATATTAATTTGCTCGAGATGGTTTTAATACTTTCCGGCAAATGATTGTATAAAACTCTACCAAAGTGAATGGGCAGCTTCTTTGCAAATGCAAGTCTGTATGGTATCGGCTGCAACATTATCCGCGTACGTCCTGATCGCCGATCTTTTGTTTCAGTCAATGAATATTTTTCTATATTGTCCCTGGTGTACTTGAGAGCTTCAAATATATAGAGTGCAACCGATGTCATAATTTTTGCTCTCTATAATGTTCTCAACAACTCTCCTTAAACTTTGCATTGACTAGGACGCGTATGGCACGCTTCTGCATTTTCAAAATACGTTGGGAGTCACCGGAACAACCCCAGAAAACTATACCATAAGCCATAATCGAATGAACATAAGCATAATATGTCTCTTTCAAACTTTCCGGAGACGTGATTTTCTTCAGCTGTTTTAATGCGTATGTGGCCCTGGCCATTTTCTTACAAGTTTCCTCTATATGATTCTTCCAGCTTAATGCAGGGTCTAGTACAAAACCTAACAATTTTACTGCGTTCGTGCTCATGATCTCAGTTTCATTTAATAACTTCACAGGTAAGATCCTTTGGTTATGGGCTTTAAGATTAAAGAACATAATGTTTGTTTTATCCGCATTTAAATGTAACCCATTAATTCCAAACCAATAATTGAGTTTTGAGAGAGTTGCTCTGATTTTTGTAATTAGCTCTTCAATAGAGCTAGCCTTTAAAATTATCGTGGTGTCGTCTGCATATTGAATAATTCTTCCGTCTATTTCCAGCATCGATATATCATTGACGAAAAATAAAAAAAGGATATTTCCGAGCGCCGATCCTTGAGGAACGCCTGTGTTGATACAATGAGGGTTGGATTTTGTCGTTTATTATCGATTTTATCTCCACCGTTTGTTCCTGTTCAATAAGAAAGATTTTATTAAGGCCAAGCTCTCGTCCTTAAATCCGTAGATTGTGAGCTTTCTAACAAAAGTTCGTGATTTATAGAGTCAAACGCTTTAGATAAATCTAAGCAAATTGTGGCTACTTTTAATTTACTCTCAGACCCCCTACAACATTTTCGACGAGAGCATGAACTGCAGAAATTGTAGAGCGGCCAATCCTATATGCATGTTGTGTGTCGGCGATCACCGTATGCCGACTAAAATAGGCCATTATATTCTGTGCCATTAGGGATTCAATGAGTTTCGAGATAGTCGGTACAATTGTAATAGGTCTGTAGTTATTGACGGATGACTTTTCACCTTTGCCTTTATATATAGCGGTGTCAATCTTGATTTTTCAGAAAGTCAGGATAATTGCTAGACTGGAGAATATTATTTATTAAGTATGTGAAATGATCTTTGAGATTAAATAAAACGCTGAATAAGAAATTGCCAGACACATCGTAGATATCCTTTGTATCAGACTTTTTTATTTTTATTTTTGCTAAATTTAGAACTTGCGTAGAAGTAACAGTGTCAAATTGAAAATTGTATTGGTCTTGAACTCTCTTTTCAGAAATAACACTGCTGCTTCCACATCGGGAGGATTTTAATGCTCAAATTGTTTGATGTTAAAACAAGGTATCTATTAATATGTTCAGCAATTTCGTCTTCGGGTACCGTTACGTTACTCGCACTATCTACAAGGACCAATCCCATTTCTTTACGTTTTTATTCGTTTCTTTTTAATGACGTTCCATACTTCCTTCTTAGGGTTTTTAGCATTTGAGATTATATCACCAATGTATTTCTTTTTATTTTCTTTGATATGTTCGTCTCTATATTTTTTCTTGTTATTTATTATTTTTCTAGAAATTTCTGGATACTGACGTTGTAGCTGATGTAAATCATGTATTTCTTGTTGTAATTTCTTGATGTCATTAGTTATCCATGGGCAGCTTTGTTTAAGTATAGTTTTGGTCGTTTTTAAAGGAAAAAATACATTAAAATTCCAAAGGAATTTATTCACAAATTTGTCAAAAGTATCGTGATTGTCAATATATACATGTACCACGGGCAATATATACATGTACCACGGGCGAAGCCGGGGCGGGCCGCTAGTTGTCTATAATTTTGATAGATCTATTTCTCTATGCTCTACTCTATAAACTCTATAATTATTTACAGTGTCTCTCTATTTAGTCTGTGTTATTTACGTAGTCTGTGATTTTGATGGCGGTAGGTGGTATGCGGTGTTTGGTACACAGTGCGTAAATTTTCCTTTCAGAGTTAATTTTACAGCTATAAATAAATATTACTGCAAAAAATTCAAGCTCACATTAAAAATGAAGTTAAAAAAACCAAAATCAGATAATGAGGTAATGTGTTACAGAACAAGTTCGTCACAAAAGTCGTGAGCGTCTTCTCGTTTATAAGAGAGCGCTAACCTGTATTATTGGTGTAACATTTTTTTGATCGGTTTTTTATTTCAGGAAGCGGCTGAAGTGGTACCGCCACAAGCAGAAATTATTGAAGCGGATTTATACAAACGTTCATACTTTGGTCCTGATGTTCCCACACTGGAGTTAGAATGCTGGGAAGAAGAACTATCAGAAGTCCAACTACAAGCTTACAAAACAGCTGACGATGAATACAAAAGTATTCAGGCTAAGTTAGATGAAATGGTAAAAGAAACCGGTGGCCAGATAGTATACAATGGTGATCAATTTACAGCATATCAGCTGCTCGGCAAGTAAGTTCTAAAAAAACATTGTTATGATTTTAGTGAGATCATAAACTGTTTCGATATAATAGATTATTATGTACCACTGTTCCAACTATAGATGAAAAATTATATTAAAATTAAATGAATATTTAATTCCACAAAAAATATGTGGGCCCAAAGTACACTACAAATTATTTTTTCAATGATTATAAATATTATTTGCATGAAAAATTTGCTTAAGATTTCTTCATTGGTTACCTTGTTAGTCATGCGTGTTTTCAAGAGCTCATATTTAGAGTTGTCACTGCTGATCCCAAATGTGGCCCACTAAGGAAGCTAAAAAAGTTTCATAAAGCCCTGATGCGACTAACTAGACTATGTGGGACAGTTAGTTTATACCCTCACCTAACCATTGTCCACAATATCCTTGGGGCACTAGATGCCCAGTACTAAATAAATAAATATTGGTGGACATTTCACACACAACACCATCTGACCCCAAACTAAGCAAAGCTTGTAATATGGAAGCCAGATAGCTGATATAATACTTGTAAATTTTTAAATACATACTTATTATACATAGAAAACATCCAGGCACAGTACAAATATTTGAATTCATCACACAAATATTTGCACTGGGTGGGGATAGAACGCACGAACCATGGCTTCGCAGGCAGACTTACTACTAAGCCACCAGGCCGGCCCTAATACTGGCCAGTACTGGTGAGGACTACTTCCAAACTAGACCCTACATCCCCAATATTGAAGAAAGAAGAACCTAAATGATAATGCTTCCATAGAAAGATGATAATAATAGCCCTTCCTTCCACTCAACACCACCAAAACGACACCATTGGTGGTGTCGTATGGAATCAGTAGTCCATACGACACCATCAACTAATAGTGAGGTTACCTACATACAAATTTGTTGATATGAAAACGCCAATTAAGTTCAAGCAGTTTCATTAATGAGGTCATTTGATAAAGTTTATATAATGTCATTTGATAAAGTTTATATTTATCTGTCACTCAAATGGTCATCTTGACATTGTTCATTGCAATTTGCATATTATTGTCTTTCCGTCCGAATATTTTAATTTTTCACAATGGACATGGATACTTATACCACAGAATAGATATTACTACAGAACCCTCACTTAGCGAAATTTTTTATTTAAATAGCGACTCTTGCTGGGACGCAACAAAGTGCAATTCAGCTCGCATTAGCGCTCAATGCCTATCGCAATTTTTAACCTAAACATTTGCGCTCTCTTCTAACGCGTAACTCTGTCGCTGTCTGGAGCGGAATGATGCGCATCGAAAGGGTTGTCGACATATTATCTAATAAAAAATTAAATTAACCTTTCGTTATGTAGGTAGTCGGCATTGTAGCTCAGATTATATATTTTAGTTATTTACTTCGTAACGCGCAAGACAGCTAGAAGAGGCCGTAACATAGGGTCGGACACATTGAAATTAATTAAAACCATAAAAGTATACTTAGACTGTTTTTATTCTACTTGATCGTCTAAATGTTGTTTGATAAATATGTAACATATTTTAATGTACTTACCTACACTAATACATACAACCAGCTTCGATTACAAGCTATTTTATAATGCCCCATACTTTTTGTACGGTTAGCAGATATTTTTTATATTTAATAATGGTATATTTTGTACAACTAGGAAAAAATTATAATTCTTTGTTTTTTGACTCGTGCATCCATATACAGCACAATATATGGCGACGTAATTTTGCGCGGGAAACGTGTTGCGCGAGCGCTCAGACGTGCGTTCAACAACCGCCTGGCACTTGTTCTGTGCGAGGAACGGTCTAGCTGTAGGCTAAAACCGCGCGACCTTGAGCGAGTGAGGATGCACTGCTTATACTGACGACATAAAATACATAAAAACTAATGGCGGAACAGCACATCACTAGGGTGGTGTCGTATGGACTAGAGATTCCATACGACACCACGGATGGTGTCGTTTTGGTGGTGTCGAGTGGAAGGAACAATAATAGCTGTATTAAGAGAATCACATTAAGGATGACAATAAACAGATCCTCCATGTAATTGTAAACAGTAGCTGCTACTGATGAACTTCTCCAACTGAAATTTTTCCCTGTGGAACCTCTTTTGAAATTGATGTTTGCAAAAATGTTAAGTTATGCAGCTTTATTACAAACCTTATTATTGTTTTCTAGGCAGCCAGTCCTTAAAGATCTTGAAAGGAAGAGTGCTGATATCATCAGATCGAGGTCCCGTTCCATGTCCATCTCGAAGGAAAAACCAGCAAAGAGAGGTAATTTTATAAGAACATGATAAAATTCATCACACACTTGACATTTGGATTAAAATATATAGAGTAATTACCAACCACTCTACCAGTTCAGTAAGGTTGCAAGCAATTTGTTTTTTGATGATGGATACAGGTATGGATACAGTATAAGCTGATATCTTTTATTCACTTAGGATCCTCACATTTCCCCTTAATCTTATGTCTTGATCTTACTTTTACACTAGGTTTAAGCTTTTATGTTTTGTAATCATTGTAATTTTTCTGGTGTGTAAATCAACACTGACTGTCTGACTGTTTGCTTGACTCTTCAGAGTTGAATTTATAATGGACAACTTGTGATGTTGAACATGAACAAAATACATGAATTCAAGAACTCTGAGGTAGAATAGAACTAAGATCATTGTGGAGCTCACAGTCAACTGATCTAATACCTTGCCCTTTCTTCAATTTTGTACTACTCATAGCTCGAAAAAGCGACATGATTTCATGGTTAACATTCCAAAGACTCAAATGAAGAGGTTTGACTCTACATTTGTGATTAATTTAGCAACTACAGATTCTGGAGTCTGTAACCTTTGTCATTTGGGTTCTTTTTTACCCGACTGCGCGACGCAAAGGGCCGATTTTTATGATTTGCACGTCAATCGATTCCTCTTAGCTTCGCGAGTGACACTAAAGGCATGACATTAGTGTAAATTCAATATGGCGGCTATCGGACGCCATATTGCCCAAATTAAAAAAAAAGAAATCAACAAGCTATGTCAAGTGGGGTATTGTTGAATAGGTATTTAAAATTTAGTTTTCTTCGTTTTTTGATTTGGCTGACCGTTTAGGATGTGTATCGATTTAAAGTTGCGTAACAACCATTCTCACATTTATAGAGACGATTTTCTTAGCATTCCATGGATTCACCGTGCGGGTGCCGGGTCCATCGTGTGGCAGAGAGAGAAAACCCGAGTAGACTCAGAGATTTGTGACTCGGGCGTAGGTTTAAGGGGCCCCTTTCTGACGTACATCAACACTCACCTTCACCACTCGTCTTTCTCTCCCTGCCCAGCCAAATCTGATACGAGGGTCAAACTGAAAGTTCTTAGAACTGGCCACTTATAAACTATATAATAAAAAAATAATTCTATAATTTGAAAATAGAACTCTTTGCCAATATTACTGAGTATATACTTCATTCATTTGTCATTTGTTTTACGATTTGGCGGCAAATTGAAAATTGTCTGTGTCACGTCAACATGAATTTAACACGAGAAAATTTTCGTGCAATGATTTTTATGACTTTCGATGTCATTTAAGTCAACAAGAAAGTTATGATAGACTACGATTGGCCTTTCACGATGAAGCCCCATCTCGTGCGACTGTTTACAACTGGTTTAATGAGTTTAAACGTCGTCGCACTAATCTCACTGATGATTTACGTGAGGGACGGCCTTCTACGGCGACGACTGAAGATAACATCTGTGTTGTGCGGCGTATGATAGAGACTGACAAAAGAGTGACCTATCAGCAGATTCGGACAAGCTTAGGCATCGGTATGAGTCAAGTGCACAAAATCCTACACGAACATTTAGCGGTCAGGAAGCTTTGCGCCCGGTGGATACCTCATAATTTGACTGAGGCTCAAAACTCCATCGTGTGGATTGGTGCCGTAAAATCATTGAAAGATTTAACGGAGGTGACTCAAATGCTGTGTTCGACATACTAACAGGTGACGAAAGCTGGATTTACTGTTATGATCCTGAAACCAAAAGACAATCTGCTCAGTGGGTGTTTCCTTTCGAGGAGTTGCCAACTAAAGTGAAGAGAGATCGAAGTGCGGGGAAAAAATGGTGGCCTCGTTCTTTGGAAGGATAGGTCATTTCGCAACAATTGTGTTAGAGGATCAAAAACAGTTTCTGCAGAATGGTACACTACCAATTGTTTGCCACTTGTCTTGGAAAAAGTTCGAGAGAAACGACCTCGCAGTAGGATCCACCTTTACCACGACAACGCCTCATCGCACACCGCCAAGCGAACGATCGACTATTTGGCGACATCAAACGTTGAATTACTGGGTCACCCGCCATATAGCCCCGACCTCGCGCCTTGTGATTTTTATTTATTTTCAAAAATTAAAGAAAAACTTAAATGAAAGCGGTTTATGAATGCTGAAGAAGCGGTGGCTGCGTATCGCGATGCCATTGAAGAGACCCCTAGGGACGAGTGGGTAAAGTGCTTTTCCCAGTGGTTCCATCGCATGCAGCGGTGTATTGACGTGAATGGACAATATTTTGAAAAGATATAATAAAACTAATAACTGGCTAATGTAATCAGTTTTTGATTTTCTAAGAACTTTCAGTTTGACCCTCGTATGAGCCTACTAGTGCAGCTTTAGATACTCGTTCTAGTATAGAACTTACTGCACTTCTGGATAAACCAAGGTCTTTCAGCAGGTTATAGAGAGATTTTGCTGGTATACCTCTCTCTCCCACTTCTACAGCGTATAAACTAACTACAAAGCCGTTTTTTGTTAATTCGTTTAGGAGGTCGTAATACTTATTTTGTTTCATCGCGTGGTCTTTAGGTATATTAGTTTCCCACGGTACGGTAAGTTCTACAAGGACTATGCGTTTCGTAGCTCTAGAAAAAAGGAAAATGTCCAGTCTGGATGACGAAACACCCACATCCTCTGGGATCCTGTAGTGCCTTTCATACGTGTCCATTAAAATAGTCCAATCAGGCGCTGAACCCAAGATTGAGTAAGGCTTGTGCCTGGAGTTTGAAGTTGAGCCTTCTTTTACAAAGTTAATTTGTCTTTTGTTTGTCGTCAATCCCTTTTGGGCTCTAGCTACTGAAATGCTCATGGCTTCACATATGATTTCAAGTACTCTGTCATGGTGTAACTTAGAAGGGGATTTTAGTAAAAGACGCCGATGTTCGTTACACGTCCAGTCCGTTTATTCCTTGCCGGTCGTTATTCTAATATGAACTGCCTTCCAACAGAAAATGAAATAAGAATTGTTACATCATATTTTAGTGTTGCCACTACCTAATTCTAATAGTAACAATTGTATAATACTAGCTGAACCCGCTACTTCGTTCGCGTAAGCAGATGTTACTGACTTATACATTAATTGGAAGTATCGTACGTCAAATATTTGGATAAGTAGTCATTGAAAAACCTTTGAGTTTGAGTGAATTTGTTTTTCCACACAAAAATTTATTTAATTTTATCGTCTTTATTTTTCTTTTTTTAAACAAAATCAAACATACTTAGTAAGGTTTCGTAGTATCGAACATAGCCGCAAGTGTTAAGTTTGTAGGATTTTTATAGGATACATTATGAAAAGTCTGAAGCTAATGTGCATGGTCTGATACCTACTTACCTATTTCTTTTTATCCGCAAGCTGTTTTCTAGCTGTTACCCGCGACTTCGCCGGCGTAAAATTTTGAACGAAGCCTGTGTGGCTCAAATCAAAATAATTAAAATTTTGAGTTTTAATGATATTCAAGCAAGTTGAACCCGTAAATCTAAGCCAAGTCCTAGTGAAATGTTAATGTATGAATTTAATTGTAGGCAACACAGAAAAAAATCATCATTTGGCATCATAATCCTTTAAGCAGCAAAAACTTATTAGTACAATTTAGAATACCAGTAACGCCACCTAGTGATGAAAGAAAAAATACATACCACAATAGCAAAACATCGATTTAAATGGCCTTTGGTGCTTTTAGATTTAAACTGGCATTAGCGCCGTCTAATGAGAATATTAAGTAGCTTGTTATTTTGATTGTGAACGCAAATCACCTATATTATCTACGCCAAAACGGGTGCATATATTTTTCATTTTTGGCTTTTACCTTACCATGACATCAAGTTCCTGACGAAAATTTATGCTTATATTAATATGGAGTTAAATGAAAATGTAGACTTATTAGCCCATGTGAAATTTTAGACTCTAAACTATATGTGTTTCGTATGTTAACCCAATTCGTTGTGCCGTTTTGACGTGATAGTTAATATTTGTTTCCTTAGGGCCCATGCTTCTTTTCAGGTTGATCGGTAATAAATACATAAATGTGGCATTTCAGACTATGAGTTATTTCTGTTTCAATTTTCTACCAAATTTGCTTAGTATTTCCTACGTCACAGTAACCTATAAGTAACCGATTTGCTATTTCTGAGTTCAAACTACGTGTGTTTCGAATTCCATCCAAATATGTTCAGCCGTTCCAACGTTCTCCTGTAAATATTATGAATGTCACTGTTTGTTACGTAATACATAGAGTACTTATACATAGGCAATGTTTAGCCTATGTGTTCTTCCAGACTGTAACCTAATTCTATTTCAAATTTCAACCCGATCACTTGATACGTTCCGCCATGATTAAAGCGGCAATAGAAATACATCATCTGCGAAAATTTCAACTGTCTAGCTATCACCGTTCTTGAGATACAGCCTGGTGACAGACGGACGGACGGACGGACGGATAGCGAAGTCTCAGTAATAGGGTCCCATTTTTACCTTTTGTGTACGGAACCATAACAACGGTCTGCTTCGGTCACCGAAGCTTGTTGAACACTACCTTTAAATTTTAAACAGTATGTATTTGGATTGAAAAAATACGTTTTCTAATAAGTTACGGCTGGTCTAGTAAGTTACAACTGACCGACTGACTGACTGTTAGTCGGGAGAACGGCGACTGTCGATCCGGAGACCCAGGGTTCGAAACCACGCGCACCACTATCATTTCAGAGTCATGTTCGTAATGCCGGTAATTAAAACGGTGAAGGAAAACACCGTGAAGAAACCGAAATCTACCTATAATCTAAGTTCTAAGTCATATGTCATCCACCAACCGACACTGGGCCAGCGTGGTGGATTATATAACCTTGTCTCTCTCCTTGCGAGAGAAGGCCCCGACGCCCAGCAGTGGGAACATTTAATGGGTTGCTTATGCTGCTACTTATTATGCTAATATGTTTTCTCCAAAATACAAAAATCTACTTCAATGACAGGTAATTTAATTCTGTCATTCGACTAAATTTTATAAGAAGGTATAACTATGTCGTACAGATAAATCTAAGCTGATTTTAAAAACGCTATGGCTATTTATTATGCTAATATGTTTTCTTCTAAAGAACAAAAATCTACTTCAATGACAGGTAATTTAATTCTGTGCAGATATATCTAAGCTGATTTTAGTTTTTTGTGGATATTTGAAAAACTACCTCCCTGTTTTCGATATGTAAGATCACCTCTGAAGTATTTTCTACCAAACAAAAAAGGAAATATCAAAATCAACTAACAATTAGCGGAGTTATCGCGTAAAATAAAACCAAATAAAAAAAACATGCAACCCGATTGAGAACATCCTCCTTGTTTGAAATCGATTATAACCGAATGATGTTTGTTTTTCCACACAAAAATATATTTTTGACAATTATTTTGTCATCCAAGACGACGCGACGCGATCACGTGGACACTTTCTAGAATCTAGATATTCTGTGGATCGACTGTGATACACAGAATACTTAGAAGTTAGTATGTACCGAACGCGCCGCGCGTGTCGATATTATTTAATGTTTGTGTAATTTCCGAACCAACAAACCGATATTGTTCAAATTTTGACGGGACAATATAAAAAATGTGTTCTTTCTAACAAAAAAAGAATTAATGAAATTAAACAACGCAAACATGAGTTACAACCAAATACACATTCTGACTTTCACCCCCTCCTGCAAGAAAACCGATCAGAATTTGGGGATCAAAAGTAGCCTACAGCAATGTCCTTAGTATAAACTAAAATCATGCCAAGTTTCAGCTGAATTGAATCAATAGATTCGGCGTGATGCGTGATCCCTATACAGAAAGACAGACAGACAGACAGACATGAAAGACAAAAATGCAGTTTCGCCATCAGTATCGAATATGGAGAGACCCAAAAAAAAAAATTCAAAATATTTTCGATGTACAGAATTCGACCCGTTACAGTTTTATTATAAGTATAGATTATTAAATACTTTCACTACATAATAGCGATTATTATTATACATAAATTATTAGATATTAAATAACTGATTCTGGAGTTAATCACAATGTGTCAATTAATGTTATTTATAATGTATGTATGTGTATGTATACGACGTTGGGGTAGTAGTAGTAGTAGTAGCGCTCCGCTCAGGCTTGTGGGCGGGCTGTTTCCGCAACTCGACGTCTTGGTGCGCCTGTTTTGCGTGTGGGGAAGTGGGCTTCACTCCCGCCAACCCAACTCCAACAGAAAGCCCAGCAGCTTCTTCACGTTGCCGCATGCTTCACGGAGCGTCCCCGGTGTGCCCAGGAACGGTGCGCCGCCACTCCTGTGCACTCCATGAGCACATGAGCAGCCGTTTCTTCAGCCTCAAGGCAAGCTCTGCAAAGAGGACTGTCGGTAATACCTAGTGTGAATAGGTGTTTATTGTACAAACCGTGACCTGTCAGTGCGCCCGTGACCAGTCGCAAATGTTGACGATTCAGGCTTAGCAGTTGCCGGGTGTACCGTGAGTTACGGCCCCCCAGTGCCGCTCTGGACTGACTACAGTCCGACCTCTTGGTCCAGTTGTCGTTATGTTCTTTCAGTGACCTCTCTCGCAGCCATTTCCGAACCTGCGACAGTGGGAGCGGGACAATCGGTTCAGGGCCCTGAACCTGTTCCGCTGATGCCCTCCTCGCCAGTTCGTCCGCCGCGTCGTTACCTCTCGATCCGCTATGGCCTTTAATCCATTGGAGAACGATTTGATTGTGTTCACAAACCTCCGTCAGAGACTTGTGGCATTCAAGGACTAGTCCCGAAGTGATGGTGTTGCTCTTTAGGGTATGTAGGATCGCCGCGCTGTCAGAGAGTATGCGGATGTTATAACCCTGCAACCCTCCTGTCGGTGATTATGGTAGCAGCCCTCGTGATGCCCACGCATTCTGCCTGAAAGACGGAGTTGTGGGCCCCGAGAGATGTGTGGTACCTGATATTCAAGTCTTCTGAGAAGGTGCCGGATCCAACGCCCTCGTTGGTTCTCGAACCATCGGTGAAGACCATCAACTCGCTGGAGTTATGATCCCCGGAGGGAGGCTCCACGAGTTGAATTTTGTATTTCTTATCAAATACATACTGTTTGGGTATTCTATCACTTATCGCCAGCAGCATGGGTTGATGCTTCAGATTGTCTTGAAGGACCCGCGTGTGGGGAATACCTGTGTCATGCCAGAGACCAAGAGTCCGTAGTCTTATTGCAGACATCGCCGCCTCCTGCTGCACGTGTGAATGGAGAGGAGGCAGATCCAGCATTATCTCCAGGGCTGCCGTTGGTGTCGTGCACATACCGCTGGTAGTCGCCAGACATGCCAACCTCTGGAATTGCTGCAGCTTCGCGATGGTTGTAGCCAGTGTCGTCCTGGTCCACCAGACCAGAGCCCCGTAGGTGATTATTGGCCTGATCACTGTGGTATAAAGCCATAGGGTGACCTTTGGGTTAAGTCCCCATGTCTTACGGTGACCTTTGGGTTAAGTCCCCATGTCTTACTTATCATTCTACGACATTGATAGAAGGTGATACAGGCCTTGTTGATCTTGTTCTCTAAGTGCTTGTTCCAGTTCAGTTTGCTGTCGAGGATCAACCCTAGATACTTTACCTCGTCAGACAGCTGTAGCGTCACGTCATACAGACCTGGTAGTGTGTACAAGCCCAGAGAGCGTTTGAGTGTGAACATGACCAGTTCCATCTTTGACGGGTTCACTGTTAAATCGTAGTCCGTACACCATCTCTCTACTAGTCTTAGAGCCGCGTGCATCAGGTCACAAGCGGTGCTGGCGTGGATACTAGTTATCAGTATTGCTAAATCGTCGGCGTAGCCTATCGTGTAGAAGCGCTGCGCGTTCAATACCTCGATTAAACAGTTAACCACCATATTCCATAGCAAGGGCGAGAGGACTCCCCCTTGGGGGCATCCTTTCGCGACCAATGCTATTTTGGTTGCATTACCTGGTGGTCGTACGATGCGATGTCTCAACATTTTTACTATCCAACCTGATAGTAAGGCGTCCACTCCATGTTTGTTCAGAGCTGATTTAATGCTAGAGAACTTTGTCATGTCGAAGGCTCCCTCAATATCTTTGAAGGCGCCCAGACATACAGATTTGGATTGGATGGCTGCCTCAATTTCACTTACGATAGCATGAAGTGCTGATTCAGTTGATTTACCCGCACTGTAGGCATGTTGATTCCTGTGCAGTGGAGTCAATAGGAGCGTTGTGTCTTTAATGTGCCTATCACATAGCCTTTCCAGCGTCTTCAGCATGAAGGAGGTGAGGCTGATAGGCCTATAGGACCTAGCGTTGGTGTAGTCACTCTTACCTGGTTTGGGAATGAAGATGACATTAGCTTCCCGCCACTTAAGGGGGATGTATTGAAAGGCCAGACACGCTCGTAGGATTGTTGTTACAGATTCCACGAGCTCAGCGCAGCCCCACTGCAGCATAGCGGGGAAGATGCCGTCCGGTCCGGCCGCCTTAAATGGTTGGAAGCTGTTGATAGCCCAGAGAGTTTTTTCATACGTTACTACTTTCTGGGCGGTCTGCCAGTCATTTTCTGATGGCGAATAGCTGTCCTCCTCCCAGTTTATGCTCTGGCTGAGCTGACAGCCTGGGAAGTGTGTTTGGAGTAGTACCTCGTACGTCTCTTCTAGAGAGACAGTATATGTGCCGTCGTTCCTGCATAGGGACCCAATGTTTTGTTGTGCCCCTGCGGATAGGATCTTTCTTACCCGTGCTGCCTCATTGCAGGATTTGATGTTGCTACAGAATCCGCGCCAGGATGACGAACTTCTGTAGCGTAGTCGTTTCTTGTATTGTGCTTTGGCCTCTTTGTAGTTATCCCAGTCCTGGTCCTCACTGGTGTTCATGGCCCTGTTTAGGAGTCGCCTAACCTTTTTCCTGATTCTTTCGAGCTCGGGATCCCACCATGAACTTTCTCTGTTACTGTTCCTGGCGGTTGAGGTTAGAGGACACGATGTGTGGTAACTTCCTATAACTAAGTCAGTGAATAGGTTTACCTGTATTTCGATGTCTTGTTGGTTGCCTGGCCTAGTCTGGAGCCGAGCCGACAACTGGTTGCCACTTAGCTTACCTTGCACTGTTTTGGCAAAAGTGGTCCTGTTTGTCTTCCTCGGGTTCCTGGTTGGCTCAGGAGTCATCGTACATGCCTCTAGGTCGAAGCGGATCCATCTGTGGTCGGAGCAAGATGCCTCGTCCGACACGTGCTAGTCCTGGATAAGTTCCGCCGCTCCCTCCGTTGCAAGTGTCACGTCGATGATCGTTCTACTACGTCTAGTGACGAATGTTGGTTTAGAGCCTCTATTAATAATAGCTAGCTTGGTGGAAAAGAGGTAGGTCATGAGGTCATCACCCCTCTTGTTACTTGCCTTCATACCCCACGCTGGATGATGCGCGTTGGAACGACGTTGGGCTTCGACATTATAACTTTCAGCCATCCTGCATCGGCCGTGTCCCACGGCGATTGTCCACGCGAAGATTGTCCCGCTTTTGGGTCCCTGTAATAAAAATTGTACAATCCGTAGATTATTTTTGACAAGGTTGTCTCTAAAAAGAGGGAGAAAGATACAAGAGTTTTATTTATAAGGATAATATAATTGCTGTTTAAATACACATTTATTTCAACTAAATGTATAGATTTATTATGTGCATAATATAGTCAACACAGATCTATATAACTGACTCGTTTTTATTTATTTGTATACATCTCACACAGATCCAGATAACTCAGTAGATTTTATTTATCTATACTAATATTATAAAGAGGAAAGATTTGTATTTTTGTATGGCACGAATAAACTCAAAAACTACTGGACCGATTTCAAAAATTCTTTTGCCAATAGAAAGAAGCTACATTATCACTGAGTAACATAGGCTATGTTTATCACGAAAAAAAATGAGATATCTACGTAAATTTTTACTAAAACCAACGCAAGGTATAAAAAAACAGTCATAAAATGGCTTTCATCGCATACGCTGCGGAAAGTACTAATGATAGACCAAAACAATGTTCTACAATATTATAGAGCGTATTAAAATCTACAAAAAACCTCGCAAGACCATATGTCTAACTTCAGTAATTACCTCGCAACAACTACTTTTTTACATTTTAAAAGTAAGTAAAAATGCCTATCAAATTCAGACCATGTTATCAACACATTTGTATTAATTCTTATCCAAATAAATTATTTCTTATTCAAGACTCTTTTAATACCTATTGATTACTTTTGAATTATTGAAGTCGGACATTCCATTCAAAATATTTAACGAAATTAAAATATCAATCCTATCAAAATGCGAGCCCGCGCGCGGCGCAACACCGATAGAGGGGACACCGAGGCACGGGGGAGAGGTGTTCGCAGCTATGAAATAGGTAAGTACGAGTAGCCGCGCGCGCGTGTCTACTAATTCGCGTGGTCGCCTCGCTACGTAGGTAGTGGACGCAAATGATATTAAATATTAAACATTTTTTCGTAACACTTTTTTATGTTCCTATCAAAATGTTCTTTTCAGAACTACTTTTGTATAAGTTTATTCTACCTTTACTGTTTACTGTTATTGTTCAAGTTTTCTCGCACTTTCTACACAGTATTACATTAAATTTATTCCATTTCGGTTTCCTCACGATGTTTTCTTTTACCGTTTTAAATTGGAGGCATTACGGACATGCCTTCGAAAAAATAGTGATGCGCGTGTAATTTGAGCTGGGGGATAGGATACGATATAGGTCATCCCAAAAGATCCCCTTTATTCTACCTACTAAAGTAGAATAAAACGGAGCATTAAGGACTACGATGATGAGACGATCAGAAATCTAGCTGTGTCAATAGATTCAATAAGCAGCCCACTAAATATTCCTACTACTGGGACTCGGGGCCCTCTCTCGCAAGGAGAGAGTAAAGTCCATAATCCACCACGCTGGCCCAGTGCGGGTTGGTGGATGACACATGACCTCAAAAGATTCTAAGTACATGGCGATTGCTTCACGATGTTTTTCTTCACCGTTTTAAGTTAGCGGTATTACACATATTACTCCGAAAAGACAGTGGTGCCTGGTGCACATGGGATTTAAAACCGGGGCTCCAGATCGGCCGCCGCCGTTCTCCCGACTAGACCAGCCGTAACTATTTAGTACGTATTTAGAACTAATAGACTTTAGTACCTACATAAAACATTGCACAACCATAAACTACGTCGTAGGTGGCATTAGCAGATTTTTAACACTAAATTACAACCATTAAATATTTACTGATTTAAATTTTTGATTTGATGCGTAATAGTAAAAGGGGAATAACAACGACGCCAGACACGCCTAAAGTTTTTAGAACTAATGATAATATACTATAACAACTAACGCATAAGTTTTCGCATATTTTTTGCTACCGTATATAGCATAAACATAACTTGGCATAACGTTTAAAGGCACATATTGAGAGAAGCATAACAATACCTAAACATAACAATTGGTCCTATTATGGTTTATCACTGAGGTACGACTCCGGGTGAGCTCCTGGAGCCAGAAGCTCTATGTCCTTGAGTGTAACCTCTCGCTACGGCGACGACCTCGCTTGGCTCGCTCCTCTCAGGAGCTTCTGGCTCCTGCATTTTTTTTATAAAGTAAAATAGGCAAAAAAATGTGTGCGTGTACTAGTGTACACACGTAAGAAGTGAAACTTCTTTATGGCCTTATTTTTCGAAAAATGATCTACATGCAACTTTCTAGAAATTGGTTAAATAAAGTTAAATTAGATAAAGTTTAAACAACAGGTTCGTTCACACAGTCATGGCTTGTGGTAGCGATTGATGCACTGAGTTGTGAACAACAATGATGATGATGACATCAACTTGTACAGTAATTGCATTTGAAGATTCTTCAGGATTTGTGGATTCTTCCATTATTGAATCTAAAAAGAATTAATTAATCAATTTGCGAAATAAATCATAATTTTGATCGTAGATAACTGAAAAACTCTTACCTGCTGATTGGATCTTCGCTTTTTTTCGGGCTCTATACTCTTTTGCACGCTCTGCGTCCGATTTTTTATGTTTTCGATGATTCACTATTGGAGTTTCCTTTTTTTCGAGCTCTATACTCTGCCATTCGCTGTGCAGCTGTTTTGGATAATCACGGTGGATTGAAGGAAGATCACTCGTTGTTTCAGGTTCATTCACACAGTCATGGCTTGTGGTAGCGATTGATGCACTGAGTTGTGAATAATGCCGATGATGGACATCAACTTGTATAGTAATTGCATTCGAAGATTCCTCAGGATTTGTGGATTCTTCCATCATTGAATCTACAAAAATTAGTTAATTGATTTACAAAAATTATATAACATATTTCAGAATTTATACTTTATGCCAATTAATTGATGTTCATTAAATTAGCAGTCGTATTAATTACTAAATACCATTTTAATGAAATCATATACATTGACCGATAGTTACAATCAGAAACTGAGGTTAACCTTAAATATCTTAAATTTAAAAAAATAAATACCACAATCCCACCCAAGTATTAGAAAAAGAGATATAATTACTTACTTTTGTTAAAAATCCACTGGAATTAGAATTAAAATAAAGCCTTTGATTTTGTTGATCACTTTAGTATTGATATATTATTTATCACGTCGCTATTGTGTTTCAGAAATAAATAAGGGTGCAATAAAAAAACGTGGCTTGACCCTCTCACGATTCTGGGTGACTGGAAGGGGACTGCACGTGTATTTTTGAACGGTAAAGTCTGGTGGTGGGAGTGAGTCCGCTTTAGCGACATGCTATCCTTACTCCGTTGGAGAAAGTGAAAGTACTCTTCGTCTGAACCAACCGTGGTAGGGGCAAGAAAAAGATGGCGCGTAACGGAAAAATGTGACGCGTAACCGAAAAATGTGACGGTAAATTTTTTTCCAACGCCGATAAAGAAGTTTCACTTCAATAAATAAAATCTAGTCGGGAATCTAGATCTGTGTGAGCTATATACAAATAAATAAAATCTAGTCAGTAATTTAGATCTGTGTGAGCTAAATACAAATAAATAAAATCTAGTCAGTAGTCTAGATCTGTGTGAGCTAAATACAAATAAATAAAATCTAGTCAGTAATTTAGATCTGTGTGAGCTATATACAAATAAATACAATCTAGTCAGTAATCTAGATTTGTGTGAGCTAAATACAAAATAAATAAAATCTAGTCGGTAATCTAGATCTGTGTGAGCTAAATACAAAATAAATAAAATCTACCCGGTAATCTAGATCTGTGTGAGCTATATACAAATAAATAAAATCTAGTCAGTAATTTAGATCTGTGTGAGCTATATACAAATAAATAAAATCTAGTCAGTAATCTAGATCTGTGTGAGCTAAATACAAAATAAATAATTTCTAGTCAGTAATCTAGATCTGTGTGAGCTAAACACAAAATAAATAAAATCTAGTCAGTAATCTAGATCTGTGTGAGCTAAATACAAAATAAATAAAATCTAATCGGTAATCTAGATCTGTGTGAGCTAAATACAAAATAAATAAAATCTAGTCAGTAATCTAGATGTGTGTGAGCTAAATACAAAATAAATAAAATCTAGTCAGTAATCTAGATCTGTGTGAGCTAAATACAAAATAAATTAAAATCTAGTCAGTAATCTAGATGTGTGTGAGCTATATACAAAACTAGCAGACCGCCCCGGCTTCGCACGGGTATTATGGAAAATAAGTATAAAACAAAATTATTAGACTTACAAATTTTAACACACTCTTGGCAGAATTGCCATGCTTAGGACATAAGACAAAACAAACAATCCCAATCATCTGTTTATCATAATGTTTTTGAAGTGAAACTTCTTTATCGGCGTTGGAAAAAAATTTACCGTCACATTTTTCGGTTACGCGTCACATTTTTCCGTTACGCGCCATCTTTTTCTTGCCCCTACCACGGTTGGTTCAGACGAAGAGTACTTTCACTTTCTCCAACGGAGTAGGGATAGCATGTCGCTTAAGCGGACTCACTCCCACCACCAGACTTTACCGTTCAAAAATACACGTGCAGTCCCCTTCCAGTCTCCCAGAATCGTGAGAGGGTCAAGCCACGTTTTTTTATTGCACCCTTATTTATTTCTGAAACACAATAGCGACGTGATAAATAATATATCAATACTAAAGTGATCAACAAAATCAAAGGCTTCATTTTAATTCTAATTCCAGTGGATTTTTAACAAAAGTAAGTAATTATATCTCTTTTTCTAATACTTGGGTGGGATTGTGGTATTTATTTTTTAAATTTAAGATATTTAAGGTTAACCTCAGTTTCTGATTGTAACTATCGGTCAATGTATATGATTTCATTAAAATGGTATTTAGTAATTAATACGACTGCTAATTTAATGAACATCAATTAATTGGCATAAAGTATAAATTCTTAAATATGTTATATAATTTTTGTAAATCAATTAACTAATTTTTGTAGATTCAATGATGGAAGAATCCACAAATCCTGAGGAATCTTCGAATGCAATTACTATACAAGTTGATGTCCATCATCGGCATTATTCACAACTCAGTGCATCAATCGCTACCACAAGCCATGACTGTGTGAATGAACCTGAAACAACGAGTGATCTTACTTCAATCCACCGTGATTATCCAAAAACAGCTGCACAGCGAATGGCAGAGTATAGAGCTCGGAAAAAAAAGGAAACTCCAATAGTGAATCATCGAAAACATAAAAAATCGGACGCAGAGCGTGCAAAAGAGTATAGAGCCCGAAAAAAAGCGAAGATCCAATCAGCAGGTAAGAGTTTTTCAGTTATCTACGATCAAAATTATGATTTATTTCGCAAATTGATTAATTAATTCTTTTTAGATTAAATAATGGAAGAATCCACAAATCCTGAAGAATCTTCAAATGCAATTACTGTACAAGTTGATGTCCATCATCATCATTGTTCACAACTCAGTGCATCAATCGCTACCACAAGCCATGACTGTGTGAACGAACCTGTTGTTTAAACTTTATCTAATTTAACTTTATTTAACCAATTTCTAGAAAGTTGCATGTAGATCATTTTTCGAAAAATAAGGCCATAAAGAAGTTTCACTTCTTACGTGTGTACACTAGTACACGCACACATTTTTTTTGTACTAGCATTTACCCGCGACTTCGTCCGCGCCACATATTTATTAAAGTACCTAATTGAGGCAGTACTCGTATTTCTACTACCATACAAATTCACGTTTCCTAATCAAAATCGGTCTAAGTCAAAGTTTTATATTTATGAATAAATGTACAATTTACACGACAAATTAAAAAAAAACTTGTGTTCTCAAAAAAATAATCAACAAGAACAAAATTAAAAATTTTGATTAACCCCCGACTACCTTAGATTTGTTATATGTACAACATTCTACTAGTCAAGCCCTTTCATTTGATACCCATATTAAGGGAATTGTGAAAAAGGAAATGTAATTCGCCATTTTGTGGTCGCGGCCATCTTGGATTTGAAATTTGTCATAGTGCAAAGTATTCTACTAATCAAGCCCTTTCATTTGATACCCATATTGAGGTAGTAGTGAAAAATATTATATAATTCGCCATTTTGTGGTGGCGGCCATCTTGAATTTGAAATTTGTTATATCGTTTAGTACTCTACTAGTCAAGCCCTTTCATTTGATACCCATATTGAGGTAGGTTGTGAAGAAATATTTTGTCCGCCATTTTGTGGAGGCGGCCATTTTGAATCGATATTAACCAAACATAGCTAAGAACACCCGCACGGATATTAACTTTCAAATCAAAAAACCGCATCGAAATCGGCCCATCCGTTTGAGCTCTACGGTGCCACAGACAGACACACACACAGACAGACAGACAGACAGACAGACAGACAGACAGACCGACAGACCGACAGACAGACAGACATCGACGTCAAACTTATAACACCCCTTTTTTTTGTCGGGGGTTAAAAACAGACTTTAATTTAAAATCATATTGGGACGGTCCACCAAATTTTATTAGAGTCTATTAGTAGATATTAGTAGATATATCGTCTGATTACATGAACGCAAATTTTAGTTTTTTGTTCATATTCCAAAAACCGCCGCACTGATTTCGATAAAATTTATATGACCACCTCTGAACTATAATCTACCAACCAAAAAAATAACCATCTAAATTGATTCACAATTGGAAATACACCTGGATTGATAACCTCCTCCTTTTTGAAGTCGGTTAAAATAGCATACAAAGAGTGCAAAGATCCTTCCATGCACACTTTTACTCCTCATTTCCACTCTTTTCAACTCTTTTTCTGTGATAAAAAGTCGCCGTTGTCCTTTCCTAAGTCTAGTCTATCGGTGCACCAAATTGTAACAAACTCTTTAAGTAGGGATGTTACATTGATGGAAAATAATCGATTAATTAAAATCGATTTTCTTTATTCAAAATTAATCGATTTTTAAAAATCGATTATATTTAAAAATAATCGATTTTGCAAAAAATCGATTTTTTATATAAGTTAAAAGTAAATCTTTTCATATTAAAATTACATATAAATAGATAAATACTGGTAAACAATTCACACACATCGCCATCTGACCCCAAACTAGGCAAAGCTTGTACTATGGCAGACATCATCATCATCATCAACAGCCCACTAAATGTTCCCACTGCTGGGACTCGGGCCTTCTCTCACAGGAGAGTTAAGGCAACAATCTACCACGATGGCCCAGTGCGGGTTGGTGGATGACACATGGCTTTGGAAGGTTCTAGGTACATGTCGGTTTCCTTACGATGTTTTCCTTCACCGTTATAAGCTAGTGGCATTACGCACATGACTTTGTAAAGACAGTGGTGTGCGTGGTTTTGAACCTGGGGTCTCCGGATCGGCAGACACCGTTCTCGCGACTAGACCAGTCGTAATTTAGCAACTATGGTATACAAATAGCGTAATTTATAATATTTATATACTCGTAGTTGTAAAAACATACTTATTATACATAGAAACACCCATACATATTACAAATATTTGTATTCAACACACAAATATTTGCACGAGGTGGGAATCGAACCCACGACCCTCGGCTTCGCAGGCAGAGTTACCACCCACTAACATCTCATTACATTAGTAGTTAGTATTAAAATAAAATACCTACTCAAAATGATCTTTAAAAATCCTGAACAACTATGTAAGTAGTATGGTCTCAAAAAGTATCATATAAAATACTCTTTCGTTATTCTTCAAGTTTAGATAACAGTAAAATTACAAATAATTAATGCCACAAAACCACAAATGTCTTATGTTACAGTTCACAAGTATTAAAATAAAATACTTAAAACGAGAATTAAATAACTAAACGACTACGTTGTCCCAAAAATTAGAATTTTCAGCAACTTTTTCATGTTTTTCGAAAATCGATTTAAATGCGTAATTTTTAAAATCGATTTAAAAAAAAATCGATTTTTTTGTATAAGTTAAAAGTAAATCTTTTTCATATTAAAATTACATATAAATAGATAAATACTGGTAAACAATTCACACATCGCCATCTGACCCCAAACTAGGCAAAAGCTTGTACTATGGCAGACATCATCATCATCATCAACAGCCCACTAAATGTTCCCACTGCTGGGACTCGGGCCTTCTCTCACAAGGAGAGTTAAGGCAACAATCTACCACGATGGCCCAGTGCGGGTTGGTGGATGACACATGGCTTTGGAAGGTTCTAGGTACATGTCGGTTTCCTTACGATGTTTTCCTTCACCGTTTTAAGCTAGTGGCATTACGCACATGACTTTGTAAAGACAGTGGTGTGCGTGGTTTTGAACCTGGGGTCTCCGGATCGGCAGACACCGTTCTCGCGACTAGACCAGTCGTAATTTAGCAACTATGGTATACAAATAGCGTAATTTATAATATTTATATACTCGTAGTTGTAAAAACATACTTATTATACATAGAAACACCCATACATATTACAAATATTT
Organism: Ectropis grisescens; assembly: GCA_017562165.1. Classification (NCBI taxonomy): domain Eukaryota; kingdom Metazoa; phylum Arthropoda; class Insecta; order Lepidoptera; family Geometridae; genus Ectropis; species Ectropis grisescens. The sequence goes on from CM029770.1 coordinate 25,670,467, forward strand.
GTATTCAACACACAAATATTTGCACGAGGTGGGAATCGAACCCACGACCCTCGGCTTCGCAGGCAGAGTTACCACCCACTAACATCTCATTACATTAGTAGTTAGTATTAAAATAAAATACCTACTCAAAATGATCTTTAAAATCCTGAACAACTATGTAAGTAGTATGGTCTCAAAAAGTATCATATAAAATACTCTTTCGTTATTCTTCAAGTTTAGATAACAGTAAAATTACAAATCACAAAACCACAAATGTCTTATGTTACAGTTCACAAGTATTAAAATAAAATACTTAAAACGAGAATTAAATAACTAAACGACTACGTTGTCCCAAAAATTAGAATTTTCAGCAACTTTTTCATGTTTTTCGAAAATCGATTTAAATGCGTAATTTTTAAAATCGATTTAAAAAAAATCGATTTTTTAACTAAAAAAATCGACACAAAAAAATCGATTATTATAAAATAAAAATCGATTAAAATAAAAATCGATTATTTTTTAACATCCCTATCTTTAAGTGGCTTAGGCGTTAGGCGGTAACGGACAGAGAGAGTTACTTTCATATATATAACTATTAATGTACTATAGTTACAAACACAAAATAACACTAAACTATAGAATCACGAAAATACACACGCAAACTAATTTTAAAATTAACAACGACAAACCAAAACCACCAAATTACAGCATCCAGATGTACGATCAAAAAATAATGACGAACAAAAAAAGCAATACAATGACACAACTAAAGAAAATAAGTAAGCACCTATTTAATTATCTAACCCAAAAACTTAAAGATACTAATTTCAAGTTATTTTAATAATTACAAAACCCTGCAACTAACTAACTAAATCGAATTGTGATAATATGATTAGAAAACAAAACAAAACACTTTTACACAATTTCACAAAATTATTTACACTTAATTACCGAAAATCCACAGAAAAGCCTCTTATTACTTATTATGAATCTAACTTATTTACGTTTATAGAATTTTAAAACTCCTAAATTACCTATAATGTTTAAGAACTCAGAAAATGGTTTAGAAAATGGGTTAAATTTGTCATTTTTTGACACTAATTAAAATCTTTATTTTAACATAAAAAAGCAATCTTTCTGCGAATAGACTTCCTACCTATTTTATTTAAAAGTATAACTTTTTAAGAAGATTGATAAGACAAAACACCTAGTAAAAATACACACGAAAATTGCTCATACAATTAACAACGACATTTTTTAATAAAACCTATACTTAAGTACTAACAAATTTTATAGTATCCAAATGTACCTATACGAACAAATAATAACGACGAATAAAATCAGCAAGCAGTAAAATCACCCAACTAAAGAAAATAATTACTCAACAATCTAACCCAAAAACCTAAATTTACTTATTTATTTCACTTTTTTTTTTTAATAATAATAAAATCGTGTAAATCGAATTGAAATCAATATTCAGTCAATATAAATTATTTTCTAACGAAAAACCTCATATAGCGGACGCGTGTGTCACAGTCGTCTGTCCTCACGTGTCTGCCTTTCGGGTAAGCATACTTAGCGAGTTAGCGATGTTTCCCCTCCCTCGCCGCGCGGCGCCACGCCCCGTCGCGCCGCCCGCGGCGCCGGCGCCCCGTCGCGCCGCGCGCGGCGCCGGCGGCGCGTCCTGCTATGTTCCGCGACGTTAATAAAAATCCCCTAATATAAGTATCCCCGTATAGTTAGAAATTATAAAATTGCTGGAACAAACGTTTATCGACTCCATTTCAAGTGTCTAGATACGAAGTTTCATGGTTTTATCTTCAATAATATTGAACTTCCAGACTTTCACCCCAATTCCAACCCCGTAGGTACAGTTCGAAACTACAAAACTGCTAAAACATACATTTTATGGTATCGTGTTAAATATCTAGACGTAAAGTTTCATAGTTCTTCAACAATGACGAAATTTCCAATTAAACTTTCATCCCTTATTTTAACCCTATCAACCCTTTTTTCGGAACAAAAAGTAGCCTATGTCCTTTCTCGGGCTCTATTCTATCTATGTATCAAATATCATCAAAATCTGTTGGTTGGTTTAGGCGGTAAAGACGGACAGACAGACAGAGTTACTTTCGCATTTATAATATTAGTATGGATTTAGCTCACACAGACCTAGATTACCGACTAGATTTTATTTTGTATTTAGCTCACACAGATCTAGATTACTGACTAGATTTTATTTATTTTGTATTTAGCTCACATAGATCTAGATTACTGACTAGAAATTATTTATTTTGTATTTAGCTCACACAGATCTAGATTACTGACTAGATTGTATTTATTTGTATATAGCTCACACAGATCTAGATTACCGACTAGATTTTATTTATTTTATACTAGCTTTTACCCGCGACTTCGTCCGCGCCACATATTTATTAAAGTAATTGAGGCAGTACCTACTCGTATGTCTACTACCATACAAATTCACGTTTCCTAATCAAAATCGGTCTAAGTCAAAGTTTTATATTTATTAATAAATGTACAATTTACACGACAAATTACAAAAAAAAACTATGTTCTCAAAAACTTAATCAAACACAGACTTTAATTTAAATCATATTGGGACGGTTCACCAAATTTTATTAGAGTCTATTAGTAGATATTAGTAGATATATCGTCTGATTACATGAACGCAAATTTTAGTTTGTTGTTCATATTTCAAAAACCGCCGCACTGATTTCGATAAAATTTATATGACCACCTCTGAACTATAATCTACCAACCAAAAAAAATAACCATCTAAATTGATTATCAATTGGAAATACAACTGGATTGATAACCTCCTCCTTTTTTGAAGTCGGTTAAAAATAGCATACAAAGAGTGCAAAGATCCTTCCATGCACACTTTTACTCCTCATTTCCACTCTTTTTCTGTGATAAAAAGTCGCCGTTGTCCTTTCCTAAGTCTAGTCTATCTGTGCACCAAATTGTAACAAACTCTTTAAGTGGCTTAGGCGTTAGACGGTAACGGACAGAGAGAGTTACTTTCATATATATAATTTCGTATTAGAATTGAAAACAGGTGTTCCTGATCATTTTATAGGAGGCAGTTGTAAAGATTACCGAAAAGTAATACGTTTACTCCTCCAAAAACTCATTTTCGCAGTTCTTAATTTGCCTTAATCGAGCGTCCATCATGCATAACATTTGATAAGACACCATGGAAATCTCGTCGACTATCAAAATTCTGTCTGATACGCCATTTAGTGGCTGCGCCCATCTTAAATATTGAGGTTGTATAGTACACTGTATTCTTCTTGTCAAGCCCTTTTATTTGATGCCCATGTTGATGGGATTGATAAAACCTAAGTTATCCGCCATTGTGTAGAGGCCGCCATCTTGGATTTTAATTTTATATAGTACGTTGTATTCTACTGGTTGAGCACTTACATTTGATACCCATATTGATGGGATTGATAAAACCTACGTTATCCGCCATTTTGTAGCGGCCGCCATCTTGGATTTCAATTTTTATAGTATGTTGTATTCTGCTTGTTGAGCCCTTTCATTTGATACCCATGTTGATGGGATTGATGAAACCTACGTTATCCGCCATTTTGTAGCGGCCGCCATCTTGGATTTCAATTTTTTATAGTATATTGTATTTTCCTTGTTGAGCCCTTTCATTTGATACCCATGTTGATGGGATTGATAAAACGTAAGTTATCCGCCATTTTGTAGCGGCCGCCATCTGGGATTTTTTTTTTTATAGTATATTGTATTCTGCTTGTTGAGCCCTTTCATTTGATACCCATGTTGATGGGATTGATAAAACCTACGTTATCCGCCATTTTGTAGCGGCGGCCATCTTGAATTTATAAATAAATGATACCGCTAGAAGCGTCTTGAAACGCTCTTGAGAGTAAATGGCTCAAACGGGTAAAAGTAAGGTGGCACTTCATATGCCGAAACATAAACACCGCACCTATGTAACCTGACACCCGTTTTCCCGCCAAATTTGTAAAACGCGAAAAAGCGGCCAGTGTATCAAGCGGTTATATAAGTATCCCCGTATAGTTAGAAATTATAAAATTGCTGGAACAAACGTTTATCGACTCCATTTCAAGTGTCTAGATACAAAGTTTCATGGTTTTATCTTCAATAATGTTGAACTTGCAGACTTTCACCCCCAATTCCACCCCCGTAGGTACAGTTCGAAACTACAAAACTGCTAAAACATACATTTTATGGTTTCGTGTTAAATATCTAGACGTTAAGTTTCATAGTCCTTCAACAATGACGAAGTTTTCCATATAAACTTTCATCCCTTATTTTAACCCATTCAACCCTTTTTTCGGAACAAAAAGTAGCCTATGTCCTTTCTCGGGATCTATTCTATCTATGTATAAAATTTCATCAAAATCTGTTGGATGGTTTAGGCGGTAAAGACGGACAGACAGACAGAGTTACTTTCGCATTTATAATATTAGTATGGATTTAGCTCACACAGATCTAGATTACTGACTAGATTTTATTTATTTTGTATTTAGCTCACACAGATCTAGATTACTGACTAGATTTTATTTATTTTGTATTTAGCTCACACAGATCTAGATTACTGACTAGATTTTATTTATTTTGTATTTAGCTCACACAGATCTAGATTACTGACTAGATTTTATTTATTTGTATTTAGCTCACACAGATCTAGATTACTGACTAGATTTTATTTATTTGTATTTAGCTCACACAGATTTAGATTACTGACTAGATTTTATTTATTTGTATATAGCTCACACAGATCTAGATTACCGAGTAGATTTTATTTATTTGTATATAGCTCACACAGATCTAGATTACTGACTAGATTTTATTTATTTTGTATTTAGCTCACACAGATCTAGATTTCCGAGTAGATTTTATTTATTTTGTATTTAGCTCACACAGATCTAGATTACCGGCTAGATTTTATTTATTTTGTATTTAGCTCACACAGATCTAGATTACCGACTAGATTTTATTTATTTTGTATTTAGCCCACACAGATCTAGATTACCGACTAGATTTTATTTATTTTGTATTTAGCTCACACAGATCTAGATTACCGACTAGATTTTATTTATTTTGTATATAGCTCACACAAAATCTAGATTACTGACTAGATTTTATTTATTTTGTATTGAGCTCACACAGATCTAGATTACCGACTAGATTTTATTTATTTTGTATATAGCTCACACAAATCTAGATTACTGACCAGATTTTATTTATTTTGTATTTAGCTCACACAGATCTAGATTACCGACTAGATTTTATTTATTTTGTATATAGCTCACACAAATCTAGATTACTGACTAGATTTTATTTATTTTGTATTTAGCTCACACAGATCTAGATTACCGACTAGATTTTATTTATTTTGTATATAGCTCACACAAATCTAGATTACTGACTAGATTGTATTTATTTGTATATAGCTCACACAGATCTAGATTACTGACTAGATTTTATTCATTTCGATTTGTTGGTTGCACCTCAAATAAAATATATCATTTTTATATATCAACCTAAGTAAGTATATTCAATTTAATTGTATTTACAAATTTAATTTATTCATTATAAAATAATTATAGCACCTAATCGCGACAGCTATCACAGTGAAACAAAGTAACATGATATAATTAAATCGTAAACGACTTTTTGCGCCCCAATACAAGGTACAAACAAATATTCAGGCAAAAGACGACGTCATTAATGCACGATAATCCATTAGCTCTCGAGTAAGTCTATGAGGCTATCCCGATGAACATATCCCCTATCAGATTCAGACGAGCTGTCAGACACAGTTGGTTTGTAAGTTCGAAGGGCTTCACCTGGCACGACTGCTCTAAATTTTCTGTATCTCTTTCATGCCCTATAAGCTATGAATGATCGGCTTTAGATATCTTTTACGGCCCAGTGTCGCAACTACCTAACTTTTTCCTTACTCTTCTCGAGTGACCGTGAGCTATTCCACCATTCCTTAGCACTAATTCTCCTACGTTGTATTTTCTGCAGCTCTTGTGTTTCTGGTCGTACCTATTTTTCATTACCGTCATATATCTATCTATACGTACCTACTTTAGCATTTTGTCTACGCTCTTCTAGTTGTTCAGCTGATTTGGAGTGATCAGCACTACTACTAGGTGGGCGACAGTTTATTTGCGTAGTAAAACATCGAGTTAAAAGGCGTATAGCCTGTGTAGAGTATTATTTATGCCCCATACGACGTCGATTAACTTTTCATTCCAGGCGCACTCGCTTTCGGTGGTAGTGTTAAATCCATTAATGATCGCGCGGTTCACCCTGTCTACTTGGCCGTTAGTCTTTAAAATACCTCCTCGTAAAAGTTACACCGCTACCTTACGAGGAATTGAAAATATTGAGATGATTTCTTTTAAATTCTTAATCTTTTCAACTGTACTTACAGTTTTTACATGCCTACCAATCACGAACTTGATAAACGAATCGATTACTACTAGTATGTACTTGTTACCTTTTCGTGTTTTTAGGAAAGGTCCTAAATGATCAACGTGAATGGTCACTACGTTCAGCGAACGAGTCACTATACGCATTTAATAAATTTAGCTAGCACTCGTTATTTTTTTCCATTTATTATACATCTATGTCTGACGCGTCAATTAATCTACAACATACACTGCCGTTTGATTTACCATTGGAATGTCGGTCTTTTGAGATATACCTACAAATCTGCAGTTGTGAGCAGTCTACCCGCTAACCAACTTATATTTGAGTCACCTAAGTTCGTGATTTGTAACCGAAATTTTCCGTTCATCAATATAGCCTGCGGCATGTAGTACGATACCTAGCCCAGACTTAGGATAGTAGGTCGTGTCACGAGTATATTATCTGTACCTATGTCATACTTCGTTCGCGCATAGATATCACAAGATATCTTTCTACTTTGTCTGTGATCACCAGTCGCTTCATACAGTACCCCTAATTTTACACAAAATTATTTACTAAAAACAAACCTTTCTGTGAGGTTTTCGGTTGTCAATCGATTTTTTGCCAATTCGCGAGTAAGACATAAGATTTGACCAGTATTTGCGATTAACTTGACGAACTTGTTGGCAACCAAGGTCACGTCCAATTGATTAATGATTGGTTGACCTACTAATATATGTATACTATACATATCTTTCTAATCAGTATCAGTAACCTCTAATAACTCTAGTAACTCTCAAGATGAACGTCATCTATAAGTAACTGGAACCATACCTTCCCGAGAGACACAATTTGAGCACCACCAAAATCCTCTCATGACTATTGACTACACACGATTGTGACTTCTGAAGCTCCATATCGTTGAGAGTTTATATTTTTATGATACGAGGGTCAAACTGAAAGTTCTTAGAACTGGCCACTTATAAACAATATAATAAAAAATAATTCTATAATTTGAAAATAGAACTCTTTGCCAATACGAGGGTCAAACTGAAAGTTCTTAGAACTGGCCACTTATAAACAATATAATAAAAAATAATTCTATAATTTGAAAATAGAACTCTTTGCCAATATTACTGAGTATATACTTCATTCATTTGTCATTTGTTTTACGATTTGGCGGCAAATTGAAAATTGTCTGTGTCACGTCAACATGAATTTAACACGAGAAAATTTTCGTGCAATGATTTTTTATGACTTTCGATGTCATTTAAGTCAACAAGAAAGTTATGATAGACTACGATTGGCCTTTCATGATGAAGCCCCATCTCGTGCGACTGTTTACAACTGGTTTAATGAGTTTAAACGTGGTCGCACTAATCTCACTGATGATTTACGTGAGGACGGCCTTCTACGGCGACGACTGAAGATAACATCTGTGTTTTGCGGCGTATGATAGAGACTGACAAAAGAGTGACCTATCAGCAGATTCGGACAAGCTTAGGCATCGGTATGAGTCAAGTGCACAAAATCCTACACGAACATTTAGCGGTCAGGAAGCTTTGCGCCCGGTGGATACCTCATAATTTGACTGAGGCTCAAAAACTCCATCGTGTGGATTGGTGCCGTAAAATGATTGAAAGATTTAACGGAGGTGACTCAAATGCTGTGTTCGACATACTAACAGGTGACGAAAGCTGGATTTACTGTTATGATCCTGAAACCAAAAGACAATCTGCTCAGTGGGTGTTTCCTTTCGAGGAGTTGCCAACTAAAGTGAAGAGATCGAAGTGCGGGAAAAAAATGGTGGCCTCGTTCTTTGGAAGGATAGGTCATTTCGCAACAATTGTGTTAGAGGATCAAAAACAGTTTCTGCAGAATGGTACACTACCAATTGTTTGCCACTTGTCTTGGAAAAAGTTCGAGAGAAACGACCTCGCAGTAGGATCCTCCTTCACCACGACAACGCCTCATCGCACACCGCCAAGCGAACGATCGACTATTTGGCGACATCAAACGTTGAATTACTGGGTCACCCGCCGTATAGACCCGACCTCGCGCCTTGTGATTTTTATTTATTTTCAAAAATTAAAGAAAAACTTAAAGGAAAGCGGTTTATGAATGCTGAAGAAGCGGTGGCTGCGTATCGCGATGCCATTGAAGAGACCCCTAAGGACGAGTGGGCAAAGTGCTTTTCCCAGTGGTTCCATCGCATGCAGCGGTGTATTGACGTGAATGGACAATATTTTGAAAAGATATAATAAAACTAATAACTGGCAAATGTAATCAGTTTTTGATTTTCTAAGAACTTTCAGTTTGACCCTCGTATTTACTTTACTGGCGGTATCGATGTTTGCAAGTACTGGGAGGGTGGGTATCCTATTAATTATAACATACTTCTTATACCTACATAATTATCTGACAAAAATTCATGCAAAGTAACGAAAACCTGTACCTATTGAATATTGCGTGGTTGCGGTGCCTGCGCGTCCCGTGGCTCGGCGCCCGCGGCGGAGCCGGATGCAGCGTATCAGCAGGCAGCAGTAGTGTGGCCCAGGCGCTGACAGGTCTGGCAGCGAGTAGTTCGACAGTCGCGCGCTTCATGTCCTGTTTTGCGACAGTTAAAGCAGATCTTCGGCAATGCTGGTCCTCGAAGCCACGTTGATCTTGTTTCCAGGTTTCTTGTCTCTACACTCTTATAATTTTCAAGCGAAGACAAAAAGCCGTAGTACAGTTCTTGGGGAGTTTCGCAGCTGCAGGCTTTGGCGTTTGCTCGTAACTCTACGGGTAAACCTCGGATAAGGCAGGAGATGGCAGCGTCACCATCTAAATCACACTTTTATAGGAGTGAGATTTTTTCGTGGTAATATTTCGTCATTGTCTCATTATGTTCTTTCTTCCGCGCTAGCATCTCTTCAAGACGGTCAACATAGTCGGTGGAGCGTGGGAATGCGCGGGATAGATTTTCTTTCCACTGGGTCCATTTGGCAGCATAGTCGTCCAGGTCGTCGTACCAGTCTCGGGCGGCACCGCGGAGACGGATTTGCATCACGAAAATGCGGTCTCGGGGGTCCCACTCATACATATCCCCGAGTTGGTCGATTTTGTTAAGCCAACCTTTGACATTGGTAGTTTTCTTACCCGGATCGAATTTGGGGATAACCTCTGCGTCCAGGTGTGTAATTCTTCGTTTCTTTATATCTTTGGTAGTATTAACTTCTTCGTCACGTTCCATAAAAAAAAAATTCATTGTTTTCGGTACCTTCATTCTCTGTAGATGTTTCGCTAGTATATCTTTTCCGCTTCCTTCCCAATCCGTGGAGAAATGGACCCAGCATCCGCTTCATTGTCGATCCCACTTCTGAGATGTAACTTAGAAGGGGATTTTAGTAAAAGACGCCGATGTTCGTTACACGTCCAGTCCGTTTAATCCTTGCCGGTCGTTATTCTAATATGAACTGCCTTCCAACAGAAAATGAAATAAGAATTGTTACATCATATTTTAGTGTTGCCACTACCTAGTTCTAATAGTTACAATTTTATAATATTATTACTTTCACTAATAGCGATTATTATTATACATAAATTATTAGATATTAAATAACTGATTCTGGAGTTAGTCACAATGTGTCAATTAATGTTATTTATAATGTATGTATGTGTATGTATACGACGTTGGGGTTCGACATTATAACAATGGCGCCGCGAGTAATGACCCCCATTAAGGAGCACCTTGCATCCCACCAATATGTGCCTTGCTGTACATATCGTACTATAGGTAGCAGAAAACTTCGTATAATTGTAGTGGTAGGACTCTTGGCAGGGCCCGCCTGGGGAAGTATCACACCGTTGCCAGTTATTCTACCGCCAAGCAGTAATCTGCAAACATTACTGTGTTTCGGTTTGAAGGGCGATGTTTCCAGATAAATTACAGGGCTTAGAGATATAACATTTTAAATCTCTGGGTGACGAGCGCAGTGCAGTGCTAGGTAATGATTTGGACTCTTCATGTTCCAATAGCTGCATGTCACTGTGGTGTAATGTGGCACGCATACTTCTCATCAGGCACATGTCCTGCTTGTCTCGTCACTCTTTATTATTTTAAAAAACTAGCTGTACATGTGAATGTGGATAGACATAAAATATATACAAAAGTATCTAGTAGGTATATTGGACTACCTATTTTCGTACGTGGAGGAAATGCATTTACGCATATCCTACCGCCCGGGGGACACGGCCGGGTTATGTTGCACTCTATACCATGTATGGATATGATCTATCTACTATAACCTCCATGGGGTTTCAATTCTGCCGTTGATGGTGGGAACACGGAATCGCGGATTACTCCGCCTCGATCGCCCAGCTCCGACTTCAAAAGATTTAGTACTCAACTTCGGTCGAAAATCTATGATTATATAGGTACTTACACAAAACTATAAAAATTACATGCGGTAAAAAAAACCTACATATCATATTATCAGAAACGAAGACATTTGGTCAAAAACCATAAGATGCATATTTTTTTGAGCATAATAACAACTGACTTTGAGCAAAATAACATTGTTCATAACTGAAAAGTATACAATAAATATAATTTAAAAACTCAAAAACCCGACTGCATGAAATGTGAACCAAACTACGTACTTACATACTATAAAAACTGAAAAGAATAAAACAAGCATAACATATAGAATTCTAGACCACCACAAATTTAAGTGCTTGTTTTATTCTTTTCAGTTTTTTATAGTATGTTATTAATTCTATTCTTTCTTAGTCCCATTTTTCTAAGCCGCCTCCACTCGATCCAGAGTCTCCACTATGGCCTCATTTCTATCCCTGATAGACATCTGTAGTTTGAAATCTCGGATGGTCTTCGGTGATGCTGTCAACGCTCACCGTACGAACCGACCGATGGCGTCGTCGGTGTCGTCAGCGTAGTGGTGATCATGTAAACCAACCTAAAAAGATAAACAAACCTATAAAAGTAAAAAAATCGTTTTTAGACAGGTTACTCTATGCTCTATGTATGGTTTACAATATTTTCTCAGGGCGTAAGAAACGTGAACCTGAAGAGGATCGCGACTACTCTCCATCCCCTACGCGGTCACACTCGCCTGAGACCAGAGGGCACAAGAAGAAGAAGAAGGATAAGGAGAAGCACAAAGAAAAAGAAAAGGATAAGGAAAAAGAAAAAGAAAAGGAGAATACTAAGACCAAGGATAAAACGTTGGCACCATCAAGTAAGTATTCTACTAACCACCTACCACTACTGTGGTGTGTGTAGCGCAACACATCGCTGATACGCGCGACCTCTGTGCGATGCGTATTAAATTCACAACTTTTAATTAAGTAAGTTTACTTAGCATCAATTAATATTTATTGCTAATGGCATTCTGGGGTTTCGTCCACATGTTTTCACGGGATAAAAAGTAGCCAATGTGTTTTTTCTAGGCTATCTACCTATGTACCAAATATCCAGATCCCTTCTGTAGTTTTTGCTTGAAACAGTATAAACCATCCTTAGATACTTATGAAATATCAGATTTACGTTTATAGTGTTAAAAGGATGTTATAGGTTTTCTCACCAAAACGAAACAAATGACAAATAACACAACAAATAAACAATATCTCAAAAATTTTCCCTCATTCTGTAGATACAGTTCAAAACTAAGACCAATCCAGTCATTATCTACTACTTTTTCATAAATTATGACCAAAAATTTGGATGATGATGATTACTTTATTCTTGCTGTATACACTTTGGCAATGTAGAAATATTTCTACAATAATCTATTGAATATTTATTGATGATAAACCATTAACTTACTTATGGATAGATTACACAAATTTTCCTAGAAATTAATTTTGTAGTTATACTCATACGTTGTAATAGAAAATAATTTAGTAAAGTGAATAACTGCAATTTGACTGAAGCTCAGATGTTTTAATTTATACGTTTTGTTCTACAGATGTGCACAGCGTGGTCACCAATGTCCGACCGTCAGAAGCGTCTGCGATCGGTGGGCTTCTCACTGGCAGTGCGACTAAAGCCACTGCTATTGTGGACCTCACTAAGGAAGAGAGCAACAAGAATGTTGCCGATTCTAGGGAGGTGTCCTTCAATAAGTTACAAGGTGAGCAATTGTTTTTTTAATGCAGTGGGATGTAACTGTAAGAGGATGAGACAATTGGTTCATCACATAAAGGATGATGGCCCAGTTAGATTATTAAAAAATACTGTACATAAATTTTTTCTTTTGTTTTACAAACAAAAATGAAAATGAAAAAATGACAAAGTATCGAGTGACATCACTTTATGGTCCGTTTTATTAACAGGTGACGTCACAACTCTGCTATCTGGCACTTTGATGATAAACTAACTAGAATAGCAATTTTTTTCACCCAGTCATCATCCCAATTGGTACTAAGTTTGTTAGTTTGGACCATAGGTCCAAACTAACTATAGAAATGTCCGCCTATTTATTTATAGTACTCTCTTGTTTACAGGCAAAACATTCCCATCTCTCGTGGTGGTGGCCCGCCCCTACCTTCGGTCGAAGGACGCGCCGCCACCGTCCGACCGCTCCGTTCTTGATAGCAAAGTGAAGTCAGTGCTGATGCACACTCCGATGAAGTTCACCGAGTGGCTCATTCAGCAGGGGCTCGTGAGGTCGGAGCAGTGGTGTCTCATCCATCCGGGGAACAAGCTCAAACTTGGTATGTTGGAATACTTCTTATTTCAAAAAGGGTGGCAAAAAGCGGGTAGTTCTTTACATCTTTAACAGGCAAAACATTCCTGTAACTGGTGTTGGTGGCCCGACCCTACCTGCGGTCCAAGTACTACAATGGTTGAAAATAGTCTATCTTAAATATGTCAAAAAAATACAATCGAATATTGCTAATACTTGTCTTATATTTCTTCTCCAGGGATGTACTCCGACGTGTCTAAGTTTCCCTACTCTGGTGGCTATGTCTGGATATCCGAATGCTGCCCAACTCGATTTGTGTCCGTATTCTCCAGTTCCATCTTCGAAGGAGCTACATTCCCACCCAGTGTACTCCTGAAGCTGGTATACCACTGGGCTTGTCAGACTAACGTGCAAAACGTCGTTCAGTGGGTTAAAGTGGATAATTTGTATGTCAAAGCATTGTTTACTTGGCTTCGAGCGGTTTGCACATCATCTATCCATCAGCATTTGGGCTTGCTCGGTGGCCCGGGGAAGAAGGTTGAAGTGGGGGTTATATCGCTGGGAACCACAAGCCATGATGGCACACAGCGACAGGTGAAGGTTGAAGTTTTGGGAGTACTTGATCCGGTTGAGAAATTGGTAAGTTCCTATGTAATCACTATTCTTATGTTCAAAGTTTTTAATTTGTATAAATTATTGTTAGATCAAAGATCTACAGTTACAAATCTCATCAACAGATTCGACTCCGGGCCGTTGAGCCATTAGCGGAACATGAGAAGAACTACAAGAAACGATTCCAAAAAATCCTAGAACCTTTAACAAGTTGGGTCCATCAAGGGTCCACCATCCTCACCGACTTAACTGTCGACAAAGGGACCTTAGTGAACATGGGCTTCAAGACGGTCCACCAGTCATCATCCCACACCGAGAGTCAGGGAAGGAACAGCAATGCCAATATAATGGAGTACTTGAGGAGGATAGTTCCGAGGATGTTCCAGAATACCTTGTCTCTGCTCTCACGGCAATTATCCAGCAGTTCTTGGATGAACTGGTTTGGAGAGAAAAGTAAGTCCAGCTCATATTGAAAACATTCTCTGTATTTATTAATGCTTTATCGCGATCTTATTGTTTTGTAATTACCTCTTATTGTTTTGTATCAATGACCATGGTTACGAGAAGTCTGAGAAAATAGTCTTCTCATATGAAAAAAGCAATACGCCATCTACCTTCCTGTACTTATATAAAAGTCGCATGATTGATACTGCGGCACACAACTTTAACCATAACGACTGGCTCATCCAAATTCACCCCACGATGAATACATTTATTTAGGACAGGATTCCACGACTAGTATAATCGAATACCGTTCCGGTCTAAAATACGTTCTTGTTGCTGTTTATACCGTCACGGCTAATTACCGTTAGTTTACAATATGATGCGTGAAATTTTAAGCCCACGGGAGGATAATTAAAATTTTAGATTGTTGAAGGAAACTGCTTATGCGACTTCCAACAAGGTTGCTTTAAACGTTTAACGCTACCATGGTGGGGGTATGAAACCTCTGTTGTGGGGGAGGGGGAATAGAAAGAGACAGAGCGATAGTGAATAGTTTCACTTCTTCCTCGCGTAGGGCATCACGCACTAATTTTATCTGACTGACTTTACAATTGATAACTGTATCCTATTGCTACTATTGTATTGCTACCAAGTGATAACTGTATCCTATGGTCTGAATAAATGAATTGAATTGACGGTGACAGAATTACTCATCCAACGTTTACAAACACAAAATTACAGGTTTGGAATATCCCCTGGCCAAGCTTTCGATAACATCGTGATCCACATAGCGGAGCAATCTAAAGTGGATTCCAAAGACGTCATAACAGTTCGTCTCAACAAGATCGCAGCTAACCCCTTCAAGAACTGGAAATATCCTACTGGCAAGGTAAATTACATTTGACAGTCTATATTCGCGGTCACGTGATATTTTGTAGAAAATAACTATAATTATATCTAGACCACTTTGTTGTGGTCACGTGATCGATTTATGCTTCTAGGCGTGGCCATCTGGATTTACCGCGCTTCGCAAGAACTATTGCATATTTATTTGTAAAGTACCCGGAAAACATGACGGAAGTTGTAGCACGTGCTCAAAAAATGTTCAACTAATAAATAGTACGTATTGTATGTAATTAATGTGAACGTATGTAAGCTATCATGATTATTTTACGAAGCAAGAGACTCAACTTTTGGAGCATCCCGATCGCGAATCTTATTCTCAGCCCATACGGCTCACAGTCGCGGTGCGCGAAATTTAATGTTCAACTGTTTTTCAATTTCACAATTTTTGCATAATATAGGCATATAGAACTGTATACTTTAAAATTTCCTCAGTATAAACATGCCATTGTTCCTTAAATCTGCGATTGATTATGACTATTGTATACTTTGTCAAACTGAACCGAGACGCGTTCACACAGTCCTAAAAAAAAGTCACAAAAAACAAATGAAACCTACGAATTGTACGTCGATATTTACCGAACATACATACATTGAAAAATTCTGTTTATTTGTAAAAAATGGTAGCCTGTGTGGTCTTCTAGATTATTATCTAAATCTGTTCAAAATTTCAACGCGATCCGTTCAGACGATCCCACGTGATTGAACAACAAACACTACCTACGTACTATAGTTATAAGGATGTTTGTTGCGTAAATCACGTCTGAACAGAGGGTCTACCGCCTAACTAACACTGTCTTAGCTTCGCTATTGCTCTCTCTGTTCTTTTCGCTTGAAATGATCGGAACAGCGATACCAAAGCCATAGACGATTTAGCTAGGCGGTATAGGGGCTGGACGTCTATTCTCTTTCTACGAAAAACGTAATTTCGTATTAAACGACTTTCCTACTCCGGTTCTACTTCGAACCGTTGTTACGTCCGTTTGAATATTCTAAGCCTACTCTAATTAGAGTAGACTTAACCGAAGTTTTGTAGAAAGAGACTAGACGTCCAGGGGGTCTACCGCCTATTAACTAAAACTGTCTTAGCTTTGATATTGCTGTCTCTTTTCTTTTTAACCCCCGACCAAAAAAAGGGGTGTTATAAGTTTGACGTCGATGTCTGTCTGTCTGTTTGTCTGTCTATCTATCTGTCTGTCTGTCTGTCTGTGTGTGTGTCTGTGTGTGGCACCGTAGAGCTCAAACGGATGGGCCCATTTCAATGCGGTTTTTTTTATTTGAAAGTTAATATCCGTGCGGATGTTCTTACCTATGTTTGGTTAATATAGATTCAATATGGCCGCCGCCACAAAATGGCGGACAAAATATTTCTTCACAACCTACCTCAATATGGGTGTCAAATGAAAGGGTTTGACTAGTAGAATACATTGCACTATGACTAATTTCAAATCCAAGATGGCCGCCACCACAAAATGGCGAATTATATTATTTTTTTCACTACTACCTCAATATGGGTATCAAACGAAAGGGCTTGACTAGTAGAATACATTGCACTATGACTAATTTCAAATCCAAGATGGCCGCTTCCACAAAATGGCGAAATACATGTCTTTTTTCACAACTCCCTTAATATGGGTATCAAATGAAAGGGCTTGACGAGTAGAATGTTGTACGGATAACAAATCTGAGGTAGTCGGGGGTTAGTCAAATTTTTTTATTTTGTTCTTGTTACACTAGGAAAATAACGGATCGGGAACGGGAGCTACCTGATAAAACTTCGGGCGCTGCTAATTTATAAAATTAGAATAAAACAACTACGCTAGTTTTCGCAGTATTTCATATTTTATACCTCTGTTTAGAGTAAGAAAGAAAAGGATGACGAACCAGCGGAGGCGCCCGTGCGGGGCAAGCGAGGCCGCAAGCGCAAAGAACCGTCGCCCTCGCCGCCGCCCCCGTCCACCAAGAAGAAGAGGAAAGATAAATCGTACGCCGAGGATAACGACGATGAAGAGGTTAGTGTTAATATACTATTTGATATATTTTGCTATATTGAAGTGATAATTTCTTTATTTGGGGCATTACACACAGATTTGTCGTGGGTTGTGAATAAAACTCATCGTCGCGATCGGAAATGAAATAAATTTTCGGCTGAACTCGGGACCGCCGACCAAGTGTCCCCTGTGCCAGAGCGAGAAAAATAGTCAGCTGTGGCTGTCTGTCTGCTGTCACTGTCTTCTTTGAAGTGAAAACTTCTTTTAGCGTGCCACAGACAGATTTTTCGTGGGCTTTGAATTGAATTCTAGCGTCACGCTCGGGAATAATAAGAAATCTTCGGGTAAACTCGTGACCATGCCCATGCTCATGACTATGCCCTACGGTTTCACTCGCGTAGTTTCCAAAGTAAACTATCAAATTCTCAGTTATAAGTTTTCACTTCTATCGCCAGTTCCTATGACTGCCAATTTTTAAAATGTATTCTTGGCCAATGACACTAGCCTTTAGTTGTATTTCCTGACCATTGAAAGCTTTTCTCGAGATGGTTCAAAGTGGTATAGATAAAAAAACAGAATCAAAAAGAAAAATACAATCACGGGCAAAGAAGGGTGGGGGTCACTCAGCAGTTCGGATTAGCTGGTTCAGTCTCAGCTGTAGCTGACATCAGCTCTACAAGCGAAAAAGCTTTACCCTTGTTACTCCCATCTATTGTCCAAAAAGAAAATACTATTTTTTTAATGCAACGTTATTTGCTTAGAATAAGAAAGATAAAGAAGACGAAGCTGAATCGACTGGGCGAGGCAAGCGAGGGAAGCGCAGGGAACCCTCGCCGGTGTCTACGTCTACTAAGAAGAAGAAGAAGGAAAAGACTCAGTATGTTGAGGATGACGACGAAGAAGAGGTTAGTATACAATGTTATGCTCATGTTATATATCAAGCTAAGTACGCGAAGTCCCACGCGTACCAGTGTCTTTTTGAAGTCATAAGTCATTGCTTTGGGGCTAGAGATGGTGTTGTGTTTGAATTGTCCACCATTATCTATACTAATATTATAAAGCTGAAGAGTTTGTTTGAACGCTAGGATCTCGGGAAGTACTGGTCCGAATTGAAATACTATTTTTCTATTGAATAGTCCATTTATCGAGGAAGGTCATAGGCTATAGAAAATAACGCTACTATTAATAGAAGCGGAGCATGAATCAAGAATGTAACAAAATCGGGAAAAAATATTCCTTTTTGAGAGTTTTCGTACGTTTCGTGCTTTGACATGACACATGACAGCATGTGTCAAGATTGTGTCATTGAATATAAAGCTTTGCCACAGATTACATACCTCACCTTTGCGAATCTTTTTTTTTTTTTGTAAATCTGAGTTGGTACGACCAATTTCCGATAGGTGGCGTAGCAGGTAGCTGAAGAAGTGTTTTGTTTGAAAGCGATATTCTCAAGAATTACTGAACCGATTTCAGTAATTCTTTCACCGTTGGATATGTACGGGATCCTGATGAGTGCTATTTAATGTACTACGGGCGAAGCCAGGGCGGACATCTAGTTTATTTATATGCCGCTTAAATTCATGAAGGGAAACATCGTAAGGGAACCGACATTACCTAGAATCTTTCGAGGTTAATGACAATAACCCGCACTTGGCTAACGTGTTGAATTATGGCCTTGACTTATCCTTGCGAGAGAAGGCCCCGAGTCCCAGCAGTGGGAAGATTTAGAGGGCTGCTTATGCTATGCTATATAACATATACCTAGCACAGATTCGCTCTTCCATGGAGTACTGGTCGCACCTTTGGACTGTGTCAGCTAATTACCAACTGGAGGCTCTAGACACGATCGAGATACGCGCCAAAAAGGAATCCCTGTTCGAAAATGTCTCGACTTCTGATTATTGAATATTGTCGCAAAATTAGAATCACAAATTAGACAATTACGAACTATGGGGTTAGGCTCCGAATTATTACTAAAACCAATCTCTTCCAGGCACACTAGTTTAATTAATACTTAAAGTGCTACCTTAACTTAAATAAAATTAGAATATTGATAATAATAAAGCAATAACAAAATACACATATGTACTCAACAAACCTTATAACTTATACTTATCTAATAAAAATTGTATAATATATGTATATTGTTAATTGTAAGAAAATTTAAACCATAACTTAACCCACAGGTCCCTCTCGCCATGCGGCGCACCAAGATCAAGCAAGAGCAAGACAAAGAGAAGTCGAAGCCCAAGGATGAGTCCAGCACGCCCACGCGCGGCCGGCGCAAGGCTCCCAAGAGCTACGTCGACGATGACCCGGACCTTGACGATATACCGCTAAAGGTTTGTATGTCACCGTTAAGTCAATACCATCAGATTATAATCTAGTTAATATTATTATCTTACGGTCGGTTGAGTTAGATTGTACTCTGATGTCGTTAGATTATAATCTGATGGTTTTGACAATTTTATGATGACATAATATAGTATATGCCACAGAGAAATTATCAAAATAGGTATTTTCTCTAAAGGACTTAGATCTAAGAGCATTTCATCAGTTCTTTCAAGGCACACTCAATCCTAAACCGCATAAAAACTATTTTGTTATATTTTTACAGAGGAGCACTTTAAAGCAGCTTTATATAGAGAAATCCAGAAATCTGAGCAATAATTGTCGTAATGTACATAATACGCTTATTAATTATTTTTCAAAAATCTATTAACTTGTTAAAGTAAAATTTTATAATTGTAGGTGATCAAGAAGGAACGTGAGCCCAAGCCAGAGGAGATGGTTTCCTTAGAGAAGTATTACTTCGGACAATTTGGTGGAGGCAAGACTGTGGCAGACCGCATCTCCATTTCTGTTGTTGTAAGTTGTTATCACTATGAATTATTTGAGATTTTATAAATATAGTTATTGGTTATGATCAAACAAGTTGAGCATATTAAAACAGCATGTCATAAATATCGAAAATTGGTTTTTACCATGGTACAATTAGCTATAGGTACATTTGAATTACCAAGCGATCAACTTTGCTTTAAAAATTAAGCTCACAAACTCTACTGATTAGGCTTAAATTTGTGAAACCTGGCTGCCTTGCTCGGATAAGACGGGAGAGTTTTATACAATTTCGGAATATTATTGTTTTCAAAAAAACAGCTCTACCGATTTTACCGATTTAAATGTGCAGGATCACATAAAAATCGTGCAATGAAGTGACGTCACTCTAACGCAACTCTAACTTCTAACCACTGCATCTTAATTGTTTGTGTGTGAATCAAAATAAATAATACATATACAAAATTATCTGACGGTCTAATTAGTTTTTTGAGTTATCACTCTTCTTAATCTATAAGTTTTTTACAACAAAAACAAAAAAAAAACTTAAAGACTAGGGTGCTGCCAGCAGCGGGCAGGGCCCAAGCTACCGGTGATACCGGGCTGCAGAGTGAGGAACCCTCTGAAGATGCGCGCTGTGTCGAGGATGACCGCCTTCTGTATCCGACCCTTAATCCAACCATCTAGCGAGAAAGTCTCTTAAGATGTTGGTCGAAACTTTTCGCTACAAGACCGTTTGCCAACACAACTATTGCGACTATGATCGTCGAATCAACATCCCGCATAGCGGTAACCTCATGAGCCAAGTCAAGGTACTTGCTAAGCTTGTCCTCGGCTTTCACGAGGTCATCATATTAATATTAACGTGAACTTTTCCCACAGTGCACGGTGTGCTACCAAGAATGTAACGACAACATATCGCTGATGGACCACTTGCACACGCACGCGATCCCGCCGCCGGACGAGGTCGCGGGCGCCGCCGCGCAGTGCGTCTACTGCCTCGAGCGGTTCACGACCGAGGACGACCTGGCCGTGCATCTCAAGCACTCGCACCCGGCCGATACCAAGTCCCCGGATCTGTTTACTTACGCCTGTCTCATCTGCGAGGTCAGTCAATAATTACACTAATTATTGCACATTCAAATCATCTTTGAGGTCAGTCAATAATAATGATAAATTTATATCGTTTTTGAGGTCAGTCAATAATAGTAATTGTGAATTCATATCGTCTTTGGGGTCAGTCAATGTCAGTAATTGTGAATACATCTCGTATTTGAGGTTTGAGGACAGTCAATAATTATCATCATCATCAGCCCGTGTTTGTCCACTGCTGGACATAGGCCTCTCCTATAATACGCCACTCAGCCCGATCCTCGGTCTTACGCTTCCAACCGCCACCAGATGTCTTTCGAATATCGTCACTCCATCTAGTCTCAGGGCGTCCTACACTACGTTTACCGATTCGCGGTCTCCACTCCAGAACCCGTCTACCCCAACGGTTATCAGGTCTGCGACAGATGTGACCGGCCCATTGCCACTTCAGTTTACTAATACGCTGAGCTATGTCGGTGCCTTTAGTTCTCTGATGAATTACTTCATTGCGAATGCAATCCCTCAGAGAAACCCCAAGCATAGCTCGCTGAGCGACTTTGAGCTTTCGGACCATTTTGACTGTCAGTGTCCATGTTTCAGCACCGTAGGTCATAATAGGTAGGACGCACTGGTTGTATACTTTTGTTTTGAGACTTTGTGGGATGGGTGACGAGAAGACTCGACGAAGTTTACCAAATGCTGTCCAGCCCAGCTGGATCCTTCTCATGGCCTCACTTTCAAAGCTACATCTACTTAGTTCGAGCGTCTGCCCTAGGTAAACGTATCTCTGAACAATTTCGAGAGTGGTTCCATTTACGGCAATCGGCCCCGGAGCAACGAACTCGTTGCACATGACTTTGGTTTTATCCATATTCATCCGGAGGCCGATGCGTTGAGAAGCGTCTGCCAGGCTGTCCAGCATACCTACACTGCAAGTCCTCCAGCGACTCTGCCATAATGACGATGTCGTCTGCAAATCGTAGGTGAGAGATGTACTCGATATTGATGTTTAGGATATGTCCAACCCAATCCAGCGCCTTAAACATATCCTCTAGTACGTTTGAGAAGAATTTCGGGGAAATTGCGTCCCCTTCTCTCACGCCTCGCTGCAGAGGAATATGTCTTGATTGCTGGTCTTGAATTTGGACTTTCATCGTAGCGGCGTCATATAAACACCTCATCACCTCGATGTATCGCCAATCGACTTGACATCGCTGTAAGGACTCCAGAACAGCCTAGGTTTCGATTGAGTCGAACGCCTTCTCATACTCCACAAACGCTAAGCAAAGAGGCCGATTGTACCTACTCCTTTGTTTTCTGTACAATCTGCCGTACCGTGTGAATGTGGTCTACGTTGCTGTACCCACTTCGAAACCCGGCCTGTTCCGGGGGCTGAAACTTGTCGAGTCTTCGGGCGAGACGATTCGTGATAACTCTCGAAAACAACTTATAGACATGGCTCAGAAGCGATATTGGTCGATAATTCTTTAAAAGGGTTTTATCTCCCCTTTTGAAGAATAGGATGACCACACTTCTGTGCCATGCCTGTGGAGTTCTCCCGGTGAAGAGGACGTCATTAAACAGTTGTTGGAGCTCTTTTATCAGAGGGGCCCCACCTGCCTTTAGGAGCTCTGTTGTAATTCCGTCCTCGCCCGCGGCTTTTCCATTTTTAAGTTGTCCAAGAGCCATCACGATTTCATCGAGACTTATTTACGGCAGTTCTTCGGTATAGTGGCGAGTCAGAGTGGCCCTTTTGTCTTCGTTTTGTGGGAGATGAGGAGCATGCGATGCGTACAGCTGGCTGTAAAAGTCTTCCACTTCCGAGAGAACATCAGTTTTAGATGTAACGACTCTCCCCGTCGAGGTAGTTAACTTCGTCAGGTGGCTTCTACCCAATGTCTTGACGAACACCTTTGACCCCCGATTTTGCTAAATTGATTTTTCAATCAAAAGCGTATTAGCTAATCGGAGGTCACGTCGTACAAGCTTGGTAATTTTCTTGCTAAGAGCCCCTTGTTCTGACGAAGTTAACGAGGGATTCCGTCGTTCCTCCATGAGATCTAAGGTCTCCTTGGAAAGCTTTGACTGTCTGCCTTTGCGCCACAGTCAATAATAATAATTGTGAATTCAATCATCTTTGGGGTCAGTCAATGACACTAGTTATGTATTCATCTCGTCTTTGGGGTCATTCAATGACATTAATTGTGAATTCATTTCGTCTTTGAGGTCAGTCAATTAAGAATTATGTGTGAATGTTTACAAACAAATAAAATTATATCGTTGTAATAATATGTCCTAAAATTCAACTTGTTTTGTTTGTACCCTTAGGTTCGTTTCGCGGCGGTGCTGACGCTAGCGTCCCACATGCAGAAGTCGCACGCGCCGCTCGAGCTGCCGTACACGTGCGGCGTGTGCGACTACCGCGCGTCCGCGCAGCGCGCGCTCGTCGACCACTACCGCCGCGCGCACGCCTACCACAACTCGGTGCTGTGCGTGCACTGCCTCAAGGTGAACCTATACATGTATATGTTTATATATTTTAGTGATAAGGTCGCCCACTGCACCGCACTAATTTACTATGTTTTGTTTACTTTTTGCTTATGTATCTTTTTTTTTTGATGTGTCAATAAAGAGTATCAATCTATCTATCTATACCTAGCATAACCAGCCCACTAAATGTTGCCACTGCTGGAACTCGGGGCCAAGGATTCACATTACTGTGTTCCGGTTTGAAGGGCAATGTTTCCAGAGAAATTACAGGGCTTAAAGATATAACATCTTAGATCTCTGGGTGATGAGCGCAGTGCAATGCTATGTAATGATTTGGACTCTTCATGTTCCAATAGCTGTGTGTCACTGTGCTTGTTATGTGGCAGGCATGTTGCTTACCATCAGGCACATGTCCTGCTCGTTTCGTCACTTCTTTTTTTTTTTTTTTTTGTTAAAGGAGAGTTTAGGAATTTATTATTTTATTCTAAATGGAAAATAAATAGCATTAAAGATTTTAAAAGTTGAGTTGAGTACACTGAAGTGGTAAACTTAGTGTATAGCGTGTAGTGTGTAGCGTGGTGTAGTTCACATTGTATTTTAGTTTTGTTAATAAAAGCTCAGTATATATTAAACTTATTTGATTGTTTTGGTTGCAGGTGGTGCCTGTGTATGTGGACGGCAACGAGATGACAACGAACGTGAAGCTGTTCCTCGACCACCTCAAGCTGCACAAGGACAAGGACAACGAGGCGCGCTGCAACCGTTGCGCGCTCAAGTTCGTGCACCTCGGTGAGTGGCGTTTGAGTACAACAAGGTATTGTACTCGTTGAGTACGGTAAGAAGTTCGTGCATCTCAGTGGATTTGTACATCACACCATACAATACATCATTAGTAGTACGTCATACAGAGTAGCATTTGAGTGCTCGAACAATGTATGGTACTCTTTGAGTATGTTAAGAAGTTCACCTCGGTTAGTAGTATTGAGTATATGGGTGCTCGATCAAGGTACGGTACTCATTGAATATGGTGAGAAGTTGGTACGTCTTGTTGAGTAGTTCCAGAGAAATTACAGGGCTTAGAGATATAACATCTTAGATCTCTGGATGACGAGTGCAGTGCAGTGCTAGGTAATGATTTGGACTCTTCATGTTCCAATAGCTGCGTGTCACTGTGCTGTTATGTGGCAGGCATGTTGCTTACCATCAGGCACATGTCATGATCGTCTCGTCGCTTTTTATTAAAAAAAAATTTTGAGTGCTCTAACAAACTCGTTGAGTACGGTAAAATGTCTGTACATCTTGGTGAGCAGCAATTTAGGGCTCGAACAAGGTATGGTACTTGTTGAGTACAGTGAGAAGTTCGTACATCTAAGTTCGTGAGTAATGTTTGAATACTCGTACAAGGTATCGTAGTCGTTGAGTACCGTGAGTACGTACAATGTTGTTATGCCTGGCACGGCGCAATCAACATTTTTGAAATTATTCGCGTTGTCTTCTGAATTTTTTTAGTGAAATAAAAGTTCACAAAAGGCCTCCCGCCACACAAGGCACAGACTTGCGGAATACCTTCTGGCAGCAATTTATTGTGAAAGTCAATAAACTGACTTCGAACCAAAATGGGCCGGTGTAGAATAAAATGAGCAGTTATGCCAAATTGGGAATACTTCGACGTAAACTCTACCTCTTGTGAAAGTGACACAACACAATACATGTTCTTTAATTGTAAAAAAAAATGTTGTTTTCAAAATTATTATAAATCAAACACACTCTACATTCTTCAATGAGACTATTCTTTTTAAATACTATGTCACAAAATTGATAAAGCTTTTGTAAAAAAAAAATTTGCTGGTCTAACAGTGTAAAATGCCTGCAGGTCAACTCCGCGAGCATCAAATCCGAGACCACGTGACCGTGGAGGGCGCCACGTCGCTTTGCTCTGAGGAACATCTGGTTGCCAAACCGAGGGTGAGTACATTAAGTGCCCAAGTTCTCATAACAGGTACCTAAGAGCAAGGGCGGATCCAGCTTTGGCTTCAGGGGGGGGGAGGGGGTCACGGGGGGTCACGGGGGTCATATAGTCGTGGTCATGTCACAAAACTGTGCGATAAGCACATGCATGCTATTAAATCAGTGGTACACTTAGGTACACCTAGGTGGGACCCAGCCCAGGGGGGGTCATGACCCCCCTGGATCCGCGCCTGCCTAAGAGATCTAGGGTTTTTTTTTAAGTGGAAACTGAGAGAACTAATTGAACTGAAGGGTTATATCGGACTCGACACTATGAGTGGTGCCCCAACCGAATAAAACCTCATTTCTCATTTCATTTCACTCATTTGACGCACACAGCAGAAACATTAAATTTGCAGTATGCCTGAAGCAAACGATGTTTCATGATTGACACACCAAAGACTCGAAAAACTTTGAGTCCATTTTCATGTTCACTGTTCCAAATAACATACAATTTTCGACTGTGGAAAGTTGTCTGAGTAGGTATTTTCCTGGAATAAATATCGTCTTCAGTCTTCAAATCGACTAAAGAATCTGATTGGAGAAAACAAATTGATAGACAAAAGTCGAACAACGTTTTTCGACAGCGTCTTTTTAGTTGAATGTACAGGAGGAAGAGGAGGAGGAGTGACAACAGTAGGTCTCATAGAGATTCATAAGAGTACAGGCCTTCACAAAATTGTATGGGCGGCCCCCGCGTTCAAATCCCACCACTGTCTTTTCGATGGCATGTGCATAATGCCGCATAAAAACTTAAAACTGCGAAGGAAAACATCGAGAGGAAACCGACATGTACCTAGAATCTTTATAGGTAATTTGTCATCGTAGGGCTGTACACATAGGCGTAGTCAATTCACATGACGAAGTACGAGTGCGTGTGTGCGAGTGGGAACATTTAGTGGGCTGCTAATGCTCGATATTCACACGTTGGCACACCGTTTCTCGATTTTAAAAAGGTCCAAGATACTTTGAAACATTTTCCAGACTTTTTAACTACTTGCTTGATACTTTCGACTATATCCTTTGTTTGTAGCCTTAAAACTTATGTCATGATATCTCTGCAGATGGCAATCACACCGAAGATATGACCTGCAAGTGTTTTAGTTGTGGCTGTGGGGAGGTTTCGCAAAACGTATATTTTTTTATTTTATCACTACATGTTTACAACTGTTAGGTATGGCACTATCGTTAATGGTACCTATTAGTATTCAGAACTTCTTTTAGGTAGTGGGTCCCCATTGATTACGTGAGTAGATAAAATAAACCCCTCCACACATACACCCCTACAAGGTTTTTATTCTGTAAAGAAAATGTATTGTTTTAATTTATTCATAGCTTATGGCTTGTTTATGTTATTACTTTAGTCTAACTACTACATGTTTGCTTCCCCACGATAATCTTAGCTATTATTCTTATAGTATTGAACTGATTGAAATATTTTATTGGTGGACAAGCCACGAGGATATGTTAAATACATATAAATGATATGATATATTCTAACAGGGGCACAGATCACATGTTGATTTTAGCAACTTTCGCCCTCTATCCATGGTGATACTTGGTGAGGTTGTAGAGTACCACTCCTTCCGAAAATCCCTAGTATTACTTTCGAACAAGGTCTCCTAAAAAAATTCAGAGAGTCGCCAAGCCGTCGATTGAAATTGTTGTTGTTGTAGCAATAACGGCGAGTCAAGTTCACGCACCGTGTTCTGTTTAGAGATTCCGCGTTCAAACTAAAATATGTACACGTGTGATATCTCACCACGCTGTAGTAATATTTCGCTAGTCTTTTCTTTTTCGAAACCTCCCCTTTTCGACCACTGTTCATTGACGACCCCACAGTGGAACACAATTGTTTTTCACTAAACAGGTTAAAGTTTTATAGCTTCCTTTTCGATAAGGTTAAATTAAATTGAAGTGTCTGTTTGTAATATTAAAATAACCGCGTTTTACTACATGCATATGAATGAATAGACGGTTGAACCATGTCATTTTTAACCCCCGACCAAAAAAAGGGGTGTTATAAGTTTGACGTCGATGTCTGTCTGTCTATCTGTCTGTCTGTCTGTGGCACCGTAGAGCTTAAACGGATGGGCTGATTTAGATGCGGTTTTTTTATTTGAAAGTTAATATCCGTGCGGATGTTCTTAGCTATGTTTGGTTAATACCGATTCAAGATGGCCGCCGCTACAAAATGGCGGACAAAATATTTCTTCACAACCTACCTCAATATGGGTATCAAATGAAAGGGCTTGACTAGTAGAATACTAAACACTATAAAAAATTCTAATCCAAGATGGCCGCCACCACAAAATGGCGAATTACATTATTTTTTTCACTACTACCTCGATATGGGTACCAAGTGAAAGGGCTTGACTAATAGAGCACTTTGCACTATGACAAATTTAAATCAAAGATGGCCGCTACCACAAAATGGCGAAATACATTTCTTTTTTCACAACTCCCTTAATATGGGTATCAAATGAAAGGGCTTGACTAGTAGAATGTTGTACAGATAACAAATCTGAGGTAGTCGGGGGTTAATCAAAATTTTTAATTTTGTTCTTGTTTACAGTTTTTGTTTGTCTGTTTGTTCCGCCTAATCTCCGAAACGGCTGGACCGATTATGACGGGGCTTTCACTACTAAATAGCTAACGTTCTAATGCATAACTATAGCTATTCTTACTAGAGGAAAATAAACAGGGTTCTGTGAAATAAACAAAAATCCCTTAAACGCGTGTGAAACAGCGGACACAGTATTATCAGCATAAAAAGCACAAGCGGCCCACTAAATTTTCCGACTGTAGGGACCCCTACGCCTTCTCTCATAAGTTCGGGTCGGCGGATGGCGCATGAATGGCCATAAAAGATTCTAGTCACATGTCGGTTTTCCCCATGATGTTTTCCGGCACATTTTTTTTAAATTTTCCTTAGGTACCTCACGTAATTAATGAATGACCCTACATTTCAGTTATGTTGTTCTATTGGTAGATTGAGTAGTAGTTTCGCTGCTTTTAGTTACTCGTATCTTAACATCGATTGAATTATCCTTATGGATCCTTGGTTTCACAGACCCCACAGATACTATGAGACATCGTCATAACTTTTCGCATTTCATAAACTTTTGCTAAATAAATATTTAATTATTAATGATATATGCAACTATCCTGATCTCTTGGTGTGGTTTTTATGGTAGGAGAAGAAACAAGAACCATATTACCATAAAAATATTGAAAACCGACACCAGTTGTCATGTTGTCAATCAGCATTTGACTACGACTCGCCTGATGTACAGCGGTGGTGTGGTCTGAGATGGAGCACTTAGCTCCTGAATTTATTGCTTAACAAATCCATGGAAAGTGGAAAAACAAGCGCAGTTCATTACTACGCAGTGATTACGAGCGTAACGAGCATAAGTTTTTGTGTGACACTGACCACACGTAAATACCACATTACAAAAACATACTATTGAAGGTATAAATATGTTTTAATGTTTTCTTGTTTTGTTTATAGAACAAGGCTCGTCCTCCGGTGAAGGATTCAGCGAACCACGACGTGGTGGACACCTTCGAGAGTCTCACCCTCGTGCTACCAGAGGGCATGCTCTGTCGCGAGTGTGACTCGCCACTTAACACTGATAAGCATTTCCTGTGAGTTTCTAGATTATATGTCTCAATATCGAACTTAAATAATAACAGCTTAGTTTTCCCCACTCAATGGTCCAGGCTAACACATTAAAATGTTGAACTACAAAAGTATTTCAATGGTATCAATAGAAAATTAAAAATTAGAAAAGCCATAACATGATCAAAAACATCAAAATGGATCATGTATTGTGGCAGGCAATTCCACACAGAAAATCGGTATCATTTATTGAATGATATAAAACAGTATCTTAACTGAAAAACACATTTCGCACATCCTAACCAACTGCATTAAGATATTGTTTTATATCATTCAATAAATGATACCGAGCAATTGATCAGAAAACGAACTAGAGTCTTCAAAAAATAAAAGGCCCATTTGACATTTGAGAAAGACCCGAGAATGCAACTAGGAACAAACTGAAAGAAACACTAAAATGATTGTTGCATTATGATATAACAAAATAAATTCTAGGATCTTTCTCAGTACAAAAGAGCCTATTTTTTTAATACTCGTACTAAAAAGTCACTATATCAATATTATTATTCTACCATCCACAGGGGAACAACAAGCTGCACGAAATGCGCGTACATGACGTCATGCTATCGAGCCATGTTGCAACACAGCGGCTACTGCGCAGGACCTCTGTCTCTGGAGGACGCGCCGCGGAACGCTCCCTACGTGTCTCACTGCGTGTGCGGGTACAACACGCGTGTCGGTGAGTGCTATCCCATCTCTGTAACAATGTTGCTGCAACACAACACAGCGGCTACTGCGCAGGACCTCTGTCTCTGGAGGACGCGCCGCGGAACGCTCCCTACGTGTCTCACTGCGTGTGCGGGTACAACACGCGTGTCGGTGAGTGCTATCCCATCTCTGTAACAATGTTGCTGCAACACAACACAGCGGCTACTGCGCAGGACCTCTGTCTCTGGAGGACGCGCCGCGGAACGCTCCCTACGTGTCTCACTGCGTGTGCGGGTACAACACGCGTGTCGGTGAGTGCTATCCCATCTCTGTAACAATGTTGCTGCAACACAACACAGCGGCTACTGCGCAGGACCTTTGTCCAGCTACCAACTGAGCCACGAGCCCAGTCTATGGAAGTAGTGCCGGGAATGCTTCGGTGCTTCCCACGTAAGTTGTTGTAGCACCCCAATTCTAGCCAAGTTCAAGCAAAGGAACTGGTTAGCCAGCGCCGAGTGTAAAATATACTTACACCAAATATTACAAAAATATAACGATTTAAATGCAATATTTTATCTTGGTCTTTGGCTCTCCTGTAAAATCACGATTTTAGAAATACAACAACATACGTAGGAAGCATAGAAATATTCTCAATGAATGAACATCGTGAATGTGTAATGTTGTATATTGTTCAGGCACGGACATGCTGACCCACCTGCTGATGTGCGAGCACAAGACGGCGTACAGCTGCGAGGAGGACGCGCGCGCCAACGTCGTGCAGGAGCCGCCCGCCCGCGCCGCCGAGCCCGCGCTGCACCTCGACGCCGTGAGTCCCGCGCGTACCAGCGTTACACATACACAGACACACCTGCACGACGCAAGATATAAGCGAGAGAAACCGATTCACTCTCGATTTCAAGACACCAAGATTGTAACCATGTAACAGGGCATAGAGATTAAACATCTTATCGATACCTTAATTTGCAAAACGAATAACTCCGTAGTAGCAAATTTCACAGTGGCCACACTAAATCACCACTAAAATCTATCGCGTAACTGGTATTTTCATTATTTTAAGAGTTTATATTAGTTAATAAGAAACACAATTTCCATACGGATGTTTGTTTTATTCTTTTGATGCTTTAATTTTTTTTTTTTTTTAAGTTTTTAGTGGCCCTGTGAAATTTGCTACTATGGAGTTATTCGTTTTGCAAATTAAGGTATCGATAAGATGTTTTATTAACCCCGACCAAAAAAGGGGTGTTATAAGTTTGACGTCGATGTCTGTCTGTCTGTCTGTGGCACCGTAGAGCTCAAACGGATGGGCCGATTTCGATGCGGTTTTTTTTTGGAAAGTTAATATCCGTGCGGATGTTCTTAGCTATGTTTGGTTAATATCGATTCAAGATGGCCGCCTCCACAAAATGGCGGACAAAATATTTCTTCACAACCTACCTCAATATGGGTATCAAATGAAAGGGCTTGGCTAGTAGAATACTATACACTATAACAAATTTCAATTCCAAGATGGCCGCCACCACAAAATGGTGAATTATATAATTTTTTTCACTACTACCTCAATATGGGTATCAAACGAAAGGGCTTGACTAGTAGAATACTTTACACTATGACAAATTTCAAATCCAAGATGGCCGCTACCACAAAATGGCGAATTACATTTCTTTTTTCACAACTCCCTCAATATGGGTGTCAAATGAAAGGGCTTGACTAGTATAATGTTGTACAGATAACAAATCCAAGGTAGTCGGGGGTTAATCAAAATTTTTAATTTTGTTCATGTCTCCATGCCCTGTACACACCCTGTATACATGGTTACAATTTTGGTGTCTTCAAATCGAGAGTGAATCGTTTTCTTATAGGTAAGCACGCTCCATCGTAGATCGCATCATCGCTTAACATCAGGCGAGATGGTGGTCAAGTGCGAACCTATTATAGGTAAAAAAAACACTGAAAACATAGCCCTTGAAATCGGAACGGAGTAATGTTTGAACACCACTCCTTGGTGGCAGAATAACTGGCAAATGCGTGGCACTTCCCCAGGCGGACTGCAAAGAGCCTTACCACTACAGCGTCTAGCGAAAATCCAAAGTACTTTATTCGTAAATGTACAATTTACACGTCAATTAATAAAAACAAAAGAACGAGCATACAAATGGTATACATTTTCAAAGTTTGAAATGACTACTTTACTGTATTATAATAATTATTGTACATAAAACTGTCAAGCATTATACAAGTGTAATGCAAATTTATTTCTTTACATTTATATGGTCTGTCTAGTCTAGTCTCTAAGATGTTGGTCGAGACTTGTCGCTTTAAGCCTATTCGCCGATACCACTATCGGGACGATGGTCGTGGAATCAACATGTCATAATATTCTTATTGCAGGTCTCGGACACAGCAGCGCCGGTCCCCGAGTACGCGCCGCCGTCTGTACTGAACACGCAGCTGTCGCTCGACGACCTCGCGCCGCCCTCCGTGTTGCAGAGCGACCATCAGGTGATCATTCACAACACATTCAATTATACTATCTAGAACTCTAGGTAT
The DNA here is from genome assembly GCA_017562165.1 of Ectropis grisescens. NCBI lineage: Eukaryota > Metazoa > Arthropoda > Insecta > Lepidoptera > Geometridae > Ectropis > Ectropis grisescens. Next base: position 25,702,860 of record CM029770.1, read on the forward strand.
CTATATCTATAAACATATCACCTCTATTTTTATTTTGGCTAGCCCATGCGCTGAATTTTGAGAAGACTTGTACTAAGGGTGCGTTTAAGTATTAATTAACGCTACATTTGAAATTCCCCTTTCTCCCTGTAACGCAACCGTAATAAATATTGTTTTTGCGTTCCTCCCCTCAGTCCCCCTATACGTTATGTAACATCCCAGTGACCATATTTACTTAAAGACAAGTTGCCAACTGTAAAATATTAATTCACTAGTTGTTTAATTTTAAAAAATACCTCCATGACGCCCCGTAATAACGGTTTACAAGACCCCTCCCTGTGAAGGAATACATCGCATCGTGAGGAAGCCGACATGTTTCAAGAATCTCTTGGACACGCGGCATCCGCCAACTTACTGAGTGTAGGTAGGCGGATGCCTTAATGAGTTGTGATCGCTGTGGAGCCACCCGGGCTGTTTCGACCCAGTTCCACCCTGTAAATACTGATCTATACTGATATTATAAAGCTGAAGAGTTTGTTTGAACGCTAGGATCTCGGGAAGTACTGGTCCGAATTGAAAGATTATTTTTCTATTAGATAGTCCATTTATCGAGGAAGGCTATAGAACATAACGTTACTATCAAAGCGGAGCATGAATCAAGAATGTAACAAAAACGGGAAAAAAATATTCCTTTTTGAGAGTTTTCGTAGCGTGCTTTGACATGACAGCATGTGTCTAAGATTGCGTCAACTTCAACTTTTTCTTTTGGCTTCCATTCGGTAATGTCACCGTAATTTCGCCAATGTCCAAGATTGCGTTATTGAATATAAACCTTTGCTAATCAAATTTTTTTCTAAATCTGAGTTGGTACGACCAATTTCCAACAGGTGGCGTAGCAGGTAGCTGAAGAGGTTTTTTGTTTGAAAGCGATATTCTCAGGAATGACTGAACCGATTTCAGTCATTCTTTCACCGTTGGATATGTACGGGATCCCGATGAGTGTTATGTAATGTACCACGGGCGAAGCCGGGGCGGACATCTAGTAATGTATAAATGTGTAACAGCACGAACAAGACCAGCTGCTGAAGGACGCGTACGACCGGCCGCTGGCGACGCCGCGGCACGAGGAGCCCGCCTACACGCTCGGGGACTTCGAGCCGCTGCCGCAGGAGCCGCCGCCGCAGCCCGACTTCGAGCAGCTGTAGGCGGTGTAGGCCCAGCCACCGGTAATAAAACCACACTTATCACATAGAGACGCATTTTCTTTAGTCGTTCTCGTTCTGGAGTCTGGAGGTCTGGACCCCATTAGGAATAAGGGAGATTTCAGTCATAGGACAACGCCACTACGCTGCTGCAACGTACAAATCTGCGATATCACAACGCGCGGTCTTTTTGAAGTGAAAACTTCTTTTGGCGCGCCACACAGACAGATTTTACGTGGGCTATGAATTGAATTTAGCGTCACGCACGGGAATGATAAGAAACTTCGGGTAAACTCGGGACCATGGCCATTGCCTATCTAGAAATGCGTCAGCATTTCCCATTGACTGACGCATTTCTAGATGGCCATGCTCATTGCCACGCCCTCCGGTTTCACCCGCGTAGTTTCCAAAGTTATCACATTCTGAGTTAGAAGTTTGCTCTTCTATCGGCAGTTCCTGTGACTGCCAATTTTTTTCGATACGCTGCTGCAACGTACAAATACTTTGGTCTTCCAGACACTTAGAACGGGATGCTCGTGTTTATTTAAGTTAATGGACTACGATATCAACTACCTAATATTCATAGTTTACGACCGTCCCATCCCTTGAAAATGTTTGCAGAAATTTAATATTTTTCAGTCTCAAAGTTTGATTGCATTAGCCCCAAAATACCATTTACATGAAGCATTCATGTTGTATGCATTTCTCAAACATGTTTGTTTTAATTACAGGTATGGAAAAACCAATTACAATGGTGCAATCAACCCTGCTACACACTATTATTCAGATATTGCAGAGATCTATAAAGATTCACAATTCTTTTGGAATAGGTTAATATTTTATTTTGGATATTACAGGCTAGTCCAGGTATGGAAAGCCATATTGTGGTTGGTGAACTGATTGAGTTGTAGGACATTGACATGTTTTAGTTTTATTCTTTTCCTTATAAAAATTATTTTATATAAGATAGGTACCCTTTAGGTACTGATGACAAAGAAAGGAAAATATTATTGGTCATTTTATAAAATCAAGCCTGATGTATGAAACTACTGTGCAAGTAGACTTATTCACAAGAGTAATAACTTTTATTGTAATTAGGGTTTAAATACATTACAATTAATAATTTTACTGAAGCAGACATTGTGTTTATAGCTCTTTAGCTGTAAAATTCTTTTTATTAGACCTGATAAACATTGTATCAAAATTTTATAAATGTATTAGTATAAGTAAAGAAATAAAAATAAGCCACAAATAGTTTACTTTATTTTTTAATCCGTCTTTTTTTCTTAAAGTTGAGTGTAACTTTATTTGTGACACCAAAGTCTTGTATACAGTCATCATTATTTTCCAACACAGTGCTGTCATAACATAGGTTGTAGGTTTTCCAAATATACTTCCAGGATATTTTTACTTTGATACCATTCCTCTTCTGGAAAATTTCAAAATGTCTTTTCACTGCTTTTTTCAAATCCAGAACTGTTGCATCTTGCGGAACCTATAAATAAAAACATTTAATTAATATATAATATGTAAATAAATTTAAACATTATGATATTAATAATAATATTAATTAATTACTATTTTAAAGAATATTAAATATGTAATGGCAACATACTTTTTTGTCTTAACAACACAATTCACAGCAGGGATGTTATAGAGCTCCGTAACTGAAACTATTGGATATCCGAAATAAAGATATATCCGTAACAGTAACTGTTTCAAAAATTTCGGATAGAACCGACTTTCAGGTTTATTGCTTTTTGATAAATATAATCTTCCTCTGTTCAATTTTGACTATTAGAACTATATTCTATCTAATATCTGTAACTGAAACCAACTGATAATCCAAAATAATTACACATCTGAAACTGATATAATTATAATCCTTATCCTTATCTAGATCCAAAATATTACATCCACTAGCAGCCCGCCCCGGCTTCGCACGGGTATTATGGAAAATAAGTATAAAACAAAATTATTAGACTTACAAATTTTAACACACTCTTGGCAGACTTGCCATGCTTAGGACATACGACTAAGACAAAACAAACAATCCCAATCATCTGTTTATCATTTAAAAAGCATGTTTTTTTGCCTACTTTACTTTGTACAAAAATGCGGGAGCCAGAAGCTCAAGGGAGGTCCTGAGAGGAGCGAGCCAAGCGAGGTCAAGCGTAGACGCCGGCGACCTCAGTAGCGGAGCGTATGTCGAGTATGGAGAAGTGACACTCAGAGCCATAGAGCTTCTGGCTCCGGGAGCCCACCCGGAGTCGAACCTCAGTGATAGACCCTAATAGGATCAATTGTTATGTTTAGGTATTGTTATACTTCGCAATATATTGTCAATCAACAATATGTCTATATTGTTGTGCCTTTAAACATTATGCTATATATGGTAGCAAAAATTATGCGAAAACCACGGATATCGGGGGATATGCCTTGAGGGCGTGGTAGTGTCTTCTCGATACGGTTAATATGACCGCATAACTTTGACATTCGTTCAGTCGCTCTGATGCGCCTAGAGAGTACGTTGGCGCGTTAAGGCTTGTTCGCATTAGGCTAGTACATTAGTCTAGTAGATAGTAATTTAGTAGCTAAAATACTCGCTACTATTCAAAAATCGTTCGCACCGTGCTTTAGTACAGTTCACAAGTGAGTAGCGTTTCGCAACATGAAGATCCTACAACGCATTTGTTTGAAGTTATTTTTCTCTCCAGACAAATTCGACAAGTTCGAACCTGTTTAATCGGCGAGCCAATGAGCGCACCGCTCGCAACGAACGCGTGGTGGGGGGTGCTACTCGCCCGTTGAAAATAGAACAAAATGGATTGACTCGACTAAATCACTTCCTAAACTACTCGACTAAATTTTAAGCGAACAAGCCTTATAAGGCTTGTTCGCATTAGGCTAGTAATTTAGCTTAGTGGCGAGTAATTTAGCAACTAAACGTGTATGAACAGTGAAAATTTAGTCGAGTAGTTTAGGAAGTGATTTAGTCGAGTCAATCCATTTTGTTCTATTTTCAACGGGCAAGTAGCACCCCCCACCACGCGTTCGTTGCGAGCGGTGCGCTCATTGGCTCGCCGATTAAACAGGTTCGAACTTGTTGAATTAGTCTGGAGAGAAAAATAACTTCAAACAATTTTCCAAATACGAAATTGTCTGTGGAATAACTTATTTTATTGATCACACAAATTTCCTCATGCACCTCTTCTATAATAAATAGCCATTACGATTCGATAAGATTAGCTTATTCATTCATTTATTTTATTATGAAGATCCTACATCTTCATGTTGCGAAACGCTACTCACTTGTGAACTGTACTAAAGCACGGTGCGAACGATTTTTGAATAGTAGCGAGTATTTTAGCTACTAAATTATTCCTCAGAGCTATCGGCCAATAGCACTATCGTCTGTTTTGGCGAAAATAACAGAGCACTTGGTAAAAAATAGACTGGAGTGGTTTGTGGAAAATCGGAATATTTTGGCTAAAACTCAATATGGCTTCAGAAAAGGAGTAAGCTCGCTAGATAGTTTAAGCATCCTTTCGACAGACATCCAGGCTGCACATAAAGAGAAAAAGTACCTTGTGGGTGTCTTTCTAGACATTTCTTCGGCCTATGACTGCGTCCTGCTTACTGTGCTCAGGGTAATTAACTCAGCTGAGCATACCAGACAAGCTTGTACGCCTCATATGCAATATGCTTATGGAACGAACAGTTCAGATTAAAGTTGGAAACAACCTACTACCACCTAAACTGTCTGGAGAGGCCTCCTACAGGGTGCAGTTTGGAGCCCAATCCTTTACAGCCTGTACACCTACGACCTTGACAGATGTGTGATTCATTCTGCAGTGTACTACAGTATGCGGATGATCTAGCACTCTATTCCTGCGACCAATCCTGTGAGGAAATATCTAGTAAGTTGAATGCTGCCTTGGGTTACTTGACTGATTATCTAGGTGAACAGGGCATGACACTGTCAGCTTCAAAAGCTCCGTGGTTGTATTTACAAAAAAAAGAAACATACCACAAATCAGTTTATGCATCGGTCAGGAGGTAATTGCACAGAGAGGTCACACTAAGTTCTTGGGAATGGAACTGGACTCGAGGCTAACAGGCATACAACATGTAGAATATATCGTGGGAAAATGTGAAAGAAATACTAACATCCTTAGATCTCTTTCTGGCGCTTGGTGGGGTTCACATCCATATTGCCAAAAATTACTGTATAACGCCATTATCAGAAGCTTTATAGACTATGGTGCGTTTCTGTTCCATGGAAACAAATCTGGTCAAAAGACTTTCCAAAATTCAATCCAAGTGCTTGCGGATAATCATAGGAGCAATGAAGTCCTCCCCATAAATGCTATGCAAGTGGAATGTGGGAGCCTCCTTTGGTTCTTCGCGCACAATAACTTTCAGACCGTTTTCTATAAATTAATTCAAAATTCAAACCACCCGCTCCTCCCACAACTTAATCACCTTTCCCAACTCTATGGTTCCCAATACTCAGAAGATATTCCTGTTTGGCTTATAGCTACATAAAATTTACTCGTATTCCTTTCCCCATTGTCCAATTCCCAATGAACCCTCTGTTCATGACACCATATGAAGCCCTCACATATCAACCTAACATCCTTCTTCATTTTGGAATCAACAAGGATGACACCAGTGCTAGAGAAATGTTCACGGAGCAAATTAATTCCAAATACAGCGGTTGGTACTATATTTTCACAGATGCCTCCAAATTATCTTTCAATAGCCTTGTAGGATCAGCAGTCTGGATTCCATTCACAAGAATTTGTCTTAGTTTCAAATCACCCCCTCTCACATCCATCTTCACAGGAGAAGCCCTTGCTCTCCTGGAAGCTATAAAATTCGCTAAATCTCATAACCTAAATAACTCCATTATTTTCACAGATTCAAAAAGCTGTCTCCAATCCATCCTATCCAATCCCTTTCGCTCTGCTGCTCGCTATCCCCTTATCCTCCAAATTAAACACCTACTGTACGATTGTCATAGTACAGGAGTTAATGTGGTACTCGCTTGGATCCCTAGCCATACTGGAATCCCAGGCAACGAGACTGGCGATGCCTGTGCCAAGGCTGCGAGCCACTCTGGTTGTCTTGACAATTATAAAATCTATGCACATGACTTCTGTCTACTCCCAAAATTCCACCTTGACTCATCCTGGTCCAGACACTGGAAAACTACGCAAAAAACCACAGGCAAATTATATGCTGACATACAACCAGATATACCACCAAAACCCTGGTTCTTTAAGTTCCGTAATGCCAGCAAAACAACTACCTCTGTAATTTGCCGATTGCGCCTTGGTCACGCCTGTACCCCTGTCTTTTTGGCAAAACTTCGGATCAGGGATAATTCGATTTGTGAATGTGGATTTGATGAAGGAGATGTGGACCACATATTCTTTGAATGCCCCAAATTAAACTACTCCCTCTATGATATCCTCCCTCCTAGTATCCCTCGTCCTACCTCTATGAAATGCCTACTATCCCTTACCTTTACCCCTCTAATCAACCTCATTCTCTGTAAATTTGTAAATATAAATAAAATTAAATTATAAAAGGCGTGGCTCACCAAACTAAACATTAACTACCTATCTGTATATTGTAAATAGTATATATAATATAATACTAACTGGGTGTTGGGTATTACATGTGTGGTGTTTGTCTGTTTTAGATAAAACAAATTATTCAGTTCAAACTAGTAAACCGCGGTGTATAAAGCATACTACCGTTTACGAAACTCCCAAGAAACGGACATTGGCAGAATTACGACAAAGTCGTATAGCCCAGAAAACCAAGAACTGAACTGAACTGAACTATTAAGGGAGTTGTGAAAAAAGAAATTTATTTCGCCAATTTTGACTGGCCTAGTGGCTTAGTTGGTAGTAGCTATGCCTGCGAAGCCGAGGGTCGTGGGTTCGATCCCCACCCAGTGCAAATATTTGTGTGATGAATTCAAATGTTTGCACTGTGTCTGGGTGTTTCTATGTATAATAAGTATGTATTTAAAACTATATAAGTATTATATTAGCTATCTGGCTGCCATCACACAAGCTTTGCTTAGTTTGGGGTCAGATGGTGTTGTATGTGAATTGTCCACCAATATTAAAAAAAAAAAGTTGTGGAAGCGGCCATCTTGGATTTGAAATTTGTTATAGTGTAATGTATTCTACTAGACAAGCCCTTTCGTTTGATACCCATATTGAAGTAGTAGTGAAAAAAAAAATTCGCCATTTTGTGGTGGCGGCCATCTTAGATTTGAAATTTGTTATAATGTATAGTATTCTACTAGTCAAGCCCTTTCATTTGATACCCATATTGAGGCAGGTTGTAAAGAAATATTTTGTCCGCCATTTTGTGGAGGCGGCCATCTTGAATCGATATTAACCAAACATAGCTAAGAACATCCGCACGGATATTTAATTTCAAATAAAAAAAACCGCATCGAAATCGGCCCATCCGTTTGAGCTCTACGGTGCCACAGACAGACACACGCACACACAGACAGACAGACATCGACGTCAAATTATAACACCCCTTTTTTTGGTTGGGGGTTAAAAAATTAAATCAGTAAATATTTAATGGTTGTAATTTAGTGTTAAAAATCTGCTAATGCCACCTACGACGTAGTTTATGGTTGTGCAATGTTTTGGTTACTTTTAATTAAAAATGTAGGCACTAAAGTCTATTAGTTCTAAATACGTACTAAACAGTTACGACTGGTCTAGTCGGGAGAACGGCGGCTGCCGATCCGGAGCCCCGGGTTTAAATCTCACGTGCACCAGGCACCACTGTCTTTTCGGAGTAATGTGCGTAATGCCGCTAACTTAAAACGGTGAAGGAAAACATCGTGAAGAAATCGCAATGTACTTAGAATCCTTTGAGGTCATGTGTCATCCACCAACTCGCACTGGGCCAGCGTGGTGGGTTATAGACTTGACTTTCTCCTTGCGAGAGAGGGCCCCGAGTCCCAGCAGTGGGAATATTTAGTGGGCTGCTTATTGAATCTATTGACACAGCTAGATTTCTGATCGTCTCATCATCGTAGCCCTTAATGCTCCGTTTTATTCTACTTTAGTAGGTAGGGTAAAGGAGACCATTGGGGATGACCTATATATATCCTATCCTATCCCCCAGTTCAAATTACACGCGGATCACTGTATTTTCGATATCATGTGCGTAATGCCTCTAATTTAAAACGGTGAAAGAAAACATCGCGAGGAAACAGAAATTGAATAAATTTAATATAATACTATATAGAAAGTGCGAGAAAACTTGAACAATAATAGTAAAGGTAGAATAAACTTATATTTATATATAGTAATTCTGAAAAGAACTTTTTGATTGGATCACGTGTTACGAAAAAATGTTTATTTGCGTCCACTACGTAGCGAGCCGACCGCGCAAATTAGTAGACGCGCGGCAGCGCGGCTACTCGTACTACCTACCTATTTCATAGCTGCGAACACCTCTCCCCCGTGCCTCAGTGTCCCCTCTATCGGTGTTGCGCCGCTCGGCGCCGCATTTTGATAGGATTGACGTTTTTAATTTTGTTATATTTTTTTAATGGAATGTCCGACTTCAATAATTCAAAAAGTAATCAATAGGTATTAAAAGAGAGATTAGAGAATAAGAAATAATTTATTTGTATAAGAATTAATACAAATGTGTGGATAACATGATCTGAATTTGATAGGCATTTTTATCTACTTTTAAAATGTTAAAAAGTAGGTGTAGCGACATAATTACTGTAGTTAGACATATGGTCTCGCAAGGTTTTTTTGTAGATTTTAATACGCTCTATAATATTGTAGAACATTGTTTTGGTCTATCATTAGTACTTTCCGCAGTGTATGCGATGAAAGCCATTTTATGTCTGTTTTTTTTTATACCTTGCGATGGTTTTAGTAAAAATTTCCGAGGATATCTCATTTTTTTTTTCGTGATAAACATAGCCTATGTTACTCAGTGATAATGTAGCTTTCTATTAGCAAAAGAATTTTTGAAATCGGTCCAGTAGTTTTTGAGTTTATTCGTAACATACAAAAATACAAATCTTTCCTCTTTATAATATTAGTATAGATATCATCCCTAATTCACAGAAAGGGTGTTTTCTCTCTGTGAATTAGGGATGTGACACAGAAGAATGAAATAGTTTATTTAGATTTTAGAAAGATTTAAATATTTTCTGGGTGTGGACTGAGCCCCATATCACCTGTATTGCGGGACTATGACTATGTGGAATACTAACTTAATAACACAAACATACTATTCAATTCCCCACTGCTGTGACTTGTTCCCGCAGAAGACCGACTGTGAAGGGATAATCAATTACACTAACCTAGTGTTAAGAAATTGGACTAAGTTAGGTTCTCCAGACTAAAAAAATTGTTAAAACAAATTTACAATTAACTTACTATAACTTTCAAAACCGGTTCATCTTCTCTTTTAACAAACAATGTAATTGATTGTCCATGTTCTACTGCTATCTGAAATAAAAACATTGACTGATCAAACCTTTCAACTGCAGATACCTGTTTAGTGATAAGGGCCTATATACACTTGAATATATTTTGTGTTCAGTTGATATTTTTCAAAGCAGATGAACAAAATGTATGGGTCAAATGAACCACCAGGAGACCTATGTGGGATGATAGAAGGGTATAAAGTAATAAGATTCAGCACTATGCCGTCACTTGTAAGCTGTCCAACTGAGTGCAATTGAAGAGGGGGTTCTAAACCTCGATAATTTATTTTCCTTGTCGCATGATTGTTGTACGGCGTTGCAGAATAATGGTTAGAAGAGGTATTGAATCTATAATACTTATAAATTTTAAAATTGTAGTGTAGAAAAATTCATAATTTGCCGACGATTTAAATAATATAATGCTTAAAATGTAGCAATATATTCATAAATCCAAAGATCTCAATACATAAATATCGATGTATAAATCCACCCACCTGTGATAATACTTCTTCAAGAATTATATCCGAAGGTAGATCACTCAACAATGGATCACATTTAGTTAAAGTATACAGTGACGACTGTGTTATTTCAAGAAGTTCATCATGAGTCAAAGTATCAGTAATATCTTCAACTGCTTCCATCTTTTCAAACTATAACCTCACGATAATCGTGGATCGTGGGCATTTCTTCTTCATTTAGAAATTCTTCAACATTTGTTTGTAAATAGATTTTTTTTTCTAATTTCACTGTTTCACATCCACCACAGATTAAATATAAAAAGTTTCTGGCAGACAAACTTTAGGAAGGATTTTATGATATACCGGTTTTAGTTATCTCTAGTAGAATTTCTTTTCGTCTATGGTTCTTTGTCATTTTTTGGCAGTTTTGATAGTACAAATTGAGCTTTGAGGTTATTGTCAGGAAATAATAATTTTTAGAATTGTAATCACACTATCTTAATTAATTTGCCTCTAAATAACTAAAATGGACAGCCTTTCTACCGGTTCCCTCAGCGGGTCACAGAAAGAAGAATTAATGGATCAAGTGAAGCAACAAATAGCTATTGCAAATGCACAAGAGCTTCTGACGAAAATGTCCGAAAAATGTTTCAAGAAGTGTATTTCTAAACCGGGCACTTCCTTAGATAATTCAGAACAAAAGTGTATAGCGATGTGTATGGACAGATACATGGACGCATGGAACTTGGTCTCGCGAACTTACAGCAGTCGAATCCAGAGAGAGAGGAACAACATGTGAGACCCCTTGAACCTCTGAAAGCCCGCAAGTTGCAGCACTGCGTGTAAATAAAACTTAGTAGTGACGTTTCATATTGTGAGTTGCAGCAATGGTTGTTGTGTTCAATAAAAATATTTAGGTTGATAATTGTTGCATTGTTTGAACACTTTATTTACTCCATAATTATGTAAGATAGGTACAGAGCTCGTTATTGTAATTTATGATACCTGTACTTACAATGATGGGAAATGTAGTTATGTATGGGGATTGTTACATTTATGTAGTGGCGATGCTTGTGTAAATACAAGTTACATAAAATAAAATGTGTTTGTTTTAATAATTTGTTTGGATACTCAGATAACTGAGGTGTAATTTTTGGGTTAACCTTGTAAACTACCTACACTGAACCAAACGTGAAAGTCCCTCAAGGACCAGTTCTAACAAACTATGCAAAATTTCTCTTCAGACCGTGCAAAATGTATAGAACAAAATTTGTTTTTTTTCGATATGGCTTGGTCTTTATTAATTAACTAAAATGGTTGTACAGATCAATTATATTAGTTAACCAAAACACCAAATAATAATAATATATGCATCTCGTTTGCAATTAATCAACTCATAAATTCAGACAATTGTTGAGTAGTATGCTGTGGTTTGCTTGTGGGTAAAATGCCTAATTTACAATCATGAGATCATATGTTCAAATTCCATCTGCAACTTTGTTTATTTTTCCAAGTGCAGACATGCATGTTTGTCATCACAATTGACTTTAATGGTGAACTGGTGTGTTCTTAGAATCCTATGAGATCATGCATCAGCTACCAACCCACACTGGGCCAGTGTAGTAGATTGTAGCCTTGATACTAACTTTGAGAGGTGTTGTAACCCAGTTGTGGGAACACATGGTGGTTATGCAATATTAAGTTATTATGACCAAATAGAAATCAACCCTTTCCAGTTAGCACAGTAATTCTCAATGCTGTACACTGTACAGCACAAATAAATAATAAATAAATATTGGTGGACAATTCACACAACACTATCTGACCCCAAACTAAGCAAAGCTTGTGTGATGGCAGCCAGATAGCTGATATAATACTTATATAGTTTTAAATACATACTTATTATACATATAAATTCACTAAGTACAAAATGCTCTAAAAAATAGTTTAATGTTGTTTCCTTTAGACAAGTTGACTGGCTATTTAAAGCCCTTAAATTCTGTATCATTAAATACAAAACAGAAAAAAAATGCAAATAAATCATTGACAAATTTTATATCTGTAAAGTGAATCATATTTCTCCTTTCATTATTTTCTTCCTAAATTGGTAGACTTTCTTGATCCACATCTCTCTCAGCTCCTCTTCACTTGGTAATTCCTGTATTTAAAAGAAAATTACTTTATTATCATATCTCTGTACAGTTCTATTACACAAGATGCCATAAAAAGGTCTATACTTAAATCAGCTAACACATCAAAATGTACCCTATTCAAGGATATTGGATAATATCAAAATAAAATATCCATACAATTAGCAAAATAACCAATCAAATTTATTATGGAGATAGGAGTAATTATTTTTGTAGGTATAAATATTCTCCTTTTAATTTGTTGGACCTTTTTGTCACAATTTGTAAACATTTAAAATGAAGAATGGACAAGTATATCGAATGCACTGCAGTTTATTTGCACGTATGAGATATTAATTCTACCATAATAAAAAAAAATAGATCAACTAAATCTGATAGTAAGTACTATTGAGACTCAGTGGTTAATGGACTGATAAGATATAAAACACATTACAACAACATGAGCTTTCGACAACAAAGCCGAAGATACAACCGATTAAAAGTTAAAAATGAAAAAAAGAAGAAGAAGACTATCAGCTTACTATTATTATCATTGTATAAATTCAGACCAATGGAAACTGCGTTGCCAGACATATTGCATGCCTCTAGAAGAAGAGGCCAGTTTGTATGGGTCAATTATTTAAATGTTTTGTATCATCTTATCTTACCTGCAAACAGCAATAAAGATTTTTGTATTTGTATTTGTAAAGCATTCTACCATCATCAGCTTGCATTCTCCCATAGCTGGACATAGGCCCATAATATCTCAGAACGATCATAGGTCTTTTATGATTCCATTCTACCATGCTGTCTTGTAATTTACCATTTCAATGAAGTCAATCACTAATCGTGCACACTCACTCCATCCGAGTTGAACAAGAAGCCCACAACAATACCAAATAATAGATAATGTGCAGATCAAAATCAGAGAAGTGTTTCAAGCCGGTCTAAAGGTTTTTTTTTCCTTTTATAGGTTTACACTTCCCGTCATCTCACCTGATGTTAAGTGATGATGTTGTCTATGATGGAGCATGTTTACCTAGAAGAAACTGATTCACTCTCGATTTAAAGACACCAAGATTATAACTATCGGGAAAACCCCACTTTGACATGTATTATAACTTTTTAACAAAAACTTTCAGTTTTTTTTTAAATAATTTTTAAGTTGCCCCCAGGTTAAGTTATTGTAATAGATATAGAGTATAGCACCCAATTTAATTAACTGCCACATACCAGAGATTTAAAATTTTTGCTAAGTCATACTTAATTACATACTCAATACCCATAATTACTACTCAATATTCATGTCTCATAAATGTATTCAAACAATTTCATTTCAATATAAACCAAAGAATCATTGTTTTATATTGAAATGAAAACAAAGAATGTAGTAACTCACATCAAAATTAATGATGGAATCGTCTTTTTCATCTTTCTTTTCTGCTTCAGGTACCAAAACAGTCTGTGCATTCAAATCAATGACAATATTCTGTTTCTTATTTCTTGAAGATGTGAATGATTTCGGCACAAAAGAATCATTGTTCAGTTCAGCTAGCAAGTTCCTATCGTGGATAGTCGGCATGTCTTCTTTAACTTCCACTTCTTTGTACTCATACGTTGGTATCTTCTGCAGGGTGAGCCCTGCTGCTTCTGCTGCTTTTATTGCCTTCTCTATTTCAGTTTTATTGTCTTCATACTGATACTTCTTAGTGTTTAGGCGATCTGAAATTGAACATTGTTCAGGAATTGGTTGAAATATGAAGGCCTTGGGATAACTTACTTGAAGTAACAACATTTAAAGGAACCTTTAAATTTAAAACTGAAACTTCATAACCAGTATTTTGTAAAAGATTTGGCATTTGAACCATATTTAACTTTTATTAAACTTAATATGTAACTACTTTATAAAGGTGCATGAGTAATTGGCTACTGTATGCCTACTACTTACCTATAAAAATAAACATGGTGCAGTTGTATCCAAAAAAGTATATTATTGAGGTCACACTATATTCCAAAATGCAAAGTCTAATGAATTAGAGTGTAACTCAACTATTGTACAAAATATTCCCCTTGTCATAATGCTTATCAAAATTATATGTATTGTTATTGAGTAGAACAAGAACTGGTCTGGAAGAACTTTGTCTGTCATAGAGATGTTAAATGTAAGAGTGTCTAAACATACTAGTGTTCATTCCTTTTCTATTTAAGTATGTTATGTTGTGACATTATGTCACTCATCACTACCTAAGTAAACTTTAGGTTGAGACTTGAAAGAGAACAAGGAACAAGCTTCAGTACACCTTGCCTGACTGACTCGGTACAAAAAAGTACTCTGTATTTCTACTCTAACAAAACATATTGGTCTCTTCAGACATCAGCTTAGATATACGTAGGCCTTCATGACAATTATTTCTAGGTGGCATGCTAATTCTTGAAAATTGTAAGGTTATAATTTATTAGACAATCTGGTGTGTTTGGAGGCACTGCATGCCCCACAAAAAGCCACGGATGTACCACATCAAATTTGTTAAATATGTATTAAGCCAATCATAAACTAGCACAAGAAAATAATAAAATATTGGCTGACCTTCATAAGAACTAGATCTACTACTCGATGAGCGCGATTTCTTCGACTTCTTGCTCTTGTGCTTCGGCCGACTTCGAGAGCTGGATGCCGACCGCGATCGGTCCCGCTTCGACCGCGAACGAGACGAGGATCTTGATCTATCACGTTTAGAACGGGACCGAGATGTTGACCGCCGTTTTGACTTGGACTCATAACGCTCACGTGATACACTTCTAGAATAACTCTTCCTCTTATGCCTAGATTTAGAGTTGGACCGCTTTTTCCTGTGACTACTGGATTCGGAGTACTCTGAACGGTCTCTGGAACGTGAGCGTCTTTTGTGTTTACTTTTTGTTTTCTTTCGCTCATATGAAGACTCCGAACTGTAGGAAGAGCTTCGTCTGTCTCGGTCTCTGTAACGACTTTTTTCTCTAGGCATAATTGTAATTTAATCACAGAAAACTGTAACTTAGGTAGGATTTATTCAATTAATTTTCAAACCAACTCGGCAGAAATCAGAAATTCAGAAATACCACGGTCCCAGAAAAAGATGACAACAGAAAATGACAGATTTTTTATTTTACATTGACTTATCATGGAGCACAGAGTTTCAATTGACGTTGATATTGACATTCACAGTGATATACCTAGTTTAATTTTAATCTCATTTTAATCTAACTGGAAACAAAACTTTTGGCTTCCTTCCGTGGTTGTTGATGCACACACGCACAGACAAACTATCTTCAAAGCAGACAAATTATTATTCTCTAATTAAAGGCCTGTTTTCATTTTGTTTAGTGCGAGTGCGAGCGAGAAATCGCGACTGAATAGTGGAGGCGTGTAGTGCGAGTACTGTCCAATTCTGTAAAGTAGAGATTTACTACGATAACATGACCCGCCCCCCCAAATTACTGTTTTAATGTGTGTAATCACATCCTTACGAATGAGTTTGTATCAAAAAAATTGGAAAAGGTTTGTATGTTGTTGTAATTATTCGTCTTCAGTCATCGAACTCTTAAAAACAGCAGAAGCGGCAAACGCGCTTCTACTATGGCGATGCAAAATCAGGTGACGTCTCCTGATTGTGTACGTTCGCTGACAATTCAATTTTCAAATTTTTCAAACAAATTTTCGCCACGTTATGTTGTCTTTAGATTATGGCATACATCATCTTCGTTTCTTTAATTATATCGATGTCTTCAGTAGCAATAAAAAAAAAAAAAAAAAAATATTGGTGGACAATTCACACACAACACCATCTGACCCCAAACTAAGCAAAGCTTGTGTGATGGCAGCCAGATAGCTGATATAATACTTATATAGTTTTAAATACATACTTATTATACATAGAAACACCCAGACACAGTGCAAACATTTGAATTCATCACACAAATATTTGCACTGGGTGGGGATCGAACCCACGACCCTCGGCTTCGCAGGCAGAGCTACTACCAACTAAGCCACCAGGCCAGTCAAATATAAAGGAATACGCAACATGCGTGGTGGTGCGTTGTCAATACTTTCACAAATACTTTCAAAAGTATTGAATTCTGGAGGGGCGGGTCATGTTATCCACATGTTACCGTAGTAAATCTCAAGCTGTGTTTGGTTCATTGAGTTACCAGCCGTCGGCCCGCAAGTATGGATGATCCTCAAAAACACAATATGGATGTCAACACTAATCACAAATTAATGTTTAGTGGCAATTGTATAATAGTTTGATTACTTTTACATAATTTAATATTACTTAATAAATTTATTATAAATTATTTTTAATGCTATATTTTTTATCTGTAGTCACGTGACTGCAAACGCCAATATGGCTTATTTCGTCACTAGTCGCAAAACAAGCCGTCGAAGACTGACTAAGTAGATTGTTTACTTATCGGCATATGACCTGCAATTTCACTGGAAACATTGCCCTTCAAACCGGAACATAGTAATGTTTGCACTTTACTACTTGACGGTAGAATAACTGGCATAGAGCAACACACAGGTTGTTCTAGTATGGGTACCAGTGTGCATTCGTTGAGACTGGCTACTAATTAAAGTCCTTATTTTTGTTTATATTTTTCCTATCCTATCCTATTTTAAGCAGTTACAGCACATTACGGCACTTACGAATACAATAATTTAGTTAAGTAATCAAAAGGGCAATAAATAAAATGTGAATATTCAGTACTTATACAGGGTTACTGGTAATCAAGCCTCATCAATTTAAGGGCATGTTCTGTATATTTAAACAAACAACTTTTGTTAAATTGAAACTCAAGACATATCCCAAAAAACAAAGAGTTTGTTGTCCTCTCTAGCACTGTTTGGCGGCTGTTTAGTGTTTATTCACTTCGGCACATCATTTATCGAGCGCTAAAGAGAGCGCGCGCTCTTGTCACGAAGAGAGCTTTTATACCAGGCCAATACATTTTTATTTTATTTTGTTATGAAAAAATATACGATTTTTTAAAAGTGTAGAAATAAAGTTGACGGATTTAATCGCCACTTTAAAGGATGCAAAGTGATTAGCAATAACCCTATAAATATATCTGTATCGCACATACAAAATCTGTATAAATACGGAAAAATCTGAATAAATTAAAACCGCTGCTGTTTTGCGACAGGCAAGCTGCGAGTGAGGGGGAAGGAAAAGCACGCGGGAGGAGGCTACTCGCAAAAAAATAGAAGATGTTTCTAATCACGTCACTACGCAAGTTACTACACAGTCACAATAATCAACCGGTGTCCACACGTGTTTCCTACTATGCATTTATACCTGCACTGATCACGCGCACTCGCACTAATCAAAATGAAAACAGGCCTTTAGAAAAAGGGAGACATTCTATAATAGACTGCAGGCCCGTGAACAAAATTGATGGGTCAAATGAGTCAGCATGAGACGTATGTAGGATGATAGATGGGTATAAAATAATAAGATTCAGCACTATGCCGTCATTTGTAAGCTGTCCAACTGAGTGCAGATGAGCATTTAAAAGCGCAAGTAGAGTGGTAAATTTTGGTCATTTGTTTTTGTACGGCTTTCTTACCATCAAATAGATCCATGGAAAATAATGAGAAAACGCGTAGTGCCGTACAAAAATAGTGGTCCACCAAATCGGAAACATGTTTTATATTTCGGAAATTTTCAAGGAAAATTTGGTCATTTGATACTGTACGGCATTGGTTCCATACAGTTGCAATAGCTCGTCTAACCCATTATTCCGCAACGCCGTACAAAAATAATGCGACAAGAGGAAAATATCGAGGGATCAATCTCCTCTTTTCAGTGATCCAGGGAGGTGATTTGATACAACGTAAAATTAATTTATTCCAAAAGCATTTCGTGCAACGATAAACATTTTATACGTGCCGTGCATTTTTGTTAGTCCAAGAGTCAGTAAATGCCAAAAAACTCCAGAAAATACCATGTGACGAAATTTACTTTAGGGTGATTTAGTACGATTTTTTTAAACGGCATTCAGATCATTTATATGAATTTAATTCAAGCCTAAGAAAAGTCATTGCTGTACAAATCTGAAAGTTCATATCATAGGCCAGTAAAGATTATAATTTAACTTTGCAATAAATTTCCGATACAAATTTCTTTTCTATGAGGTGTAGGATCACTTACTGATCATAAAACCACAAAATGCTGACAGATTCAGGAGGAGCGCCATCTTGAAAAAACGTTTTTGGCCAAAATTATTGAACTAATTAGTGTAGAAAACTAAATTATACCTTTTGTTGCTTAAAGCTTTTTTGTGAAACGTACCATTTACGATTTACGGCCCATTTGATGAATTTTTAAATCGCGGCCGATAACTCTTGAAATATTAAATTAATCAATTAAACACGTCAAGCCATTTCTAAAGACCATTTTATTCATTACAAATTTTACCAATTTTTTTTTGTAATGACTATACTTTTTGAGTTATTTTAGTTTAATGTTGGACTACTGGGCGTGATGTAGAAAATTTTAAGACACGCATGGTAAAATTCTTATTCTTATATTTTAAGAATATTTATTTAATCTTATGTGTTATTCCAGACCATGATCTATCTATGCACTAAGTTTCATCGAAATCCCTTTTGTAGTTTTTAAGTGAAAGAGTTACAAACATCCTACTCTCCATCCATACTTATGTAAGGATGGATTGATGGAAGGATTGAATGTATGTACTCCGAGTAAGGTAGTTTTCAACTCTTTTAACATGCTTTCACATTCACTCTCGTCTCATCTATTACTGGCTGTTATTAGGCTCCGAAGAGTTTACTTAAAGGCATAGAATAGATAATATAGATAAAACGGACACTCCCCACCCCCCGCTAATATCAAGCTTCCTCACCCCTCAGGCCGTTTCGGATACGCTAGGAGCACTCAACGAAGGGCTGGTATCGAACATCTAATTTCTAACGAAATATCATCATGGTGGGTTGTTGTGCTGTTTACGGCTGTCCGTAAACGGGACAAAATTAAAAGTTTTAATAATTTCCTAATGATAAAATAACGTAAGATTAGAAACTTTTCAATAACTTTGCTTTATAATATTACAAGCTTTGCTTAGTTTGGGGTCAGATGGTGTTGTGTGTGAATTGTCTACCAATATTATTTATTTATAATAACGAAGTCATTTTTAACTCAAAGTTCGTAACTTACACATCCAGTAATTTATGTGCCCAAGCACGGATTGATAATGCCTGGAGGAATAATTATAGTTACAGAATAAAGTTTCCTTCATGGGTAAGTGTAAAATAAAATGCGAATGTGTACCTACTAACGGAAATAGGTACCTGATCTAATCTATCATCGGTTTCGTTTCATTTTACGCGGCAATACAAACACCCACAGATTTCTGAAACAATTAAGAAATCTGTGCAAACACCCTTTTAATTAGAATAGTATAATTTGGCTCCATTTATGTAACTATATTTATGTAACTCAACATTATAGCAAGTTTATAGACTACTTTACGTCACCAGGTGAACTCAAGGGGCACAACTATTCAATAAAACAATTCAGTAGCCCTAGCACTAACGCACACATTCACGCGTGTGTACAAACGTCATCTGCGTAGTTGTGTGAAGAGTAGGTAGCTCCACAGCGACGCTTGTATGGAATTTTAGTGGAGTGTCCGTGGTGTGATATAGGGTAAAAAATACGTAAAGGTAAAAAAAATATCCTTGCATGTTTTAAATTTGCACGTCAGATGTGATTTTGAAAACATTTTTCATATTTTAGAAGATGATAAACAAAATAATTCTGGCATCGATGAAGACGTTGATTCCAATGACGACTCAGTGGTTGATTCAAATTAACCCTCCGCTTATAAGGTGAAATCCTTCCCCGTACAACGTTGTTATTTTAACCTCACATTTATGATAAAAGTAAATATATAGATAAAATAATAATATTCAACACTATGCCGTTAGTTGTTAGCTGTCCAACTGAGTGCAGGTGAAGAAAGGATGTTGCAACCCTCGGGCTTTTCCCCATATTGCATGATTTTTGTACGGCATTGCGAAATAATTGATTAGAAAATGTATTGAAATTGTAATAGTTGTAAATTTTAATTATTTTTACTATTGGATATTTTTTATCAGGCTATTTTCAGAGTAAATTCTGTCATTTGATAATGTATGGCATCGGTTCCATACAGTTTAAATACCGGTTCTAATCCTTTATTCCGCAACGCCGTATAAAAATCATACTACAAGAAGAAAAGATTAAGGGTTGCAACACCCTCCCTTCACCTGCACTCAGTTGGGCAGGCAACAAGTGACGGCATGGTGCTGAATCTTATTATTTTACAGGAAACCTGTTTATCTTTGACCTACATAGGTATATTAGTGGTTTTAATAACCCATTAATTTCGTACACGGGCCTATAGCCCCCCAACTAGGTGTACATATTTCGTTTGATTGAGGGTTAAAATATACGGCATTATTTATTCACCTGAATACTATTTAAAGCAACGATAATATGTTGAAAATTCCTATATTTCATTAACCAATTCGTTGCGGAGGACACGAAAAGCGTGTCTAAAAAGTTTTCGTTTTTTTGTCTCACAAATACAGAGTTTTCATCGTCTAATAACCCACCACAAACAAAACAATTGTTTATTTTAATACAATCCTTAATTTTTATTATTTTTGGCAGAATAACAGAATTTAAACGTCTTATTAATCAAAACGAATGGACATTAGAAAAAAAAAAGTGAAGGTAAAAGTTATAGAAAATAAACTGATCTTTAAAAATGAATAGCTGCGTTCTATTGATTTACCTAATATTTCAAAAGTTATCGGCCGCGATAAAAAACTGTTTCATTAAATTAGTCGTAAATCGTAACGGTACGTTTCACAAAAAGGTTTTTTGACAACAAAAAGTGTAAAATACTATTTTCGACAATAATGATCTCCATAATTTTTACCCTAAAGTACCTAGTTTCCGAGTTTCCGAGTTTCTAACTAAGTGATACACATTTTGTTCGATTAAGGGTAAAAATGTACGGCAAATTTTTTTCTAATTTATTTACCTGAATACTATTTAAAGCAACGATAATATGCAAAAAATTGCTATTTTCATTAATCTATGATTGTTGAAGTAAATGAAAATGTGCATGTTTTGTATTCCTCAGTAAATTTTTTTAGAACACGTTTTATTGTACGGCATTACTATACAACAATAGTTTTTAGCAATATCATTTAGAAAAATAAGGTGCCGTACAGTATCAACTGACCTACCACCTTTATAAATAAAGTACCTATACGTTAAAATTAAGGTAATTATCGATAAACATTTAAATGAACAGTAATTTTTGTACGGCATTAATTTTAATTGTACGTTTGACTGCTAGATAATGTTTTGGAACCGATGTCGTACTGTATCAAATCACCTCCTTGGATCACTGAAAAGAGGAGATTGATCCCTCGGTATTTTCCTCTTGTCGCATTATTTTTGTACGGCGTTGCGGAATAATGGGTTAGACGAGCTATTGCAACTATATGGAACCAATGCCGTACAGTATCAAATGACCAATTTTTCCCTGAAATTTTCCGAAATATCAAACATGTTTCCGATTTGGTGGACCACTATTTTTGTACGGCGCTACGCGTTTTCTCATTATTTTCCATGGATCTATTTGATGGTAAGAATACCGTACAAAACTAAATGACCAAAATTTACCACTCTACTTGCGCTTTTGAATGCTCATCTGCACTCAGTTGGACAGCTTACAAGTGACGGCATAGTGCTGAATCTTATTATTTTATACCCATCTATCATCCTACATAGGTCAATAGGTCTCATGCTGGCTCATTTGACCCATACATTTTGTTCACGGGCCTGCAGTCTATAAATCAATATAGGTGGACAATGGGCCGTTTTTTTTCAATATGCAAAAAGATCTGTCAGACAGTTCCCAATTTTACCTTAGGTGGGGCCAATGTTTTGTTTTACAGTACCTACATATTGATATCCTGCTAACTTAGTCTGTTTCTGTTAGCAATTTCACAAGAATGTGAAATAGTTTTTGAGTTATGAGGATGACAATAGTAGCTCCAAATGGTTCGTTTTATATCACACTTGGTGCGGCTCACCAGGATACTACTTGAACTTGGCTTGCCACACTACCCTGTGTCTAGATTTAGCTAAGTGTAAGAAGGGCTTAGCATGGTGTGTAGATTGTCTCTGAATAAGTCCAACAAAAGTAGGGTAAAGGTATAATGATCAAACTCATCAAACCAGAATGTAATAAAAAACTACTTAACAAATAGGCAAAATTTTGTATAATAGATGTCACTGTTTTCAATTTTTCAGTGTAGTTTCATTCTACGCATATATTTAGTAAAAGTCAAAACTTTTAATTAATGTGGAAAAACAGAAATATAAATATTTAAGGTCTTCATTTTCACCACATGTTTTCCTTAAAGAAAGGGCTACTTAAAGGATAAACTATATTCCTTAACCTGTCATAAAGTATGTTCGCGTTGTTCTCTTAAAATAATGCACGAATCGAAACGTTACGCAGGGCAGCGACCGTCAGTCAGTCGGCCTCGATGACGGAATGTGTGAAAATTTTTAAGATGGTGATCAACTGTATTTTTCATAAATATAGCTGAAAAATAACGCTGGTGCTTAGTTTTCTTGTTGTAACGATTTAACCGTGTTTCTAGCAGTAATCGTGTAATTCTAGTTTCGTATTGAATATCACAGTGAACTCCCTAAGTGCCTGACGTGAGATTCGATCACTGACATTGTTTCATTGAAATCGTTGTGCCCATCGCGATTGTTATGTTTATGCTGATACCGTGTGCTTTCCACTCGAATCGTGGACGGAGCGAGAGTTTCTGATGTTTCCGAAGTTATGGAGAGGCAGGAGAGAGCACATACCAACATGGAGGCTAGTGATTATGTGGATACCAGACAGGTGAGCACTGCACGGGTAATTGACTGCCGGTTTTTCAATGTTTTCACCATTATCTTGTCCGGGTTACCTTGACGGTCGTGAAATTTGCATTGGAATTCTGCCACTGGTCATTTTGCCAGTTCAAAATCTCAATGATTCATGCCACAATGAAAGTAGTGATATAACTTTCCAGGGTGAACAAACTGGCATATAATACATTCTAGTGGAGTCTAGACCTGAAAACTATGAACCAATAAGAAAAGAATTTCATAGTCTGCATAACTTCTTGTAGCCACAAAGCAAGGCAAAAGGTGGGCGCTGTTATTTGCTACCCACACTCCCTGTGAATAAATTATTGGCATTAGAACATTGTCATGAACTGTTGGTGCCTTATTGGGTACAATTATGAATGCCTGTCTCAAACTAAATATGTATAGTCCTTATTATGTGTAGCAATTATGAGTTTTAATTATTATTATTGGTAAAAACTGCATTGGTAATAAATTTTGGAGAAATATTTGGTGCAGCGCTTTCCTGTAAAAGTGTGCAATATGCGTGTTCAAAGATTGAACTTATTGATAACATAACTTGTTGCGCTCAACAATATCACATCCCATTTGAAAGGAATAGTATAATTTTTGGAATAAAAAGCTTGTTTGCTAATTGAAGGTCTAACCTGTCTCATCCAAATATGTTGTTATTAGTTTAATTTAAATTTGAAGCCTGTTTATATTTTAGTGTGTTTTGACATGATCAATTACCTATGCCAGAAACCACTAATTAGACACTGTTTATAACAAAATTTCATGAAACTGGGCAAAAGTTTATTTTATTTTGGTACTTAGTTTTTACAAATTTTCTTTGGCAAATTATGATGAATGTTTGCTGGTAATTATTTGTCTGTTTCAATTTGAAGTGAGTAACGAGTTGATTTTAGGTACCTGCACTCTAAATTGTAGATCTAAATCAAGATCAAGTATTTATGGAAAGGAGTTTAAGGGCTGTGGGCCATAATTTTGAATTTTTAAAACAACTTTAAGACCTTTAAAATAGTGTTTTAAACTCTGAAAAAAATATATGTATTAGTTAAGGATCTAATCTAGTGCAATTCGCAGTCAGTAACACGATTTAATGAATTTTACTTGATAAAAAAAACCCAAAGTTACCCCTTTTCAAAAGTTGTTTCAAGTTTATGACTAAACTAATGAATTTTTTACTAAATTTTGTACTCAACGAAAGCCACTAAAAGTTATAGATGCATTCGCAGAATTTGACTTGATAAAAGTATCAGTTATTCACTATGTTTAAATATCTACATATATATAGCGCGCCGTTCGCCAGCCTGATCAGTCGCGTTTCGGCACTCACGGACGACGGGCCTGTGCTTGATTTTGCAATTTTGACAACCGATAAATTTTAAATATTACGATCATAGTGCCACAGTATAACAATATCAGTAGGTATTACTAGTGAAGCACGCTATGATCTTGATTTTTGATACCGTTTTCATTGAATCGCAAATAGACGCTGATACTAATTAGTACGCTGTTTACTTTATGTTGTAGACCAATAAGGAGTCTCAAAAACTGACGTCGATACCACATCAGTAAAAATTCAATGCGGATGCAATGGAAAATAGATAAGCATCGGTAAAATATTCGTCCGTTAAATCAGAGATCGGGATAAGGAAATAATGAGAGGAGAAATCCCTGCGTAAATCTAATATATAATGCAAGTAAGGTATCATAAATGATACCTAACTTGCATTTATCTGCCATTTAGGTAAATTCTTTGGTAGTAAGGTACTTAGTACGTGGAAGAAAAGTCCTCACATACAGATTTTACCACTTTGGAAGAGACTTTCACAAACTATTCAGTTTAGAATAAAAATGTTAGGAACTTCAATACAATTTTGAATACCTTTCCATAGATACACGTATTGTTTTGTTAGAATTTTTATTTTTTATTTCTTTTCCAAGTTTGTGACACCACCAAAATTTTTTTTTTTTTTTTTTTTTTTTGTATGAAAATGTTAATATTGTTCATAGAAATTTAGACACTCGACCAAATTTGATAAGAAGCCTTTAGGCAGTAAAATTACTCGTAGAATTTAACTCTGCACTAAATTTCCGATTCGTATTTTTATATAAGGTTTAGAATCATTTCCTGAGCATAAAATCACAAAATAATAACAAATCCAGGTGGAGTTTCAAGCGCCAGCTCGAAAAAACGTTTTTGGCTGATATTCTGAAAAGTTATAAAGCCTATTATTATTGTAGAAAATAAAATTTCCCATCTTTTGTTGCCAGTAAACTTTTTTTCGAACTTACCGATTACGATTTATTATGTCAAATTTGATGATAACAATGTAAAAATAATAAGATGTGAATTCTGTTCCCAGTAGCATAAACTTGTCCCTTTTTACCGGAATGGAAGAAGGGTTATGTTTTTCGCGCGTATCTTTTATGTTTGTAAATCTTTTATTTCCACATATCTTCCAAACGGCTGGATGGATTTTGGTAACTAAGATATTCTAAGACTAGTCTGGCTCGCCAAAGTGTCCTTAGATAGTAGGTAATATTTTTACGTGTAGATTTTTTGTAGTCGGGTTTTTATATTAAAGTTATTCTATCATATTGCTCGTTGCTCGAATAAACAGCACCGTTCATCATCATGATTGAAGAGTTGAACGAGGAGTTTGGTCTCCACTTTTGTAATAGGAACAACTAAGCTGTGAAACGCATTGCCAGAGTGGGTTTTTGTCGAAGGTTCGAACCTTGGGGTTACGAGGTACACTGTGCTTGTTTCTATTAGAGAAACAAGTTCCATCGTAGACAACATCATTTTCATCCACTATTATCGGCATCATAGCAATCGTATCATTGAATGGGTTATAAATCGTAAACGGTAAGTTTAACAAAAAAGTTTACTAGCAACAAAAGATGCAAAATTTTATTTTCTACAATTATTGTCAAAATATATAGTTTCCAAAATATCGGTTAAAACAGTTTTTTCAATTGGCGTTTGAAGATCTACCTGGATCTGTGAGAATTTTGTAATTTTATGCTCAGTAAGTGATCTTTACCTCATAGAAAAAATTGGATTAGAAATTTAGTGCAAAGTTGAACAAAAATCCTTCTATTTTTACTGGCCTTTCATTACGTTTCAGCACATTTTTTTTTAATGTTTGACGAACTTGTGAATTATTAGGAAACATTTTAAAAATATGCATGAAATTGGAAAAGCCGTTCTCAACTTATAGTGTGACCAAAAGAAAAGGTTGAATTTTGTATATCTACGAGTATAGATAAATTTAATATTTCTTCGTTCATATATCAAAAAACTCTTATCACTATTCACAAAATTGTTATCACTAGTATAAACAAATCTTGAACAAAATGAGTTTAAATTACATAGTCAAATATTGTAATGTTATTTCTGCACTGTGGCACTGATTCCGCGGTCGGTGACGGTCGCGAGAACAAGACAGCGTTAAATGCCTAATTTGACAGAACTACCTGGCCTTAATGGTTGTAAATTTGATAGTAAATGATAATTGGTCTCTTACAGCTTCTACTGCGGCTGTCAGAGACCAATTATCATTTGTCTTTTACTTAAAGAAAATGATAATGATAATGTGCTGTTATGTGTCAGGCATATTGCTTACCATCAGGCACATGTCCTGATCGTCTCGTCACTCCTTATTTAAAAAAAAAAAAAAAAAATAATGAATTAAAAATGTAAATTCTAAATTTTAAATAATTTATTCTCCAGTTTGTCTTTTGACATAGGCCTCCTCCAAGTTTTTCCATTCCTCTCTGTTCATAAAATGAACCAAAATAAAAGGGAGAAGGAAAGAAATAAGTAAATGGACCATTTCAGAGAGATAGCATTTCTTAATCTGACCATTGAAAGAGTCTAAGCTCTGGGCTTGTTCAATACTCACTGGAACTGCGTTCCTGAGAGCAACAGCCCTCAGGCAAAATGAAAATCCATAGAAGGAACTTGATTGAGATGAAGTAGAGAATAGGCATGACATAATCCTGGAATTGTATTAAATTATTTGATACAATGACAGTATTTAAATAGAATAAAGTATGTACCAACTTTAATTTTGATATTTTTCTGTTTAAATTAAACACTTTATGATCATTCAAAACTGGATGGACAATCCATAAAAGTATGAAATTATTAGAACTTATAGTGGTAATGGACCACTGGTTACCATTGGATAACCCATATAATTTCAAGTGAATATTGTTGTGAAACCAGTTTCCTAAATGCAATCCATACTAATATTATAAATGCCAAAGTAACTCTGTCTGTCTGTCTGTCTGTCTGTCTGTCTGTCTGTCTGTCTGTCTGTCTGTCTGTCCGTCTTTACTGCCTAAACCAACCAACAGATTTTGATGAAATTTGATATATAGACAAAATAGATCCCGAGAAAGGACATAGGCTACTTTTTGTTCCGAAAAAAGGGTTGAAAGG
The DNA here is from genome assembly GCA_017562165.1 of Ectropis grisescens. NCBI lineage: Eukaryota > Metazoa > Arthropoda > Insecta > Lepidoptera > Geometridae > Ectropis > Ectropis grisescens. The sequence goes on from CM029770.1 coordinate 25,730,584, forward strand.
GTTAAAATAAGGGATGAAAGTTTATATGGAAAACTTCGTCATTGTTGAATAGTAATTCAAATTTCACCCTCTTCCTGTCAACCGATTAATCTGAAATTTTGTATACTCTTTGGATTTTGGTGACAATACAATTATGTTTATTCATTATCATTATAAATTCAAGATGGCCGCCGCTACAAAATGGCGGATAATTTATGTTTTATTAATCCCATCAATATGGGTATCAAATGAAAGGGCTCAACAAGCAGAATACAATACAATATAAAAAATTGAAATCCAAGATGGCGGCCGCTACAAAATGGCGGATAACGTAGGTTTTATCAATCCCATCAACATGGGTATCAAATGAAAGGGTTCAACAAGCAGAATACAATATACTATAAAAAATTGAAATCCAAGATGGCGGCCGCTACACAATGGCGGATAACGTAGGTTTTATCAATCCCATCAATATGGGTATCAAATGAAAGTGCTCAACCAGTAGAATACAATGTATTATATAAAATTAAAATCCAAGATGGCGGCCTCTACACAATGGCGGATAACTTAGGTTTTATGAACCCCATCAACATGGGTATCAAATAAAAGGGCTTGACAAGAAGAATACAGTGCACTATACAACCTCAATACTTAAGATGGGCGCAGCCACTAAATGGCGTATCAGACTATCAGACAGAATTTTTGATAGTCGACGAGATTTCCATGGTGTCTTATCAAATGTTATGCATGATGGACGCTCGATTAAGGCAAATTAAGAACTGTGAAAATGAGTTTTTTGGAGAAGTAAACGTATTACTTTTCGGTAATCTTTACAACTGCCTCCTATAAAATGATCAGGAACACCTGTTTTCAATTCTAATATGAAATTATATATATGAAAGTAACTCTCTGTCCGTTACCGTCTAACGCCTAAGCCACTTAAAGAGTTTGTTACAATTTGGTGCACAGATAGACTAGACTTAGGAAAGGAGAACGGCGACTTTTTATCACAGAAAAAGAGTTGAAAAGAGTGGAAATGAGGAGTGAAAGTGTGCATGGAAGGATCTTTGCACTCTTTGTATGCTATTTTAACCGACTTCAAAAAGGAGGAGGTTATCAATCCAGTTGTATTTCCAATTGTGAATCAATTTAGATGGTTATTTTTTGGTTGGTAGATTATAGTTCAGAGGTGGTCATATAAATTTTATCGAAATCAGTGCGGCGGTTTTGAAATATGAACAACAAACTAAAATTTGCGTTCATGTAATCAGACGATATATCTACTAATATCTACTAATAGACTCTAATAAAATTTGGTGGACCGTCCCAATATGATTTTAAATTAAAGTCTGTTTTTGATTATTTTTTTGAGATCATAGTTTTTTTGTAATTTGTCGTGTTAATTGTACATTTATTAAATATAAAACTTTGACTTAGACCGATTTTGATTACGAAACGTGAATTTGTATGGTAGTAGACATACGAGTAGGTACTGCCTCAATTACTTTAATAAATATGTGGCGCGGACGAAGTCGCGGGTAAAAGCTAGTATTTAATATAGCTAACATACAAACTTCACGTGTGACGCATAGAAAATACGAGACAGTGACATAACACTTTAGTAGTGTTTTTGTATGAAGCGTTTTTAGGAGAGGAGAGGATTTTAAATCAAAATTGTGATTTTAAAATCGTGATATCATGGGAAGTTTTTAAGATAACAAACTAATTCTTTTACCTATGTTTCTGTTATTGAGAAGCCTGTTGATGGCACATTAAATCAAAACTGAGTTGTCATGCCTATTAGATTACTAGATGACCTAAGATGATTACAGTAAAGTGCCACACAAAAATATGAAATATGAACTAAGATAAGTAAGGAAAGTAAGATTGTATAATAAATTGGAAAAAAAGCATTTAAGTATATTATGTGTATCCTGATAAAGCCTATTTGTATGTAACAACCACATTAGTTCTCATACTAAAACATAATGTTGATACTTAAATTTATTAAAAATTAATAAACATAAATTGAAACCTTAGGGTTTATTGTAGGGTCAATAAGTCCCACAATGATATCCTAATTTGGATGTTTTGTGCATTCATTGGGGCATGTTGTGTATAATGTTACATGGTATACTCAAAAATGTGACATTGTTTCATGATTGATGTTACAAATAAATGAGGATATGTGTAAATTGTACATATATCAATAAAGAACTTTGACTTTGAGGCTTGACTCCACTTTCGTAAAAAGTATGTCTAGGCTGAATGTATTGTCTGAGTGGGGTTTTCTCCAATGTTTATAATATTGGTGTCTTCATGTTGAGAGTGGTGACATCAGGGGAAAAGCCAATCAAAAGCTAACCTATCATTGTAGAAAAAAATAAAACACGAATGTAAGATTGACTAAAGATTATTGATAGAAATGTGGCACATTGAAAACGCCTCTTTCAAAAATATGAATTGTATTGTAATTTAACGAATTTTTAGTACCTAAGCTACGAGTAGCTAATTAAAAACTACAGTTTAATAAATTTTAGATTTATCAAATGTGCCCAAAAATATGTGCATTATTCATTACTTAGCTGCTAATTTATATGTTAAAAGATAATTAATTCAACATTGATTTTAGCCAGTGTTATTTTTTATTCAATAGAAATTACATATATGACTAAAATAACTGTACAAACCTTTTTCTTAAGAGATATTGCCTTCGTCATCAGCCTATTTTAGTCCACTGCTGGACTTAGGCCTCTCCTATGGTTCACCACTGAGCCCTAACCTCAGCATTATCCATCAAGTTATCTGTGTATTTCAACTGCAATGAATAAAGATTTTATGAAATATTCTGTACTGGATAACAAAAACCTTTTTAAGCTTTTTTACATGATTATGGATATAATACTATGCTATATTATCACTGGTGTTGTGTGTGAATTGTCCACCAATATTTATTTTATCCCATGCTATATACCACTGATTTCTTTTTGTTTCCTTATTTGTACTTATGTCAGGACCTACTTGCAATGATTTGAAAAGAACTTTTAGCTTATGATTGATATGAATATGTATTACCAATTCACAACAAATTCAAGTCTAGGGGCCCCATAACCTACACCCATGTCACAAGTCTCGGGATCTACTTGGGATTTCTCTTTCTGTTACACGACGGACCCGGCACCTGTACCACACCCCGGACACTCCACTATAACTCCATACAACCGCCGCTGTGGAGTTGCCTACTCTTCACACAACTATGCAGATGTCGTTCGTACACACGCGTGAATGTGTGCGTTAGCGCTAGGGCTACTGAATTGTTTTATTGAATAGTTGTGCCCCTTGAGTTCACCTGGTGATGTAGTCTATAAACTTGCTATAATGTTGAGTTACATAAATAGAATGGAGCCAAATTATACTATTCTAATTAAAAGGGTGTTTGCACAGATTTCTAAATTGTTTCAGTATCTGTGGGTGTTTGTATTGCAGCGTAAAATGAAATGAAACCGATGATAGATTAGATCAGGTACCTAGATATCTATTTCTGTTAGTAGGTACACATTCGCATTTTATTTTACACTTACCCATGAAGGAAACTTTATTCTGTCAATACAATTATTCCTCCAGGCATTATCAATCGTGCTTGGACACATAAGTTACTGGCTGTGTGAGTTACGAACTTTGAGTTAAAAACGACTTCGTTATTATAAATAAATATTGGTAGACAATTCACACACAACACCATCTGACCCCAAACTAAGCAAAGCTTGTAATATTATAAAGCAACGTTATTGAAAAGTTTCTAATCTTACGTTATTTTATCATTAGGAAATTAAATAAAGCTTTTAATCTTGTGCCGTTTAGTTGACGGACAGCCGTAAACAGCACAACAACCCACCATGATGATATTTCGTTAGGAATTAGATGTTCGATACCAGCTCTTCGTTGAGTGCTCCTAGTGTATCCGAAACGGCCTGAGGGGTGAGGAAGCTTGAAATTGGCGGGGGTTGGGGAGTGTCCGTTCTATCTATATTATCTATTCTATGCCTGCACTGTGAATCCATGAAATGCTAAGATCGTCTCAAACACATGTGAAATTTTGTGGCACATGTAGAGTAACCATAAATAGAGCTAGTACATAGGTTTTCATAAATGGAGTAAGCATTTGGTTAATTTATATACAAAATATCCATAAAATGCACAGGTTAAATGTAGTTACATGATAATTAATGAAAACTTTTGTAAATAAAATTGATGTGCATAGAATATGCAGCAATTTACCTAGGTTCATGTTATCAGAACCAAATTGAGTATTACGTATGTATGTATGAAAGTGTAGATGCATGATTTTATCGCACTACTGGGGTTTTCATTAAAGAAAGAAGCCATAGTGAATCAAATAAGACATCTCTCGAGGATTTATGTAATCCACTAACTAGCAGAGATGTACAAAATGGTTTTAAAAAAGCATTTAAATACAAAATGCAAAATACTTTTCAGATTTACTATTTTAAATGCAAAATACAAAATGGTTTTGAGTTTTGTATATCAAATGCTAAATGCAAAATAGGTATTTTCAAAATACCTTTTCAAAATAAAATACCTTTTGACCAAATCTCAGATATTTATTTTTATTTTAGGTATCTATCATGAGAAATAGAGACACAATGCCGAACCGAACAAAAACTAATAACAAGCATCTTATGCACGACATTTTGGTCATAGAGGGATCAAAAAGTATTGAGAATTTGATAAAACATAGTAACTATTGATAACTTAATAATTTATTTTTCTACATAGGTTGTCTCAGAGTATTTCTACACACCGACTCCAGAAAAACTAGCCTAACGAAAAGTGAGCTTTGTCTCCATTTTGTGAATTGTGTTGCTATTTATTTGGGTTGGTTGTGTAACTTATTTTATTTGTATTACACTTTTCTTAATAACAACTGTACCCTGGACTGTCTACATTGACATTGTTTGACACTAATCAGACATAAGGCGCTCACTCTGACCAAAGAAGAATAAAAATGGTCAAGTGCGAGTTGGACTCGCCCATGAAGGTTTCCATAGCAGCAAGTAACATACTTGATATAAAAGTTCTTGTAATTCGTTGTTACTTTAATCAGTGTTTTTAACCCCCGACCAAAAAAAGGGGTGTTATGAGTTTAACGTCTATGTCTGTCTGTCGCCGACGGATGGGCCGATTTCAATGTGTTTTTTTTATTTAAAAGTTAATTTCGGTGCGGATGTTCTTAGCTATGTTTGGTTAATATCGATTCAAGATGGCCGCCTCCACGAAATGGCGGACACAATATTTCTTCACAACCTACCTCAATATGGGTATCAAACGAAAGGGTACGTAATGTGAGGTGGCGTGACTAGTAGAATACATTGCATTATGACAAATGTCAAATCCAAGATGGCCGCTTCCACATTTTACTACTTTGGAAAAGTCTCTCAAACTAAAAGTTTAGAAAAAAAAAAACAATATCATTTTTGAAGACCTATCCATAGAAAACCCACACGTATGGTTTTGATGGAAGTAAAATTTTGAGTTTCAGTACTAAGTATGGGACACCCCAAAATGTATTGTTTATTTTTCAATTTTTTGTATGAAAATCTTAATGCGGTTCACAGAATACATCTACCTACTTACCTAGTTTCAATAGTATAGCTCTTATAGTTTCGGAGAAAAGTGGCTGTGACATACGGACAGACAGACATGACGAATCTATAAGAGTCCCGTAGGACTAACCCGGTGGAGGCCATTACCCCTACACGTGTTCGTTTGTTTTTTGTTGTATTTGTGTATTTGTGTACTTCTTATTGGATTTTAATTGGTGTTATATATATTATAGTAGCTAGTCGAAGGCAGGGACAATGGAAAACGTTTCCCGTCACCAAAACCCCCCGATCCTCCCGATCCCTCTAATACAATGGAAACCGAAATCTCGTTGACTCCAAACCTTCTGAAGAGGCACCTAACATCTCAGCCAGACCGATCCGCACCTAGAAAGAAGTCTGTTGTGAACCTAGAGACACCATCCGCATCTATACAACAAATATACGTCCATCCTGCGATGTCTGTAATAGGGATTCAACAGTACGAAAACATTGACGCTGGACCGTATATAGTACATGTCTCAAGAACAGAACCTGACCCAACCTTAGGTACAGTGATCAGACCAATGAAGTTTGGTAAATTCCTACATACAAACAAAATTGACAATGTCTGCCAAGATGGGGTTAAGAAAGTAGGTAGGAATAAAATATCCATTCAATTCCTGAATGCTGCAGCCGCCAATAATTTTTTGATCAATCCTATCCTAAAAATAGGTAAATATGAGGCAAATATCCCAACCTATAACGTCACCCGAATGGGATTAGTTAGGGGTGTTCCCATAGAATGGTCCATGGAGGACTTTGTGAATTCGATCCAAATCCCCGGTAACAGTTACGTTCTGAAAGCAAGGAGGTTAAACCGAAAACAAAGTTGAAAATACCATAAATTGGGTTCCTACCCAGACAGTTGTTCTAACATTTAGGGCGCAACAACTTCCAAGTAGGATATTTTCATTCTATTCATCTTTGACCGTAGAGGCATACCAGTACCCTACTATCCAATGTAACAACTGCCTTAGATTTGGACACATTAAAACCCAGTGCCGCTCTCAACCTCGGTGCTTTCGTTGTACACAACCTCATAGTGGAGACAATTGCGTGGTGCAAGAGTCAGAGGCTACATGCCTGTATTGCTCTGAGCGTCACTTCTCTACAAGTAGGACCTGCCCAGAACAGGAAAGACAACGAGCAATAAAATGAAAATGTCAAGAGATGGGATCTCATACCAAGAAGCTTGCAGTCAAACAGCTAAAGTAATTAGGAGGTTTAGCCAAGTTGCTGGAAGCGTTCCTGTTGCCCAAACTCACACCTTTCAACTCCCACCTCCAATGCCTCACAACCTCTTCCATCCTCTTCAATCCAATCCTCCCAATCCTACAGGAAGACTATTTCCCACACCCCTCGTCCAAAAGCTCCTCTTGAAAATCTTATGACCGCATTGCCCACCAGAACATCATTGCCCAGGGACCTTCCACAATCCCTAATGGATATTCTCTAGAGCAAGCACAATCCCAGTCTCAACACCCAACACCAGACTCTCATCAACTCCTTACGCAACTTCTCACTATCATCATAAATATGATTACACAAGACCCCAATTCCCTACCGTCCAACGTAGCCCATATGATCTCCCAACTCCCATCCTTAATAGCCCACAATGGATCTATGCCCTATAATCCAGTGGAACAGCAGGAGCCTCCGTCGGAAGCTTCCTGAACTCCTCCACCTCATCAACAAATACAGCCCTGTCTTGGTGGCCGTCTCGGAGACATGGTTTGTCCCTGGAGCTCGATATCGAGTTCCAGGATTCTCCTGTCTTCGGAGCGACCGCCAGGATGGAACAGCTGGCTGTGCAATGTTTGTTAAACTATCCCAAACATTCCACCAAATTCCTCTTCCCCCGCACAGTCCTGAAATAAACGCTGTCGCTGTACGTGCATTTAACTCATCCTTCATATCCCTATACATCCCTCATCCTTCTCCTCATCTCATATCTGATATCCTTCTGATCATATCCTCTGTCCCTTCTCCAGTTGTAGTTATGGGAGACTTTAATGCCCACCACACATCCTGGGGCTCCTATCACAGCGACTCTTTTGGCCGATTAGTGTTTGAAGCTCTGGATGAAGTAAATTTGTGCATAGGGAATGACGGCACTCCTACTAGAAGAGTTCTACCGACTCAAAATCCAAAATCAGCAGTGGATCTAACTCTCTGTTCTCCTGGTCTGCTTCCCTCCCTATCTTGGCAGGTGCTCCCTCTCACCAGAGGCAGCGATCATTTTCCTATATTAATTAGCCTAGGTCTCAGGGTTTCCCATCCCCCCTCCCCTTCCCCACTCCTAAAATATAGATTGTCTGGAGCAAACTGGCATTCTTATTCTTCACACCTGGATCATAAACTGACTGCTCTTCCTAATACAACAGAAGAACATCCCATGGTCTGCTACCAAAAACTCGTAGACGCCATTATATCCTCTGCAGATGAATCCATCCCTCTCAAGAACCCCAGAAACAATCTCCTCTCCCTCCTGGTGGGATTCTGAATGCACTAAGGCAGTTCATGATCGCAAATGCTCAGAAAAAAACTACAATAGACACATGACCACTGAAAATTTTCTCATTTACAAAAGAACAGCCGCTAAATGTAGGAAAACTCTGGCAAATAAGAAAAAACTGGGTTGGTTAAACTTCTGCGAAAGATTATCTCCAACAACTCCATCAACCATTGTGTGGAAGCAAATTCGCAAGTACAGAGGTTCTTATAGAGATAACAACCCCTCTACCAACGACCCTGATTCTTGGATGGAGGCATTTGCTGACAACTTGGCTCCTCCTTTTGTGCATCAGAATCCACACCATCCCTGCTCATCCCAGTCCCATAACTCTACCCATTTTGACTCACCTTTTTCATTAGAAGAACTGCACTTAGCTCTTGATGGATTAACCGACTCTGCCCCTGGAGTAGACGGTATTCCTTACTCTTTCATTACTAGAGCTAATGAGGTTACAAAAAGGTACTTCCTGAATTTGGTGAATATATTTTTCGACCAGGGCTGTATACCAGATTCTTGGAAAACCCAAATTATTGTTCCCATCCTTAAACCAGGTAAAAATCCCGCAGATCCCAACTCCCGACGCCCAATAGCCCTCTCCTGTGTAGCTGCTAAGATTACAGAGATTCTTATCAAAAATAGATTGGAATGGTACATAGAAAACAATAGACTACTCCCAAAATCCCAATTTGGCTTTAGGAAAGGGATGAGCACCATGGACAGTCTTAGTATACTAACTACCGATATCCGAATTGCAATAAAAAAAGAAACAGTATGTAGTAGCAGTGTTCCTAGACATAGCATCTGCCTACGATAACGTCCAACTTCCAAGACTCAGAAACAAGCTGTTGCAGCTGAGTATTTCGGAGAAGATGGTACGCTTCATTAGCTGTTTCTTAATGGAAAGAACTATCATAATTAAAAACCAGAACAGCATGCCTATGTCTAGGAATATCTGGAAGGGTCTCCCTCAAGGTTCGGTCCTAAGTCCACCTCTATATAGCCTGTATACAGCCGACCTTGAGATGACTGTCAACCCTTTTTGTAACATCTTACAATATGCTGACGATATTGCACTATACTACTCTGGAGAATCCATAGAGGAGGCTGAGAATGCTCTAAACCCTGCCCTACTTTACCTAGAAGACCATTTAAATGATATTGGGTTGTCTATTTCTCCTACCAAAAGTAATTCTATTGTTTTCACCAACAAAAGAACTATCCCCAATTTGAATCTAAAATGCAACAATGAACCTATCCCACAAAAACAATGTGTAAAATTTTTAGGCTTATTATTAGACAACAAATTAACGGGTGTCCCCCATTCTGATTATGTTGCTTCCAAATGTGAAAAAATATTAACATTCTGCGCTCTCTTTCTGGCGTATGGTGGGGCTCCCATCCATTTTCTCAAAACTATTATATAACTCTATTATTCGTAGTCACTTTGACTATGGAGCATTCCTGCTGGAGCCTGGTAATAAATCTGTCCTGAATAAATTAACATCAATACAAGCTAAATGTCTTCGCATTGTCCTAGGGGCTATGAAAACTTCACCTACTAATGCTATCCAAGTAGAATCTGGCGATCCCCCTTTACACCTGCGAAGACAATTTTTAGCCGACAGGTTCTATAGTAAACTCGTTCAGAATTCAGACCATCCCCTATTACCAAAACTCCAAGAACTACATAGACTGACTTCCCTCTTGATATAAGAATGCAATCTAATTTGCCATGTATTCTTCGTAGCTTCGTCAAACTCTCTCTCCTCCCTTCCCTACTGCGACCTTCCCTGTTAATCCCTTATTTTCAACTTCCTACCATGCCATTATTTATCAACCATCTATTTTGCTGGACTTGGGCATTAGTAAAACACAATAGATCCCAGCAAGACATTCTCCAATATGATTGACAGCAACTGGAAAGACTGGCTCCCCGTTTTACTGATGCATCTAAGCTAAGTAAAGATGGAGATGTAGGTGCAGCCGCTTGGATTCCAAGATACAGTATTGCATTAAGATATAAGTGTCCCCATTGGCGTCTGTCTTCACTGGAGAAGCAATAGCAATACTTGAGGCCGTACAGTATGTGACATCCCATTGTATTCCTAATCCATCATCCTAACTGACTCAAAAAGCTGTTTGCAAGCTATTTTGGCCAACCAATTCAAAATAAAACAAAATTTCCTGTAATTTTAAAATTAGGGAAGAACTGTTGAAATCCCATAACCTTGGTTTACAGATAGTTTTAGCTTGGGTTCCGGGCATGCAGGCATCCCTGGTAATGAAAATGCGGATTTCCATGCCAAACAAGCTACAATCCATGGTAACAATGACCACTTCCATGTCTTTGCCCACGACCTTTTGTCTGTCTGTCATCCCCAACTTCTTGATTCCTGGAATATGGAATGGCAGAAATCCAAAACCACAAAAGGCAAATTCTATGGGCAAATCCAACCTCCATTCCACCTAGACCCTGGTTTTACAAATTCAAAAAGTTGACAAGCATGTTACTTCTGTTCTCTGCCGCCTAAGGTTGGGCTTTGTTTGTACCCCAGTGTTCCTGGCTAAAATAAGAATTAAAGACCACTCCCTTTGTGAGTGCGGATTGGCTGATGGCACAACTGACCACATTTTCTTTGAGTGCACCAAAATCGTGGTTCCTTATATGACCTGATCCCAGATGACCTTCCCGTCCCGCCTCCTTTTCCAACCTACTTCCCCTAGTATACTCCCTTTTACTTATGTACTTAATAAGTTTATTAAAATCAATAGCATCAAATTATGAACATGTATAATACTATTATTCTTGTAAATATCTTATGAATGTAAATATATATTTTGTCTTTATACATTTATATCTATGTTGTGACGTCATGTGTTTGTCCTTCCAGTAGATCTAGACTAACAATCAGTAAAATTACAAGAAGCCTACCGACCAACGGCCCATGTCTACATAACGCTGCGCCTTCACCGATTAAACCCTGAAAGATCGTACCAGCAACAACACTGAAGACATTGTCGAAGTTGCGGTCAAGCCGCATACAGAAGCCACAGATAAAAGAAGAAGAGTCCCGTATTTTGCCATTTGGCTACGGAATCCTAAAAATGAACAAAATTAAAAATTTTGATTAATTTTACTGTACAACATTCTACTAGTCAAGCTCTTTCATTGGCTACCCATATTGAGGGAGTAGTGAAAAATAAATGTGTTTCGCCATTTTGTGGTGGCGGCCATCTTGGATTTGAAATTCGTCGTAGTGCATAGTATTCTACTAGTCAAGCCCTTTCATTTGGCAACCATGTTGAGGAAGGTTGTGAAGAAATATTTTGTCCGCTATTTTGTGGAGGCGGCCTTCTCGAATCGATATCAATCAAACATAGCTAAAAATCACGGCACAAAAATTAACCTTTAAAGAAAAAAAACTGCATCGAAATCGGTCCAGCTGTTGGCACTCTACGGTGCCACAGACAGACAGACATCGACGTCAAACTTATAACATCCCTATTTTTGGTAGGGGGTTAAAAAAGGGCGCGCATAGCTAGCAGGCGCCTCTATCGGGCAAATTTGGTGATATCTGTTATCGTTATCCGTTCGTTTCATATTTTTTTGGCTAAACTTAATGACAAAGTATTTTGTATTTGGAAATGAATATTAAAATGCAAAATACGTCTCAAAAGGTATTTCAAATAAAATACAAAATGCTTTTTGCTAAAAGATATTTAAATGCAAAATACAAAATAGGTATTTTGCATTTTGTATTTGCATTTTAAATAGAAGTATTTCAAATAAATCGCATCTCTGCTAACTAGTACATGTTCAGTGTGGTGCATTATGACTTTGACTTCAGAAAGAAGGCTCCAAATCCCAGCTGTGGAAATGTAAAGTGGGCTGCTTATGCTTATTATATAATACATGTATAACAATGGTACAGAGGACTGCCTGCCTGCCTGCACTCAACATCGGGTCGATGATGTTGATGATGAGGAAAATAACAGTTAAAGTTGCTGTTAATACTCATTTTAGTAAGACCTTGTAATTCTATGAACTAACAAACAACATGATAAAAAAATATCCTTATCCCTAATCTTTGCATAATTCAAGAAATTGGGTAGGTATAACATATTGTATTAAGAGACATAATCACGAGAGAGTTTTGCGTATCAAAGGATATTCTTGCATATGATTTTTCTCACAATATTTTCCTTCACTGTTATAACAATACTTGTGTACTGTTTTGTATACCTAAATAAATAAACAATTAAATACTATGATACTAGTTATTTCTGGAATAATAAATTACTATGATTTTTATTGTATTATTATTGCTATATCCATATAGATAGAGATCTATTATGTCCACGTGAAGTTATCAATGAAATATGAAGACAACCTATTCGCATAGTAAACTCATTCATTAGCATCCTAGAAGATTGTCGCGGGTCGTGACGGAAGTAAAGCACGAAACTGGCTTATCTACGAATAGTGGTGGTTGGTAGGGGGGCGCGGGCGCCGGCGGCGGCTGCAGTGTATCGAAGAGCGGCGAGCCAGCCGCGCGCGCACCGGTCCCGCGCTCGCGTCATGTCACTAGTGCTCCGCCCTGTGTAGTGTAGTGCTCAGCTAGAATGGTAGCCATGGTGGCCTCTGCCTCTGGATACGGCACGCTCCGCCGGTTTCTGAGCGTCCAGGACGGAATCCAGGCGGCCACGGTGCCCGGTGCCTCCGTCGCCGTCTCGGTAAGACCTTACTCACTTCGAAAAGTGTGCAAACTCGCCCATGTTTCCCTATTGCCCATTAGCAATACTGTCACTGAATTCGTTTTGCTCTAGTGTGTAAAGAAACTGAAATAATAAGTCTTGGGTTTTGAAAACGAAACCGCGAGAATGGCATTCCGTTGCTTAGTATTAATTTGTAAGTGACCAATTCGTAATAATATAAAATGGGTACGCAATACGCATGATACCGTCGTCCGACTGAACTGGTACTTAGGACCACCTAAGAACACATCGCCAAAACTATATATTAACAACTTTCCCCACCAACCATAACTTTAACAGTCACGCATCCAAGAAGGAACTGTTGCGAACGGGATTACGTATGGCATTTGCATACAACTTGGCATGTTTCGTACATTCAAACATGCATAATATGTCCCGCCCAAGAGTTTCCGAAAACCGTTAGGCCACGCCAAGACCTTCGGGTCTACAAACACTAGGGTCGGGCAGGCCGGGCCACATAAGCAAGTAACTGTTAACATTGAACCGCGATAGCGTTATGCGACAGGAATGCTGATGATCCGATGTGTAGTTATCGCTGGCGCGCCCTATGCACAACAAACTGTAACATCATCGATAACGCGATAATACTTGTTAATGAATTCTTGGGACCAGATTCATTAAATAAGACGATTTACATGTTCTTGTCAACAATGCGTCGCGTATCTAGAATTAATTATGGTAAAACTAGTTAGCAAGGACTAGGCCTTCATGCGTGTTTGTTGTGTGGGTTGATTTGGTTTTCCGTCTAACTTTGATATCGTTTGGAAAATGGTAGTCGAGAGCATTCCGTATTGAATGGGCAGTGCCTTTTCGTTATGGAAAGGGCGCAAAGGTCGAGTGGCATACTCGTACCGTTTAAGCTGAATCGCATTGACCCTGATTTTCAATACACCAAAACTGCTAATGAATGTTTATGATAAACTAGCAGCGTCCCGTGGTTTCTCCCGCGTAATCTCCGTTCCCGATATTATCCCGTAATAAAAAGAAGCCTGTGCTATTCCAGGCTATAATCGTAACTGTATTTCAATTTAACCCGGTCCGTTTAGCCGTTCCGACGTGATTGAGCAACAAACATCCAAACTTTGATATAATATTAGTAAGATTTAGCGTAATTACTGATATTATATTAAAATTAACTATGAAAAACTATAAGCACGAAAAAAACTAGTGTCCATAAATTTTATTATTCATAGTTTTAGTGTATGAACTACCTGTCATACACTATTGATAGATAGATAAACTCTTTATTGATCTTAATTCAAACAAAAACTTCTTTAGCAAAACCTAAATAATTTGTAACAATTCCTTGTACATGTTTGGATATTTGTTGCTCATAACGTTGGGATGGCGTTGGAATAGATCGGCTTAAAATTTCGATCGAAAATAGGCTTAAGTCTTCAATAGAACATGTGCTATATTTAATATTTAAAAAAAAACGCAGTTCCTTATATTTTTTGCATTAATTCTAGGCATACTAGGAGTCACCGGCTTAATTTTTAAATCACTCTGCCGTCATCGTCAAAGACCTCGTGTTTAGTACGCGATCAGCGTTCATAAAACGAAACAGTTTCCAAGTGGTTTCCAACGGTGGTCTGAATTACATCTATTACGCTAGAAATTTATTAAAACTTTAATTGACTTCTTTACTCGAGTTTAGAAAGCTGGTGCGCTGTACATTTTCCATTAGAACGTCTACGCGTATTAAAAATTTCGAGCATGCGACTGCGAAAATAAAAGAACGATTCCAATTTCAGCGGGCAAGTTAGATCGTAATTTGGTTAGAACTTTTTTGTTTCGCGGCTGCACTGTCGCACTCTCGGTCTGAAACTGGTTCTGAACGCATTTTGGCATCTAAAAAAAGCACCCGGACAAATCCATCAGTGTTGTAACGTTAACGGGAGGTCATCGAACTTACTTTCCTTTTTATTATTCCGGTGTGTATTAGTATCGATCGCAACACCGGCCTTGTCCTCACGTGGACGCCAGAACAGTTCTAGTGGAATCGTAGATGATGTCACCCTGCCGGCTACCCGGGAGCAGGGAAGGGGCCAAGGTTAGGGCCAGCAGACCGTGGCCTCTCTAGCACCACGGCTCGTTGGCCACCATCCGCGAAAGGAGCCCGTGGTGTGATTACCGACCCAGATCGCTCCGACGCTTACTCGCTTTTTACCTTCCCAAATTAATATGAATCGCGTATACTCTTTATTACCACTAATTGAAAGTGTTGTGCCATTTGTTCAATGGCATAGCGTTTTCGAAAATCGTAATAAAATTTTACGTCTCCACTGTTCACGATTGTTTCGTTCGTACCTGTCGTCTATATTTAGTTAAACTTCGAATCTATTCCGAATTTGGATCAATAAGACACCAAACCGGCTCCTAAAGTCACATGTGAATATTGTGAATACATTGACACAGATGATTTGTGTAGAGCTTGGGAAAGGTGATTTTATAACATCACATTGTCACAACAACTTTTAAACTTTACTCTTATTCCGAGTAAGTTAAGGAATTTAATAAAAGCTTTATGTAATGAAGAAGCTTTAAATGATAGTACAAAGATCGATACAATTTCTTTCCAAGTCGCAATTTTCCAACGATCAGACGAATTTGAATGAGCCGTTGACGCCAACGCAGCGGTTTTCGCCATTCGTTGCACTTGAATCAACTCTGCCCCGTGATTAAAGCAGACTGGCACCAATGAGACCCACATTCTTTGCTACAATTAGTGTACAGTACCTTGTGTTCAAACACCTGACGAATATTTCGCCATGAATTTCGCTAATGAAAATAGATATTTAATCGGTATCATCAGTAATTAGCTGTAATATTTTCCAACGCAAATTTAAACAGGATGCGTGACAAGTTTGTTGAAATAATAAATTGACTACAGTTGCAAGAATTTAGTAGGGCCACATCGTTGCCTGTATCAATACATTTTGGTTGCTCGCACGCAGGGCATAGAACTGTTAATGGCGATTTTTACGTTAGTTTCCAACTATTATGTTCCAGGCTCTATTTGTTGAGTGACCCAGTTCCAAAGCCACGACGGCTGACTTTATGAAAACGCTCCATTGCCCTAAATTCCTACTCTAACCGCGCTGCACATTTTATGGGAATATATTAATTAAATAGGCCTCTACGAAAAGCTATTAGTACTAGTTTTCTCCAAGCTCGTTTTCCAGCTCGATCCATTAGTTGCCTATTGAGTTGCTCAGCTCGTGTCATATGGTGTAGCAAAAAGTGGTTTTAAGACCGGGTGGCATAGTTTGCCGTATTGACCAAGCTGGTTGCGCCACCGTGCATTACTGACGAGCCACCGTCGGCCCTGTGGTGTACGCTTCCGCCCACCGGATCGTACCTATAAGGAGTCGCCTTGTCGCCATCACCACACATTGCCACCTAGGTCGCATATTTTGCAAGATTATCGCTTATATCACCTTGTCGGAACGCCGCCCGGTTAAATTTACCGCATCTCCACGCCCAATCCGATCTCGTGCTGATTGCTTTGATGCGTTTTTGATTTGTTGGTCCTTGGTTTCCTCTACGGTGCACCGTGTAAAAGTAGGCGATTATCCCAATTAGGAGTACTCCAAGAACGGTAAATACGTTAAAAGGTTTACGTTTGGGCCTTTTTAAGAGCTTAGAGACGACTAAAACAAACATTGTGTAATGTCGAACTGTCGGAAATATGACTCATGCATCGAAAAAAACCTTTCAAAATTGATCATAGCAAATTTGCTCGTTTCAAAAGAAATTATAAGTGGCCGAATTGAGTTCTACCTATGCGTCTGTCTAAGATTTACAGACTCTTTAAAGTTTACAGACTGCGAACGAAGTTAGATGTACTTCTAGATTAGATTAAGAATTTCTCAGTAATTGCTTGTATGTATCCAAGCAACGGCGAACAATTACAGAGCTTAGTAAGCATTAATTATAATCTATGCCGTCGTAAGTCATAACATGTGGTTGCGGGGAAAATATTACTCTACGATAGTTCATAGAAAGTTGATCTTCGACGTTGTCTTTACCAAATCGCAAATAGTTTTCGTTTCTTGGTCACGGTTCATATGTTTGGTGATTAATAACACTTAGCTTCTGAATACGAGGCTATAAATAGCAGACTATAGTCGTGATGGTTATCTGTCGAAGGTACTTTTGCAACTGATGTTTCTGTTCCTACTGTATGACCTTGGTGACCATATGTCTCTTCCGTTAACGTGGTGGAATATTTCAGAACTTTGGGTTCATATCTTTGAATGCTTAAAATGACATACTCAATCCTCGAAATGGAATATCAAATTGGGATAGATAAATGATGACGCTTGGCATGCGTATTAAGCATGCCTCTAGAAGAAGAGACCAGTTTGTACGGGTCAACTTTTAAAATGTTTTGTGTCACCTTATCTTACCTGCAAACAGCAATAAAGATTTTTGCATCTTATACCTAGCTATTCTTGTAGGTATATACATATAGAATCTGAATCTCGGAAATGGCTCGAACGATTTTCATGAAATTATGTACTACGTATATACTGGGAGTTTCAGGCCAGGAGTTGAGTAGCCAGGTTTTATTTAAAAAAAACGCTGTTTTATGCGCGTTTTTAGACAATGAAAAACTGTTACATAAAGATTAGAATGCGACGGTAAATTTCGCGACGTCGCGCGACAGTGTATTAGCTCAGTCGGGAAGATGGGCGGTCATAATATGGTAGGTCCGGGTTCGAATCCAACCGGTCACCCAGGTTCTTTGTATGTCAATATGTACAAAACCTGCAGATGTGCATCCCTTGCCATGCCTACATACAGGCATATAAATTGACACATTTAAAATAATAACTACTTAATAATTATTAATATTTTTATTTTAATTGTAATAATTGTTAATAAGCTTTGTCAAAAACATTTGCTAATATAATGTATTATTATAATACTTTGCCTACTCAAATAACATGAATGTTAAGGATTATATGCAATGTTTAGTAAATTTACTAAACAATCAAGCCGAGCCGCCCTCAAAGAAAGATGCCCATAATACCCTAGGTTCCTACAAAAAAAAAAAAAGCTATGTCTATTGTCTATTGTTTAGTTTTATGAATATACTTTTATTGCAATTGTAAACAGAGCATTTTCATAATTATTATTTAAACATTCTAAACGATTGATAAATGTATACTTATTTGTGATTTGTCTATACTAATATTATAAAGAGGAAAGATTTGTTTGTTTGTTTATTTGTAATGAATAGGCTCCGAAACTACTGGACCGATTTCAAAAATTCTTTCACCTTTGGAAAGCTACATTATCCCCGAGTAACATAGGCTATATTATATTTTAAAAAAAATTAGGAATCCTTACTAAAACTCCAATAATGTAACATAAGGTGTAAAAAAAAGACCTGAAAAATTCCTTACGTCGCGTGCGCTGCGAAAACTATTGATGATAGAACAAAATCATTTACTACGACTTTGCAGAACTCATCATTATCTACAAAAAGTGTCGCGAGTCAATGTAATAAAATAAAGTGCCGCGCGGCTCACTCGCGCGATCGGCTCCCTACGCAGCGGTCGTGTGCGTGATCGTATGATTTTAGCTTGAAAAATTTTTGAATTCGCTTTAAATTCGTTTCGTAGGTAAATAAGTATATGATAATAAATATTATATTTTAATGTAACTTTTCAAACTGCTTATAGTAGTATTTTATGGGTATTCATTCCTGTTCAAAATTAAAGCAAAATTTAGTAAAGGTAGTTTTCTACGCCCATATTTTTAATTTTCTTTCAATAAGTACCTACTACTTACCTGATAATAAATATTATATTTTAATTATTCAAACAGCTTAGTACTTCATATAGTTCAATAAGCAAAAATTTAGTAAAAGCCTGTTTAATTATTTATTTCCTTCTATTTTTCATTTTATAATGCCCTAAAATGCCAAAAGATCAAGATATCAACTTTCTAAACATAGTTCCCAGGCGAGGGCAATAAAAATACGGCGTAATGAGGAATCTTCATCAGAAACTGAAAATCGCCTTGCAAGTCGGAGAGAATACGCGTCGCAATCGCGTGCTAGAGAGTCAAGTATCGAGCGTTCGCAGCGGCTTGCTGAACAAAATTTTATCACTGGCCCAGCAGCTGGTCAACTAGCTCATATACCGAGAATACCGATGATTTCAACTGATCTGCCAATCCCTTTTAAACGACTTCAGTTTCCGGTAAAATCATCTTTCGCGTTAACTATTAACAAGTCCCAGGGCCAAACCTTCGAATTATTAGGGATCGACCTACGAAAAGAATGTTTCACTCATGGCCAACTGTATGTTGGCCTATCACGTGTCGGAGCTCCTGAAATCAATTTATTTTGCTGCCACAAAATAAAACTACTTCAAATATCGTTTACAGGAAGCTCTGACTCACTAAAACTAATGGCTTTTTTTTAAATAATATTATATATGTATAAAATTTTAAAATAAAAAATACAAAAAAACATTAATAAAAAAAAATCATAAAAAAAATTCAAACTCCCTTTATAATTTTACTTTTATTTTAACCCGATACAAAAAAAAGGGTGTGTGTGTGTATGTACCCATGCGAAGCCGGGGCGGGCCGCTAGTATTTTATAATTTTTAATTTACATTTCGAACTTTGACTCAAAAGAAGAAATTTAGATAACTGCGAGCACAACACTACACTGTCTGTCGTAATCTGTACACAGATTTATACAATATGTACGTTATTTCTCTTTATTTAAACACTTTCACTCTCTTTATCTAAATACTTGTAATTGACTAGCTTTTTACTTAATTAAGTAGTAACTTATCGGATATCTATTTTTCATTCAGAATAACGGTTGCATAAATTATATAACTGCCGTTATTAATACTCGCGTACAGGCATTCAATAGCACAATACACGTGCTTTGATGAAGTCTGCGGAGAAAGCTATAAGCGGAACGTTCGTGCGGTTACTTTCATGTGGCCGGCCGAGCCTAGGACGAGCTTTGTACGCTGGTGAAGAATTAGCTTTTAATATCAATCACTCGATGAGTCCCGCATTAATCTCGAGTGCTTCTAAGAACACTTAGTAGCTTTTCTAAAGTGATTTTTGTTTTATGAGGCTAAGGTGACGGGATGTGGAAAATGTGCGCCTGATTGTAAGGAACAAGCCAGCCCATGATGGCGCAGACCCGTTTTTCGTATCGAAGACAAAATTCTCATCGGTGTGTACAGTTTTTAGATTTAGTTTCGCACTAAAATGTTTCTAAGATCATTTACCAACTTCTTTTTTACAAGATCGAGAGACGAGACGCGTAAAATAAGCGGTTCTTAGAACTTCAATAGATGAACATTGCCATATACATAAAAAAGATGCCCACGAATTAAGAACCCCCATTTTCAAATTATATGTAAAAATGTACTACAAATTTTCAATTTCGTTTAATTTTGAGAACAAATTCGCCTACGTACTGTACATACTCGAAACTAAGCAATATGGGGGTTATATTTTAGCTGAAATATGACAATAACCCTAACGTAGCGGTCAATTGTGAAAATAGATTTATCGCCAGGACGTCTACTCTCTTTCTACGAAAAACGTAATTTCCAAATAAACTCGTGACTTTCCTACTCCGCTATGGTTAGCTACTTCGATCCGTCGTTTTGTCCGTTTAAATGTTCTAAGCGTTAGAACATTTAAGCTCAGCTTAATTTTTTGACCTTTTGACCACACATTAATGAAAATTCATATTTTGTCATATTTTAAATTACTTAGGGGATAAATTACCTTGCGGATAGGTTAGGCAAGTTGCAGTATACACCGTGGGGCGTCGGTAATACACAATATTCCTTCTCTTTTCTGATATTTAAAGTTTCATTCAGTCACGTATAGTTTTTGCACTCATAGCTTATTTGCTCGTAGTTCAGTGTGGCTAGGTTATTGACATTCGCCAGCACTCGTAACCTGTAACTGCGACGTAATATCAACTGCCAAAAGTGAAATTGACTCCCGGAAGCGATTTTATTTGTTCGAATGAAATCGAACAAACGATTCGATTTACCGCTGGTAACTGACCGTCGTCTCGTGTGACTCAAAAATACAGAACCTCTGAAATATTAGAAACAATGATCTTGATACAGACATCACACGTTACAAGGTTACAATATGTTCATTACACAATAACACTTTCTCCTCGAATAAAGTAGCTGTCACATCTCGTGTTTTTATCTTCTTAATGCCGTCTATTATCTTTGTATCGGAATGTTCTCTCTGCGTGTTGTGTGTTAGTTGTGTGAATTCTCTGTCTGATATGTTTGTATGCAAAATGCAATTGCCAATATTAATCATATATATAATTAATTGAAGCCATCTTGAGAACTCATTTAGTAAAGAGTGTTGTAGATCTCTGCTGTGATCTGTAGTTTTGTTGCTGATTACGTTCTTTTGTGAAATTCAATCGGTGTTAAGTATTGTTGAGGTGCTTTTGATATTATCGTCTCGATTGGCTCTATCTTCGCCGGTTGTTTCTAATGTATTTATAATAGCGTCGTTCGGTGTCGAGCTATCAGTCTTGTCAACTGAAACTAGATCAAGTGTACCGCAGGCTAAAGTTTTCGAGTTAATTTATGAAGTTGCAATACTTTTTAAAACATTCGCATGACGGGACTTGTGAGTCGAGTCCCTCATAGTATGCGACATGCGACATGCTCACCACATCAAGTATCACCATGAAGTAAATTAGAAGAAAAAATACCTTTAAGTTCTTACTTAGATTAAGTTTTTTTTATTTACTTTATGGTGATACTATTATTATTACTATTGGTCATTGGAGATGATCACTTAACCCTGAAATATCGACGAAAACTGGTCCATCCAAAAACGACTTTTGGACTAGGCAAAATCAATGGAATGGCTAATTATTTTCAAGGATATCAAAACAAACATAATAATCCTGCAACATACATGATAATTGGGTTTTAGAATAAAAGTGTTGCGGCAATATTCTGATCTACAAGTATAAACTAGATCAGATCAGTTTTATTTACTATGTTATCTTTAAATGCCGCTTCTCTCACACATATCCAAACCATCTGGGAAAATTCCAGTGGCACAGAAGTATTTCTAAAGTGGCTGATTGCACACAAACTAGTACCTCCCGAGATGCTGAAAGCATTCTTGGGCAAGCTTAGATTCCCTAATTGCCTCACTGGTTTTATGTATATCTGGTGTAATATGTACGTAGTGTACCTACTTAGCCCAAACAAGCCCTTTGCAAAGTGGAACTGTAGGAATTCTGTAAAATTGCCTTTCTAATCTCATAAAACTGAACTAATTCCAACTGCAATATTAGCAGTAGAGCAGAATCCTGCTAAGAAAATCAAGTAATTAAGAAATTGCAATAGTTTAGTAAGTTAAATTATTAATAATCATCGCAGTCGCTTTTCTATAGTGGTTTCTCGAAGAAGCGCCCCTCCGTGGGAATCTTGGAACGGGGCCGCGCATGAATAAGTAAACGACTGGCACATTGGTGGTACTTGGCATTTTCGATTGAATACCATTTTGTATTTTACGCATATCCTCGAGGGTAATTTTTACGTAACATGTTTGGAGGGCCGATCGTCTTTCCATCTTGATTTCTCTTATTGCCATCTCACGGTTTGTTGTGTTGTGATGTGATCCGTGGGAAATATGGAAACCAGAGTTGTTTGCATAAGGTTACGACATATTGCTTGCTTACCGACTATTGCTGACTAAATTTCATCAAACGAATCCCTTTACTGCCTATAATAACAGAGGAGGCGTAAACTGTGCCTATCGTGAAATTAATCTCCTCCTAATCACCTGAGAAACCTTTCCAATTAGCAAGGTAATTGGCTAATAGTCCGTTGCAAATTACCTGTTCACAATCTTAACGTTGTTTTAATAACTGCTACGCCTAAGTAACTACATTTTAGATAATATCACAACTAATTCAAACATTTCTGACGTGTTTTCTGCAAGTAATAGCCGCAGAATTCCATTTCACTTCGGTTTAAAATACGCATTCGCGTTGATCTCGAACGCGTTTGTTGTAATTGAACTTTCATTTCGAACCTAATATTAAACTTTTCCTACAAATGCCTCTAAGGCTTATCCGCATTACCATTATGATACATTGATGCTTGTTCACAAATTTTATTGACGAACACTTTTTTTGCAGTATGACTGTATCAGCCTTGAAAGTTTGCAATTGTGCGTAATCCGTCGTCACGCTTAATTACTACCATTGACTGTAGCGAAATTTATGGCATTCACGCCAGTATCAAATACCATAGGAGTGGTCGAATATAATTTGAACTCTTATTTATTAAAGGTCAAGCTGTTAACTTTCATATTTTACTGATATATAACGCAATTACTTGTAGCAACTTACTCGTAAAGATGAAAAAAATATTTTGTGCGTATATTTTCTTATTGCCCATTGTAAGTAAAGAGATTGTTTCATTATTAGTTATTTTTATTCCCAGTGAGTCAAGTTCAAGCTCATCTCCCCTGACCTTTACCAAAGACACAAACAAGTTGCGTTCTACTTAGGTCTCTACAATGCGCGTCTGCCCGCACGAGATCTGTAAAAACCTCTTTAGGCCAGCTGTCGCGGCGGTCGGCTCGGCTCAGAGGACTACTATTGTTCCACGAACCGATTTACTTAATATTCCTTTACTACTTCCACACTGTGATGAGGTTTTACGTGATAGGAATCCATATTGCCTTCTGTCGAACCACCTACGAACCAGCTATCATCATGAAATTAAAAAATATCAAAGTTTTGTTTCACATTTTGAAATTTATCAGAGTGAACAACCACTAATTTGTGACAGTTAACTTGAATAATGTATATTAATAGTTACACTGGTCTGACGACGTAATAGAATATGTAATGCTCAATAAAATCGTCAAATTAGCGGACATCGATTGTGGTTATGCCTAGCCTAGCGGCGGTTATGAAATGTTTGTATTGGGCTAGCCACAAGTCTGGCTACGCCATTCGCACACAGGCACATCTCTCACTTTCACCGAGCTCGCTCCGCGAATACCAACTGGGTCACACGGCAGATGATAGATAATCCCAAGCTACGGTTCTGAATCATTGAATTATTCACAACTGATCACCTCCAAGCCGTTACTGTTTATTAAGAGTATTGTCTGCAGAACGTACTGGAAATACTATTTGATACCTTATCGGGCAAAACTCAATTCAAACTTAGCATTCCTTATCTGCATGATGACGGTAGTTAGTGCGAATGTATGTATGTATTTTGCATTCCGTTGCGATAAGTCAAGTCTTCGTTGTCATTGATTTAATTTATCATCTTTCTCCAACGATGTTTTGATTGTTGCTTCATGGGCAATACCATAATGGTACCGTTTCCTACCTAATCAAACTATCACGGGGAACCTTGGCACTGCTTGACTATATTAGCGTAGGCTCTGAGGTCGTTGTGATTTCGTCGTCGACTGTTTGCGTGTCCGATGGCATTTTAAATTCTGATGTATGAGAGACACTCATCCGTATAATTGACGTCGAGTATGAAATAATCACAGTTGCCGTAAAACTTCCGACCGAAAACGATTTAGTTTCCGTCGGTTCACAGGAGCTGAACATAGAATTTACGTCAGCATCTTAAGTATCGATTAAAGCCTCGAAGGATTTAGTGTACAATAAAACTCATGTGTAGTAGTTGCGTGGGTCTGATGTATTTATAGGTGTCTTTAGTTATGACTTCATCGCATCGCCTCGCTCTGTTGACATTTCTGATGTGATCATAATAGTTGTATCCGAATGATTTGCTGGTTTGAGCTTATTCGATTCAAAACAAACACGATTAAGTTGTCATTATAACATTGGGAGTTCGGCATTCAAGGTTGATTCTTATAAGGGGCCAGTTTTTGCGGTAATCCTAGTTTTAAGCAGAAAACTTGTGAGTAACCAGGTTTCAGCTTTCAGGTAAATCGGATGACTTAGAATGAGTCAGTGCCAGGGCTAATCATTCCTTTACTTCCTGCCCGCTAGGCTAATTATGTGTTCTATTAGTTCCACTAGACGCGAAAGCTTCAATAATGTTACGTTACGAGCTGCGATTCGCTTGGATTCTTTAAATCACCTATATGTATAATTTAGTATTTTATTACTGAACGCTTTGAACTTCTAGGTATACAATTTCTACATTTCCTGCTTCCTTCGAGGCTTGAGGCGATATGAATAACAAAATCGCTTTTTTTCTTCACCGGCCCATAGGCCTGTATCCGTATATAGATCACGTCCGCCTGGTCTATTCTTTAGGGTTATTTTCCAGGCGCCTAGTCTCGTCTTTACTTATTCTTTGCAATCGTAGGAATGTTTCCTGTTTTACCATAAAAAAGTCTCGCTCGTGTTGATTAGAAACCTTGCAGATTCCATTCAAAGTTGTTAAACTCGTGCGTTTGACCATGTTTGGCGCATCCAATGAATTATGTATCAATGTATTTGTTCCTATTGAAATTCTTTTTCTTTGCCGCCGTGTCCGTTCGACTGGTCGCCCTTATTTGGGAATCAGTGATTCACTTCATTTTGTTGTCGGACAAGTCTTGTATTGACTTTGTACTTTTGCAATGCATGTATTGACGTTAGGTGGGTCACAGACTCTCAAGACGCTCAAGTCTCGTCGAACCATCCTATGTTTTAAAAAACTAGAATTACATTAATAAAACAGATGTTGAATACAATGCGGTCTCGAACAGGTGTACGCGATTCATTAATGCAATGAAAAAGCTTTCTTGTCGTGAATTATAAAGCAAAATGCATCTGGTAAATAGCATGTGATGCTAGCAGATGTATTTCATATAAAGTTAAGCAGTATTTATAGTTCCATATTTCTTAATTAAGTGAATCTCGATATGAGACGCGTGCTGACTAAATGGCGCTCATAATTTTATTGTAATTAATAATTAGAAGACATGCAATATGCAACCGTGGTTATCAGGCTGATTTGAATAATGTGTATCTTTTTATCTCCTTTCTCTTTTATTTTCTTCGTCGTGTTTCGCTAATGTAATTTCAATATTTTATTCTTTCCTAAGTACACTAATTTAACTGCAGATGTAATTTGTCTGTAGGTGAATTTTTGTAGTTATCGGCACAAAATGAGATGACAAATATTTATCTGTTAGATAGTAATGCTTTGAGTAAATACTGAGCATTATTCAGCACTCGTCTTCTGTTGCCTAAATCGTGAAGCGTTAAAAAAATGTTCGTTTTGTTATCCCAGTCTGTTGCTTGGAGGTAAAGCAAGACAGACGGCTGAGGCTGTGATATTGAGGTTGTGGGGGTGGCGTGGGCGCGCAACCTCAGCGGCCCGCGTGGGTCGCAGGTGCCAACGCACCTTTCCAGTTTCCACGCATCGCCAGCACCGACCGCCTCGTTCCGAGCCGCCAGCGTTACTTCATCACTGTCCACTGCGTCACTCAACCCATAACTTAACCACCCGTCTATAGTTAATCCTTAATCTTCATTAACTATCGCTCCACAATTTGATTCTCATTTGTTTCAGCTCGTTAACTTTTTGTACTATTGCATTGGAGCTGCAGTAGATAATCGCGTGCTAAAACCTTATTTGTCGTTAAATGTACCGTTTATGCCTCGACCATTCGCAGGGAAGGATGGATGTTACTGCTAGAAACGGCTCTTTGTTCTCATCTGCATTAGGAGTCTTGTCTGCGAGTTGGTCAGCACTGATAGAGCAGCTGACATTTGTTATGTAAATCAAATGACTTTAAAAACTTCCATGTTATCTTTGAGATTTTGGTTGACTCAAATGGCTTCAAATCGTGTAAATATAATCCAAAACTATTTTTAAAATACCGTCCGATGGAGCGCGACATTTGTTTTGAGTTACGCTTCAAGTGTCACGCTTTGATGCAGACTGGTCGCTGCGGAAATGCAATCTTCCGGCCGCTTGGCCAGACGTCAAACCGACACCTTGAAGCCATGGGAGAGAGTGAATGCTGGACGATTCCGCTAATTATTCTACAATTAACTAGTACGAATTCAGTAGTAGAGAGTGGCTCGCCCGCTCCACTTGTCATATGTTATAGCGTGGTGCATGAAAGTACTTAATAGTCGAGTCTTTACGAGCGAAACTGCGTCCGACGCTGGCAAATTGAATTTGTCTGCCCAGACTATGTTTATGCTTTTAAAAAATTGTGAGGTCACCGCCTTTGTCGCAACACTTAATCGAATTCAATTCGTTTTGAGATCACGTCATGCTAAGTTTTCTAGCAATATCCAGTCATATTTTGCTAGTTTCAATGTGAAATATTGTTTTGGCTGCCTTGTATGTAAATGACAGCATGAATACTGTGGTAGCATACACGGCATTCCGCATACTTATTATACTTTGGTATTTTCCTAATTATGTAAATAACATTTGCGTTTGTAAGTAATGGGCGTGGCGTCCTATTTCTAATTGATTGGAATGGGTCGGAGCCGGTCCAGAATGCTTTTAGTAGTCGCATCCGCAGCTTAGTAAACATCCGCATAAGTCTTATAGTAGATCACTTACCGTGAATTGGAGAACCCACATACTGCATCTATCAGCGGCTGCTATCTGCAACATAATGTATAGGAAATCACCATCTACGGGTAAAGCTTGCCCAATAAAATGCTAATTCTACGACGTTCTCACGTTTACCGTAAAATTGTACAGATTTGTAAACAACGCCGTTGTTTGATTGTTTGAAAACATCGCCTTTGTATCGCCGTTCGTAAATTGATCTGCAAGTGCCGTAACGTAAGTGTAACATCTGATTTTTCAATTACTATAATATTTACTGTAATCTTGTACATTGTTATGTGTAACTGTTGATAGAACAGTAGAACAGCTAGGATTAGCGTTCTGTTATTATGTGAGCAAAACTGCCCACTAAACGTTTCCACGCTTGGACTTGGGGCCTTGTCTCGCAAGGAGAAGGAAAGAGCCATAATCCACCATGCGGGTTGGTGGGTTGACACATGACCTCGAAATATTCTAGGCATATGGCGGTTTTCTCACAACGTTTTCCTTCACCGTTTTAAGCTAACGTTCTATTACTCTACAAATATATTTTTTTGCGATCCTGGTAGAAATGAAATTTAAGGTCATGACAACGAATGTTGTAAAATATTCTTTCCTTAAAGCGATTAAATAAAGGAGGAAGATCCTGCTGGATTTGTAGATTCGTTATTTATTGAGACACAGACAAGTC
Organism: Ectropis grisescens; assembly: GCA_017562165.1. Lineage (NCBI taxonomy): Eukaryota > Metazoa > Arthropoda > Insecta > Lepidoptera > Geometridae > Ectropis > Ectropis grisescens. Next base: position 25,758,772 of record CM029770.1, read on the forward strand.
TCCTTTTTTTGTCTACAGTGTAGCGTGCCTACCTAGAAGAAACAGATTCACTCTCGACTTGAAGACACTGGGAAAAACTCACTCAGACCTCAGACAACGCATTCCACAGCCTAGATGAAACGAAAGTGGTGTCAAACCGCGTTCCATAAACATTTTTCTCACACAATACATATAAATTTAACTTTAATTAACATTTCTCTGAGATTACAATTAAAGTAGTCATTAAATAGATTATAGATAAACAATAGTAATGCGTTACTCTAAACTCTTAACTCATTTAAAACGTTTCTATCTTTTAGTAGATAAAAATTATTCATAACCTCTACATCACGTTAACTGTTGTCTTTACCATTGCATATCAGTTATCAGCTTCTCGATAACTTACTCATATAGTTCTAAAATGTATATCTATGTAAAAGAGTCTTTGAACGCGATTTGTACCTCTTTCAAAAGAAAATTATTTCTTACTATTTAGTTGGATTTTCTGTAAAAGCCTGTTTTTTAATTTGTTTGAGAACTTAGGATATGATCGTGCTATTATTTTTGAGAATATCACCAGTCATTATCTTGATATATTTTGTTTTGTCAATGGTTGCCGAGGCGTCCAACCGAGCAGCTTCCCTATTCGGGAGTCTCCGGGGTGTATTTTTAACACGGCGGCATGCGGCGGCACGGCCCGCCCTATGCTTTATGATTTATCGACGTTCTTGATACCTTGCTCTATCGATTTCTTCTTGTTTCTAAGGCGAGGCTTGTTTGTCCTTTTCTTTACCTTCTGTACAGAAGGTAAATAAACATACAGGTATACATACATCATGTATAATATATAAAAGTAGACAGTTACAGGCCTGTGGACAAAATTTATGGGTCAAATGAATCACCAGTAGACCTATGTAGAATGATAGAAGGGTATTTTTCCGACAAAAATTACAACAAAAAAAATTAATTTTACAAGTTTATAGTTTCAATATCTCATCTAATCCAATATTCCGCAATACCGTACAAAAATCATGTGACAAGGAGAAATTATCTAGAGTTGCAACCCCATATCTGCACCTGCACTCAGTTGGACAGCTTTCAAGTGACGGCATAATGCTGAATCTTATTATTTTATACACTTCTATCATCCTACATAGGTCTCCTGGTTGTTCATTTGACTCATAAACTTTGTTCACGGGCCTGTAGTCTTAATACTAAATGTTTAGTCATTCACAGGGTGTTTACTGTTTACTAATTGTTACACGCGCTACTTCACATGAGTAAATACATTTATTGATCGACGTTTTATGAAACAGCACCATCTAGCCCCAAACCAAGCTAAGCTTGCTTATACATACTGACAGGATAAGCAGGACATTCGCCTGATGGTAAGCTACATGCCTGCCTAAAACAGTATTTGTACCACGTAGTTTGTTACCACGTAGTTATTTGAATGAATGAAAAGAACACTGTCTAGCACTCCACGTTTTTAATAATGTACCATAGATTCAAAGTCTCATAGGAAGCTATCGACAAGTTATGATTTTCTCTTAGGGATTGTGTCCGGAATGATTTAATCCATCAGACGATCAAGACTAACTAGGATACATAGCTCAACACATCAGCAAACTGAAGTGGCAATGGGCCGGTCATATCTTCGCGGAACCTATACAGACACTAAATGTGCGATGTGCGAACGTAGTATAGAACACTCTAAGAATAGCTGGAGTGACGATATTTATGAATGATAGTTTTAGTAGGCAGTGTAGTATAATGTGGAAACGTAAAACTGAAGGCGAACTTTGGGAGAAGCCTATTTAGAGCGTTGTGGTAGAAAAGGCTGATGATGACAAATTGTCGTAATCTTATCACTAATAGGATTAATTCCCATTTTTGCGAACTGTTAAATTTGTACTACAGTTTAGAATTTTTTGTTATAACGTGCCATTACAATTTCTATCTATCAACGGATTTCATCTCGACTATATTTATTTGCACGTAATTATTTGCTAACAACAAATTAATAACAGAGAGTTATATGTTGCGTGTATGGTTACTTGCGTGTTGTATGTTCGGTAACCGTGCTAAACGATGGTACCGTGATGGTAACCATGGACCCTGGTGCTTATCGGTATACGGCGCTGAGGTATCGACTGTTTTACTGACCTTGACATTGCTAGACTGAGCTTGATATCTTGTTCCATGTTTTTGCATAACATTTGCACTATTTAATGAATTAAATTTGTAAATATTGTACTCTAACTATTGACTATCATACCGTGTCTCGTCAAATGATATTCAATTACAAATTCATCATTCGTGAGTCACCTACCCTTATTATACTTTATGTGGGGTTGGTACAAAATATCCGCTTTCTCTTCATATCCATCATACTATGCCTAATCATACATTTGTACCTTTGGGATTAGAAATTAATTATCAATAATTTGTTTAGTCGTGAAATTTGTTTTCATTTCGTTATGCTATCATATAGAGCTATCATGAGAGCAAAATTACACCAGAGTTGTTAGCAATAATATCTCCCGACATCCATCTATAATTAAGGCAAATAAATAATAGACTTTCCCAATACCGTATTTGCTGTAACTGGCACGCGTCGTCCTAAAGCAGATGTGCCCTCCTTACACAATAACTACTATATTCGTGTCAATAGCTGGTTAGTTGCATTAAAATTAGACGTCGGCGTAGCGTATGAATCTTTCACTTTTATTGATTCAAGCGATTCATAGCATTGTTCGCATAGACGAATTGGGACAAGGATTCCAGTTCGGTTCCAGTTATTGACCAACGCGTTCACAATAAGCGGACGTTGGCCATACACAACACTGGTACGGCTGTTGACAGTATGTAATTAAACAGTACGTATCGACAATTGTCGTCAAATGGCTAGAAGGACGTTCGCTGATTATTGAACTGAAATAATATTGTACCGAGTCCTTTGCAGTCGACAGCATCGCATCTTGACGTAATCTTAAATAAAACCTGAAATGTAGAAATCGATGCAAGACGGTAGATATACATCGATAAATTGTGTGAAAGATGATTGGGAGTGCAAGGAAATTTGAGAAATGAAGATTGAAGTTCGATAATAATGAGGTAGTGTACTCTTGGTAGATAAAACTGTCCTGAAACACAAAAAGCTGTGTTAATCTAAGGTAAAAGAAAGCGGAGTAGAAACTCCGAAAGTTGGAATAAGCGACGCGTCACGGAAATCCACGAATCCATGTCCAAGGCTGGACAAGCCTAGGTTGATAATGATTTAGTCTAAAACAAAACCATTGCTCCAAACCCCACAGTTTCTGCACAAATAGTGCTTAATTATTGATGAAAATGTTTCTATTGTTCCAGTCGAAGCAGCGGGCTTCGATCAAATGGCTGTTATCGAAGGCTTTCAACAACCGGGTGCCAGAGAATCTTCAGGAGCCGTTCTACAGGGATCATGAGGTGAGGAGATATAAGACGTATATAATTATTGCTAATCCAACTGGTAATATAAGCCAAATAAAAAAGTTTTGTTACAGCACGATTCATAGAAATTTTACTGAAGCCTCATTTACCTTAAAAATGATATGTCAGGTGTTTAACGGATTAAATGTTTAGCTGAAACCTTATGAAAGCACACGTATTAGTTTTGTAACGATAACGTCCGATTTCATAAGAGCGAGGTCGTACATTTTGAATCCTGCCCACTTTGAGTATTTCTGCAAGTAGAGTAAATTTATAATACAAGTTTGCTATCACAACTTTAACGGTGAAGGAAAATATTGTGAAAAAACAGACGTGTGCATTTATCCAGAATGCCAAATTATAGCTTTGTCTATTTCGATGTGTGAAGGCCCCGAGTCGTAACATAAAGTAGGCTGATTCTTTTAATGCAATTTAATTGTAATTTCCTTTCTCTTCTCTAAGTGTTATTTATTTAAAGCGTCAAAGTAAGTGATAAGCAACAATCTAGATTCATTGTGGCACTTACGTAAGTTATGTTCAAAGGCTTCACTCAAATCACGACAGTCAAGTCGTGAATGTGAAGATAAAAGATCGTTGGCCCCTCTCCCCCGTGTTTACAAAGTTCTCACGTTCAGTTTTCACTACCTTTGTGTTAGTTACTGTCTGTTTGTTTTCCCCATACTAGTATTGTTTGCGTCTTCTACGATTGAAAACGTTACCTTTCCTTATAGTATCAGCAGCTGGTCAATTGTATGTAATTCCGCATTCTAAATATAGATATTGTTTTTGATGAAACTACGTCTGTCGTGTGCTATATTTATGGTTGCAAAATTATATCTCGTTGCAAGTCTCCTTGCGTCGGTTTTGTAACCAATATAAATTGCTCAAATTAACACAATTCGGAACTCATTTCATATCCTTGTGCTTGACGGAGTTTCGTGTTACGATAAGTGCTATTGTTGAAAGATTGAGGTCGTTCGGACCGCTATTACAGATTTTAAAACTAGCCTGAATAGTGTCCAATAGGAAGCTTGGCAACTCCGTTCATTGACTAAAGAAAAGGCATATTTTTTGTACTTATTTCATTGTTTCATTGTATACAAATAAACAAGTAAGAATAAAAAGATTTACTATTATTATAAAAGCGAAATTGGTATAGATGGTGGTGTAGATGTTTGTAAATCTTCTGCATGATGGATTTAGGTGAAATTTGGTCTCGGTATTGATAATAGTCACATACAACATCATATAACATATAACACATACGCTATTTTTTATCGTGTGACAATTATTTATAGGAAAGGAAAATACTCGGGTAAAACCGCGAGACGATGCCAGTTTACAATAACCTCAACATGCGAATGTCGTTCTTATTAACATCTTTCTTATTACACAAAAATAACTTGATATTGGTAATCCTTATCTTCATCTTATTAAGTTGGGAGTTAAACATATTAGACCCGAAAAGGTGAAGCAAAATTCACAGGGCTTTGTTGGTTTCGAATTGGGTAAGTGTAGCCTACTTTATGTTATCACTGTAGGACCGGACCTAGGGCCTTTTCTATTCTCTCACAAGGAGAGTCATCGTAGGCCATAAGTTTTCTTAGAACATTTTCGGTTTTCATGCATTCCGGTTTTCTTTCACCGTTGACGTCAGTGATGGTGGTGGTACTTTGTATTTGTGAAAAATATTCATAGATACTGTCGGGAATCAACCTACGAATTCAAGATTGTGAAGTACAACTCTCTCTCCACTGGGCTTCCAGGCTTTCACGGCTTTTTTTATTTCAAATTGACCCCCCTCGTTTATTCGCCCTTTCATATAACGTGCTCGTATCTGTGCCATCTGATAACTCTATAAATGGTTTATTGTTAACACATGTCTCACAATGTGTTATATCATTATGTTTATTATTGCCAGCTCTCAATTTGATTTCTTAAACTGTTACGAAAGTGAAAATGTCATAAATGTTCGGATCAAACCAGTTTTTGGGACGAGAGGATGTTATTTAGTTCTTGCATAATTTTAAAGAAGTTATTCTGGTTAATTAGCCACCGCGACGCCTAGAATAACTTTAAAAATAATATTCATTTATGCGACATACTCGTACATCCCGATTTTAAGTTTGGAGTAGGAATCTCTTTGGTGTAAACAACGTTTTCTGAATAATGTATTCCGACAGCACGTTTCCGAAATCGTCTTCGACACAAATAATACACCTGGGTCCCGTAATACCGTGTCGTTCGCCGTTAAATCTATGGTAAAGCGATATTTATCATAGAGTTCTGGTAACGAGCTGGTTACTGCCCTTGAATAAAAGTTTCAGGTTGTGCTTAGGTAGAATATTGATCCATCCCAGTCGGTTACGTGGTAGTGCCACGGGAGTCACGCGAGCTGCCTCAGTGCTGATAGAATGCTCTTTTGGGAGCGCCCTGTGGTAATATGATAGTGTACAATACTGGATTGTAGCCGGGAATGGCCGTTACCAGGAGAAATCGCGATAGGGGTGATAAAGGCAACACTATTGTTATCATTATTGCGGTGAGTAGACGGGGATTGTGGCCTATGTAATGTCGTGTTTGTAGTGACTACGGTATTAGGATTGTGTTTTAATGTTCATGTTCATATAAATTTACTGTCACCGTAGAGAGGGCAGGATGGTCAGCAAGAGATTAAAATTAAATTAGCACGATAAGGCAACTTGGAGTTATGAAGCATGTGTTTCACGAGATCTTGGACTAGGCAGCCTAAAACAAAAAAATCTGGCTTCCTCTCGGTTATATCAACGTAATTTCGTTAGTGTCTAGCGATTGATAAAGTATTGGGAGGTACATCATCTAGGTAACTTGCCATCTATTTCAAAACAACAACAATTCAATAAACAACGGTTGAAGAAAATTGTTGTTTGTCTTAATAACTCTGCTTGTGTTGTGCCCATTCCAATCAAGCGTAAAATCTACCATAGTTTTGGTACCGTTCGACGTCTAGACGTTGATCGCCCACTTATTTTATGCGGGGCCAACGCTGCTATCGTCCATAATCATAAGCTTGCCCTTGGGCTTTGTAAACTTGTCCGATATTTACGATATGTAGGCTATTTCTAGATTAGCTCAGGCCAGGCCTGTCTCCTGACTAATGTCGATTTCCGAGAACTTTCCGCTTTTATCGCAGCCCTGCTTTGAACGGATGTCCATTAACGACTGTTGTTGCGAACACCTCCAAACTGGGCCTAAAATATACGAAACACTACAAATAAACGAGGAATGAGCTGCCCATTCAAATTCCTAATGCCTACATCTAAGGTACGGAGGTCCTTACGATAAATAGTCGTATAATAAAATACATCTGTTATGTCTTTACGATAAGATATTTCGTTATCGTGAAAGGTCTTTCCTTTTTTAGAATAAACGTAATAAGGCTTAACCTGAGATAAATAAACGCGATAAGAGTGTACAAAACACAAAAGAGCTTGATGCAAAGCAACATGTAAATGTGAACCAAATTACTAGAAAAAAAATCGCACAGAAGTTACAAAAACTAATGTGAATGTTGTACATTTCTTAATGTTTAGGAGATTAATGTATAATTTTGTAATTTAGTTTGAAATAGGAAAAAATCAGGCAACTCCCGCTTAGGCTTGTACCTCATGCAAAGGCTGCCACAGTGCCACAACTATCCAGCGAGGCGATATAAATAATGGCCATGTTTGCACCGGGTGCCGTTCGGAGTGCGTTACTAGGACATCGACTAGTACTTGTGTAAATCAAAGTTAATAATTATATTAAGGTTATTTCACACATTATTATTATATCAAAGAACATTACACAAACCTATGTATTTTTAGTGAATGTTACACAGGACAAACCCTAAATTGTAATAGTATGACTTAGTCACAGCTTCTGCATTGTGTATAAACTTTATATCACAGACTGTCTAATACATGTGTTTGATTATATATATTTTGACTTGAGTCTATTCTTCCCTCAACAATAGTATTGAAATGCAATTCCTCATGGTTTTTGTCAAAATTATGTTAGCGATCGATGGTAGTAAATTTTCGCAAACGCTTCTCTACGAAGCTTGCTACAGTCTCTGAGATTGATTAAAATTAATTAGAGATACGTGCCTGTATAATATGATCCTACTAATATTAAAAATTGCATAATTGTTGTTCAATCACGTCGGAACAGCTGAACGGATTCGGTCTACCGTCTGACTAAAAATGTCTTAGCTTTGATTTGATCTCTCTTTTCTTCTCGCTTGATATGACAGGGACAGCAATAGCAAAGTCATAGCCAGTTTAGTTAGGCGGCAGAGGGGCTGGTTGGAATTAGAAACAGATTATAGCCTGGAATAGCACATACGCTACTTGTTATACAGCACGAAAATAATGGAAACCAGAACTACGCGAATAAAACCGCGGGACGTTGCTGGTAATAATTAATGGTAAAATCTATTTCAAACGGGTCCCAGTAATAAATTAATATTAGTCGATATTTTTCAGGCACGGTCCCAGCCTCGAATTTTGGAGGGGGTCACCAGTACGCCAGTACCAGTGCCACCAGTAGCCTCAGGTTTTGGGGTCTTTTGTGGGTCATCAGTAGAAATACAATAAATCGAGTAAAAAATACTTTATACTAGTAGCGCCCCACGATTTTACTCGTGCAGTTCCCGTTCAAGTTGTTTTCCCGCGTTAAAAAATAGTCGTATGTACTATTAGATATTTTAAATTTTCTTTGATTTTTAGTTTAACGTATACGATTTTGAGGGGAAGGGGTCATGTCCCCTGTGACCCCCCCCCCTCTCGGACCGCGCATGATTTTTCACACAGCAAAGCAAACTACGCAAAGATTTAATAAGTTTATCTTAGAAGTCTTGAAGTTTTATAGCATCATTGGATACCAGTTAAATTGGTTACTAGAACTAGTTAATTCATAGTTAGAGATTGCTTTGATTCGTTCAATTTCGAAAACTTAATTTTATTATCGTATTTTTCATTCACGATACTACACTTTTTTGAGTCTTCGCCGACTTACCGAGCAAATAGCTACTCTGGCCGGTCACAGTTCGGTGGTTCGCGTAATGTATCCTAACAGTAATTTAATTTTCCTCTTATCAAAATTTACCATTGTTTGCTATCAGCCATTTGACAGACATGTTTATTGATCCAAAGCTGAGCCCGAGATGTGTCGTTACTCCTACGTTTCAGTTCGAGACTTCAGTCTCAGTTGCATAGAGAAGTATACGAAGTTGGATGAACTCTGAATAGAGGTTGCAGAGATGTTTCTTTTGTCTCAAGCGAGTGCAACGACCATTCAGATAAAATGCCATCAATTATTATTATCACTACATCAATCAGGATTTAGCACGTTTCGTCTTTAAAAACGGTAGATATAAATTCACAACAAAGAATGGATATGAAAATTGAATCTGTTCTGCTTCGTCAGTGTCGTTTCAATCTTTTCTATGTCGGAAATAGATCTTAATGAACGCATTCACAATTTTCACATCTTTTTTTCTCTTTTTGGGAATCCTATACCCTAGGTCATAAGGTTCAAAATGCAATGTTTGTTGGTTAACACGCCAGAAAATTAAAATTTGTATCGTTGCTCGCCGTAAAAATAGTCTGTTCCATTTCCGCCTTTGGGTAAATATGAACTTTTGTCTCTTTCACTGGTGACCGTTGGATTTACTGCTCCTGTGGCTATTGAATTTACTTTTTCGCATTCTTGTCTGTAACTGAGGAAGTAATAAAAGTCACTGGATAAGGAAGTGGGCGAAGAAATATCTGTATCCGTCGAATTAACCTTCTTTTGATGATTAGTAGATTTCATTTCTTGATCTTATAAAAAAATAACTTTCTGTAAGACAGCGAAGAATATTTTAATTTACGAATACTTCATCCTCCAATGTTTTCGAATAATGACTCAAGATTCGCAATTTAAAATGTTTTACTCTAACTGTTTAAAATTTAAAACGTTGACTCAACGTAGAATTGCGTTTTGCATGATTCACCAATTATGAGAAATCGATACTACTGATAGCTCTATTTCTTTGTTATATGACGTCGAACTGGGCAGAACGGCTTCGATCCCTCATTGAGAAGAATTGATATTTTAATTTACTGAAGTCTCAAGACACTATGATTTTAGGTCCAGTTTCATTACGGTATTCCGAAGGAGACTGTGGAGTCTGGAGCATAGACGTAGAGTTCCTGCTTGTCGGCGTATTACCGGCTCCATATAACGAGTGTACTAAGAAGTTGTACGACTTTTAATCACACCTCCGTTCCGATACTGAATATCAATGTTTGGCAAATCACTTCACTAATTAGCATTCGAGATACTTCGCTCTTTCGCACGAAACGACTTGAAAATTTGCTTATCCGTACACCTGTAGCCTGGAATAAACTACCTGTGGTAGTGTTTCCCCCAGATTATAACTTGGGTGTCATCAAACGAGGAGTGAATAGGTTTGGGGTAAGCGTGTTACATCTTAGACTTTAACTGCATGGATAAGGTGAGTTAAGGTCAAACGTGTACGCCCATTAATTAAAAAAAAAGGGTTTAAAGACCAAAACTCAGTCGAATTCTATCTAGACACACGTCAGCCAAGTTCATTCAAGTAAACTGGCGTACCGCACCATGTATAATATTACACGACCCATTTGGAGCTACGAGTATTTACATTTTACAGAGTGAGAAAGGTACGAAATCCGAATGTTGTCGTTGTGATATTTGTTACGAGTAGATTAATTTTGCAACATGGGTCGACGATACCATCTTTATCGTGGGTCCAACTTGGACACGATCGGCACAGGACCGAGGAAGATGGCATGAAAAAAAGAGGCCTATACCCAGCAGTGGGATAAGAAAGGCTGTGGATGATGATGAGATTAATTTTAGGTAAACTGTATTTGTCGCGACTAATTTCTAAAATAGCAGTACGTGAAATAGAAGGAAGAATGCGTCCAAGTGCCCGCAGTGCCGAGGACGCGGCGCCGTCTCCTTGACCCGAGGCCGTCGAGAACCGAGACACCTTCCATTCCATAACACTCGTCCCTTTGTAATACCACCGTCATTTGTCTCGCAACTTTAATTTTACACACGGCATGGAGAGATTTAGAACTCATTGGAATTCAAATTGTTTGTTTTTGTTGGGAACTGGTCGGGAGCGTGCCCGTTTAATGTTTTATTTACATTTGGAATTATCTCTGATGTGTGTTTATTAACATCATAAGATTGATGTGATTGCTGTATCAAAATGTACTCTTAAAATTCTAACATCGATTGCTTTTTGGGCAATTAACACGTCAGATGTTGAATCGAATTTAGGAGTCTAATTCAATTTTCGTATAATTACGAGTTATGTCTATGTTACTAATGGTACTATGGCCAAGTGAGATTAGCTAATAAACTCATTTATAGTGAATGAGCTATTCGAACTAGTATACTGACGCAATCGAAAAAAAAGGTCTAGTCGGTCTGCGAAGGCGACGTGATCACGTCTCGACATGGTAAAGCAATTCCTATACCTAGCAATATGAGCTGAAGTTGCCTGAACTTTTGTACAAATATTGTATATACTCGTATGACTGCTAGTTATAAGGTTTAATCCTACAGTCTATATTTTACCGTAACTGTCTGTTTCAAAATAAATCGTTATAATTATCGTCGCAGTATTTATGTATGGATTTTAGCTCTTTTATTATAAACAGTTTTTTTTATTAATTTTAGCCACTCCACAGACTCCGGGGTCCGTGACCTTTGTCATTACAATTTTTTTTATATATTTCTTGGATTAGGAGAAGGAGGGGAGGGGGGAAGGGTTTAATATTTTAAACAGTTAATACAATTAAATGTTTATTTTCAGTTTTTATTTCATTTCATGTTCATTTCATATTCATTACAATAAAATTAAGTCCTGCTAATATTATAAATGCGAATGTTTGTCGGTTAATCACATCGGAACGTCTGAACGGATCGGGTTGAAATTTGAAATACAGTTAGATTATGGTTTGGATTAGCTCATAGGCTACTTTTAATCACCAGAAATTAAACTGAAACAGGAACTACGTGAGTAAAACCGTGGAGCACTGCTAATATTTAATATGAACGTAATGACTTTTTTTTAGCATAAATGTAATAAAAGTAAATAAATAAATATTGGTGGACAATTCACACACAACACCATGTGACCCCAAGCTAAGCAAAGCTTGTACTATGGCGGCTAGATAGCTGATATAATTAATACATGTATAATTTTAAATACATACTTATTATAAATAGAAACACCCAGACACAGTGCAAACATTTGAATTCATCACACAAATATTTGCACTGGGTGGAAATCGAACCCACGACCCTCGGCTGCGCAGGCAGAGTTACTACCCACTAAGCCACGAGGGCAGCCGATAATTACATTTAATGTATATTTCTAATATTACTTTTTGTAATTCTAAAACTACCTAAATAAATGCAGAGCCTAACTTGACTAGCCGGTGTATTATCAAATTTTTTCATACCAACAATTCTTCAACATGATAATCTACCGTTAAATTAATACTCATAACGTATAACTGCATCGTTGCAATGCGCCGTCATAATTTCGGCTCGGTATTTTGAATACCGTCGACCCGACTCGCATGTGTATGTGTTTTGTGCGGCATGAATAAGATGTGTGACATTGCGGCCATGCGACGCGACATGATGTGACACGGCATTGACTGGCGTTTCAGCTTATTTGAACTGTGTCACATTGTTTGTTTTGTTTCGTAATTCCCTTTTGAGTCTATCACGACCGTGTCACAGCGCTTCATTTGTCAATGGACTTCCTTTAAAGTATCGCTTCTTAATTTAAATTCTACAGAGTTACCTTCGATTAGTTGAATGCGAGAAATATGTTGTTAACGTAGGAATTTGACTAAAGTGAGAGTTATCGAGGCCGATGCAGGCAATGTACGATTACAATTTCATGCACGGTTTACACTGGCATATAAATTGTGCGAAGTCTGAAAACAATGCGGCGACGGTAGGAACTTCTATTTAGTACCGAATTAAAAATGCTTGTTTTTTTTTTAAATAAAATTACCTATATATTATGTTGGCTTATGGTAGCCTCTACTGCCTATCCGATTTTGGGCTGGCGCAGAAGACACAGGGTCCCACTAAATTATCTTATTAACTATACATACACATACGTAGAGGATATTTGAAAGAATTCCATAAATGTATCTACTTGCTATACTCACCGGATTCAACGAGTAGGTACCTAGTATATCTTGTACGGCTAGCAAGTACAAGTGCGTGTACCTCAGACTCAAAACTACAACTTTTGCTAACGCTTTACTCGTCCTCGTTGTTTGAAACTAAATGTTTAAAAGTACATTAAATCGTTTATATTTTGCTACTGCATGCATGCTACGTACGTTACCTCTAAATAGCTAATTTACTTAGTACTAGTAATCAGTCAACGCGATGTGTTAATGTTAAGATTGTCTATGCAAGATTCATAATTGTAATGCTTGTCTAACAATAATATCTGGCGGCTAAGATAGCGTAACGCTTCCGACATTTAATACCCAATGAGCAGACAAACAAATCGAATATTTTCTTATCCGGTTTCATATTAAAATTAATTGATTTCAGATGACACACCCCATGTTTCGTCACAGCAATACATTAAATTTATCAAGTCACAAATCAATAATTAGCAAAACACGTCATAAATTATACTTTTATATTACAAACTCACACGTAAACATTACGATATGACGGTTAATAGCAATAAAATAATGTAAACAAAGAAAAATGAATCATAAAATCAAAAGAAGGAAGAAAGTTGTCAAAGACAAAAGCCTTCACGTATCATTAATTACATGATATTTACCGTGATTGTCGCTCTACTATGTAACCAAGACAAATCCTACTAATACTGTAAATACGAAAGTTTGGATGTTTTGCTCAATCACGTCGGAACACTTGAACGAATCAATCGGGTTGAAATTTGTTACACAGATTTTTGTCTCAACATTTATATCAACACTAGCTGTACCATGCCACGCTTCGCTGTGGCACATTGTGATGCAAAAATTAGATAAAAACAATCCTTGATGCGGATTATATATCATTCTAAAATTTCAGCTCGATCGGTGCAGAACTTTTTTGAGTTTTTGAAGCGTACACAAACCAACATAACATTTATATATATAGATAGAGATTATATTAAAGCACACAACGACACGCACAGAATAAATACACTTCACAGAGCACGGCCATCGCGGGTGTCATGGCGGCACCGACGCGGCCGAAGTGCCGATCTGCGACTAGCAAATCTTCGTGCAGCACGCGTAGATGGTGATGCAAGGACAGCAGCATCCGCCATGTCTGTAATAACACATTTGCTACTTTACATCTCGGGAAAATAACGAGAATTGAAACTTCGCGAGTAAAGTGCGTGTCGTTGCTAGTTTCACATAATTAATGATATGTTTACTATAGTGACATAGTGAACAACCGTAATGAACCTTATCATTTCCTCGGTGTCTTTAAGTTAGAGCGAATCGATTTCATCTAGATAAGCACACTCCATCATAAGACTGCATCGTCGCTTAACATCAAGGGAGATCGAAGTCAAGTGCACAATACTCGTTGTTAAAAAGTTAGAAAAAATTAACTCTTTCTAACTTGTCAAGGCACACGTAACATTGTTAGAAACAAAGTTAGAATTTTTTAAAATATTTTAAACAACTCTCGTTGTTTGGACTGGACTTGACGACTGTCACCGTGTAAACTTTGCTTTAACACAATTTCCCAGTCGCGTAGCGGTAACCGAGCCACGGTCAATGAGATGGTGATAGGATGTCGTAATCTCGTCATATGTTGGGTTTTGCAACGGAACCAGTTTTTCGGCGCTCGCGTGCCGTTTACCCGAGGCGGAGGTTTTGGGCACGCGATCGAGACTTACATTATCGATCCTTTTCAATGTTTTTCAACGAGATTGTACGATTGTAACGACAGTGTAAGGGAGTCTTAAAATATAGATGATGTTTTACATGACATCAATATTCACATACCATAGCGGTCATGTATGATTAACGGAACACGATTTTTCATAATATACAGGGTTGCTCTATAACTATATATCATACTAATAACATCAAACATTGGATGTTTGTTGCTCAATCACGTCAGAAGGGTTGAAAAGATCTGGTTGAAATTTAACGGAAACGCGAAATACAGTGGCGTACTGCTAGTTAATCCACATGAAAAAAATTGAGAGATCGTTTAATGATTCAATTAGACGGACACAGTTCTGTGTTCAAGTAGGGAGAGCAATGTTTATAGATACATTATAGGCTAATAAGAAATAGGCTCCATCGTAGATCTCATCATCGCTTAACATCAGACGAGATGGTGGTCAAGTGCGAACCTATTATAGTTAAATATCATGGTGACGAGCCTAGTGCAGTACTAGGGAGTGATTTGAACTATTCGTATTCAAATAGCTACGTGTTGTGTGTTGCTTACCATTAGGGGTACGTCTTGTGTTGTCTAAGATACGGGTTGTGGTAGCGCCGAAATGTTACAAAAATTCACCGCTACTTTATTTTGTCTGTCAAAAAACGTCTATTTAGGTCCTTGACGACTGACAGAATATACCGTTTTAGGACATGCAGCTGGTAAAATATTTCAGTTTGTTTTAATATCTCGTTCTTATCCTTATTAGGATCCGTCGTAAAATAACTAGAACAACATTTGAAATAGTTCGACTCTAAATCAATTTTTGTCAGCGGCAGTGTGCAAAATGTCGGTCGTTTTCTTCACTGAGTAATCGACATCGCATTATGGAATGCGATGTCGCTCGTAAAATAAATAATGTGCTATACATTGTATTTGTACAACGTATGAAAGTTTATGCCCTCCTTCCACTTAACTCCACTTCCTCTTCTAAATACCCTTCAGTGGAGTTATTAATTGGGGGATCACATTAAATCAGCCATCGTACACCGCACCCACTGTTTAAGATCAGACGAGATGGCGGCCAAGTGTGTGACAAAATAGCAATCAGTCAGTCGACTCAGATACATCTTTTGCAACACAATAGGAATGTTAACAACTTTTCGGAACTGCTTTTATTTTGAAGATTGACATATGTTTACCGTAATAAATAACATTTTATTTCAAAATATTTGTATTTTCGATGAGTAAATATGCACTATTAGACTTATTTTGAATTTTGCCGCTAAAACACTAACAACTGACATGACGTCACTAGTCGCAAACCATTGGTTGCGATTCATGACTATGTCCAGTTTATGTGTTTTTTTATCATTACTTGAAAACAAACAATCAAAATCGTCGTCGCTAAGATCGCAAACTATAATAAGAATGCAGAAAAGTAAACAGTTTAGTCAGTTTTCGATAGCTTGTTTTGCGACTAGTGACGTAATAATTCATATTGGTGGTTCCAGTCACGTGGCAACAGATTAAAAATATAGCATTTAAAATCATTTATAACAAATTTATTACGTAATACTAAATTATAATAATATGTTTTTCCTAATTCTATTAATACAAACTATCATGAAATCAACATTAAACATTAATTTGTGATTAGTGTTAACATCCCTATCCTCACATAACAAGTTATCCAATATAAGATAATTAAAATAAATAATATTAGCTCTACATACCGCCTTCAAGTGGGCATGTGCCAGATACTCTACGGTTGGGCCGTAAGCAACCCCTCCGAGGATGCCAGGTTAGATGCCAGATTGTTCCTTGATTTTCTCTACCAGCGGCATCCCGATCCGTCGTCGTCCCGTCTGAGGTGTTCTTGGATTAATCGTCGTACGGGATGTAGTAGTGTGTCGACGAGTACGAGTAGTATGAGTATGATATTTACCATAATCACTTACCATATATAGAACCGTAAACTATTGTGTACGTTTCAAAACTTTAAAACTTCTAAAGCATCGATTAGTTTAATTTTTGACTCTGAAATATACACCCCAATTCAAAGATTGTTTTAAAATATTTCTTGCGTCAGTAATCGTAAAAAAACACTGCTTTTGAGACTTGTGCATTGTTTTGTTACTCATTTCTCATCCATACAACCAAAATGTGCCACAGCGAAGCGTGCCAGGGTACAGATACATTTTATAGTAGCTGTACCCTGCTACATATGGAGCGAAAACTTGGAGTCCCTTTTAAGAATATGCTCGTAAAGAGGAAAGGTTACAGAGGTAACACTTCAGAAACTTATTTTTTTGTAAGAATATTCGAGTTACGAGTTCTGAATTCTTAAGATCGAATTTTGTAAACTGCTTAGCTTGATCGCTGATATAATACATTTTGATAGCCTGCTCCTCCGCATCAGGTTACACCATATCATAAAGTCAAGCCCCGGCTTGAAACATAATTTAATGCACAATTTTCTGCACTAAAATTTAATGAAACATTATGCAGTGTTAATGATAAGGGATATGTAACCGTTAAATAAATTATACTTTTTTGTTGAAATATTGGCCACGAGGCTTATTTCGTAATATGTCTACTTACTAAGCCGCAGCTCGTTGGTTCGATTCCCACACACAGACGTTTGATCTGTGTCGGCATGTTTTGACATATCAGAAGTATGTTTATATATAAAAAAATGTATAAAATTTGTATAATGTCAGCTGTTTGGTTTCCATCGTATAAAATTTGTGTTGTGTTGTGTAAAAAATGTGTCGATCAATGTTTATTTATTTTTCACTGAATTGTATGTTTAGTGTAAAGTAGTTTATCTGCTGTACGAGACTAATATATCTGTGTTATACTATATTTTTAGTTTATTCGTTCATACAACATGATTGGGCAATAATAATAATGTTGGCTTATTATTTCTTATTTATTAATATTACTAGGAAGTAGGATACCGCGACGCTCCATACCTTCCCTCAAATGGATTAACAATTACATTTACGATATTACCACGAATGCTGAATGTAGTACGTACAATTTAGGCCCCAAATGTTTCACGCACGTAGCTTGATATTACCGGCGCGCGTGTTATTCCTCTTATGGCAAAAATTCGTTTAACAGCCGCCCCAGGGCCGCGGCGGCTATAACTTAATCTGTGCCTGGGTAGGGTAGGGGTTGTCATTTGATAATGACGTCATAATAGCGGACTGTCTGGCGCGGCGGCCGCACCCGGCGACGCAAGGTTAACTGGCTTGGTCAGCTGACGCCCTTATGCTAAGGGGGGCTTCCGTACGTGTGCGGTTGATGGCCGATGATTGCTTAGGACTGCATACTACGTAGGCGATTGTATCAATTGCATAATGTAGTCAGTCACTCATTGACGTTTTTAAATGCTATTAATAATTCTATTCGAACGAAAGTGGCCGACATAGCTCAAATAGCAAGCTGAAGTAGCAATGGGCAGGCCACATCGCTCGCAGAACTTACAACCGATGGGGAAGAAAGGTTCTCGAGTGGCGTCCACGAACAGGAAGACGCAGTGTTGGACGGCCTCCCACTAGATGAACAGAAAACTTCATAAAGGTCGCTGGAAACCACTGGTTGCAGGTTGCGCAGGACCGTTCGTGGTGGAAATCTAGGGGGGAGGTCTCTAGGGGAGATGTTCAGCAGTGGACGTCTTGCGGCTGATGATGATGATGATGATGAATAATTCTAAAAATAACCACAGATCTGTATTTAATTTCGTTGTAATAATTTCGGTTTAATTAGTACAAAAAATATTAGTTTATGCTCGTGCAATATGATATCCCATTTGAGTATGTGTGATTAAGACGTGTACTGATTAAACTACAGTACACAGGATTCATGATTGTTCTAAGGCCGTTTTAACACGGTTTTGAATATTAGAGTGCCAATCTTGGCAAATCCACCAACCCGCACTTAGCCAGGGATTACGGCCTTAAGCTGTTTATATGCAGGCTTAGCAAAATATACAAATTACTAAGTATGATTTTTATGGAAGCTGAGAGTGGTTAGTATTATAGTATGTATCTATGTACTTAGCCTAGGGCGGATAAAACTGCAAATCCACCACTAACAGCATGTGTGTGGTTGCACACTAATAGTTAGTTACTACGGTAATACCACTGTTACGCTCCGCGAAATAAACGGTAACTAGGAGTCATAAATCATTGAATTCCGCTTGGGTGTTCTAAGACGCCGCGGGAATTCAACTACAAATTCTGTAGTTTTACCGGTAGATGTACGTTTGTACTAGAACGTACTTATTTTCGAGCACTTATGTGGTAAGTACTAAAATATCCTGTTGTTGTTTCCTTCAAACGTAGGTGAATCTTAAATCGTTTTCTATTAATTTTCGTAGTACATACAAACATACATGCAGTTTTTTATGTCAATTGTAAATTAATTTACAGCAGTTATTGAATATGTTTTTAATTTCTTTTTCAAGTGTATTCTGTGTGACTGCGTATTTTTTTTATAAAGGGCATAATTTTATATGACAGTTGGCTTCAGATTACCTCTACTGCTTACCGAACTTTGGGCTAGTACAGAAAGTCTACCTTCTACCCTAATCTCACTAACTTTATGTGTTCCGGTTTAAAGGGTAATGTTTCCAGTGAAATTACTGCGCTAAGAGATAAAAACACGTTTTATCTCCGGGTGGTAAGCGCAGTGCGTTGCTAGGTAATGATTTGGATACTTCATGTTCCAAAAGCTGTGTATCACTGAGCTGTTATGGGCAAGCATGTTTCTTGCCATCAGGCATATGTCCTGCTCGTCTTACCACTGTACCTATTATAAAAAAAAACTATTTATACTTACGCATATACGTAGAGCATACCTAAAAGCATTCCAAATACTTAGCATACTCACCGTACTCAATGAGTGCTGTAGTACTCATTCGACGACTAGCGTAAGGTACGTGACTTGCTTTGCTGAAGGATACTTAAGCGCAACAAGGCGCTAGATTTCATTAGCTATCGTAAACCAGCCAACACAGAACCTTATCTGATTTACTGACGCAATCGAGCGTTTGGCGACCTTTGAAACTTTATTGAGGCTGAAGATGAAGGCGATAGCAGACAAGAACTTGCTGAGTCCGTTCCGTTTTAAAATAGGTCGTGACCCTACATTCGTCTAGATTCGTCCCATTGAGCTGTGTCGCATTGTTTAGCGTTTTACGACACGGGATAATCCTGGGCTTATGATTATGAAATTAGGTCGAATGCGGCTTCCTAAAGTACTGTACTTCAAGATTTCTTTGAGTACCACCCTGCGGCCTTTGACGAATTCTTTTACCGTCAGCTGAAATATATTGTGCTCTTGCTTATCAAGGGATTTTAACAAACAGGTGTACGAATTGACTACAAATAAAAATACAGAAGTAACTTATTCTTTTGTTAGATTATCATTCAATACGAGCCATAGATGCATATATCCCATGGATATCCGATATCCGTGATGGGTATATCCCAAATTCATGTTCCACTTCGGAAATTAAGCTCTCCGTCTTTGAAGTATTCATAATATTATTGGATGTCGAAGACGAGGAACGTGTCCGAAATACAGTTACTGAATACTTAATAATAAAGGCAATTCGCGTACTTTTTCTTTAATCTAAATATTAAACAGCGAGAATGTTGTAACCCTCACCTAGAAGCTTTCTTTTGAAAGCAAATATACGTTACTAATGGTTTTAAAAATAATTTGGACCTAGAACTAGAAGAGATATTAATTATCATTTTATTAATTATAATTTTTAATTTTTTTATTAATTTTAATTTATCAATTCAATTTAATTTTATGCAATTATTATTTAACCAATTTAATGTAATATGGATTTAATCTGGAATAAATTATTTTCATTTCATTTCATTAATCAATACTCTGAATGTAGCAGCCGACAATACTTGGCAGCGGCAGCACCAGCGTTTGTTGTGACCATATGTTACTGATTGTGATTAATACATCATTTCTATAGCAAGACCTCGGGAAACTCACTTGTAATAGAGTCAGAAGTATGCACATTAGTAAAACAAGGCGTTTATTCTGAACTAGCCACCCGTCGTGAGTGATGTCATTCGGGTTAAACAACGAATGTAAAATAATAACCTATGACAATCTCGAACTTGAATGCATGCAATTTTTTAACTGTAGTTGATTTTCGATGGTATGAAATTATCCACTTATCAATCATTATTTAATTGTACTTCCAGTTTTCCTAATTTTAATTCTCTTTCTCCATTCTGCGGTTGTCTGGTATAGATAACTCTTAGCGATAAGATCGTCGAATTATAAAACTTTACTGTTTTCTGTTTTGTATATTTTTTATGGTATAGAGCTATAGAGTGACTAGACGAGCAGGACATGTGCCTGATGGTAAGTAACACGCTTGCATATATTAGTGCAGCATCATACAGCTATTGGACGATGAAGAGTCCAAATTATTGCCTAGAACTGCACTGCACTCGTCACCCAAAGATATCAGGTGACTAATCTCTATGCTCTGTAATTTCTCTGGAAACATTGCCCTTCAAATCGTAAATACAGCGATGTTTGCACATGCTACTGCGGTAGAATAACTGGCAAAGGTGTGTTACGCCGTCAGACAGACTGCAAAGAGTCATATCACTAGAAAAATTAAGATCAACAACATAATTACATGTAAACAAACATAGAAACTCGGTGTTCTGTCTTTATAATTTTACTAGCGACCCGCTCCGTATTCGCTCATTGCACATGTATTGTATAGCCTACGTGATCCCTGTGATCACGTAAATATCCAACGGCGAACGAATTTTTGAAATCGGTACGGTAGCGTTTTTTATAGTATAGGGTGACGAGACGAGCAAGACATGTGCCTGATGGTAAGCAATATGTTTGCCCATAACAGCACAGTGACACGCAGCTATTAGAACATGGCAAGTCCAACTCATTACCTAGCACCTCAATGCGCTCGTCACCCGGAAATATAAGAGGTTTTATCACTTAAGTCAGTAATTTTTTCTGGGATCATATCCATTCAAACCGGAATACAGCAATGTTTGCGCACTTGTGCTTGGTGGCAGAATAACTGATAAAGGTGTGATACTTCCCCAAGTGGACTTTGGAAAGAGCCCTACCATCACAATATTAGTATGATAGTTATTGTAATCGATTGCACTGAATAATCGTATGATTGTTTCCCCTTCCCCAGGATCAGGAGCACCTGAAGCCGCCGATATGCGGGCCTGGCCAACGCGGAGCTGTACTGCCTCGCGCTGGCCAACATGTACTCGGACCCGAACTACCACAGCCTCAACCACTGGAACATCCTGCAGACCTTCGCGAGGAAGGGCGTGCCCGTGCTCAGCCCGCCCGACTGCGCGCTCACCGAGACCGTGCTCATACAAACCAACCCGCTAAAACTGGTGCGTACACTGGGGTACCTTAACCGGCAAGCTTTATCTTTGAAAATATACTCAGGCAATGCATTATTTTACAGCAACTTTTGTCAATAAGGGCACTTTAAACTGAATGTTCTCATATCATCCGGCCCGACTGCATACTCACTAAAACCGTGCTCACACAAACCAACCCGCTGAAACTGGTGCGTACACTGCAATACCTTATGCGGCCCGCTTTATCTTGGAAAACCCACTCAGGCAAAATATTATTCTGTCGCAACGCAACTTTTTTCAATAACAGCACCCTAAACTAAACGTTCTCATATCAGCTCGTCAGACTGCGCGTTCATTGAGACCGTGCTCATACAAACCAAACCGCTCAAACGGTGCGTACACTGCGGTACCTTAAGCGGCCCGCTTTATCTTCAAAACTCCCTTAGGCAATGCATTCCACATCAAGACGTTCTTATCACAAAAGTAGAATCCAACCTCTTACACTGCGGCAGCGTAACCGGCCCGCTTTATGATCCCACTACAGGGAATCGGGATTTTTCGCAGGTTCGGGTTGGTGGATGACCTCGAAAGTTTCTTGGGTCATGCCGGTTTCCCCACGATGTATTCTTTCACCAGTTTTAAGTTAACGCCATTACACAAATGATTTCGATAAGACAGTGGTGCACGTGGGATTCGATCCAGGGGCCCCGGATCGGCAGGTGTTGTTCTCCCGACAAGACCAGCCGTAACTTCATATGTTTTATAAATGAAGATAGTTATGAACGTGCGTTTGATTCCAGAGCGCACATATGTCTGTGATAGAAGCGCTGATGGTTCTGTACGCGCGCGAGGTGGTGACGCCGGACCGCGTGGTGGCGGCGGCGCAGCGGTTTGGGTGTGCCGCGCCGCTGCCTGCCGCCCCCTCGCACGAGGACGGCATCCTGGCCTGGGTGAACGCAGCCTGCACCGCGCTCAACAAGGCAGACGTAAGTGGATCTACTGATTATGCTGTGTCCGAATGTTGTGACATCATACCGTGTAGTGACCCCTCTGTAGCATCGTAGCCGAATAATAGCCCATTTTAGCAGTAAAGATCATGCTCTTCACTCGAAGGTTGTGACATTGTACCGCGTACTGACGCCTCTGCAGTGTTACTGGTGAACTCAAGACCTTCTCTTAATCTCGTCAATGTCATAATCCATCACTATGGCCAAGTGTGAGATGATGTATGAGTCAGGTCCTCGAAAGGTACGACCCTACTTAGAGGTAGTCCTCATGATTGTGAAATTGAACATTGTTGCCACTAGGCCAGCTTGGTTTTATTAGGCTACCAAGATTTCACTAGGCACAGCTTCAGCAGTAGCATAAAATAGATAATAACATTGATTGGGATTTATTGTCAAGGAGTCTGCCTGTAGGACAGTATTTTCGGTTGGGTTAAAGCAACCTGACCACTATCAGCAAGACAGACGTAAGTCATAAATGCTTTAGTGATTCTGTATATTAACAGTTTATTGACAGATCAGATTGATAGATCGTATCTCTGACACTGGATCCAGTGCCTTAGAATGAATTATAACTTCTTTACTCCAGTGAAGTACTCAGACTTTTAATCGCAAGGAAACAGTCAAGGCCATAATCCACCATTCTGACCCAGTCCGTGTAGACTTCATAACCTCGATCCATTCTTGGAACATGCTTGGATGATGCCGGTTTTCTCGCGATATTTTCCACCATAATGTATTTGTCATCATCGCTGACTTTAACCGTTAAAGCTTGATGCTCGCACCTCACTTCACCTGGAGCAAAATCTTCAGGCGCCCAGCCCCGGTTCGCCTCGACACCGGTACCTCGGTGAAGGAAGAACACATAAAATATGACGGGATGCAGTTAGTTATTTCGTCACATCGTATTTCCAGGAGTCAGCAGCGCCGGTGCCGACGGTGTCCAGCCTGGAGCAGCTGTGCGACGGCACGGCGCTGGCCGCGCTGGTCTCGTTCTACTGCCCGGCGGCGCTGGCCCGCGCGGACGTGCGCGTGGGCCGCATGGCGTCCATCCAGCACTGTCTGCACAACCTGGCGCTAGTACACCAGTTCTGCAGCACCGCGCTGCCGCACAACGTGTTCCATATGCCGCCGGAGGATGTTACGTATATGCGCGGGTCAGTGATAACACTGCACTATGGTATAAGATGGAGCTACAATGTAGTATGATTCCAAAGGTGAGGTATAGTGGCCGACAAACAAGTTGACCCAAAAGTGACGTGGAAGAGCAAAGTTCGCGCATGTGCACTTCCATCAAAGAGACCTTAAAAACGTTTCTGCGCAGCCATGCGCATCTACATAACTTCATTGGGTCCTCTTGTTTGCCGGCAATTATACCTATTTAAATTATTTGTGAAGTTTATGTCTATGTATTGGCACAAGAAATACAAACTACATAATATTTCACATTATCTTACATTACGTGGCGTACGCCTGTAATTATTCGTTTCGTAGTATTTATTATTTTGAATAACTTTTACTCTAAGACAAACCCTGTGATTATAAACAAAAGTAGCACAAACATTTGTCGATCCCAAAGTTATCTTTTAAATATAACACTGATTTTATTTGCGTCGTTGTCGTTTGCTACGAGTAAAGTTGCTATCAGTGAGGTCAGTAACGCCCCTGTGATTTCAGTAAATCGGCACAAATATTTTACTCTCGATCTTTGACTTTTGGCATCATACAGAACTATCTTTGAGTTATCTCTAAACGCCACATTAGGTTTTAAAATTCAATAAATTTTTGTTATCGATCGTAAATTGATTACTAAATTAATGAGCAGT
The DNA here is from genome assembly GCA_017562165.1 of Ectropis grisescens. Taxonomy (NCBI): domain Eukaryota; kingdom Metazoa; phylum Arthropoda; class Insecta; order Lepidoptera; family Geometridae; genus Ectropis; species Ectropis grisescens. The sequence continues at coordinate 25,783,417 of CM029770.1, forward strand.
GTTTCAGATTAGAAGATCTATTAAATTATGAAACAACTTACAAAACAGTTTGTCTCTTAGGGTTGTATAGTACAATACTAGCGGCCCGTTCCGGCTTTGATCGGATATTGTCATATTAAGACCATTAATCTAACTAAAAACTATCCTTTCTCTCAAGCTGCATCAAATTACATACATCAATGCCAACTTTCGAGAATATCGGTTGACATACTGAAGAGTTCACTGGGAACAAACATCATGACACTGGATTTTTATATAAATATAATGTATGTACAAGCTGACCCGGCGAACTTCGTACCACCATACTTTTTTTCGTCATCATGTTCAAAATTTTCTGCTATACAAACCTTGTCTCGACAATAACGAATGCATAAAACAAAAAATCATCCAATTTGGTGCATTCCAAAGAGTTTACATGTACTACGTGTAGAGTTGAAACAAACGCTTTACAACAAAAGCACGGGTCTGATCTCTCTTGCCTTGTCGTTCTTGTGTCAGTATCATACTTTTGTCGCGGCACATGTTGCCATAAAAAGTATGCACGTCATCTGCTTACCAAACAAAGGAACCGTGCGGAAAACCCTGATCTATTTACTTATTCTCTATCTAAGGTGCAATAATTGAAAAGTTATGAGTGTACGTACATTTCGAAGATCCATTTTGATATAATATAAGATTACGATTTATTTCCTGGCTATTTTTTAATGATGATTTTTTTATCGTTTTCAGGTCGATGCGAACGAACCTAGTAGCACTGCTCGCCGATCTCTTCAACATGTTAGAAGTACACCCAGTCAAGTCAGTGAAGCACCCGGGAAGCGGTGAGTCCAAACAACCGCGTGACTTGCGCCGCCCTCTGTATTGCATGCTAAGTACTACTAGCCTCGAATGGGAGTATGTGGTCATAATATCAAAATTTCTCTGCCTAATACTAATATTTAATACGATATTCTTCTCGGAAGCGGCGTTCGCTTTACTTTCTTTAATTTCAATTCTAGTATCGGGCTATTGACGTATTCAATGTTTTCGAAATTTTAAAATTGTTAGGATTATAATATTCTTTTATTATAAGACTAGATGATGTGTGCGAGGTAAGTCAATGGATTAGAATTTAAAATCGCTTAGCGCATAAGGTTTTTTTTTCTGTCTGTCGTCACCCTGTCTTGCTTTTGCAATTTGGAGCCTCCGGCGTTAAAATAAGGCTTAAACTGCATCGTTATGGGATTCTCATACCACAATTGCAATGCACATACATTGGTTCGACTTTGTGTATTTTGTTTGTTGATTGTCGCAATTTTACTTATTGTTTAAGATGATGAGGTCATTCATATTTATGAATGAGGAATCACTACTATAAGATACATTTACGATGGTTGTGATGTATAACAGCATAATGGTATTGTATTTATTGAAACAACGAGTCAAGATTCCACGACGTAACTTTGTTATGAAATATGAAACTAATGCATGCGCCTACTACTAAAGGTTGATGACACATCGAGGCACGTGTTGTATATCAATAAATTAGACACGTTCTTAACAGCATGCAGGCAAAGAACTTTTTCAAGGATGGTTACTACACGGAGAGGTTTTGTAAAAGTACTTCGCGCGTTAGAATTGGGTAAAAATATGTCCAGTTTAGTAATTAGAAAATTCGCACTGTCTTCTGAAATCTGCAATATTAATTACTGCTCTGTATAAGCTGATCTCTTCAAAAATTTACATATATGCAATGTAATAAATTTTTATCTGACACATATTAATAATATACTAATCTAAATTTGTACCATAACATTTGGATTTGGACACGGATGGCAGTTACAGGTAAGACAGGGTGAGGACTCACACGGACATACGCTCGCATCGCCGTCTGAGCACGTACAAGCGTACGCGAACACGCCGATGTGCACTTGTACATGTTTGCGTGTGTGAGTGCGTGTAACGCGTATTTGGTTCAGGGATTCCGAGCACGTGATTGGTATATCATACGTGTGTGCGTGCAATGACGTTATACGAGCATACCCTGGTATTGTACGCTGAAGGAATCCAATGCCGCACGTGTTGTGTTTACCGTGCGTGTGTGCGTTCACTGAGGGTGTCCGAGCGTGCATGTGTCGTGTTTACCATGCGTGTGTGCGTGCTTGCACTGAGGATGTCCGAGCGTGCACGTGTCGCGTGTACCGTGCGTGTGTGCGTGCGCTGAGCACGGTTACTTGTGCAGCGCTCGCTCGGGAGGCTAGCAACGAGCACGGCGTGCGGCACAAGCGCTGCCTGCCGCCGCCGCCGCCCGCCGCGATACCGGACTTGCGCGCCGAGGACGCGCGACTGCCGCCCTTCGCAGGTACACGTGTGCCGTCCATTGGAGTGAGGAAGGGGAAGGCAAACTAGGGGAAAGATATTTTAAACAAAATCAAGTGAATTTTGTACAAAAGATATGCACATAGATGTAATAATAAACTGTGTTGCCATACAAAAGTAAATGAAATCAAGTAATTTCAAAGGGATCATTGCTAAAATAATGACAGTAGTGTTTATATACATCATTAAGAAGCCCGGGAAACAAAAATAATCTGTTTTTTGTTCACAAAGGTTGCTGAAATTTGACATTACCTTAGTACCCTTCGGTACTTGCTTAGTTCACTCACATACAAGTAGTTGAAATAACTGTGTGTGTCAATACTGTAAATAAATTGTTTTAATTTTTGCCATAGAGGGTAGTAGAATTTGGTGTGCAACTTACAATATCTTCGAAATAAAGAATTAAAAAAATAATAAGAATAAAATAAATAAATAAGAAGAAAATAAAATTTGTAAAATGTATTTTTGGGGTTATCGCGGTAAATCATGTTAAGACCATGACTTATGTAAATTTTGGATGGTGTGCAATATTATCTATAAAATAAGGTAAAACATTTGCCTTCCCCCAAATCAGATCATAAGTGTACACTATAATACGACGAAATAACGAGTCATCCATCCGTTTGTCCATGTGTGTTTATATATATATTGGTGTATATTCTGTAAGTATGTGTTTAGTTATTCTCCGTTACGTTATATGTATTTCACACAATTTTCGAGCATTACACATAACACGCTTTGAATAACACGACGCGATTAATTCCATTGTGTACCATACGCTTCGAGAATTGGTTCGCGCTTTCGCATGGGACTTTCTTTGCCTTTTCTGGACTTTTTGCTTTCTTTTTTTCTGGTTTAATTTTTTCTTTTTTTATTGTGTTTTTAACATATTTTTTTATCTTGTTCTTTTTTTTTCATTTCTGGAGTCGTTGACGTTATGTCCTCAGGACTCCCGGTTGTTTTAAATCATTGTATCATTGTAGATTTAGATAGGTGTGTTTAGTTTCACGGTAAATTATTTACTAGACATTTTGCTATTTCTAGTACACAAAGTTACTTATCTAGTTTCGTGTAGTATTTTACCATACTTGTGCTAGTTGTTACGTTTTGATAATTATGTTTTAGATTTAGAAAATAATTTCAATGTATTATTTGTAGTTGTTACAGTAAGTAATATTACGCTTTTTTAAGTTTGTTACCAGTATTAGATTTTCACAATTCAATACTATGACATCAGTAAGCCATATTTATTTATTGGCTATATCCTAGTTATTCATAAAATTTTATGTATGCTCTAACTATCGATTTTATAGAGTATAGGATTGCGTTTGACCGCGTGTTGCCTGACGTGAAGCAAATTGACAATCGCGATAAATAAATAAATCATAAATCATAAAGCACGCTCAATATTCCGACTGCTGAGAGTTCGGGGCTTTCTATCTCACAAGGAGAGAGCCATTCCATAATCCAACACGCTGACCAAGCGCGGATTGGAGGATGAGGCATGACCACAAGGTTCTAGGAATATGTCGATTTTTCATTCACCGTTTTTTGTAAGTTAGCGAAATTACACACATGACTATGAAAACGTAGTGGTGAGTGTGGCATTTGCATCAAGACTGGCAGTTGCCGTTCTCGCGACTAGACCAGCCGTAGCTTAGACTAGTCGGAACTACCATCGATTTGCTTGTAAGAGGGCATCCATAAATTACGTGAGGTAATTTTGACGATTTTCGATCTCCCTGTTCTCTTGGGGGGATTTCGTGAGTGATTTTCTGAACACATTTATACTCAATTTCACCCAGTTCTCTCACAGTATTATCACATTTTCTTGCAAAATGAAATAACGTGAGATTTGCCGAAACCAGTCTCACCCCTTTTCGTGGGGACGTGAGATTTGACTCGTTACCCCGTTAAATACCTCATGTAATTTATGGACGTCTTCGAACTTGTTTTTGTTGTAATATAAACACGTCGTTAACGTGCGTCGGGCCCGCAGTGCCGCGGTCGCCGTCCGCGTGCGGGCCGCGCGCGCGCGCCGCCGGCCCGCTCGGCGTGCTCGACGCCCGAGCGGCGCAGCGCGAGCCCGCAGCGCGACGAGTTCGTGGTGCACCGCGGCCGCGCCGTCACCACGCTCGCCAGCGTCGCCCGCGCCCGCGACGACGACGGTCAGTATATTAGAATATTTTTAAGTGAAAATATCTTTTGATGCACCACACACTGATTTTTCGTGAAATCTTCGGGGGAACTGGGGACCATGCTTGATTAGAAGACTTATATAAATTATTCCAGACTAGCAGTGCCCTCTGGGTTCACCCGCGTAGTTTCAAAGGGCTTTAGTTTGACGAATGTTTTGATTTTATGCTATTCACTATAGGTACACTCCGCGAGGTATAAGCTGAGCTTTGCATTAGTGTGAGTGATCACCAATCAGGCAGGAGCGCGGCGAGACAGAATGGCGCCGCGCCTAAGGCCGGTTGTCACACCTACACTATCTATGTACACTCACACAAATGCAAAGCTCAGCTTATGCCTCGCGGAGTGTATTATAACTAAAGAAACTAATTAGTCCGTCAGTCACATTATTTATTCAACTGTCCTTATCTTTTTTATGTGTTGGCGCTTTACGGTGTTATCCTGTAAGATTTCGTTCTCATATTTTTACCCCAGATAAAACTAACCCCTTCCACCTTATAGTCTAGGTCTAGACTATAATATAATTCATCTTTGTACTAAATTTCATATAGATTCAACAGGATTTCACATGAAAGAGTAAGCAAGACACATCCGTCCATATACATATCTTTTCTCGTTTATCATAGTGCTTAGAATCTAATGTGAACTTTAGATGTTGTCATTTCGAAGTAAATCAATATTGTTGTTTCCGTGTGACAGAATCGATGTTGCCGCAAACGGCGGCGGGGCGGCCGTCCAACTGGGCGGAGTCTCGCGAGGGCTCGTTCGCCGGCCGGCGGTCGCGGCGCTCCTCCGTCACTGAGGACAGCCAGCTCACCGTGGAGAACTTCGGGGGCTCGCAGGACCGGTTGCACTTCGCCGGGAGAAACCCAGAGAAGGAACTCGCCACCTTAGCCAATGTTAGGAAGATATCCGCACCTTCAGGTCAGTTCATCATTTAGTTTAGTCAACTTTGGGCGGAGTAGCTGAGGACAGTCGGCTCACCGTGGAGAACTTCGGGGGCTCCCCAGATCGCCTCCACTTTGCAGGGAGAAACCCCGAGAAGGAGCTCGGAACTTAGCCAATGTTAGGAAGATATCCGCACCTTCAGGTCTGTTCATGATTTTGTCCACTCAAATCTGGCTGGAGACGCCGAAGGCTCGTTCATGGGTTGTTCCTCCGTGACTAAAGACAGTCACCTCATCGTGGTGAACTTCGGGGCTCGCAGGATCGTCTGCATTTCGCTGGGAGAAACCCCGAGAAGGAGCTCGCCGCCTTAGCCAATGTTAGGAAGATATCCGCTCATTCAGGTCAGGTTTTCATTATGTCTCGGCGGTTATTAAATGATGATATAGGTACTTTCAGGTGAGCATCTACTTAAGTCTTTGTGGGCGGTAATCCTGAGTGGCTCACGATGCCAGCCAGTTTTAGACAGGATAACGTCACTTTCAAGTGAGACTTATTGATGAGTTCGACCAGTTCGCTGTGAACCTTGACTTCTTGCAGGACTCCCCAACACTTCACTAGTATGAACCCAAAACAAGGAGTTCCAATAAGAAAAACAGTAAAATTAAAATCAATTTTATAATATAAGATAGGCTTACGGTTCAGTACTATTTAGTCTGCAGTACATTGATAAATTGATGAGTTACTCATAAATGAGTGGCACGTATTCATCCAGAAAATACCGATCTAATCTCGATTTGAAGACGCCCAACATATTCTTTGGAGGAACATCCACAATATTTTATTGAATGAAAGTGTGTTGTTGTTTGCAGGTCCAGTGGACAGCTACAACCCGCCGCTGCGGTCGTCGCGGCAAGACATCCGCGGCTCCATCCAGTTTATCCACGGAGACTTCACGAACGGCGACGACCGGCCCTCGCCTGTCTCCCGCCAAAACTCCCAACCCGCACCCCCCGATCCGCACCCCGTGCGTCGCCAACTCAGCAGCGACGCCATTTCACTCAGCCAACTCAACCAGCTCAACTCGAACCAGCTCAGTTTCAGCCCCCAGAACCAGTTCACGCATAAAGGCGGCGGCGACGGATTCTTCCTAAACGACCGAGATTCCGACGGCGATCCCATCAAGACTAGTTTCGCCGATCTCAAGATCAGAAGCAACGGGGACCAAGGTTTGTTCGCTTCCGCCGGTAGAAATACGAGGACATTCTGTGGCAAACAACGAGTTGTTTCGACGCATCGTTAGGTAGATCTTGCACTCGAGAGCGAGCAAGAGGGAATAAGATGACAATCTACAGCAAATCGGTATAAAGTTCACAGCGTCTATTCTGTGTTAATGTTAAGTGTAGCTGCACTCGATACTTCCTGGAAAAAGATAGACCTTGACATGTGGAAATCACCTTCAATATTCTACAAGAATCAAAATGTTCAAAAAGATACACGTGTACCGACAAAGAGATATATTTTGTTTCGAAATTCGATTTCTGTGTACTAGTTAATACGATTTCAGAGTTTCGCTTGCATAGTTGGCTTAGATTGTTTGCATGTCGGCTTTGTCCTCTTATTTCTAGCCGGGCTAGTTTCGCTTTCGATGTTCGCATTCGCTTGAGTTTAGCTCCGCAATCACACAGACACCTGTGGCACATTGGCACTTTGCAACTTTAAACCATAATATGTATTTCCAAATTTTAATTTCGGTGTCTCGTGTCTACTCTAGCGGGCAGCTAAACTTGATATGGACCACATATTCCCATTGTATTTATTCCAAATTAACATTCCTATTGTCAATGTATTCATGAAACAAACAACATTCATTCAATGCATTTTACAGATCACAAAATTTGTAATTGATGTGTTAGTGAAGAAAAATTTGAATGAACCTTTTTTTTTCATTTAAAACAGAACACTTGTACTAAGTTGAAAAGAACGCGTTGTATTGTTAAGAGCAACGTTGATCAACCCTAAACCTCGAAAAAGTTACTTGTTCCATACACCAAGATATTTTTACTCTATCTCAAAGTTGGTGTTGTTGTAAAAAATAGTTCATAATGGTAGATATAATACGCCTTAGTACAAGTATTTCCGGGTTGACAAAGCATCTTCGATGTCTTTGACGTTGAAGATGTAAGCAGTGGCTACCACTTATAATACCATCACCGGGTGTATATAGAGTGGGATGTCTGCTTGTTTGAAACTCTTTAAAAAATTGTGTCTTTCTCCTGTATAAATAGGCATGTATTTGTGGGATGAACTTCTAAAATGAAGCATAATTTGTAAAGTATCGGTTATCGTGCAGGCCTCCAGTCCCAGCTAAGCACGGAAAGCGAGCCCGTGGACCGGCGGAAAACGACGACTTTCTCCACCCCCTCGAACACCACCACCTGGCAGCAGCAGTTTATGCAACACGAACATCAGCCCAGTGAGTCACGACTGTTGTGGGATTTAGACTGTAGAGTAATTTAACATGGGATTGATAATAAGTACTTATTTAGAACTATAAAAGTATTATATCAGCTGTCTGGGCGCCATAGTACAAGCTTTGTTTAGTTTGGGGTCAGATGGTGCTGTGTGTGAATTGGCCACCAATATTTATTTTTATGATCATTAAAGGAACGCGTCCATTGGCCCTTGTCAGACGCACCGCACGCACGGCCCCAACATTCTCATATCCCGACTTACGCGGCGAACGGGCGCGGATAGTAGACAATAAATTAATATAAGTTTATTTTCTACGAAAAAAAAAACCGTCTTGAATTTAAAATTAAACTCAGATACACGACATTAAATTTAATAATTTTTGTGAGATGGACTAAATACAAAGTTTCAATGAAACAGCGAGGTAAATAAATAAGTGCTACAAAGTTCACCGGGCCATCAAGTCTTGTGTAATATTCCAGACGGTGAAGACATGACCGACGACGCTTCGGTGGCGTCCGGCGGGCAGGCGATGGCCGCGCAGCTGAACAACATCCGGCTGAAGCTGGAGGAGAAGCGGCGCCGCATCGAGCTGGACAAGCGGCAGGTGGAGGCGGCCGTGTCGGCGCAGCGGCAGGCGCTGGGGCAGCAGGCGTTCCTGCAGGCCGTCACCAGGGTACGTAGCAGGCACCCGGCTCTCTTCACTTGACCGAAGCCCCCTTGATGCAGCAGCAGGGTGGCCTTCTGCTGCTTCTCTACACTGCATCCTTGTATCGTGAATGTGATATACGAATACTAGAATCTCCGATAACGTTACTGAATGTATGGTTACTCGATCAAAGACCCCTATGCTAGATACGTCCCGGGAAAACTGGCTCACGTGAATTTACCCCCAAGCTGGGTACGTAATGATACCTGGCTCACTTGACCAACGTACCTCATGCCACCCTTCTGCTGTTTCTCTACTCTCTAACTTTGTGTCGTGAATGCGATTTACGAATATTAGAATCTCCAATAACGTTGGACAAACTATACCAAATGTATGATTGCTACTAGTACCGGGAGACCTGGCTCGCTTGGGATGACCAACGCCCCATGATTTCTTTCTGCTGCTTCTGAACGCCCCACTTTTGCATCGTCCTCAGAATACGATATACAATACGAAAACTAGAATCTTTCGTAACGTTGGATAAATGTTACCAAATGCGCGATTGCTTCTATTTATACATATGCCATGCTTGACCTGAGGTCGGTCTATGGGACCCTACTTAATCAATTTTACTCCATAGTAAAATAAACAGTTTATGTTTCCACTAGTAGAGTTCGAAGCCTACTATAATAAGGAGCGATTAGAAGTCATAATCTACTTTGCTGGCTGGTGGATGACGTGTATCCTCGAAACAGGACTTTCTTGGGATACGCCGGTTTCTTAACTTTGTTTTGCTTCATCGTTGAAGCTAATGGTGATGCCAAAAGTTATCGTCAACTCCTATCCACCCATATCTCAATCACAACAGTGGATAAGGATGTTGGTCCTAACGTGCCCAACTTATCAAAGGAAATTTCCAAATGCTGTTTTTGTTTATTAGTTCGTTCATAGGTTTGATGAATGAGACTTTGCTCGCGTTTTACGTCTCTTAGGAATGACCCGTAATTGTCCATACATTTGCTAACGTTTATGGAACGTTCTGGTATTCGTACTTCGCCGTCGAACAAAATCGAACGTTCGATGCAAACGCAGGGCGCAGCGTGGGAGACGAGAGACGGATTGTGTTCTAGTGAAGTGCATGGTTAAGTCGTAGGGAGTTTGTATTTGTGTGGTAACTGGGTTGTGATGTAGGGTGTCCGGTGATGTTTGGGGACGATCGAACTCACGACTTTTAAAATTTAATGCGTCAATTTTAATCTAGTTTTGAGAGTCTTGTGTATTCGTATATATTCAATTTAGTATTACCGAGAAAACCGATCTCCCAAGAAAGCTAGTGTTTTATGTATAAAATAAATGTATGTCTATGCTATTTCGTAAAGTATCTAGTCAAAGTTGATTTGTCCAAATGATGTTTTGTTTGTGTTTGGTACAAGTTGGTAGTTCTTTTGGGCTAATTTATTATGTGTATTACAAGTGTAGGTAGTAAGTAACTGAGTAAGGATACACTGAGCACGGATAAAAATGATTGACTAAAAGCACTCTTTGACATAACTTTCTTAATCCTCTTTATGAGAAAACTTGTAGGAAAATCTCTATGATTTTAACAGACTACACACTGCTGATATATTCTATAAAACCATCCATGTGCCCTTGATCTGGTATTTATAATGTGGGTAGTTTTAATTTGTTATGTGTTTAAGTATAGTCTAAATAAATAACCTGTCTCGCTTCGTTTTATCCATTGGTCCAACTATTTAATTCTCCATTTCTATGACTTAGAAATAAGACTAAAAGAAAAGGTTTATTTTCTCTTTCATTTTTTTATTGGTATCAAAAGTTACACACGTACAAAACTCAGAATAATACATGTTTTTAATCCATTTTCCTCGTCGCTAATAGAATAGTTGGTGCAATGAATAAAACACTGGGACATCTACATCTCAATTAAAATGGTCGTGGCTTTGATATTGCTAAAATTATTTTAGACCTACCCACAATCTATGTAAAATACGCAAAAATACAGATACCATCACATTTTCTAAAATTTTAAGTCATGAAAATGATGATATTTGATGATGCATGATTATGTTAATGTGAATCGGGTTTTATAAAATGTAACAGCACAGTTAACTAATATTATGTTCTACTTACAATTATTTCAATACAATAAATTATTTTCTTTCTATTCCATAAGGATGCATATTTGCAATACCAGTTGGCCTCTTTGGTGAGTGGCCTATTTCTCCCGTTTAGTTTTTTGGACCCTTTAATTTCGTTTTAAATTACCGTCATATATTTCGTTCATTCTACTGTACAAATAGTACCCATACATGCTTACACGGCTTTAGATTTTTACACTCAATATCCATAGAAATTGTATGAATATTTTAGTTTTTTCTTTTATAAAATATGCATTGCAATATCATTTATTCAATAGCATATTGATTCGCTTTTAAATATAATCCTGAGCAAATTTTAAATTCTCGACAAGCTTTTTCCTATTCGATCATAATGTTTTGACTATTTGATCTCATTGTAAAGTGCAATCATAAAAGTACTTGTAATGTTGTAAAGAAATAAAATGTATCTATCAACTGGTAATAAAATTCACTTCACTAAACCATAGTACTATAGACACGATTGGTTAGCACATCAAAGTATAGGGTTTTGTCTCATTTCCACACTGTGTTTGACAGCATGTTTCTCTTGACTGGTATATGGGGGACGTTTTTAAAGATTATTTGTTTTTGTTTAAGAAATAACTAACTTGATTTTAAAATCGTATGAAGCAAAAAAAATATTAATAATAATACAGTAATTATAATAAAAATTTGCGCAGACTTCAAATATTTCAAAGGCCTATCCAATCTAAATAGTACGCTATTCCAGCTTGTTAAAGGCTAGATTTATATGAGCTTACACAACATAAGCAGCTTACCTCATGGATCTACTTTTGCGACTCCTTCTGTAACAACACACAAGGAGAGAGCAATGCTATAGTCCATCAAGCTGGCCCAGTGCGGGCAGACGCATGTCGTTGTTATATCTTTAGAATATGCCGGTTTCCTAACGATGTTTTTGTTCACCTTTGAAGCCAGCGACAACCACTGACTTCTCAATTCTCAATAGTGAATCTGACGTTCTGATATTGCATGCCTCTAGAAGAAGAGGCCAGTTTGTATGGGTCAACTATTAAAATATTTTGTATCACCTTATCTTACCTGCAAACAGCAATAAAGATATTTGTATTTGGTCCTTAGGCCACTATAGCTTTTCGGCGACCACGGCAGATTTAAGAACTTTTAAATAGTTTGTATGACATATGGCTTCTAAAATCTTCTTCTTTCGTTCTTTCCTTTTACAACTAAAATGCATCGAAGGTCGACAGTCATACTTTTCAAAGTTTCGCGATTTGAACTCATTTGGTAAACAAAACATTGCTCAAAACGTCGAGGTAGTTAAGTAATATCTTAGATTGTGATAAAGTCCTGTGTTGTTTAAAAAACGATTGTCCTATGTTTAGAACCTATGTTTGCAAAAAAAATCTAAATCTAAATTATTTAAAAATTTTGTTCGAATTATCTGAAAATTCAATGAAAATAAACTCCCCGATACACCAATCGAGCCGGCATGTGTTGCGACGCGACGCGACGTGTCGTGGTGTGGCGTCGCGTGGCGTGTGAGTGTTACGGTGGCGGTGCACGTGCGTGTTACAGGGGAAGGGCGCGCGTACGCCGGCCGACGACGGGCAGAAAGCGGACACGCAAAACCAGGTAACGGAGCCAGGGTGACGATACTCACGGACCGGCGACCAATCACTGCTCATTTTTAAGTGAAAACTTACTTTGGCCACCGTTTTTTTTGCGCCACAGACTGATTCTTCGTGGGCTGTAAATTGAATTCTAGCGTCACGCTAAGATATCAAATCTTCGAGTAAACTCGGGACCATGGCCATTGGTCATCTAAAAATGCGTCAGCATTTTCCATTGGCCATCTAGAAATACTGACGCATTTCTAGATGGTCATGCTCATGGCCACGCCCTCCGGTTTCACCTGCGTAGTTTCGAAAGTAAGCTATCAAATTCTGAGTCATAAGTATTCATTCCTATCGGCAGTTCCGATGACAGCCAATTTTTTTTTTACATGAAGACGTTTGAAATAATGGGTTGTGATTAGGGAATAACTTTGTTGGAAACACTAAACATCAACAACAGCAACGCTTTCGCTTGATAAGTCTTATCGGCTTTTATCGAATAGACTTCGGAAAGTGTGGAAGGAAAGGAAGAAACTCGAGGAACATCGTGGATCCAAACACTCGAACGAAAAGATTTTAACTCTACTTTTGTGATAAGATCGTCTAGGATGTGAAGACACTAGGATTGTAAAGATCCCGAAAATCCCACTCAGGCAACGCAGTTCACATACTAGATGATCTTATCACAAAAGTAAAGTCAAACCTCTTAGTTCGAGTGTTTATAAAGTCATGAAAAGACGTCTAGTGTGTGAAATGCATTGCCTGAGTGGGTTTTCGCGATCTTTACAATCCTAGTGTCTATGGAATCTGCAATAGTCCTTAGGCGACGGTCCCACTGACCATTAAGTAAACTGTTGCCGCTGGCTTAGTTTTCTCTATAAAACATCCTCATTTTGTTTAAAAATAAATAGAATTAAATAAAATATGAATTCTGATTGGTCGACGGTTCGTTTTTGTTTACCTTACGTATTGGGTATGTGCCAGGCAGCTTATGTGTGAGGAAAATATCCACCAATAGTGAAACGTTCTTTCCATAGACGTCTCATTCTCTGTTGGTGGATATTGATGGACTCTCAGCCTGAGCCGCTGTCTTTTTCAGATATCACCTACGTTGTTATTTCATATAATCTTTTATTGCTTAGTTCATATAACTCCATAGTGCTGCAGATCTAGGTTTATCTGTATCATCGCTAGCTATGATCGACTTCCATCATCATGGTAACTCATTTTTATCATCAGAACTTTATCTCTTCTTTTTTTCAACATTAGCAGCAGTCGTCAGTTCATTTCGCTAGACAACATTACTTGTGGGTTTCTAAGTTACGTACTGTTTTAAAAGTGATCAAGAAATCGAATGTCGCATAATTAGACAATTATACAGTTTCGTTTTTCTGTTAATTTTAATAAATGTGAAATTTCGTTGGTCCATTTTGAGACAACATTCGTTTCAACAATCATTGTATGATACGTTGCTGTGGTAATGGGAAGGAGAAAATGAGTATTAGCACGTACCTTAAAAATATACATTTTTATTACCAATGGAAAAACTGTTTGATTGACTACTGACGTCGATTTTTTCTAAGAGTACATGTTGGATTGCCATACACAGGTATTTTGCCTAAGGATGGCCTCTTAGAGAAAATCTATATCTGCATTAACAGTGATCACCTTTAAAGCGGTTTTTAGACCTGCAGCGGCTTTGCCGTTTACACAAATTGCTTTTATCATAGCTAACACTCTTTTGATCCGAAATTAAAGAGAGTATAAACAAGACCATACCCATTTTATTTCAGCGAGAAGCTCCTGTACCGTCATCATGATCATTTCTATCGTTTTTTTCGAACTGGCATTTTTTTACACTACCTCCGCACTAAAAGTCAATCATTGATAGTAGACTAGGAATAACCAATGGGCATGATTTGTGATTAATTTGCATGAACACACTTTTGGAAATGTAGTTATACAATTTTATTTTGTTCGCGCTACAATATCAATAAAACTCCAATGTTTCGACCCGCCGAAAATACGTCACCGAAACTTCTTGTTTGTAAAAAAACACTCTGTTTATGGAATAAAGGTTATTTCGTGTCGTGACTTCATAAGTACAGTGTGTATTGTGCATACGGGAATTGCCTTAAATGCGAAGTTACGAAAAAACAAAATTGCTCGCCGAATGTGCTAAACAACCTGTCTAACGAAAAAAGGTCTTGGCTTTGACTGAAACGCTCCGTCTTGTTTTTTTTTCGTTTGAAATCTATACTAATATTATAAAGCTGAAGAGTTTGTTTGTTTGAACGCTAGGATCTCGGGAAGTACTGGTCCGAATTGAAAGATTCTTTTTCTGTTGGATAGTACATTTATCGAGGAAGGCTTTAGGCTATAGAAAATAACTCTACTATTAATTGAAGCGGAGCATCAAACAAGAATGTAACAAAATCGGGGAAAAATATTCCCCTTTTGAGAGTTTTCGTACGTTTCGTGCTTTGACATGACACATGACAGCATGTGTCAAAGATTGCGTCATTAAATTTCAGTAATCTGTGCATTGAATATAAACCTTTGCTAATTTATTTTTTCTAAATCTGAGTTGGTACGACCAATTTCCGACAGGTGGCGTAGCAGGTAGCTGAAGAGGTTTTTTGTTTGAAATCGATATTCTCAGGAATGAGTGAACCAATTTCAGTCATTCTTTCACCGTTGGATTTGTACGGGATCCCGATGAGTGCTATATAATATACCACGGGCGAAGCCGGGGCGGACATCTAGTTATATGTATAGAGAGAGAGATAGGACAACCAAAGCCATGTTACATTTTTAGTTTATTAGGTCAAACGGCAGTTTTATATTATACTAGATGCCCGCCCCGGCTTCGCCCGTGGTATATTATATAGCACTCATCGGGATCCCGTACGCATCAAACGGTGAAAGAATGACTGAAATCGGTTCACTCATTCCTGAGAATATCCATTTCAAACAAAAAACCTCTTCAGCTACCTGCTACGCCACCTGTCGGAAATTGGTCGTACCAACTCAGATTTAGAAAAAAAAAATTAGCAAAGGTTTATATTCAATGCACAGATTACTGAAATTCAATGACGCAATCTTTGACACATGCTGTCATGTGTCATGTCAAAGCACGAAACATACGAAAACTCTCAAAAGGGGAATATTTTTTCCCGATTTTGTTACATTCTTGTTTCATGCTCCGCTTCAATTAATAGTAGAGTTATTTTCTATAGCCTTAAAGCTTTCCTCGATAAATGGACTATCCAATAGAAAAATAATCTTTCAATTCGGACCAGTACTTCCCGAGATCCTAGCGTTCAAACAAACAAACTCTTCTGCTTTATAATATTAGTATAGATTAAACCGAGCGCGAGTCACAATACGTCTCAGATGAACATCTATTGATCTTGATGGTTTCAGCCGAAGTTTCGGTGACGTTTTGGTTTCGGTAGAGGTGTCCGCTACCATCAACACTGGGAATGAATTTTATAAGTAGCACATTTTAAAGCAGATTTCTTTTTACTACAGGACATGTCTGTGGACCCAACGAATCAAGCTGTCGAAAACGCCGTTCTAGAAAAATATCAACAATCAATAGCAAAGTAAGTTTGCTTTCGTCTTTTATGTGTAACAAGTATTGTTTTTTTTAATTACTTGAATCGAAGAATATAATCGAATGTCTCCAGGTCCCAAAGCCACATTAAATTTATCCAAAATCTATTAATACAGACTAAAGTTTGTTTGGGTTTGATGGGTAATGTTTCCTGTGTGAAATTACAGTGTGAAGAGCCTAATCATTTTATATACATACACATACATAGTAACGAGCGTAGTGTAGACTAGGCAGTGGTTTGGGCTCTTTATGTTCAAATAGTTGTATGGTACTGTGAAGTTATGGGCAGACATATCGACTACCATCGCATGATGGTCGCATGCATTGCTTGTCCCGGTATTCTATGTTACAAATCTTGTAAATCTATGTAAATAATAAATGTATGTTTTCAATAAATAGAGAAATGCTCTTGTTTTTTGGATCGACCGTGCGATTAACCTATAACTATAAAAGATACAAACGTGTAGTTGTAGAAGTCTAGACAACTTTTATAAATATTTAGACATCAGAGATTCTACAGATAAACAGGGTGTTATCGCACTGTCCTTCTGACTGTCTTTGACATTTTTGTTTGCGATTCGTTTAGAGTTTCTGTTCCTTACGCAAACTTAATTTAATTGCAGATTGGTTTTAATCTACGTTTTTTCGATGCTTAATTTTTTTTTGGATTTGGCTTACATTTAATGTAAATCAAAATTTTGTTGTGTATAAATATTGCAAAATTATAACCAATTCTCACAAGTTTGTATCGGTATAAGAGAACGGGAACTCTAAACCCATCGACCAAACCTTACAGAATGAACTCCAGCCTACAGGATATACAGAGTGACATCGCGCGGCTGGCGACTCAACAAAGCCAGATCCAACAACAACAGCAGCAGCAACAGGCGAAACAGCTGTTTCAGCAGACGCAACAGTTGCAGCAGCAACAGCAGCAGTTGCAACAACAACAGCAACAGCAGTTGCAGCAACAGTTGCAACAGCAAATGCAACCTCAACAAATGCAACCGCAACAAATGCAACCCCAACAGATGCAACCGCAACAAATGCATCCGCAACAAATGCAGCCTCAACAGATTCAACCGATGCCACCTCAGTCCCCCTACCAACAGCCACAGTATCAACAAAACATTCCACAACTGGTAAGAGACATTCTTTGTGACCGTTTTTTTGTTTGAGAGTTATGTGCAATAATAACCATGGATATTAAGTTGACTTTTGAGACTAACAGAGTGTGAAAACTTGATTTTATTGTCGTTTTATGTAACCTATAAATTCTACTAAAACAGTATTTTGTGCATTTTGACTAATTTAACAAATAATGACAAATCGTAATTTAAAATAACACACTGCAAATTTCGAATGAACAGTATGTTTGAATTAACGAGAAAACAACGCCACATGAGAAGCCTACGTGTAAAAATGTAAAATATAGCAATTTCGTGTAAAAATTGAAGGCTCTGCTCCACTGGTGATGGTGTAAAACGAATGGAACGTGAACGGTTTGCTTTCGACACTTTTCACTCATATTGCGTCGTTTTCAAACACTCGAGTCCCATATACGAGGTATTTCAAGTTGAATCTATTGAAATGTATTAGTTTAAAGTGGTCACTTGTCACAAAAACCAAGAAAATAATAAATAATTTAAAAGCCGTGCATGTGTATAAAACGGTTGTAATTGTAGACAGATGATTTTATTTTCGAGCTCGGTAAAATCTTAGTTTCTGGTTTTTATAATTTCTTTACCTTACTAATATTTATAAATTCTTAAGATGTTTTGTATCAACATGTCTCTTAACTACAGTTGTTTAAATTTGAGTCGCCTTTTGCGTTGCACGTCTTGCGATATGATACTTAAAACAAAATTTAGTTTTGCTAAACATGTATGCGTGCATCACCGTTTTTAACAGGGCTGCATAAATATTTCAAAGATGACGAAATGTATAGTAATTTAACACATACATTTCAATTTCATCATATCAGTTTGAAAAACCTCACACGCTTTGTATCCTTTAACACTGCAAAGTGCTGACGAGCGCATCCCTCGCCTTGCAGCACAGTCAATTCAGCTCACAGCACAACGTGTCCCGGCAGCCACTGGGCAACTTCGGCTCCACGCCGCACATACCGCAGTTCTACCAACAGCAACAGTTGCAGCAGCAACAGTTGCAACAGCAGCAGATGCAGCAACAACAGTACCAGGAATACAGAGAGTATCAAGAGCCGACGTACAGAGAGATGGAGGAGAGGACGAGACAACAGTTCTATCTTCACGACAGTCCGCCGCCGCCGCAGCGACGCACATGGGCCCAGCACGCGCATGCGCAGCAAGAACACGAGCTAAGGGGGTGGCAGGTTGGTCACTCACTCGGTACTTGGGATGTGTGCGCCGGGGGGTCTCTGTTTGTGATGCATGTTGGTTTGTGGATATCTCATAGGAGTACAGTTACAGTGGGAGTGTAGGACACTGCATGAAACGATTATGAACCCAGTCGGATTGATCTCAACACGGAATCAAAGCTCTCGCTTTTTATCTTATCCGATTAGAATGACGGAGATGAGGTTTGTCATTCCGAATTTGAGTCGTTTGGATTATGTTTAGAATCAGTACATTGATCTCATTTAGTATGTAATTAAATTATATTTGTTTTATCACTAAAAGAAAACACTATTAGTAGCACACTTTTAAGTACTTAAGCAAGCTTCCTTAGTACTAGATTTTCTTAGTTTAAGTTTCTTTCTTTTCTTATTTCTTTTTTTGATTTTCGTTTTATACTTTTGTATAGGTTTTTTTTTTGTTTGGGGATAGTATAGGTGGTGCGGTGTGAAATAGGGTTGATACATGTTTATTAATTGAATCACTTTTTTCTGACACCAAAACAGAACGCTGTTTGTACTGATTGCACATTTGATTTTTTACCCTTGAGACGTCGGTGACTTTCGGAGTAAACTAGTTAATGTATTTTACACTAAGCACGGGTGCTTCACAATTCAGAAGTTCTCATTAATTTCCCATCTTCTGCTAGTTTGGAGCAACTGCATGACTAGCTGGTAATACACTGCACATTAATAAAATACACACAACACTTCGCCTTCTAAAAAGTGGAATTATACAAATTTAAAAATCCCGTGTCACGAATCGTGACTATGATGACTGCCTGTATTCTGACGTACTTCTCCGAAACGACACGGTCGAGTTATATGTTTTGTAAGCAAATTTGTCAGGTATGAGAAAATTAATGAATGAAAAATTTTAGTTTATTTATTTGTCAGAACATTGTCCCAAAATAAAATGTTATCTGAAATATTCACTACCCAAGATATTGCACAAATACATACTTATAATTTATAGTATTACAAGAACAACCTTTTACAGCCCTTTTAAATAAAACGATTGTAGCTTGGCTGTAATTCTCTTTTTAATTTCATGAGAAAAGAAAAAGATAGCAATATCAAAATCCAGACAGGTTTAGTTGGACTGTTGACTCTAACGTCGTGAAGTATTTTTCATCATAGAAGACATCAGGCTGTCCTATCTCATGAACCGTAATAGTTAGACCGTTGAAATTTTCATTTCATGTATTTCTGTTGCCTAGTTGACAATAAATATTAAAACCAATCAAATAAATCTGTAAGGGGCTTTTCCGTTAGATAACGGCAACACTTCAAATAGTATATACCTATTCAAAGGATAAATAACGAAATTAAAATAAAACAAATATTTAACGGGGGCTCTCATACAACAGACGAACGAAGAGATTTGGCTCTACTTTTGTGATAAGAACGTCTAGGCTGTGGGATACGTTGCCTGAGTGGGTTTTCCCTGTTGGTTATAATCTTTGTGTCTTCAAATCGAGAGTGAATCGGTTTCTTCTAGGTAAACACGCTCCATCGTAGACCGCATCGTCGCTTAACATCATGCGAGATGGCGGTCAAGTGTAAACCTATAAAAGTTAAAAAGAACAAAGACATGATTTTTTTTGACAGTTTTTATAGATAAAATGGTAAGACATATTTAGTGGGCCAGTCCGGCTTTTAAACGTTGTGATTTGTTCAGGTGCACGGGCACGGGCAGGCCAGCCCCGCGTTCTCGGGCGGGCGCGCGAGCCCGCAACGCACGTGGCGCTCGCCCTCCCCGCAGCCCGCGCCCGCGCCCGACCGCTACCCCCCCGCCGGCTTCCTGCTGCACGAGCGCGCCGCGGAGAACCAACACTTCCAGGTCACTAGCGTTATATTCATTTGTTTTATATTGTTTTGTTTTATTTTGTTCTAATGATAAAATAGTGCAAAAGTGAATACAGATAGAGCAAAAGTTGCAACAAGTAGGTACCACATACAAGGAGCGAACAAACACATGTATACCTCTATTATAACAACAGCGTAAACATAAGGAACATACCAAAGTGTTCCCACTACTGCGAATTGGGGCCTTCTATCGAGCTTTGCGAGTTGCAAGTAGAGAGGCATGACCTTAAAGACTCACGTTGGCCCTGTTTGGGTTAGTGGATGACGCATGACCTAAAAGATATTAGGATCATGTTGGTTTCTCACTGTGTTTTTCTTCACCGTTTTTAAGTTAGTGGCATTACGCACATTATTTTGAAAATACAGCATTGCGCTTAACGAAGTTTAGCGTAAATGATACGAGTAGTAATGCCCAATAGCTCCAGAACGTAACAAGAATAAAATTAAAAAAATATATTTACTATCGACTACCTTGGATTTGAATTTTGTTATTGAGTATTATACTACTTAAACCATTTCATTTGATACTCATGTCATAGAATAGATAATGTTACATAGAACGGACACTCCTCACTCTTTTTTTTAAGTTTTCTTTTTGGGTAAGTGTAACTAAAATCTATTCGTTCATGGTGCCTATATCTCCCATATTGTTTTGAATCTTCTCCCTTCGGATTAAAAAACTTTTATTTGCATTGAAAAATCCAACAAAAATAAGGATTAAGAAAGGACAGGAAAGATTTTAGGATAATTTACACTGGCAGGTGAACTCACGAAGCAAAGCTATTCAATAAAACAATTCAGTAACCCTAGACCAAACGCACACATTCACGCGTGTGTACGTACGACATCTGCGTAGTTGTGCGAAGAATAGGTAATTCGACAGCGCCGTTTGTATGGAGTTTTAGTGGAGTGTCCGGGGTGTGCCCATGTTGAGGAAGTTGTGTTTTTTTTTAATATTTGAACTTTTTATGGTGACGGCCTTCTTGGATTTGAAATTTATTATAGTGTAGTCAGTAGATCCTGAAGTTAGCTAGTAACTTTAGGTTAATACTTTTTGCATTGGAGATATTTCCAATGGTTGAAATTAGACTTTTGGGACAATGACGACTTTGTAAAACTTCCAGCGTGCGTTTTAAATACACAATTTTTTAAATAATAGATTTTGTCAACAGGTGCATTACAACACGGATCGGTATCAAAACGGCACCGATACGTCTCGGGACCGGGATCGGGACTGGGACCGGGACCGCGACCGGGACCGCGACCGGGATTGGGACCGCGACCGCGACCGAGACCGGGATCGAGATCGAGAGTCGCGGGACGCACAGAATCACCTCAGTTATACAGTGGTAAGTGATTATAAAGTGGTAAGTGATTTATCGCTTGGCACATTTTAAAATATACCAAGATTTTACTCAATAATCAATAATTTTTAACCGAATTCAAAAGAAGTGAAGGTTCTCAAGTCGGTTGTGTGTTTTTTTTATAATATGTATGTTATGCGATAGCTCCGCTAATTGTAAATCAATTTTAATGGTTATTTTTTTGGTTGGTAGATCATAGGTGGTAGTTTTTGAAATATGAACAAAAAACAAATTTATTTATTTTATCGTTAGATTTGTCTTAATCGTCCAGGTGTCCTTAGAATTACATGGTGATGATTTCTTATTTGTTGATTTTTTGCAGTTGGGTATTTTAAATTTAAAGTTAGATAGATAGATAAACTCTTTATTGAACTTAAATAATAAAAAACAAAATACAGAAACACATTAAAATAAAGTAAAAAAGGGCGACTTTATCGCTAAAAGAGATTTATTCTATTTATTGTAACACCAACAGGATACATATTAAGTGCATACCCCTTAACAGGTGTTGAGGGTGTGCATAAAATTTACTTTCATATACCTAGATTACTTTGTTGAGGGCTTGTTACGAAATTTGGTCAAGTATCTAAATTCAATATTAAATTAAGTCGGTTTTTGGAGAAAATAAATTATATTGCAATTAATATTATGGTACATTTGTTGGTCAAATTTATACATACATGCACCAGTTTTCCATAATGACCCTGATTGGGTGTGGCAATATAATGCCTGTCATGTGGAGCGGATCGACTCATTCCATAATCGGTTTGTTGGCAAGGTATTCGTCTAATGTAATGATTAGTCGGTAACGTGTTCGTCTATTGTATAGTAAGCTTTCTAAAGTTTTAGATATTCGTCAAACGATAACGTTCAATTTGCACTTTCTCAATAAGAACATATAAAATTTGTATTGCGTAGCGCGAGTGCGTATTTCCTGAGGAATATAGTTTGAGTGTCTACATGTATAGAGTGGATTTTTATACGTTAGCATGCTCCATCATGGACCAAATCGTTGCTTGACATCAGGCGTTTAGTTTCAAACGAGTCATTGATAAATAAAAACATTCGTTAAAACGTGCCATGATGATGTATACCTATTACGTACATTTCACCCAATTTCACAAACCAATAAAGATTATGATTATACCATAAAAAGCGACAGTCTCTCTGCCACAAACACATACCGTCGTGTTCGTGTCGTCCGTGCGTGCTTCTTATCAGAATTTGCAAATGATCGTAAACGTGAAATTTATGGAATCTCACTATTATGGAATAATTCACTCACTCTAAAATATGGAATGGAAATTCTCAATTTTTGAACAATGCTCTTTTAAAAGTTCTAATTTTCTCATTTAATGACTAGTAAGTAGATAGATTGCTTCTGATTTGTTGAATAATATCGTTATTATCGGCACTAAACGGATGCCGATACATCTGTCTCCGATGGCTAAGTGTGTGTTAAGTAGTTCCACTGTAATAAATGACGTGATGGTATTTGACGAATCATTTAACATCACTGTGCAATATTCCAAAATACTTTATGTGTCAAGTCTTAGTCACTTCCTTATTTACGCCTTTGGTCGTCGTTACTCGTATATTTATTTTGTCCGCCAAACGTTTTTTTGTTATCATTGTCTCAATAGTTTTAACGGTATTTAGTAAATGCTGCATTATTTATCTTCGCCGGTTATTGTATTCGCTAAATATCTATTCCACAAAGATATATCAACACCATCAAATTCAGTTTACTTATTGTTATTTGTTATTTTCCAAAATAAAATAACAAATTTTTTTCGTTCGATTCAGTGTATTTTTTTTATAAAAATTAATTCGTTATAAGTTATTCGTTTAACTTATATTTTTTTAATTTGTGGTTATTTAATGCGGTTTCCATTCAGATTAAAAAAGTGGGTGTGCCTGTGCCATCGTCACGGCTGTTTGTTATATGTGAATTCGTACTAAAAGTATTCGAACTCAGTTCCACCACGTGTGTGTCACATGGCACACTAGGCGTAATTAATTCTATGTTTCTTTAGTTATCTAATGCTGTGATTGAATTAAATATAGTAATGAAACTGCAACACCAAATTGTATCCTCCGATGTTGCTATCATTTGTTTTTTTACTTTCCACGCTGTGGAAGCAATTTTAAAGTTATATTTACGTTAAGAATATATTTAAGTTCTCGCAGTCTCCCCCGGCGGGGTCCCCGCAACGGCGCGCGAAGACGCCGCAGCGGCAGGGCTCGCTGCCCGAGCCGCGGCCCGTCAGCCTGCACCAGCTGTCCTCCCCCGCCCCCGCGCCCGCGCCGGCCCCGCCCGCGCCCGCAGACGACATGCTCCCGCAGAACATCTCCTTCATCGGCGCCGCGGACGACGACGCCATCCGGCACGGCATCGACCGCCTCCACATCTCCTCCGGCACCAGAACCTACCGCATCCCTTCCCCCACGCGGTCCCTCGCCCGAGCCTCCCTGCACCGAGAAGACAAAGAAAAAGACAGTGAGAACGAGAAAGGGTTTTATATATCGTTCGATAACGAGCAACCGAAACGACCGAAGCCGCCGTTGCGGGCGAAGCGCGGCTCGCCGAGGAAGGAGCGCGCGAGCCCGGACCGCAGCCCCGAGGAGCCGTGGAGCGAGCGGATCCCGCAGCCGCCGGAGGAGGAGGAGTTCGTGGTGCACCGCGCGGGCGAGCGGGAGGAGAGGAGGGAGGAGAGGCGGGAGGAGCGGAGGGAGGCGCCGCGGCCGGAGCGCCCGCCGCGGCCCGTGTCCGCCGAGCCCACCGCCATAGTCATAGGAGACGTCGCCCTCGACCCGGTGAGACTCCCTAATCCTAGCTACTCACTAATGTTCCTTATCTCATCGCGGCGTATTGGTACTCCGACGTATGTGTATTGTAATCTTTCGCATTTTGAACTTACATTAGCTAGAATAACTTACGCCGTACGTACGTACGTTATGTACGGTACGTTAAGTGACGTATGCTTGAATATCCCCGGTAGACTGGTTTCGGGGTAATCTGTATTGCTAGTCATTGATAAGGTTATTAGATTCTAGATACGTCAAAAGCCTGTGGCTTAAGATACGTTCCGTAGTCGTGCAGAGTATGGAGGTGATGAGGCGAGAGGGGTCTGTAGTTGGCAGAGTTAGCGCGACTATCTTTTCTGGGCACTGATTGCACGTTAGCAAGTCTTCACGACTTCGGTACTTGCCCCTTTTGGGCATAAAGTCTAAGCGATTGTGAAATCAGATGATATAGGTACCTAGATCACCACAGATTTTTCACGGCACGTTGTGCTCGTAGTATACACGCGATTCCTACAGAATACACCAGTAAGATAGTATGGGTAAAACAACAAGCGGCTCACGGCGACCGCATCAAACTGCACCAAGCGGTCCCGTTCCGGTGTTCCGGGCGACTCAACGGTTGACGTTCATACTAAAGTAGTTTGTAAACAACCAAAAATACGGTCTAAAGTCAATCGAAGTAATGCGGTGCCCGGGCGCCACTTGGGGCTTTACGAACTAGGAAAGGAGTTTGAATTTGGAATGTTGTGTGTTTAGAATTCAGCGGAGGAGATGGAGCGTAAAAAGGAGCGCATCATGTTGATGTCGCTGCAGCGACGGCAGCGGGCGGACGAGGCGCGCGCGCGCGCGGACGCGGCGGCGGCGGCGCGGCGCGCGCGGGACGAGGCGGCGCGGGAGCTGCGCGCCGCGCGCAAGGAGGAGCAGGCGCGCCGCCGCGACCACATCCTGCACCAGTACAAGCTGAAGAAGGCGGTCGAGGAGGCGGAGCGGGAGGTAACACGTCACTAGCGGGGGAGGGGTGCTACATACTAACCACCTGCGTACTAGGAAGGTGCGCCATACATTAGTGGCAGGAGAACACCAGTGACGTACGCCACATACTAGTGGTCGGGCAGGAAGATGACAATATAGATGTACGTCACACACTAGGCGCCTGTGCATGAGGAGAGGGAAGTACGCTATTTACTCGCTGCCCGCTGGAGATATTCCCGGCACAAAACTCAATAACGACCCGCAAACACAGGAGGAACAAAGCGAGGAGTTCGGGTGGCAAGTATGCGTTGTATTTAGTGAGATGGACGCACATAACAATGAAGGTACTTAACAGTTTGCTTCTTTCGATCCGTTTAAAGTTGAGATTGTCCATAAGCATCCCACGAAATGTTCTCATCCCACTGCTGGGGATCGTGGCCTTTTCTCGCAGGAAGAGAAAGAGAGTCGTGGCCATAATTTACCACGTTGGCCCAGCGCGAGTTGGTTGGTTGGTTGGAGTTGGATGACGCATGACCTCAAAATATTCTTAGAA
The DNA here is from genome assembly GCA_017562165.1 of Ectropis grisescens. Lineage (NCBI taxonomy): Eukaryota > Metazoa > Arthropoda > Insecta > Lepidoptera > Geometridae > Ectropis > Ectropis grisescens. Next base: position 25,809,293 of record CM029770.1, read on the forward strand.
CATGCCGTTTTCATCACGATGTTTTCCTTCAGCGTTTTTAAGTTACCAGCATTAAGTGCATGACTTCGAAAAGAGAGAGGCGCGTGTGTGATTCGAACCAGGGGGTTCGGATTGGCAATCGCCGTTCTCCCGACTAGACCATTGATCGTTAGAGCTGATAAACGTTACACCAAAGGATAAACACATCTGTAAGGCTTACACTTGGCTAAATTTAGTCGACTATATATAGTCGCTACTGATTGCAGTAAAATGTGATAGCATTTATTACTATACTATATTAACCCTTTGAAATCGTTAATCGGAAAATTGCGAAAATTCGCGATGACGCGCGAATCGGCGATAGTAAGCGCGAGCGCACGGCCTTCGCTCCTTGCGGATTATTTTATATCTTGTGATAGATTAGTTATATTTAGGCTGGTTTGAGTTACTTTATCTTAAAGCTATTGAAGTAAGCTATAAGACGATGTAAACTTGTTTTGTATTGTATTTTTATTTCAATTTACACGGACCTTTCGTTGTACCCAAAGTTGAAAAATAGTTATAATTTTGAAAAAGTGAGTATTTGTATTGAAAATGAATTGTTTTATGTATTCGTTTTTATGTTTTTATACAAAGCTTTATATGTTTCTTATAAAATAAATCTAAAATGTATATGCTTTCATACAAATATTTTGATATTTTGTACTCTGAATCATACTCCAGAAATTGGCGATGAACAGAAATTGCATGCGTTAGGGCCGTTCTTTCAAAACTCTTGTGTGGTAAGATTTTAGTATGTAGGCTTTATATTTATATACTGGTCGATAGAAAATATATTCAGGAATTTTATAAAAATAATATTAGAACCGATAATTAAAAAATCTATACCCAATGAGGCAAAATGTCAGAATCACAGAATTTTCGTGATAAAATCCGACGATTTTGATTCTACAATTATTGACATGATAAACAATGTTTTCTGGCATAAAAATATATCTTTCAAAATGACAAAACAATATGCTTTTCGGTAATCTAAAAAACGTGGATACCATAAAACAAAAAACTCGGAAAATACTCTGACAAAATACCTAAAAATACCTAAAAAACTTTTCGCGGCGATAAAATTCCGTGACGTCATAGAATGTTTACATAGCCGTATGCAGCTTGTAGTTGGCTAGATACCCTAGACACGCACACATTCGAGCGCTCCCGGCGTGTCTGTGTGTGTGAGTTCTGGACGGTCCCGTACTTTTCATGAATTTTATACAAAAAATAAGGAATATCGGGCCAAGGTAACGAATAAAATGGATTTTACGATATTTTTACAACTAAAACACAGATATTCTAAGACGTCCCAAACAAAATAAACAGTAAAACGATAAGCAAAACCAAACGATCGGTCAATTTGCCCGCGAACCAGAAAGTACCAGATATTTTTACTCGATGTTGTATCAAAATATATAACACATTATACGATTGTGATTATGAAAAGGGTTGGAAAAATACTTCTAAAGCGTATAATAAATAGCCACTTACCACTTATTTATTTGAAATCACTTAAATTCACAAAACAAATACACCCTCACTCGCGAGAACCGGGACGCGCACTGACGGCGCGAAATGGCGGGAAACTAACCGACTTCTTCGATCTGTACCGAAAAATTTCGTTCCGACTGATACTACGCTATTGGTCTGATTATGAAGCGGCATTCAATAGGTCTTATATCCATTAAAAAGTTATGGGAATATCCACCTTCGCTTATACAATATTAGGTTTAAAAGCGGCTGGGACCGCAACTGACATCGGACGGTGACGATCGTCACTAGCCGATGCCAACGGTACTTTCGCCTTCAGTGACGATTGTCACTAGCCGATGCCAACGGGTTAAATGCCAAGGATGGTTTCTATCTGAATTTAGTCGACTTAATTTAGCCACGCGTTTTAAGCTTTTTTATTTTCCCTTATTCCAGGGCAAAGTGCTCGACAAAGCGGAATTAATGCAGGCTCTGTCGCCGGCGGCGGCACCCGCCCCGCCGCACCCCCGCCGCGCCCCGCGCTCGCCCCAAGACCATCCACGTGGACAGCGGCGCGCTGCACGCCGCCGAGGGCATGCTCGGCAGCAAGCAGCCGTCCTCCACCAACCTCACCGGTGAGACAAGGACCACAACATTATATCATAATAGACGTTGTATTTATTTACTTATTTTAATGACATGTCATACCGGACTCTAACCCGGAACCATGTGATACTAATGCCACTTACTTTTGCAGTTTTATGATTATTTTGTCCGGGTACATAATGTTATAGTTGATGTTATGTTCTTGTATTACATGTACGACGTAAATAGTTTACAGTCATATACAATATACTGACCGTTTTCGAAACATAATATTATTTATTATCTGTAATACAAACGATTTTTTTTAATACTATATCAACTCGCCCAAAGCCGTGTGAGTGAGTATTCTCTTATAAGGGTATTGAGTAATGAATAAGTAGCTTTAGTTTCACAAGTAAACAAAGACATGCTAGAATAATAGAACAGCATTTCAACTTTGATGTTGTTCGTTTTTTTTACAAATTTCTATCCCACGGTCTTTCTCATAGCATGTTGTAGAAAAAGCGCTTCGAAATAACTACAACATTTTTTTACTGTATACATTTTTGTCTAATTCGCTTGTAGATATTTAACGTAAACTTTAACAGACTTCTACAACATGCAATGAAAAAAATGATCTATTATAGTTATCCATTGAGATTTACTTTCGTTGTTAGATTTATTGTGTTGTGATCGCACAGACATGTACAGTTTGCGTGTAGGTCTAAACTAGGTCAGACTGAAGTTTGCCACTCCCAATCATTGAGCATATATGATAACCACGGATAAAGATAACTTATGCTTATTATAAATGCTACTTTTTATGAGAACCATTTACAGTTTTGATATTGTTTATTGTGATTCGTGCCAAAGCCGCAATGACACTAACACCCTCGTACGGAAACTATGTGCACTACAAAAGTACTAAGTACCTATAGGTGTACTTTAAGACTATGATTACATATTTATCAAGTAAATCATTTTCTCAACTTTTGCTTGGACAGTGTCACATTGGGGGTGAGATATAAAGTGCCTAAAAACTTTATGAGCTTCTTCATTGGTCATTACTGCTAAGATAGTTTGGCACGCAGTAGAATCCATCTTAGGCCAACTGTCAAAGTCCCTTTCTAAGAAACTCGACATAGACCTATCTACTGCATAAAATCGATAGTCACGCCACCTCTTCAGACTGGCCCAGATAGAACACACATACTGTACGTCTCACAATGTCGTAGTGTTGTAAATATGTAGTTGCACTTATACAGCCAAGCTTCATGCTGCAAATACTTGTCTCAATGGGTAGCATCAATTACAAACAAAGGCAAAATATTACGAGTCCGATTGTTTTCCTCGAAAGCTGTTTTCAGAAGAAGAAAAAATTGTTCAAACTGTACGTAGATGGCGGTAGTGTTTCTTTTAGACCTACATTACCACACCCTTATTTGGTTATAACAGTACATACATGATGTGATCAATAGATTATAAAATATATAAATAAAACAAGTAAATGGAAAATCAATAACAAACGTAAAAAAAAAATTGGTTGCCTGTAAAGTCGGTATACGGGCGAAAGTTTTACGTGACAACGACTTTGAGTGGTAAAATAATTTTACGGAAGGGACGCGTGCCTTTCACTTTTTATGTCTGTCTCTCTCGCTCTTAGGCGGGCTAACCATGCCCGAGTGGAAGGGACGCGTGCCTCTCACTCGCTCTCGTTGTGAGCGCATAACGTGAGCGGAGCGTAACGCAGTTTCTTGAAGTGTCACCCGGCAAACCAATTTATAAGACGTTGTCACGTCAAAATGAATGTTATCTGTCAAATATACGTCAATCAGTACAATTGACTATGACAGAACTTTAGCTTTTGACAAAATATGTTAACTGTCCGACATGCGCCATCTTCTGTACATTTTTTGAGCTATTTTTGTCTTGTCTGAAAACGTCTCATTGTTATTTTTTTTAACTTGAATGGCGCTTTTGAAGTTTTGCCTTACTTACTGTAAATAGCGCTAGTTGTTAGCTTTCCCCGGTTTTTGATAAGTTTTGCCACGACTCCACCGAGGCATGACAGCCTTTCAATGTTTATTTTTTTTTATCGGTCACGCTGAAATTCGAATTGAAACCCTATTACCGCCGTTTCTGAAAAACCTTTGCTTGTTTAGATATTAAAATACAATTACACCTTACAAATATGAACTCTAAAATCGCTGCTAATAGTCATTACTTCGCGACATTTTTTTCAAAAGATGTTATAAAAATTAACATCACGAATCAGCGATGTATTATTACGTTCGAACCTTAGAACAATAACGGCACAGAGAGTGTACATTCGAAATTGAGCGTGGCCGGCCCTGGCCCGAGCTTGTGCTTGACGTTTGTGTGTGTGCGTGTAGGCACGATGCGGCGCGACTACTACCGCGGCTCGCAGGACTCGCTCGCCGAGCGCGCCGGCCTCTACCGAGGTATGTACGCACACTAATACCATACAGACGTTGAATCAACAAACTAATATTATATGGACGTTGAATCAGTGAACTGATTTCATTCGACTGTTTCTTTGCCGTCAACGAATAGACTAGTTTATAACAGTATTATCAATAATTACGGGATATTTAACGTGGGCATAATGTTGAAGCAAGTTCCCGATATGCCGATCCAGGTTCGTGTTCCACGGTCACGATTAATTTGACTATAACAGAGAGTTGACACAAACATTTCTGATTAAGGGCAACATGTCGAACTACCCTCTTTTATAGACAACTAACAAATTTCAACAACACAGCTTTTAATTTTTAGAACACACTATGGATGCGTATTTAAAACAAACTCTTAACACTAGATTCCACGCACTTGAGATTTTATAACCGTCGTCTCGATTAAAATTTTGTTTGTGAAATTTTTGTGTCAAATATCGGACACTGGCTCTGTATATATGACCATGGTTAAATATCCCATTATTAATGGTATTATTGTAGTGAATAATTCTGTTAGCTCATTTTTTTTTGACTAGTTCATAGTTAACTGGTACACATGTTTACGTATGAACGACATCACATTCCCTGCATCGGTCGCGTCTACGAAGGCACGTGACAATGACATAAACTAAACTCATCTACCTTGATTCACAACGCAATCAGATTAATGTTGGCGCGAAATCAAACCTCTCGGTCTTTGTCATATTCCTTTAGAATGACAAAGACAATGATTGTCATTCAGAATTCGAATCGTACGGCTTGCGTTGTGAATCAGTACATTGTTTAAGCGTTTTTCACATAACTAGTTGAAAAGTTAACTGTTATCAACTAGTCTATCGTTGAAGATAAACAGTCTCGTTGCGTCGACTGTAGAATGTTCAACAACCCACCACTACGTATCAGTAGATTTTAGTTAGTAAACGTATACTCACGTGTGATATAATCCCGTGTGATTTCACTAAATATTAACATTTGACGTGATACTATAAATCTAATATAAATGTAATACAGTCAAACATGGTTGAGTAAAACTTGGATAAGCGAAAACACTTTTTATCGGTAGTAGTGCCCCGACATTTTAACTTTCAATCAGATATAATTACTATTAATTTTTATTGAAATTATCATACTGGTTTTCATATCAAAATATTTGTATGGGCGCTTGAAACTCGAGTTTCAACATAAAACTACTTTTTTGAAAAAGAACGCTGAGTGCAGTTGAAAGTTCAGTCAGATTTGCTTGGCTATTTCACACGTGGGTAACCGGCTTATTAACTAAAAACCTGCTACTTGATAGAAAAAACACAGTTTCAGTAACCGTAGGCACTTTGTAGGTATGTAAACACTGTAGGTAATTACTCGTAGGCACGCGTTCCTTGCGCAAAAGATTACACAATACGCCAATTGAAATTGTTTTTTCAGAAAATGTGTTTGTTTATTATACACCAGTAGTTTGTAATAAATTTCAGAAATAACATGGCATATTGGTCCACTTTTAAAGGCGATCCGTGAATAATAAACTAATGAAATTTCGCCTTCAAGTCAATTGAAATGTTCTACTACGTACACAAAACGCCTGTGGTAACTTGAAAGATATGGGTTACCAATCATTATGAACAACTTTCACTATGGGATCAACTCTAAAATCACAAAAAAACAGACAGTTCCGTGCTAAATTAATTGAACTGGATTGATGGTTGGAATCATAGTTCAAAGTTCTTCATAGTAACTACTATGCGTCTCTTTTTAAACCCCGACAAAAAAGGGGTGTTATAAGTTTGACGTCGATGTCTGTCTGTCTGTCTGTCTGTCTATCTGTCTGTCTGTTGTCTGTCTGTCTGTCTGTCTGTCTGTCTGTCTGTCTGTCTGTCTGTGTGTGTGTCTGTCTGTGGCACCGTAGAGCTCAAACGGATGGGCCGATTTCAATGCGGTTTTTTTTATTTGAAAGTTAATATCCGTGCGGGTGTTCTTAGCTATGTTTGGTTAATATCGATTCAATATGGCACAAAATGGCGGACAAAATTTTCTTCACAACCTACCTCAATATGGGTATCAAATGAAAGGGCTTGACCAGTAGAATACAATACATAATAACAAATTTCAAATTCAAAATGGCTGCCACCACAAAATGGCGAATTATATTTTTTTTTCACTACTACCACAATATGGGTATTTTTTCAATTCAATTTCAATTCAATAATACAAAACACTGTTTTACAACCGAAATGTGACAGCAGTACAATCTAACTAACTGGTGGCAGATACTAACTGCTACGCCAATGTGCGTATGTATTTTTTTCGTCTACTGGTTTTGGAAAAGAAAATATTATTTATTCAAAGCTCTGACTTTGGTGTATTATGTATGTTTATGTTTAAAGCCCAGTTTTAATCTTATTGTTGGCACTTTATTTATTTTAAATAATAATGATAATATTTTACAATTCTCTTTGCTTTACAGTGGTGAAAGTTAAACTAACGAAATAAATAAATATATTACGAATCTATACTAACCCTAAAACAAAGAGAGAGCGTCTATTATGTATGTTTGTTTATGTTTAAGCTAATATCTGGAGTAGGGGTTTCGATATATCGAATTCGAAACTTCGGTAGGTTCGAGAATACGCGGTTACAATTTCTCGAGATTATCGAGTTCCAGAAGAATTAAACTTTTAAAAATCTGTGTAAACTTCCGAACTGGCATTATGAAGATAGGGTGGGTGCCTATTTTGTATGTTTATATTATGTTTGAGGTAGTATTTGGAGCCATTGCATTTATTGTAAAAAACATTTAAATAGTTTGGAGGTATATCATTCCGAATAAAGAAGCTATTCTTCTTTTGTAAGTAGAACTATAAACAATATATTGGTACGTTGAATACATTTGTTTCTCAAGTCGGTAAAAAGTGCCGCTTGAGATCTTGCTATCATAGACAAATCAACCTAAAAAGATCCAGAACTTTAAACGCGCCAAAAATATTAATTATATTATTAATGAAAGAGGGAGGTTCTATTTATATTCTATTGAGATATTCTATTGATGTTTCATTATTTTAGGGCCGAGAAACGGTCTGCTAAAGTGTAAGTGACTGAACATTACGATGCGTATTTAGATAACCAACACATTCAACGCTTTCATGTATGATCAAATAGACCATAAAATAAAATATTGCATCCTAATCAATCATTGTAAACATTAAAACTAACACGTAATCTAACTGATTGTTTTTTCGTTCCAAGTAAGCCACCACATTTTTACACATACGAGTAACTAATGAGAAAGAAAGAGCGCAGTATGTTTGTATTTCTTTCTCTCTTTTATGTTTGTATCGCAGTTTAATAGACAGAGTACGAATATTAGCGTCTTCGTTAACGTTGCGTAAACGCTCGATAATCCAGGGTAACTCAGGACGCCCGTACTGTGCCGAAAGGGAATCGTACTCATTATGGAAAACTTGAATTTATTATTTTAAATAATTCAGTTTCTAGGCTCAAATCTAATGTGCATGTTGTCTCTTCTTATAACTATTGTGACATTGAACCCTATACGTATTGAATGTTTTTACTTTTTCGATATGTTGGTTTACCAAATAAAAAGTAAACGTTTACTATGGGTCCACCACTGAAATCATTTAGAACACCCACCAATCTTTGCAGATAGATGATTGATCCCTGAGTTTCCCTACTAGCTTTAGTAAATCCCAAGTCGAGGGCGTACCATCTGAGGTACTCTTGCGTGTAGTACTAATTGAGTATGATAAGTGCCAATTAAAATATTACTATGCAAAAATATATCACAATTAAAAACGTGATTTGAGTGTAATTCTGCCTACGAACGGCTGTGCAGTTTAGCAGCGTCGTAATTGTAAGAATTACGAATAAATCACTATTCGGAATGTTCTAAGGCCTGAGAGGTATATTTCCGATTTTGTTCGTTAGTAAGTTTGGTAGGGCCTGCGCTAGCCCAGAGTTGTGTAGGCATTAGAGGGTATCTGAGTACGATGAGCTCCTTTGGGCTAATACGTGTGTTCTGCGTAACCCTATTACTGAAACATGCGTTGTCTTCTTCGTCCGCTAGGGGCGCTGTACTAATTTTCCACGCATTTGTTAACGTTTATTTGTCGTTAGCAAATCCATGCTGGTATTCGTTCTTGGCCCACTAAACCATTCGTATCATGTACGTACTAAACATGTAGGCATGCCGCTCGGCTTCCAATGCATCTAGTTATTAACCGCCACACTTCGCCTGATCTGCACTAAATGCTATCATAAACGTAGAATAGCGACGGATCTGATATATATGTTAATATAATGATACATTCCTAGAATTTTCCTCAAATCTGTAAAACCATACTGTTATTACCATAGGTCCGTTGCTAAAAAAATAAACTGAAACTTAGAACTCACTATGTTTCTTAATGCAGGTCAGTCGTAGTAAATCTGAATTATGAAAAACTTACCGCTTTCGACACTGTAACAGAGGTTCAATAATAGCTTGAATTTAATATCATAACATTTTCTCAAACATTGAACACATCTGAAGTCCTAACCTCCACTAGTTCAGAGATTACGTTTTTGGAATAGTTATTACTTAGTATCATTTGGCATTATAATATTTTTGTCAGTTAAAAGTAATCTATTCAACTGTGGTGGATTCCGAACTTTCCATTCATGAGGTAAGTGATTACGGAACTTGCTAGTTTTGGAGTCCCATGAATAACAAATGTAATGTAGTCTAAGTTGTAAGTATAAATGTGTAGAAGGAAAAAAATTGTTGTGTAACGCAAGCAAATGTATAGAATATAAAATCACCCTTAACGTTCCTCTTAACACTCCTAACTTAGTTCTAATGAACAACTAGAAAGTTGTTTATATAGGTTAGGAGCTTGCGCCTTATAACATCGAATTTGGGCAGAAGATACTTATATATGTAATTCTTAAAAAACTGTACCCACACTTGTTAGCGTTATTCGACGAATATTTCACTACATATTCATACTTACCTGACTTCTCAAAAAATACTGCTCAGAAAATGTTTACAATCAAATCAAACTTAAAATACTGTTCGGTCGTTTTGGCCGTCGATGAACTTTCTAAAGTTTGAAGCATGTACTGCTACGAGTATATAACATTGTATTCAATGCTTTGTTTATAAAACCATCTACTTACGGCTCAGTTAATTCGAAGAACGGTAATTTTTAACCCAAACATAAAGTACCAATAACTCAGTTAATGCGGCGTTAAAAATATTGGCGTTAGTCGCAGATCAAATATTTTTTTACGCCAACATTTGCGGGAGTCTACCGCCTAACTAAAACTGTCTTAGCTTTGATTTTTTTGGCTTGAAATTATGGAGACAGCAATAGCAAAGCAAATACAGATTTAGTGAGTCGCGGAGTCGCTAGCATGCACACTTCACCTATGGTACGAGTACATGTGTTGTGTAAGGTATAACCGATGGTGGCGCCACGTTTCAGACTCTCCTGTGGAAGAGCGCGGCGGGATGTCGCCGGGCAGCGCGTCGAGCGGGCCGCTGGGCCGCCGCGGCTCGTGCAAGACGTCGCGAGGTACGTACGCTGCGTGTCTGCCGCGCGTGCGCGACGCCGCGCCGCGAGCCTGCCGCGTGCCTCCCGCCCACTAACACGCTACAGCGTCGAATTCTCTTTATAAACTACTTTAATTATTAAAATAGTCTTGATTCATGTCAAATTAAAATATTATTAAAATATAAGTCCACAAAGTCATTAACTAAAATGAAACGCTGGCTGCGTCGCCTAGCTGAATAGCAATGGCTATTGCATTTTCTACAATCAAACAAAAAAGAAAGATCGAATTTAATTTGAACTCAGACATTCAACTAAATTTCATAATTTTGTGACCAATAAATAACCAATGACGCAACTGAGTCTTCGGAGTAAACGATAATATCGATAAAATAAATAAATCGTTGTACACAATTTTAGATTTTTGTTGATTTTCCAAAAACCGCTAAATCGATTTCTGTAAAAAATGTGTGGGATCGCCGCTGAGTATGATCTCCGCAAAAAAGAATCATCTATAATTAATTATATATAAATTGATTCACGGAGGGAATTGACGGAGGCAATTCGTAATATAAAACACATACAGCTGAATTGAGAACCGCTTCCTTTTTTGAAGCCTGTTAAAAAAAATAGAAATATCGTAGGCTTTGTACATTGTGAAAAATTCAGAAACTTGGAAATAAGAGATGGAAAATAGATACGGACGACATGAAAACATTCAGAATTACATTTGGAAATATTTGGATTACAGATTAAATAGAAATATGTATTATTATTAAAACTGACAAAGAAACACTAACAGAAAGAGTCCGGATGATTCTGAAATATTCGATTTCGAGTAGGTACTTCAATGCCATCATTGGACGATTCTTGATATCTATTACTTAAACTACAAATCTGTCTTTTTTATTTACTATATTTTAAAGAGAATTCGAAACGTTGATCCCAGCTTAAATAAGGTATCAAAATACTGTGTTCTTGTGGTACATTCCCAATATTGAATTGAATACGAGTCATTTTGGTTTGAACTTCATGTTTTTGGTATCTTATTGGTTTCAGTTTTGTTTGAATTGAACTGATGATTTTCTTTAAATACAGGATTACACAGAATAGATGCAGTTGATGGAAAGAGACGTGCTGTAACCATTATTACGAACGACGTTTACTATGTCTGGTTTAAAATAATAATAAATATGAATAACTTGTAATTTATTTCATAGTAATGGTTTTTCGTAATAATGAGTACATAGTGTGTCTTTCAGTTCAGGGTATACTTTATGTGTAACTCTGCGTATGTGAGACTTAGAAATAACTAGATCATGTTTATTTTAAAAAGGAGTTTTAAATTCTAAAAAACGCAAGTTATTTCTATAGTCAATGTTTACAATTAAGCACCAATCGCCTATTTGGTATCTCGGATGAGACACGCTCGGGCCCACAGTCCACGGCTGGTTGAAGACGCTTCTTTCGTTTTAATTTGGTAGATCGCTTTAGACTTTTATTTATTTTAAATTCGAATTATTATTTTTATATGTGTATTTCAGCATCCATCATATAATTCATAAGACACTCCGATTAGCAAAATTCGCTTGTTATATTATTTTGGCAATTATTATTATAGTAGTTTGCATTTTTAAAACGTGTATGGAGGTTTTGCAGCTTGTTTTCTTTCCAAATTCCAAAACGCGCCCCATAGACCTTCCGCGCATTTATCAGAAATTGGTTCCTGGATCTGTATATAAAGTTGTGGCAGTTTTGTACCGCGATAGAGTTGAGTTTTGTTTGCGAGCGGCGGAGCTTGAGTGTTGCATGGTGCGCCAGCCGCGCGTGACGTCACCCGACGCCGTAACGTCACGCCGTCGCATGGCATGAGTTTGCGTTGACATACAGGAAACATTTCAGAGCGTGTGAATGAGGAACCGCAATCGGGCCGTGGAAGGTCTAAATATTCGAGTTACCAGAGTAACTTTAAGGCCGGACGGAAGTCAAGCTCTCTTATGAATCTGTGCGGTAAGAGTTTGACACTCGATAAGCTTGACTCACGTTGGTGCTGCCGGGTCGGAGGCTTCGGGTGCGGCGGGTTCTGTTCTGTTGCTCGGACGCTCGAGAGATGACGCGGCGCCAATCATATGATGTACTAAATCGTTGAGAGCGTTCTATCAGCCTTTTTAAAATACTTTTACAATGGGACTCATTTTGAAATCGCGAAAATAGTCAACTTATCCGTGTACATTGTTATTTGTGGTAGGACTCCCTTCTGAGTCCACCTGAAGAAGTACACCTTTGCCAACAATACTACAGTCAGCATTAATATTTAAATGTTACTGTGTTCCAGTTTGAAGGTAATAACCATTTCCAGAGAATCACACGGCTGACGAGTCTGGGGAGGTGTTCATTAGGCACCGATATGAAAGTTAATATTCGAATAACTGTTTGGCACTGAGCTGTTATGGGCAAGCGTGGAGCTTACCACACGGCGCTCGTTAACCACGTGCTCCCACTATCCAAAAATAAAAACGATAATAAATAATAATTTGTTATTTATTATAGTATTGAGATTTCTAATCGGAACAAGAATAGCAAATTTTTCGCAAGTTGAAGGTAAGCTCCCATTCTAAAATGTCGTCTGAAGGCTTGCACAGCGCGTCCCCAACGATTTTGTACATCTCTTGTGCGTGTGACTTTGTATGATAAAGAAAAAAACATTACTTATAACAAGTGTACTTATTTATCTAAAGACAACCCTGTCTTGCGTTGCGACCATTGCAAAAGATGTGCGTGATTATTTTGTTTGCAATACTCAAAATACATATGAAGTAGGTTTCAATCATTTTTGTTTTATATGGCGTAGATTGCATACAACATAATGCTAAAAATCTATACCATTCAAAAAGTATAAATCAATGTATTAATTCTTCAAAATAATTCTTTGATATTCGTAAAAGCTGGAATGTGCGGTAATAACGCATATGGCACCACACTGGTGTTCAATGGCGACGATGGGCACTTGCCATCTAGTCAGCTGACCCGTCACGTGGTTGTTAGTAAGTCTACAGTTATCATTTTAAAAAATGGATTAAAATGATAAAATAATAAGCGTAAGCAGCCCACCTTATATTCCCGTTGCAAGGCTGTAGTAATCCACCAAGCTACCCTTGTGTGGGTTTGGTGGATATCACATGTCCTCGGAAGAGGTTTTATCTTAGAACGGACCGGTTTCATCAGGATGTCTTCATTCGCTGCTAAAGCCAATAGTGAGGACTTGTACATTTGTAAATGAAAAAAGTCCCACTATTAGACAAGAAACTATTTTAAAAACAAGATATATAAATTATATTACTGCTCCAAAAATTCACGTTATTTCTATTGCAAGTCGTATTTTAGAGTTCAGTATCATCTCTCGAGCGCTGTTTCTTTCGTCTTGTGCATATTATCTTTCAGTTGGGCGATCGCAAATATTTTATTCAATATATTATTATCTACTATTTTATGGTTGCGGTTTTCTTACGTTTTCAGCCTTATTTGTATCGGTATAAGGTCGGTGTTTGAGCATGTTTTATGTTTCTATTTATATATACTTTGGTGTTGGTGTGACATCGCCTCTTTATTATAAAACACGTTACAACCTTTATTACTATTTCATTATTAACTTAATAAATATACCGAAACTTACAATATTGAAAAAAAAACAATGTATTGTTGCGTTTTCATAATGCAGCATAATCTTGTTGCCATCTTAGGTTATTAATGTTTAGACTACTGACACCGGACACATTTCTAAAATCTCAGACATTCTATTATACTGCATTTCTCCGACAATCGTCTTAATAATAATGGACGTCTTTTATCTAAGACCGGATAAGTTTGTCCTGGTTTTAAACGGACGTTATTGAAAAATCCCACAGAGGGAGAGGCAGCCCCAGTCAAGTGGTAAATGGCTTAATGCCTACCTCATATAGATGATGTGAGTACAAAACTGATAGCCAATGATACAATTATTGAATTAAAAAAAATTGCGAAGCTTCGGTGGTAGGGCAGTAAATTAGGCATTTTGTGTTTCGAAAACTATCAGGGGCTTATTACCTAGTAGAAATCGATTCTCTTGCGACTTCAAGACGCCAGTACTGTATTCCATCGACCTTATCAACTTGTTTTATTCATAACCAATTGGATTACTATTCAAAAAACCTCTGTCTTGAAAGGTCAAACACCTGATTCTTTTTCTGTCTTAAATTCTACGTCTTTTGTCTTTACGTAATAATTATGTATTTGTACGGGAATCAAATAGGGCTATGCACAATGCTTGTACTAAGCTGAAAGGGTTGTGTTCTACTCGTTGTTAGGAACAACTTAGGGTTGGCTGTAATAATATCCGAAATGGCCAAAAAAATAAACTGTCCATATAAAAATGAAGTCTAAAATATAGAATTTTTGACGTGGATACGTCATAAAAATTGCATCCACAGGGAGGTAAGTCAAAAGAAGAAAAAAAAAACGAATTAATTAATAAAATAACAAAATCGAGTGTACAGTTTCGTGTTGTAGCTCCAAAGCTATAATTTCTATTCTAAATTTAACTCGAGAATTGAATCAAATAATTCATTACACCAAGTGATGTATCGCGCGCAGTGGAGTGTTAGAAGGAAGATCCGCCATTAGTTTACATATTCACGTACAACAAACGGACGTGTCTCAGTCACATCCACTGTTTTTGTTTGCGATTGCAGGCATGACTCTAATGTCCATTTAGTAAAAGTTGATCAAAATGAGCAGGACACAACTCTTTTGACTTAGTATATACTGTCTTCCTAACTACCGTATTTTCCAAAATCTACTGTAATAATAGATTCGTTCGTAAGTCGTAGTCGTTAGATACCTACACGGTTGTATGTGTTCTGCGCTATATACGCTCAAGTTCTTTATGTAAAACATAGTATTTAGATATCTTTATATATATGTACCTGCGTAAAATACAAAATGTCAGCTTCTCATCCTTAGTTCCGCCTTTTATTTCGCTTAGCCGCATAGATACGTATATGTCCATGTATGTAGTTTGTACCTAAGTGTAGTCTTTTTTTCTCATCTGAATCTTAATATAAACAGGGTAAAAATCTATGGGTAGTAGCTGTACCGTTTTTGTTCGATGAAGATTTCAGATGTAAAAGTATGTTTATTTACTGAGCGTACTGTTTTCTTGCTATATTTTTTGTAGTAATATTTTAAAATGTACAACAATCTCTGTAATACTGTGTACTGTATGAGTGAACTGAGAAACTATTAAGAGTCATGATTCTATCATATCTCACAAACATTGATGGAAATCTCTTCAGTCAAAATAAATCCGCATCATCGATGATCCGCATCAGGGGAAATGGTGGTAAAACGCATCCCTATTGTTGATTAAAAGGGTCCTGTTATTTAGTTTGAAGGTCTTTCATCGAACGCACCTCGAAAAATATTAAGTTCTTTATTGTCTATACATACAGTGCAGAAATGTCAGTACAATATAACATTAACTTTTTTCTTGGGTGGATGAGTAAGAAATGGTGAGTTGTGATGTAAACTAACATTTGTTTATATTTTGAATTCAGTGAGAAAAATACACTTTAAATAAGAACCATTTAGTATTTTACGCTTTATATTTTATCTATGTTACATTTTAAACAGGAATATTATTAGATTTTAAATTGTTGACTACATTTTTCAATACTAATATTACTTTTATGCTAGTAAATAAACGTAATAACAATTTGAATAACTCGTTGGATACTAATGGGATGGGGTTACTTTTTATTAATTAGTTTTCAGTGGCACTGACCTGCCTTTTTTAAATGTGGTATTAATAATATTAGGTGTGGCAGAAGACAAACCAAAGGGATTTATCAAATTTTACCCAAATCTGTTGTATAGTAAGAAATACATTTCTAACAAGCTTATAAGAGCAATGTTTTCTGAGATATTACAGGGCACACAGATAAATCATCGTGTATCTCTGGGCGACGAACGCAGTGCAGTGCTAGGTAATAATTAATCTGTACATCCGATAGCTGCGTGGCGTGCGTGTGCTATTTTGGGCAGACGTGTATCCGGTAAATGATCTGTTCGTCCCGTCAAATCGGACAAAAATACATTTTTTTAAATGTCAGTACTTTTATTTGAAACTCAAGAATATTTCAGTATTTGCTTTTAACTTCTTTTTAATTACATCTTTCTAAAAAAGATAAATAAAGAAACCAATAACTACTCATGTATCACTACGAAAATGATGGCACCTTGATTCAACATTAACTTATAATATCAAAGTGTCCTCATTGTGTTAACCAAACGAGGGATTTTAAACACATAACGTGCAAATTAAACTTCCTTTGAATATCGAAATTAAATTTTAAATTACCGTTCATCAACTGTCGAGCTCTGTTTATTCATTTCTTATCTTTCCTGTGAGACATGAAAATAATAACACATAAAATTCATACTGAGCTACAAGGGTATTCGATCATAGTAGGGTTTGTGGAAATTTACGTATTGTTGGTGTTGGGTTGTGATGTAATCGGCGTCTCGGTGTGTGCGTGCGTGCATTCATGAATACGTACGTGTACACGTGAGTACGCACGAGTGTAACGTTGTGCGCGCGGGTGCGCAGACTCGGGTCTGGGGCGCGCGACGCCGCCGCGGCGCGCCGCGTCGCCGGGGCTGCGCGCGCTGGCGTCGCCGGCCGGCTCGGGGCCCGGCTCGCTCCCCGGCGCCATCGGCAAGCGTCGTCACCACCCCGACGACGCCAGCGACGTCTCCTCCACGCACTCCAGTATCATGGACTACTCGGGTGAGTTACTAAGACTAAGATACATCTGGACACAAACAGCCACACTTTGCCATTGAGACAATTTGAACACATATAGTATGTATAAGTATGAGCAGCCCATTAAATGTTCCTGTAACCGGTAATAGGGGCCTTCTCTTCATAGGAGAGAGTTAATGCTATAATCCATGACGCTGGCCCAGTGCGGGTTGATGAATATAAGTACGCAAAGTGCAAATACTAGTGACCATTAACGTTGAACGTTGTGTCAACTCTGGCAAATAAATAACTATGATTACTTTTACGTTCGCTAGAGAAAAATAAAAAAATCGTGTGTTCACGTTTTGCTAGCGTATACGCAGCGTTTAACGGAGCGCCATTTTATGAACGTTTATTAAAAGTTCTAAAGTGGTATGGTATTGTGTAGAGGTATAATATAAATACTACTACGGGCCCACAATGGCCGCTTTCAGGTCCCGTCCATGTATTGATCAATTTGTGTACATTACTTATTATTAAACTTGTGTATTTAAGATGAAATGAGCAGGATCCGTATTGGAACAATTACTAAAATACGTTAATACATTTCACCCTAGTAAATTGCACAAGTATAGAGGTACAATACGGATCCAAATCTGCTTTCAAAATATCAATTCTTTCACTTACCATAATGTTAGTTTCGTTAAATTTGAAAAATGTATCATCATAAACATGAATGTGTATTTGAAAATAAACAATTTTCTACAAAAGGAAAGAAATCTACAAAATAATAATCATCCATTATTTTTCCTCCCAATAGCGAGATCCAATCGAAGCTCAGGCAAAGGTCCTAGATATAGATGAATACAAGTAGATAGATAGGTAGCTAAAACTCATTGACACGTATTTAAACCTCACGATTTAAATTCACCAGTAACCGTTTGGTCCACTATGTATATTATAACTTGTGTTACAAGCGATGTCATGCCAACGTATTGTCTACTGTATACCTAAGTACCTAAGGCATGGTTTTGAAGTTTTGAGAGCATATTTGTCTAACAACGAATGCATTGCTTTCGACATCCGCTTACTCACTCAGATTTTTAACACAAGACATCACGGCACTCCATCTTGTTTTGTGCATCCACTAAGTATAGCTACTAATACGAACAGTTGTGTAATATAGAACTTTATTTCGTTGATATAGAGATCGAGTAAAACATTAAAAAAACAACTTTGCAAAGAGTGATTAGATTTTGCTATATACACAGTAATCCTAAGATAGTATCATTTCTGTAGTAGGTTGAGCCCCAAAGTTCAATAATTTTAACTAGAAAACCACGATATATATTAAATAAGACACTTTATAAAATAACCCTGTTGTTTCATCAGCACATTTTCTTCATTTATTTTAATGTTATGAAGTATTCAATAAAAGGCAGATATTCTACAAAAAAAAAAAAAAAATAAATGCTCTACGACATTTAATTTCGATCCTTTTATTTACAAAACAAAACTATTTTATTGATTGATTTTGTTATCCTTCAACTACAAAGAGGTCTAGGGTTTAGTCTTTTGTATCAGTTTTACCTTTTATATGTTGACACTTGACCGCCGTTTCGCTTGATATTAAGCGAAGATGCGTTCTACGATGGAACGTGCTTACCTAAAAACTCATCTCGATTTATTCATTTGTTCCAAATAGCCATTATGAGTTCACACAAAGTCGGTATCTTCGGACAGTTCGGTATAAGTGATGCTTGTATTATTTCGTCCCGAATTGTCATTTACGTGCACTGAATAAAGTCGGTATCTCAGCAACAGTTTGTTTTAAGTGAGGCGTGTGTTTCAGGGCCGCGGTTGTACAAGCAGCCGACCACGAAGTCCAACCGCGGCATCATGCTGAACGCGGTGGAGTACTGCGTGTTCCCCGGAGCGGTCAACGCGGAGGCCAAGCGGCGGGTGCTCGAGGAGGTCACTACATCTATTCTATTTGTTTTTATATCAGTTAAAAGGCTTAAAAACAATTAGCAGCTTAGTTCCTGGTCCTTTGTGTTGGTCCATTACTAAAATCCTTTTCAATTAACTTCAACAGTTGACGTTGAGCCCCAAACTAGGCTGAGCCTGTATCTTGGGAAAAATAGTGTTAGGACTCTTTGCAGACTCCGTCTTGGGAAGTACAACACCTTTGCCTGTTATTACCGCCAAGCATTAATGAGCAAACATTACTGTGTTCCGGTTTGAAGGGCAATGTTTCCAGTGAAATAACTGGGCATAGATAAAACATCTTATATCTCGTGGTGGCGAGTTACAGTGCAGTGTTAGGTAATGATTCGGACTCTTCATGATCCAATAGCTGCGTGTCGTTGTGCTGTTATGTGGCAGGCGTGTTGCTTACAATCAGCCACATTTCATGTTCATCTCGTTACTCTATACTATATATACAAAAAAAATCTGTAAGTTATAGTGTAATGTGTCTGGGTCTGGGTCTAAGTATACAATTAAAACTACATAAGTATTATATCAGCTATCTGGCCGCTATAGTGCAAGTTTTGCTTAGTTTGGGGTCAGATGGTGTTGTGTGTGAACTGTCCACCAGTATATTAAATCATTGTAGGTGGCGCGGTCGGAGGCGAAGCACTTCCTGGTGCTGTTCCGCGACGCGGGCTGCCAGTTCCGCGCGCTGTACTCCGTACTGCCCCGACTCCGACACCGTGGCCAAGCTGTACGGCACCGGGCCCAAGCACGTCAACGACCGCATGTTCGACAAGTTCTTCAAGTGAGTACCCCTCTGCGCTACCCCTTCTTTGATACCTCTTCTCAGTGCAGTGCCCTAATAAACGATGGTTTATTTTAGTAAAGTATATGTCGCAGCCTTAGATAAAGACTTAAGTAAATTGATCAGGTTTTTCCGCACGGTTCCTTTGTACCAATCGTAAGCAGATGTGATGTGTGTTAGCTATAGCAACAGAGTGATGTGCTGCGACAAAGTGACATGACACTGTCAATATATGTATGTATCGGTCGAACAAATAAATATAACGATTTGACATTTTTTTGGCTCGTTGTGAACTTTAAGTAAATGTTAGCAATAACCACATTTTTGCTAACGATTATACATCAGACATAGAAATCTTCGGAGACATCATATGTTTTGATGATATTTCGGCAAATATAAACAACCTACCTAGCGACGCCGATGCTCTTTGGGCGTGCGAACGAGGAAGGATGTCTCGAAACTGCTAATAAATGCCTCAACTCCTTGATTTCAGATACAACTCGGGCAGCAAGTGTTTCTCGCAGGTGCACACGAAGCACTTGACTGTGACGATCGACGCTTTCACGATACACAACTCGCTGTGGCAGGGCAAGAAGGTGCAGCTGCCCAGTAAAAAAGGACATGGCGCTCGTCATATAGGGGATCCCTAGCGCTCGACGCCTCTAGTCGCCTCAACCCTAGGGCATAGTGCCAGTGTCCATTAATTTTAACGTCGGTTAGAACATTTGGGGCTGCACTCATCGGCGCTTTCCGCGCGAAACTTCGTACAATGCGTACGATCCCTATAACTGATATATTTATGGTCTGAAGTTACACAGAAAACTTAAAAATAAGTTGTGAAAAATTGTGGAACGGCTGAATTTGCTATCGTGAATTCTGCTTTGATCTAAGGCCAAAGTTTATTGTAAACATTATGTTTCGTCTCTTTCAGTTTAGTTTCCTCTCTGTCTGACTCAGTTTTTCAATCTTTGTTGTTTCTGAGTATCGTGGACTATTCTAGTGATGACTTAGCGTATTGAAATCAACCGTATTCCGTTGTAGTAAGCATAGTACATGAATAGTGTGTAGAGAAGGTGGCCGGTGTGGCCCGGTGAGTGCGGCCTGTCCCGCGTATTCCGCGAGTCGAGTCATAGGTGAGTTAGGTAATCGCGTCGTGCAGGAGATCGGAAGCTCGCACCATGTCCGCGCCGCGCCGGAGCTGTGATAGTGCGCGCCGCGCTCTGTGTCGCGAAGTTTGCCATATGTATTAGTGAGATGGTCGATACGTTCCAAATTTTAAACAAAAAAAAAAGTGTCAAAAGACGGATGTCAACTCGATTCGATTAGATATAATCTGTACCTACTAGTTGAAGGTATCCTCACGTAATGAAAATAACACGTTCACAAACTAATTATCGTCGCTTACTCTTTCGTTGTTATAATATTTAACTCTTTAGTGATTATTTGAATTTGACTGGAGCTAAGATTAAGGTGATTATGTAATTTTGTTTAAACGTCTTTCGATTAACGTTATCCGATTTCCATTTTTTTTACCGCTTGTATAGCTAAATTAAGACGAGGCACAGTGTACGTGTAATTGTACTGCCTTATCCTGTAAATAATTGTTTTGTATACAGCTATTTATTAAAAGAATGTTAAACGAGAATTGATGAATGTCATTTTTCATTGTTTAATGATTGGTCATCAGTAATATACTACCGATAGTATATGATATGCAAAATATATTGTATTATTAAAAAGCATAACGAAATAATATTGAATTTCATATTACTCCGTTGTTTTATTTGGGAATTCTTCCGAGACTTTGGTAATAAGGTCCTGACGCGTTGAGGTGCAAACGACCCTAAAGTCTACATGGTGGCGCCCATCCATCTTGGACTTATTTTCATCATCAATCATAGTTTGAAAGGTGAATTGGCTGGGAGTCTTCTTAACACACCCTGCCAATTCAACTTTGAAACAAAAAAAATTGGCAGTCGTAGGAACTGCCGATAGAAGTGAAAACGTATAGCTCAGAATGTAATAGTTCGTTTTGTAATCTACGCGGGTGAAACCAGAGGGTATAGCCGTGGGCACGGCCTTAGTCCCGAGTTTACCCGAAGATTTATTATCATTCCCGAGCGTGACGCTAGGATTCAATTCACAGCCCACGAAAAATCTTTTTGTGAAAAAAAAACCCCCAAAAGTAGTTTTTACTTCAAAAATTGGCAGTCATAGGGATTGCCGATAGAAGTGAAAACGTATTAACTCAGAATTAGATTTTTTTAATTTGAATTTCAGACAGTTTACAAACTACGCGGGTGAAACCGGAGGGCGCATTGTCGTCTAAATAAATCTAAGCATGGCCATATAGACTAGACAGACGGCCATGGTTAGATGTGTAATGGTAACCATGGTAAAACGCCATGACCATCTAGAAATGCATTTCTATTTTATTTCGGTCCCGAGTTCACCCGAAGATTTCTTTCATTCACGAGTTTGATACTAGAGATTAATTTACAGACCACGAAAAATCGGTGTGGTGCGCCAAAAGTTCTCACTTAAAAAAAAGTGGCCAAGTGCGAGTCGGACTCGCCCATGAAGGCTTCCGTAGTAGCAAGTAACATTATATAAAAGTTCTTGTAGTTCGTTGTTACTTTAATCAGTGTTTTAACAATAGTGTATTTATGACGTCGTATTAAAATAAAACTACTTACTAGATCTCATTCAAACATATCTTCGTTGATAGTTTACATGGTAATGTACATCATACACTTTTTTTCTTTTTCTCATTCTCCTATTTTAGAAGTTATTGGGGGGAGAGCACATTTTACCACTTTGGAAGAGTATCTCGCGCAAACTATTCAGTTTAGAAAAAAATATGTTAGAAACCTCAATATCATTTTTGAAGACCTATCCATAGATAACCCACACGTATGGTTTTGATGAGGAAAAAAATTGAGTTTCAGTTATAAGTATGGGACACCCCTAAATTTATTGTTTTTTTTCTATATTTTGTATGAAAATCTTAATGCGGTTCACAGAATACATCTACTTACCAAGTTTCAATGGTATAGCACTTATAGTTTCGGAGAAAAGTGGCTGTGACATACGGACGGACGGACAGACAGACAGACATGACGAATCTATAAGGGTCCCGTATTTTGCCATTTGGCTATGGAAGCCTAAAAACTGTTCACACTGAACTTATAACGTTTCTGCCAAGTTTGAAGTATAGGCAATACCTATCCATTAATTCCCAGTAGTTATATTCGGTAGTTCCGGAGATTAAACTAATGCGGAGGAAAAGTTATTTTGTCCCTTTCTAGCACGACAGATTAGCGCTGCACGTAATATTTGTCTACTTTTTTACAACGGGAAATCAGAATAGGCGAGACGACAGATCAGGATCATTCATCAAGTCATCAATTATAATAAATTATTTGATATAATGACAGTATTTAGATATAATAAAATATGTACCAATTTTCATTTTGATATTTTTTTAGTTTAACTTACTTTATGATCATTTAAAGCTGGATGGGCAAATCCATTTTAAAAGTACGAAATTATTAGAAAATGTATTTAACATTGGATATAACCCATTCAATTACAATAGACTTTTGTTATGAAACCAGTTTCCTAATCGCAATATACGAGGGAACCTAATTTGAAAAGTTCTTATCCTCCACACGATTTTGAGTTTATTTTTCAACATACTCTCCTCCGAGCTCAAAACACATTTTCCATCGACCCGGTAATACCCATTTTAAAAAAATCTTCGTCTAAAGATACAAGTTCGCGCCGAGACCGCGACGCATGTCTCTCGACACGTGTCTCGGTCTCCTGTCGCGATCTCGGCGCGAAATGGCGCCCTTACAAATCCATAGTGTCAAGTGCCTGACGCGGTCTCAGCGCGAACTTGTACCGGCCGGGCCACACAGAGGCGGGAGCCGCGAGAAAGCGATCCGATAGCGATCGAGTGCAAAGCGATAGCGGTCCGTATCATGTCACACAGCGCTACTGCCCGCAGCCCGCGGCGGGCAGATGGCGAGAACACAGCCGGTGTGACACCAAAAGCGATCAAATTGCTCACGACCTTACGTTGTAAAAAATACAACTCGTGAGATCGGATCGCGATCGCTACGCGAACGCTCTGTCCTGTGTGACAGCTTGTACTGACTACCGTAGAATACAGCGCCCGCGCCGGCCGTCCGTCGCGCGTCCTTCCCGCGAAGCATGGCGAAGCGATCTCTTGTTTGTCGTCACGATCTTGTCGCGCGGGAAATCGCATCGCGCCGGATCGCTCCCGCTTGCTATGTGTCAGGTTGCATACAAATTCAAATATTACAAAAATTCCCGTCCCGGATCGCGATCGCTTTCTCGCGGCTCCCGCCCCTGTGTGACCCGGCTTTTGAGTTGTATTTTTTTACAACGTAAGGTCGTGAGCAATTTGATCGCTTTTGGTGTCACACCGGCTGTGTTCTCGCCATCTGCCCGCCGCGGGCTGCGGGCAGTAGCTCTGTGTGACATGATACGGACCGCTATCGCTTTGCACTCGATCGCTATCGGATCGCTTTCTCGCGGCTCCCGCCTCTGTGTGGCCCGGCTTTTAACTCCTCAAAATAAGCGTCCACGGCGGCTATGGCCTCTTCATTTGTAAAAAAATGTTTACCACCTAAAAAAAAACAGCTTTGGGAACAGATAAAAGTCGGACGGTGCTAATTCCGGTGAATGGTGGAGGGTGAGGTAACAATTCGAAGCCACATTGCTGGATTTCTGCCATGGATTGCACAGATTGCGCGCATTGTCCTAATGAAACAAGACTTCTCAATAATCCTGGACGTTTTTCTTTGATTTCTTCTCCCAAACGAGGCAACAGGTTGCAATAGTAATCGGAGTTTATTGTTTCACCCTTTTATAAATAATCCACGAGAATCATACCCTTTGTGCCCCAAAACATTGATGCCATGGCTTTGCCCGCCGACAAAACCACCTTCGCCTTCTTTGGGGTGGGCGATCCGGCTCTTTTCCATTGTTTCGACTGTTCTTTTGTCTCGGGTGTATTGTGGTGAACCCAGGTTTCATCTATGGTTATGAATCTTTTAACACATTCTATTGGGCCAGCTTCATATTACTCTAAATAGCGAGAAGCGAGTCTGTTGCGTTTTTGTTCCACTGAAAGCAGTCGCGGCACCCACCACGCAGACACATTAGAGAATCCAAGTTCAGTATTAATTATATGATGTGTTCGCTCAGATGAGATGCCTACAGTCAGCTATCTCCTCGACAGTCAATCTTCGATCAGATAAAATTAAACCACAGATTTTTTTCTTTGTTTTGATCAGTGGAAGCAGTCGAAGGCCGGTCACTACGGGGCTCATCTTGAATGGTCTCACAACCACGTTTAAACTCTCCCACCCAGTTTTTAACAGTCGCATACGAAGGAGCGGACTCACCCAAAGTAGCAGACATGTCTTCATGTATAGCTTTTGGAGTTGAACCTTTCAAATTCAGGTATTTTATCACTGTACGATGTTCAATTTTATCCATTTTCAAAAATAGCTCTGACTTACGGTATGACGCGTATACGAACACGAGTTAACGAGTCGTCATGCTTATTGACGTAAAATGAAATAACAAGTTTTTATGGTATGACGAGTATTCTAAAACCCTCCACACACGAGCCCTAAAATCAGAGAAAATGACGTAAAAGTAGAGGGGAGGACCCTGCATCGCACCATAAATCACCAATCATATGGTGCGATGTAGGCTCGTCCCCACCACTTTTACGTCATTTCCTCTGATTTTAGGACTCGTGTGTGGAGCGTTTAAAAATAACCGACCCTACAAAGAAGACATCGACTACAATATAAAAAAAAACAAACAAGGATTTGAAACCAAAAACAGATACTCATTAATCAAATCATTAATTTATTTCAATTCAGAATACAATGTAATACTGAATTACAATCATAATAACAAACTACGTTCTTATTTAAGATAACATTGCGACTCGTATCACTACACTTATTTATAAAGTATAAACACACTTGTATTTCAAATCAACATATTTCTAACTAAAATCACGACATACACTTAAAAATACAGAGATCCATTATTTTTACTTGTCCATGAATCTTTTAAATTAAAATATGCAATATTAGACTATATCTCAACCGGTACAAATATAATAATTAATTATTATAAATATGGGTAACATTTGAATTGAAAAAATGTCTCACAACTATTAAAATATTTTCTAGTAAGTAAAATTACTTATAAGCACTAAATGTTTGAGCATGTGGGAATTTATTAACATATTCTTCCCGTAATACTGTTAAGGTTACACAGAGCACCTGAGCTGAAAGGGTACATCTAAGAGAAGTTTTCGAAAGAGACGAAAAACGTATAAAATTATAGATGGCGCTTTAACATGATTTGACACATATTTTGTTCAAATGTAAGATTCTGTCAATTTGAATTGGACTAATTTTAACGGATACTTTGATAAAGTAGGTACATTCGGTTTTTTGGTTGTCATGAATTGGTCCCATAGCAACAGTTGTCCGTAGTAAAAATGTGGGACGCGACCCTTTGGGCTTAGTAGATATTACTGTATAACCCAGTATAAAAGATATGACGAAAAGCGAGCGAGAAAAAAAATATCAACGTGTCAATGTAATATCGACCGTATTTCATTGATTACAGGGCCAATTTCGAACCGGAGTAGGAAAATCGCGAGTTTATTTCGAAATAACGCTTTTCGTAGAAAGAGAGTAGACTTCCTGATTTTATAGAGATAATTAATGAATATGTCCAAATGGATCAATAGAGTTTCACTTATATTTTACATTAAAGGCAATTTTAATCGATACTATATTTTAAACAGCAATATCGCGAAGCGAAGATGCTGTCCACGATGAAGCGTTCTTAGGAGAAATCGATTCACTCTCGCTTTACACTAACAGAAACTCCATCAGCCCATTTTGAAGGATGGACCCAGATGATGATTTAATCCCCATGACTATTAAGATCATAATCGGTTGGCAACACATAATTATAGTGCACACGTGTGTGGACGGAAAACATTATCCCTACTATATCATAAACGTGTCAACAGTACAAATTAAAACCCTTTGAAATAATCCATACAATAATAATTCTTAACTTTTATTGATATTATTATATTAATTGACACGTGTTCATAATAAATAAAATATACCTAGGTAATATAGAATAATATAATGGACTTAGAAACACGCTTCTTATAATTTTATTGAAAATACAATATTCAAAACTGAATGTTTTACAATTGAAACAAACAACATGTTTATGTATAAAGGTTTGAATGCGCTGTGATGCGATAAGGATATTTCCTGTTGTACAGTAAAACTACAACTCCGTTTATATTTCTAACAGTTCTGTCTATAAAATTATGAATTTGCATGCACCTGTAATTAAAAATTCTACACTTTCTCCAGTCTTTTACATCCATCTTAAACATTAGAATAACATTATTGCTTTTATTTATATGTCTATTATGTAGGTTCGTATAGTAGCTAATTCTATTCAGCACCCTAAACAATATGCAAACCTTGAAAGCAGTAGCTGTGTCCTAAGTTACCTACTTATTTAATTTAAACATATTTGTGTCCTTTGGTGTCGAGACATACATACAGTGTCCTTAAGGACGGGAGATTATCTCATTTTCCAAAGTAGTATCAGCTCTTGACCGTGATTCTGTCAGTACTTTGCTCAGCATTCAAGCCATGCCATTCTGCGTGGTGATTACATCGGCATGTTGGACACGTTTCCAACCGATAGTCATCTTGATTATCTCTAGACCTTCAGTCTAATGATTATTGAGCTGCTTAATGTAAATAGATTTGAGGTATGTAGTTTTTAACCCCCGACAAAAAAAGGGGTGTTATAAGTTTGACGTCGATGTCTGTCTGTCTGTCTGTATGTGTGTCTGTCTGTGGCACCGTAGAGCTCAAACGGATGGGCCGATTTCGATGCGGTTTTTTTTAATTTGAAAGTTAATATCCGTGCGGGTGTTCTTAGCTATGTTTGGTTAATATCGATTCAAAATGGCCGCCTCCACAAAATGGCGGACAAAATATTTCTTCACAACCTACCTCAATATGGGTATCAAATGAAAGGGCTTGACTAGTAGAGTACTAAACGCTATAACAAATTTCAAATTCAAGATGGCCGCCACCACAAAATGGCGAATTATATAATATTTTTCACTACTACCTCAATATGGGTATCAAATGAAAGGGCTTGATTAGTAGAATACTTTGCACTATGACAAATTTCAAATCCAAGATGGCCGCTACCACAAAATGGCGAATTACATTTCCTTTTTCACAATTCCCTTAATATGGGTATCAAATGAAAGGGCTTGACTAGTAGAATGTTGTACAGATAACAAATCTAAGGTAGTCGGGGGTTAATCAAAATTTTTAATTTTGTTCTTGTTATTGTAATTTACTTTAGTTAATAAAGGCCCCCATGTTAAAAATTATAATTCGAGGATGGGAAAAAACAACTGGAAACAGCACTTCTGCATTCATAATTATTAAGTTAATTCAGGTTTGTTAATGTGTCTTTAACCATTTTAAACGGGACTATCTCGTTTCATTACAATATGTAAAATAAGAGTAAAACAGTTTCAGTATTGCTTATTTTGAAACAGTAGAAGCCACACAATATTAATAATAATTAATCGATCCACGTTATGGTAAAATTTTTTTATTAAATTTCAATCATATTGCAGACTTACGCAAGCAAGCAATCAAATTAGCTTAGACAGGAATGTGACGTCAATAATTATTTTTGGCACGTCATATACATTTAGGACTTTGTAAGAAAAGAACAATGCATTATATGATAAAAACTAAGATAAACATAAAAAAAAAATATGCTGTAGGTACGTATTTCACTTATGAAGGCTTTACGGTAGGTATACTAAATGAAAAACAACAATCAGGCGCTCTCAGGATGCGTTCGTACTTCCGACAAAATTAATATATGCCACAAATATTTCGTTTTTTCAAATTTCTCTAACAAAACGAAACATTGGCGCAACCTATGTTGAAACTGAGAACTATATTTGGTCTTTTTTCATCTTAAAACACCTTACTTCAATAATTATTTTTAATAACATAGGTACAACGAAATTATTTTTTATCATAGGATCGACAAAAAAAAGGCAACTTTGTGAGTAATTTTTGTAGCAATAAATTAACCCTAATGTATTAATAGATAGTTTATTATTCAATGTTGACCAAATTCAAAGGCACTATTATATGCGTCAGATATTTATTTTTAGATTGTAGTTAGGTCCAATAGTATGTAACCTAAAATTATTCAGTAGAATGAGACCTGTTCTAATTAGTACATGTGTAGCACACTAAGCCATAGACGCATTTTATTTTTGATTCTCAGCCGATCAACGGAAATATATATGTATATATATATATACTAGCGGCCCGTTCCGGCTTCGCTCGGATATTATCACATAAAACCCATTAATCGAAATAAAAACTATCCTATTTCTTAAGTTGGATCGAACTGCACATGGTGTGCGAATTTTATTATAATCGGTTAAGTGGTTTAGGAGTCCATTGAGGACAAACATTGTGACACGAGATTTATATATATTAAGATAAGAATACTTATAATTCTAAACACAGGCAACTGCAAATGTAATGTTCATGTTAAAAAATGTATCCGTCTTGTGCCGGGAAAAAAATGGAACAACTATTTAAAAAAAGCTATTTAACGAGTGTTATTGAGTAAGATGACCCTAATTACGTATTTATCACATATCTGATCTCGTAATTACTGATAATTTTTTATCGATAACAAATATACGCTACTCTCTCGCGGGATCTACCGTCTAACGAAAATGGTTTTTGCTTTGAAATTGCAGCTCTTCATTTAATGAAATGAATTTAATGGAAATTAAAGGGATAGCAATGACTAAGCCAATATCGTTCTAGTAGACGGCTGAAGGTCCTGTCTTCGATGCGATCTAGGATAAAGTGCGCTTACATAAATGACTCCCATACCTGGTTACATCACTCACCGTAAAATTATAATCGAATGCCGTCAGATTACAAACTAATCTAACCTACTGTAAGATTATAATATGACAGTGTTGACGAATATACTAACATATCCCTCAGGTGCTGCATTCAATAGTTTGCACCCACTTCTACCATCTAATCAAATCCGACTTTGGCTATTTATACTATTATTGATATACACACTATGCTAATGTTCTTTTGATAAATTTGAGAAGAAGCAAGTGAGTAATGTTAGTATCCATTCCTAAAAAGCGCAAAATGAATTTAATATTTCAATTTTAAATTTCATGTTTTTATCTGTTCTTCGGATGTCTAAAACGCTGTACGACGTCACTAGCTCATGTAAACAAAGAACTTGGTTTATTATTCTCTATTGATATTTCGAAATTTCCCAGTTAAATTTTGGGCGAAAAGAAAACAGAGCGCAATATAAAGCCAAGATAGGTTTAGTTGGGCGGTAGATCCCATGTTTTTTAGCGAAAGTGTTGTAGTGAACAACTACGGCAGGCCAAAGCAGTGCAGGTGTCGGTGGATCAGACGATGGTGTAGTAGTGGGTGATGGGTGAGCTCGGTTCCTCGATCGTCTTCTGGAGGGAGAGCCGGGTCGCCTGGGGAGACTCCAGCTGCAACGAACATTTATTACTGATAGAAATTATTTTTCTCTATAATAATTCTTTTACTTTACTTTTACTCAGACAATTCAACAAAAGACTTAAAAAAAATATTTACACTTCGACTTGAGAACTTCCTCCGAGTGTTTTTCGTCGATAAAAAGTAAACTACCACTTGGAAGGAAAACTAAAAGAAACAATATAAATAATGAAAGTGTTTTTAAAACATACAACACAAACATAACTTTTTCCGCGAGTTAAATAATGATTATACTCGTATTTTTCAAATGTCAAAGGGACCTTTTATTTTTTTGAAGACTATAATTTTAATTTTGGTGAAACGAAATAACGTGAGCAATGTAATGTAGGATCGTACCTGTACTTCTCCTGGCGTAAACCCGTTGATTTCCACCGGTATGGTCTGACCGTCTTCAGTGATCACCTGCAACATATCGGTAAGATGGTTTTGTAGTGGTAGGACTCCTAGCGGAGTCCGCCTGGGGAAGTACCACACCTTTGCCAGTTATTCTACCGCCAAAGAGTAATGTGAAAACATTACTGTGATCCGGTTTGAAGGGCAATGTTTCCAGAGAAATTACAGGGCTTAGAGATATAATATCTTAGATCTCTGGGTGATGAACGCAGTGCAGTGCTAGGTAATGATTTGGACTCTTCATGTTCCAATAGCTGCACAGTGACACATGCTGTTATGTGGCAGGCAAGTTACTTATCATCAGGCCCTGCTCGTCTCGTCACTACTTATTTAAAAAAAAATAGATTCAATCAAAAACTCTATGTTTTGGTGAAGTAAACCAAGAAACATATGTACAGCTTGTTACTTGGATAGCAAACATTCAAAGTTTCACATTTATATAAGTAGGCTAATAAAAGGGTATCTTACTGTTCAGAAACGGTGTAGTCCTTAAATATAATTAAATAAATATTGCTTGAAAAAAAGTACCTATATCTATACTAATATTATAAAGCTGAAGAGTTTGTTTGTTTGAACGCTAGGATCTCGGGAAGTACTGGTCCGAATGGAAAGATTATTTTTCTATTGGATAGTCCATTTATCGAGGAAGGGTATAGGCTATAGAACATAGCGCTACTATTAATAGAAGCGGAGCATGGATCAAGAATGTAACAAAATCGGGGAAAAATATTCCTTTTTGAGAGTTTTCGTACGTTTCGTGCTTTG
Source organism: Ectropis grisescens (assembly GCA_017562165.1). Taxonomy (NCBI): domain Eukaryota; kingdom Metazoa; phylum Arthropoda; class Insecta; order Lepidoptera; family Geometridae; genus Ectropis; species Ectropis grisescens. Next base: position 25,840,831 of record CM029770.1, read on the forward strand.
ACATGACACATGACTAAAATTGCGTCATTGAATATAAACCTTTGCTAATCAAATTTATTTCTAAATCTGAGTTGGTACGACCAATTTCCGACAGGTGGCGTAGCAGGTAGCTGAAGAGGTATTTTGTTTGAAAGCGATATTCTAGAAATGACTGAACCGATTTCAGTCATTCTTTATATGTACGGGATCCTGATGAGTGCGATATAATGTACCACGGGCGAAGCCGGGTCGGACATCTAGTCAAATAATAAAAATACAGTTTTAGATGTAGTCCAAAATTGAATCGCTGCCACGACAAGAATAAAAAGGGTTCATTAGTACCTGCAAGGACTGGCCGTCGAGTGAGGTGATTGCGAGCTGTGTGCCGTCTTGCATTGTGAAGTGGAGTGGGTTCCCTTGTTCATCTGTAACCTGTAAGTACGAAATCTTAAGATTTTTAGCAATATCACTTATAAAATGGACACTGCTTACCCTCAGCAAATTAGGTGTTTCTCTTTCCCCAATAATAACGAGGTCTTGCGAGTATTCTCGCTTAATTCATATTTATTTATCCAGACTACTATATTGTACGTTTATAATTTACGTGGTTTAACTAAAAGATACGAAACTAGTTTTATACATCGAACGGCCTAACAACATGCAATTTTTCAATTTATAAAGAACCAATCTCTTTTAGTCTAATGAAGAATAAACAGTCGAAAATTGAAATTTTGTTTGGGGAGACATGGGGAATTTTTATTACTGAGTTTTCCAGTTATTCAGTGAATACGGCAATTATCTCAGTGAACTTCACTTCTCACTTTAATGGAGTAATAAAAACTATTTCTGAAATAGCTTACATTGTGTTTTACGAAATTTTAATATATTTCGGGCTAAACCTGCTTTTTCGAGAGGATTTCGAGAACATTTTGGAACAGAAAAAAAATCGACCGACCGATTTACACATATCTTTTGATTAGCAGGTCCCAATTTGGTTTGGCATTAAGAATCAAAAATAATCTAGTAATTATGACTAATGGGCTATTTTTATTGCTCTACTGTAAAGTTGTTAAACTGTCGCTTGGTAGTTTTTGCGTTTGCAGCGTCGAGGTCCCCCGGCAAGGAGCGAGTAGCTCGTGTGTGCGCACGTACCGACATGTGGTCGTGCGCGCCGCCCTCCTCCGCGCCCAGCCGCACCGGCTCCGCGAACAGCTCGGTGGCGGTCACGTCGCCGTGCTCCATCAACTCCGCCGCCTGATACATTCATAAATCTTTATATATATAAATCTCCTGTCACGATGTTTGTCCGCGATGGACTCCTAAGCCACTTAGCCGATTTTAATCAAATTTGGACACCGTGTGTAGATTGATCCAACTTGAAAGATAGGGTAGTTTTTATTTCGATTAATGGGCTTTACGTGACAATATCCGAGCGAAGCCGGAACGGGCCGCTAGTCAATATGTAAATATCGTGGACAATTCCCACACAACGACATTTGACCACAAACTAAGCAAAGCTAGTATTATGGCGGTCAGTATTTTAGACAATACGGGGCGTGGCTAGTCTTAAAAAGAATATAGGTATGTTAAACATTACGGGGCGTGGCTAGTCTTAAATAGAATATAGTATGTTAAACATTACGGGGCGTGGCTAGTCTTAAATAGAATATAAGTATGTTAAACATTACGGGGCGTGGCTAGTCTTAAATAGAATATAAGTATGTTAAACATTACGGGGCGTGGCTAGTCTTAAATAGAATATAAGTATGTTAAACATTACGGGGCGTGGCTAGTCTTAAATAGAATATAAGTATGTTAAACATTACGGGGCGTGGCTAGTCTTAAATAGAATATAAGTATGTTAAACATTACGGGCGTAGCTAGTCTTAAATGGAATATAAGTATGTTAAACATTACGGGGCGTGGCTAGTCTTAAATAGAATATAAGTATGTTAAACATTACGGGGCGTGGCTAGTCTTAAATAGAATATAAGTATGTTAAACATTACGGGGCGTGGCTAGTCTTAAATAGAATATAAGTATGTTAAACATTACGGGGCGTGGCTAGTCTTAAAAAGAATATAAGTATGTTAAACATTACAGGGCGTGGCTAGTCTTAAATAGAATATAAGTATGTTAAACATTACGGGGCGTGGCTATTCTTAAATAGAATATAAGTACGTTAAACATTACAGATCGTAGCTACTCTAAAAAGAATTTGAGTGTTAAACATTACGGGGCGTCGCTAATCTTAAAAAGAATATAAGTATGTTTAACATTACGGGGCGTGGCTAGTCTTAAATAGAATATAAGTATGTTAAACATTACGGGGCGTGGCTATTCTTAAATAGAATATAAGTACGTTAAACATTACAGATCGTAGCTACTCTAAAAAGAATTTGAGTGTTAAACATTACGGGGCGTCGCTAATCTTAAAAATATAAGTGTGTTAAATACTACGGGGTGTAGCTACTATTAAATAGAATAATAGAGAGTTAAACATTACGGGATGTAGCGACTCTTAAAAAAAAATTGAGTGTTAAACATTACGGGGCGTAGTCTTCTCGTTCGGAATATACTGTGTGTGTATATAAGTACCTGTTCGGGGTCGACGAGCCGGTAGTCGGGGTCGTGCACGTCCCCCACGTCGTAGGTGACGTAGATGACGCGCTCCTCCGGCTCGGCGCGCGCGGCCGGCGACAGCGCGGGCCCGCGCGCGCGCCCCGGCGCCAGCAGGCTCATCTGCTTGTGCACGTGCTGCGATACGGCACATTTTTTTAAAATATATATTTTAGAGTGACGACGAGCCGAGACAACTCGACAACGAGACGAGCTGGACATGTGCCAGATGGTAAGCAAAATGCCAGCCACATAACAGCACAGTGCCACTCAGCTATTGGAACATGAATAGTACAAATAATTACCTAGCACTGCACTGCGCTCGTCACCCAGAGATCTAAGATATAATATCTAAGCCCTGTAATTTCTCTGGAAACATTGCCCTTCAAACCGGAACACAGTAATGTTTGCACATTAATGCTTGGCGGTAGAATAACTGGCAAAGGTGTGGTACTTCCCCAGGCGGACTCTGCTAAGAGTCCTATCACTACAAAACTTCACATATAACTATGTGCTCACATATAGACGCGAGACGACTACAAACTAATAGGGACTGCTGATGGAAGTGAAAACTCAGAATTTGATAGCTCACTTTGGAAATTACGTGGGTAAAATCGGGGTGCCGCTAGCAAAGCGTGGTCGTCTTGGTAAATCTTTTAAGTATGGACATCTAGAAATGCGTTGGGTTAGTCGGGATGGGTAACTCGGGGAGTTCACCCGAACATTATTTCATTTCCGAGCGTGACACTGAGTTACTCATTCACAGCCCACGAAAAATCTGTGTACAATAAAGATAATTGTAATGACAAAGGTCACAGACCCCGGAAACTGGCGCACCACGCGCCAAAACTTCTGACAAAAACAAAATTTTCAAAACTCCACTTCAGAAAATTGGTCCTAGTATTGTTTTTATGGTGTGGTATTTTTTATTTAATTTTCGCACTCCAGAGATTCCGGGGTCTGTGTCCTTTGTCATTACAATTAATTATCTTTATTTTTACATATTTCGTGGATTTTTGGATTTGGATTCTTGGAGAAGAAAAGGAAAATATGGTTTGGTGTTGTGAGCATTTTAAACCTAATTCTAGTACTAGTCAGTCCGATTTAATCTGTTGATGCAGCCAACGCTCGCCGTACAAACTGACCGATGGTGTCGTCAGCGCAGTATGGGAAGGCCCTTCGTGTGCCGAGATTGCATACGGTGTAGTATTATTACCTTCTTGTGTTTGTTGAGGTTGGAGCAGTCGGCGAAGGCGCGCGGGCAGTGCGGGCACTTGAAGGGGCGCTCGCCGGTGTGGCGGCGCGCGTGCTTTGGCCAGCGCCCAGCGCGACGCGCACGCGCGCGCGCACCAGCCGCAGCGGAACGTGCCGCGCGCCGCCGTGTGCGGGGTCGGGGGGGAGGGCGGCGCGCCCGCGGCCGGCGGCGCCACGCGCGCGCGGCTCGACGGACTACTGGGATGTAAACATTACTTTATTACATTTCTGCTGTCTACCCGTCGGCGGCGCCGCGCGCACGCGACCGGTTAATAGACTGCTGGTATACAGATACATTTACATTTCAACACACTTGCTCATAAAGTGGCTCTGATTTCGCCGCAACTCACAATTGAGTTATAAAGTGTTTTTTTTATTGGTTGAGTTGCTTTGTTCTATAAAAGTTTCGATACAAAAAAGATCGCGTTCAATAGAACAAATTAATTACCACAGCTATTGCTTGCTCACTTCGTCTTTAAATAAATAGTTTGAACTTGTAGGTGTCATAAAGTACTACATTCACTCAAATCTAACTTAAAAAAAAACCTTTTTTTCAGTGTTGAAATGATTCTTTATTATTTTATTTGCAAGTGTGTTGAAAAACGTCGTATGATACACGTGTGTATTGATGATTACCGTTTTTGGCTCTCTTAAGGCCCTCGGGGATCACCAACTTTAGACACTTGTACCATAATTTACTATTGTTACATCTCCATTTTGACTTGTCCAACTTTAACATTCTAAGAAACTCCCGATACAAATGTGTTGCCAGAACAGGATGTTTCTCGATGCATATTCTTACTTATTTTCCTGAAAAATGATGTAAGGAATTCCTAAGAAAATATGAAAATTCTTATGAAATCCGTGTGATACGAGGGTCAAACTGAAAGTTCTTAGAAAATCAAAAACTGATTACATTAGCCAGTTATTAGTTTTATTATATCTTTTCAAAATATTGTCCATTCACGTCAATACACCGCTGCATGCGATGGAACCACTGGGAAAAGCACTTTGCCCACTCGTCCTTAGGGGTCTCTTCACTGGCATCGCGATACGCAGCCACCGCTTCTTCAACATTCATAAACCGCTTTCCTTTAAGTTTTCTTTAATTTTGAAAATAAATAAAAATCACAAGGCGCGAGGTCGGGGCTATACGGCGGGTGACCCAGTAATTCAACGTTTGATGTCGCCAAATAGTCGATCGTTCGCTTGGCGGTGTGCGATGAGGCGTTGTCGTGGTGAAGGAGGATCCTACTGCAAGGTCGTTTCTCTCGAACTTTTTCCAAGACAAGTGGCAAACAATTGGTAGTGTACCATTCTGCAGAAACTGTTTTTTGATCCTCTAACACAATTGTTGCGAAATGACCTATCCTTCCAAAGAACGAGGCCACCATTTTTTTCCCCGCACTTCGATCTCTCTTCACTTTAGTTGGCAACTCCTCGAAAGGAAACACCCACTGAGCAGATTGTCTTTTGGTTTCAGGATCATAACCGCTTGCTTGCCCGTGTCAATTAGTAGTTAACAAAACCCAAACGCTAAAATGCCCGTGTCAACTAGTAGTTAACATCGCGATGCAGTCTATTATGCCCGTGTCAACTAGTAGTTGACATGGCGCGGCATGCTAAAATGCCCGTGTCAACCTGTGGTTAACATGGCTCCCGCGGTGGAAAAAGTTAAATATACTCGTCTTTATCGCTCTAAGGCTTACTTTGTATTATTTATCCCGTTTCTATGTTAAATTTCCGTCATATTAATCCCAGTACAGTATGAAAGTCATAGAAAAAGAAAAGAAATTAAAAAATATGTTCCTTGTCAATCTTGTCATTGAGTGTTGATTCAGTGCGGGTGTGTACGTTAGTTATTCTGATATTACTATTAAATTTAGTTTCAACAAACAAACGACAGATAACAAACATAATCAAATTTTAAACCCCATATGTCATAGCTTTAATTTTAGAGGTACTTATGAGCTTTTAAAAAGATGAGCTTTAAAACGCGCTATCTCAATTTCAACACACCATAACTCTGCACCAGAGTTGTACACGGAGAAACAAAAGATAACATTGTATAGCTAGTTTCATATTAAACATAAAAATATTACACTTTATAATCTTTCAAAACAAATTGATCCACAAGGAACGATTGCGTGAATCCCGACTCGCGCGCCGCAGGCATAAAATCCGCAGGGCATAGCGAGGTGTGCAAGTATTTTCCCCGGGCATTTTGGTTAGCAGCGCTACAGGGGCGGGGCATAGTGCGTCGCGCGGTTTGCAGCGACGGGCAAGCGAGCGGATAACAGTAAATCCAGCTTTCGTCACCTGTTAGTATGTCGAACACAGCATTTGAGTCACCTCCGTTAAATCTTTCAATCATTTTACGGCACCAATCCACACGATGGAGTTTTGAGCCTCAGTCAAATTATGAGGTATCCACCGGGCGCAAAGCTTCCTGACCGCTAAATGTTCGTGTAGGATTTTGTGCACTTGACTCATACCGATGCCTAAAGCTTGTCCGAATCTGCTGATAGGTCACTCTTTTGTCAGTCTCTATCATACGCCGCACAACACAGATGTTATCTTCAGTCGTCGCCGTAGAAGGCCGTCCCTCACGTAAATCATCAGTGAGATTAGTGCGACCACGTTTAAACTCATTAAACCAGTTGTAAACAGTCGCACGAGATGGGGCTTCATCGTGAAAGGCCAATCGTAGTCTATCATAACTTTCTTGTTGACTTAAATGACATCGAAAGTCATAAAAAAATCATTGCACGAAAATTTTCTCGTGTTCAATTCATGTTGACGTGACACAGACAATTTTCAATTTGCCGCCAAATCGTAAAACAAATGACAAATGAATGAAGTATATACTCAGTACTATTGGCAAAGAGTTCTATTTTCAAATTATAGAATTATTTTTTTATTATATTGTTTATAAGTGGCCAGTTCTAAGAACTTTCAGTTTGACCCTCGTATAGAATTCCAATGACACGGTTCCCCCGGGGTGGACGTCGCTAGTGAGCGGTACCGTTCGAGCGAGGCGGTGTGGCGGCGCAGGTGCAGCCGGTGCTGTGAGGACGTGGTGAACCGGCGCGCGCAGTGCCCGCACTGGAACGGCTTCTCCCCGGTGTGGATGCGCGCGTGCTCCGACAGGTTCCCCTTCTGACTGAACGCCTTCCCGCACACCTTGCACACGTACGGCTTCTGACCTGTCCACGATAACAGCCTATTATTAACTTCTCACGCGTTTTGTGGAGTAGCATACATTTTTAACAATAGTTTATCTATACCAACATTATAGCGTTTACATGTCATAATCCGTCTTCCAATAAGAAAGCTTCGCTTAAGAGCCGGCTCACGTCGTCGCACGAAATTCAAAAAGTTTGTGTTCCGATATTTCCATCTTTAGTATTATCTAGAAAAGATAATTACGTTCAAAAAATAGGCCGATCTTTCTTGTTGACGTTTCCTTGTTTCAATTTTACTAATAATAAAGCCTTTAGTCGTAGGGAACGATCTCCCATGACCATTTCGCCGAAAAGTCGCCGCCGTGTCGGTTTCAGACTTCTAAATCTACAAGTGATATTCAAAATTTATACTTAAAAAATATGGGGAACATCATACACATATTTTATTAATTCATTCAAGTCACATATATCTGAATTTTGGTCCCATTTATTAGTAAAAAAAACAAAATCATAAGCCAATTTTAAGTTTTATATTGCAGTTTTAGCGTTGTCTCTGTGTAAAATACACAATAACTCCAAAATAAAATTAGACACGATAATACTTTGTTCTTTGTAGAATCCAATTCTATAGTTACTTTTCAAATCATAGTTGTCAATTTTTCAAAAATATAAATTACCAGCAGTCGAAATTACAATAAATTACGCTGCGCAATTTAGTATGCCGCGAGCGGCCGTCGGGGAGGACCTGCGTCAGTTAGCGTGGGAGTCGGTTACGTAATATTTCGCGCGTTTATGACATAAACTAGAATAATTATAGTGCGACCACAAAATTTTAATTCGTTTGGCGTTTTATAACGTTTCATTCTGATTTTCGGATCGGACCATCACATTTGATCTTGTTTACTTCATGAAGAAGCAGAATCTGTAAATTTTTTTTTGACGTGACAACGTCTAATAAGTCGATGAACGCGATGGCCGCCACCACAAAATGCCGAATGTCATTATTTTTACTACTACCTCAATACCATGACCATGACCATGCACATGACCATGACCATGCCCAATGACCATGAGGAACGGCCATGACCAATGACCACGACCAATGACCATGAGCAATGGCCATGACCAATGACCGTTCCGACGTGTTTGAGCAACGAACTTCCAATATTAATTAAGTATGTACAGTATGGGTAACAAATGAAAGGACTTGACTAGTAGAATACTATGCACTGTCACAAATTTCAAATCCAAGATGGCCGCCACCACAAAATTGCGAATGTCAATGTCACTATTTTTCACTACTACCTCAATACCATGACCATGACCATGCCCAATGACCATGAGGAACGGCCATGACCAATGACCACGATCAATGACCATGAGCAATGGCCATGACCAATGACCGTTCCGACGTGTTTGAGCAACGAACTTCCAATATTAATTAATCATCATTAATTTTACTACTACCTCAATATATATATCAATTTAAAGGGCTTGACTAGTAAAATACTACGCACTATGATAAATTTGAAATCCAAGATGGCCGTCACCACAAAAAGCGAATGTCATTGATTTTCACTACTTCTCAACATAGGTATCAAATGCAAGGGCTTGACTAGTAAAATACTACGCACTATGACAAATTTCAAATCCAAGATGGCCGCCACCACAAAATTGCGAATGTCATTATTTTTACTACTACCTCAATATGGGTAACAAATGAAAGGGCTTTACTAGTAGAATACTATGCACTATGACAAATTTCAAATCAAGATGGCCGCCACCACAAAATGGCGAATGTCATTATTTTTACTACTACCACTATATGGGTAACAAATGAAAGGGCTTGACTAGTAGAATACTATGCACTATGACAAATTTCAAATCCAAGATGGCCGCCACCACAAAATAGCGACTGTCCTTATTTTTACTACTACCTCTATACCATGACCAATGACCATGACTATGACCAATTACAATGACCATGAGGAACGAATATGACCAATGACTACGACCAATGACCACGAGCAATGGCCATGACCAATGACTGTTCCGACGTGTTTGAGCAACGAACTTCCAATATTAATTAATCATAATTAATGTTTACTACTACCTAAACAAAGGTATCAATTTAAAGGGCTTGACCATGCACTATGACAAATTTCAAATCCAAGATGGCCGCCACCACAAAATGGCGAATGTCATTATTTTTTCTACCACCTCAATATGGGTAACAAATGAAAGGGCTTTAATAGTAGAATACCATGCACTGTCACAAATTTCAAATCCAAGATGGCCGCCACCACAAAATTGCGAATGTCATTATTTTCACTACTACCTCTATACCATGAGCAATTACCATGACCATGACCAATTACAATGACCATGAGGTACGGATATGACCAATGACTACGACCAATGACCATGAACAATGGCCATGACAAATTACTGTTCCGACGTGTTTGAGCAACGAACTTCCAATATTGATTAATCATCATTAATGTTTACTACTACCTAAATGAAGGTATCAATATAAAGGGCTTGACCATGCACTATGACAAATTTCAAATCCAAGATGGCCGCCACCACAAAATTGAGAATGTCATTATTTTTCACTACTTCCTCTATACCATGAGCAATTACCATGACCATGACCAATTACAATGACCATGAGGAACGGATATGACCAATGACCACGACCAATGGCCATGACCAATGACCGTTCCGACGTGTTTGAGCAACGAACTTCCAATATTAATTAATCATCATTAATTTTTACTACTACCTCAGTATAGGTATCAATTTAAAGGGCTTGACTACGCACTATGACAAATTTAAAATCCAAGATGGCCGCCACCACAAAATGGCGACTGTCATTATTTTTAACTACCACCTCAATATGGGTAACAAATGAAAAGGCTTGACTAGTAGAATACTATGAACTGTCACAAATTTCAAATCCAAGATGGCCGCCACCACAAAATAGCGACTGTCCTTATTTTTTACTACTACCTCTATACCATGACCAATGACCATGACTATGACCACTTACAATGATCATGAGGAACGGATATGACCAATGACTACGACCAATGACCATGAGCAATGGCCATGACCAATGACTGTTCCGACGTGTTTGAGCAACGAACTTCAATATTAATTAATCATCATTAATTTTACTACTACCTAAATGAAGGTATCAATTTAAAGGGCTTGACCATGCACTATGACAAATTTCAAATCAAGATGGCCGCCACCACAAAATGGCGAATGTCATTATTTTTACTACCACCTCAATATGGGTAACAAATGAAAGGGCTTGACTAGTAGAATACTTCGCACTATGATAAATTTGAAATCCAAGATGGCCGCCACCACAAAATAGCGAATGTCATTATTTTCACTACTTCACAATATCGGAATCAAATGTAAGGGCTTGACTAGTAAATACTACGCACTATGACAAATTTCAAATCCAAGATGGCCGCTACCACAAAATGGCGAATGTCATTATTTTTACTACCAACTCAATATGCGTAACAAATGAAAGGGCTTGACTAGTAGTATACTATCCACTGTCACAAATATCAAATCCAGATGGCCGCCACCACAAAATTATTTTGTGGTGGCGCATTTGTTATCCGTATTGAGGTCGTAGTAAAAATAATGACATTCGCCATTTTGTGGTGGCGGCCATCTTGGATTTGAAATTTGTCATAGTGCGTAGTTTTTACTAGTCAAGCCCTTTCATTTGATATCCATATTGAAAAGTAGTGAAAATAATGTCAGTCGCCATTTTGTGGTGGCGGCTATCTTGGATTTAAAATTTGTCATAGTGCATAGTATTTTATTAGTCAAGTCCTTTCATTTGTTACCCATATTGAGGCAGTAGTAAAAAATAATGACATTCGCAATTTTGTGGTGGCGGCCATCTTGGATTTGAAATTTGTCATAGCGCATAGTATTCTACTAGTCAAGCCCTTTCATTTGTTACCCATATTGAGGTTGTAGTAAAAATAATGACATTCGCAATTTTGTGGTGGCGGCCATCTTGGTTTGAAATTTGTGACAGTGCATAGTATTCTACTAGTCAAGCCCTTTCATTTATTACCCATATTGAGGTGGTAGTAAAAAATAATGACAGTCGCCATTTTTTGGGGGCGGCCATCTTGGATTTGAAATTTGTCATAGTGCATAGTATTATATTAGTCAAGTTCTTTCATTTATTACTCATATTGAGGTAGTAGTAAAAATAATGACAATCGCCAGTTTGTGGTGGCGGCCATCTTGGATTTGACATTTGTCATAGTGCGTAGTGTTTTACTATTCAAGCCCTTTTATTTGATACCCGTATTGAGGAGGTAGTGAAAAAAGAAATGTATCTCACCATTTTGTGGTGGCGGCCATCTTGGATTTGAAATTGTCATTGTGCATAGTATTTTACTTGTCAAGTCTTTTTATTTGATACCCATATTGAGGAAGTAGGGAAAAAAAGAAATGTATTTCGCCATTTTGTGGTGGCGGCCATCTTGGATTTGAAATTTGTCATTGTGCATAGTATTTTACTCGTCAAGTCCTTTCATTTGATACCCATATTGAGGGAGAAGTGAAAATTAAATGTATTTCGCCATTTTGTTGTGGCGGCCATCTTGGATTTGAAATTTGTCATAGTGCATAGTATTCTACTGGTCAAGCTTTTTCATTAAATTTGATACCCATATTGAGGTAGATTATGAAGAAATATTTAGTCCACCATTTTGTGGAGGCGGCCATCTTGAATCGATATTAACCAAACATAGCTAAGAACCAATGCACAAAAATTACCCTTACAATGAAAAATAAATTTTACTAGTTATCAGATTTTTGAAATGCAAGAATAATTTATCGTAACGTTACGGGACAACGAACGTAACGGGACAATAAGTCTTCAATTTTCGTGCACGCAGCCAGCGTTCATCAATTTAGTAGACGTTGTCACGTCAGAAAATCTCATAAAAATTTTTAGTACACTGCCGTTACGGCTCAAGATCGTTCTGTCCGCCTAAACGCTCGAGCTGAATCGAACGGACGCACGCTGACAATGTTGCAGGATTTTACCTAAAGTTGAGTTCTGTCTTTTTGTGAGAGGGCTCTTAAGCAACTATGCGTCGCGTAAAGCATAGCCTCCCGTCCTTAATCAACGATTGTTGACATACGAGTAAAGCGCGTAAGGAACAACGTTCGCCTTTTGGCACATTCGCACCAAATCTTTTCACGTAAAGTAGGTACGCAGTGCGTACAAACACATTTTTTTAAAAATTTAAATTAGCCACTCCACAGACTCTGGGGTCCGTGACCTTTGTCATTACAATTATCTTTTTTTTTTACAAATTTCTTGGATTAGGAGAAGAAAAGGAAAATAGGGGGGGTGTTGTGAACATTTAATTCTAGTACTAGTCCGATTTCGTCTGTTGAGCCGATCACTACCGGTTGGGATTCCGACAGTAATCGACTCGACATCGTCTTTTGCTTAAGCCGCCTCCTCCCGGCGCAGAGCCTCCACTATTGCCGCGTTTCTGTCTTTTATGGCCATCTGTAGGTTGAACTCTCGGATGGTATTTGGTGATGCAGCTAACGCTCGCCGTACGAACCGACCGATGGCGTCGTCGGTGTCGTCAGCGTAGTATGTGAAGTCCCTTGTGTGCCGTGAGATTGCAACAACCGCATGGGGCACGCTCTCGTGCAGCTTCATGTTTACCTTAGTTTTAATTACGATGACCGACTCGTATGTCAATCCCTGAGCTTCATGGATGGTAAGGATGCGTGACCCGGTGCCCGACCCGTAACCCTGGTTTGTCAGGGTCTCCTTCTCCTCTTGAGTATACACTAAGAAGAGGGTGTTGGATTGGGTGCCGGGTATTTGCGCTCCCTTAAACCTTCTCTGCTCTAGAGACTTTATACGGGGTGCTGATGAGTACATACCTGAGTATATTTCCCTCAGCGCATTACATTTAAATACGCATTACACAAACACATTAAAAATATACTAGTGAAATCCAGCTCTCTAGGTTTTCGTTTCGATGAAGCACGTCAAGTAAATCATTATATTTTGTGTATGGGATCCACCAAGGACACCAAAGGTACCAAGGACACGTACATAAGATTTCCTGATTCTTCCTGGCTTTAGTTTATTCTAATATACTCTATCCATTCCAACCATAATACCTGTGTTGTGACGACCGAGGATCACACACAACTCCGCTACAGCTAAGTGTCTTATGAAGTTTAACCATCAAAAGAAAAAAAAAATGTCAGTCATAGGGACTGCCGATAGCAGTGAAAACTCAGAATTTGATAGCTCACTTTGCTCACGCGGGTGAAACCGGAGGCCGTGCCCATGACTATCTCCGCATGGTGTCGACTTTACCCTAAGGTTTCTTTCATTTACGAACGTGGCGCTTGAATTCACATCTCACAAAAATTCTGAGTGTGGTGCGCGAAAAGAGGTTTCACTTCAAAATGATGTAGTTACCATTGTGCCAGCGCATGTGGAGCGTGAGGCTCGTCTTGTGCGAGAACCTCTGCTTGCAGAGCTCGCAGCCGTACTTCCTCACGCCGGAGTGGAGTAGCTGGTGGTTGAGCAGGTTAGCTTTCGTTTTGAACGACGCGTTACAAATCTGGGAATAACAAACGAACATTTCTTATACCAAATCGACGATTTTCAATCTACCGATATTGATAGTCTAATATTACTGAGATGACTACGCGGCAATTAAATAGGCGCGCACCAGGGGTTGGGCACAAAGACCCGTTCTGGAGTGATGGAGTGGGGCATACGTAGTAATGGAGACATGTTGAGGGGTCACTTTGACGTTGTAAATGTTCACCTTGGTGATAGGAGTGGGGAAATTGAGGGTTCGCCTTGTGGTGATAAGATATTTGAAATTGTGAAAGGTCAACTTGCAGTGGTAGAGCCGCAGTGAGGAGGGGGGCTCACCTTGCAGTGGTAGGGCCGCAGTGAGGGGTGGGGCTCACCTTGCAGTGGTAGGGCCGCAGTAGGGGTGGGGCTCACCTTGCAGTGGTAGGGCTGTAGGAGGGGCTCACCTTGCAGTGGTAGGGCCGCAGTAGGGGTGGGGCTTACCTTGCAGTGGTAGGGCCGCAGTGAGGGGTGGGGCTCACCTTGCAGTGGTAGGGCCGCAGTAGGGGTGGGGCTCACCTTGCAGTGGTAGGGCCGCAGTAGGAGGGCTTACCTTGCAGTGGTAGGGCCCGCAGTAGGGTGGTGGGGCTCACCTTGCAGTGGTAGGGCCGCAGTAGGGTGGTGGGGCTCACCTTGCAGTGGTAGGGCCGCAGTAGGGTGGTGGGGCTCACCTTGCAGTGGTAGGGCCGCAGTAGGGTGGTGGGGCTCACCTTGCAGTGGTAGGGTCCAGTAGGGTGGTGGGGCTCACCTTGCAGTGGTGAGGGCTCACCAGTGGTGGTGGGGCTCACCTTGCAGTGGTAGGGCCGCAGTGGTGGGGCTCACCTTGCAGTGGTAGGGCCGCAGTGGTAGGGGTGGGGTTCTCACCTTGCAGTGGTAGGGCCGCAGTAGGAGGGTCTCACCTGCAGTGGTAGGGCCGCAGTAGGTGGGGCTCACCTGCAGTGGTAGGGCTTGTAGTGGTGGGGCTCACCTTGCAGTAGGGGCCGCAGTAGGGTGGTGGGGCTCACCTTGCAGTGGTAGGGCCGCAGTAGGGTGGTGGGGGGCTCACCTTGCAGTGGTAGGGCCGCAGTGGGGGCCGGTGGGGCTCACCTTGCAGTGGTAGGGCCGCCGCAGTGGTGGGGCTCACCTTGCAGTGGTGGGGCCGCAGTAGGAGTGGGCTCACCTTGCAGTGGTAGGGGCAGTAGGGGGGGGGCTCACCTTGCAGTGGTAGGGCAGTGGGAGGGGGCTCACCTTGCAGTGGTAGGGCCGCAGTAGGAGGGGCTCACCTGCAGTGGTAGGGCCACCTTGTAGGGTGGTGGGGCTCACCTTGCAGTGGTAGGGCCGCAGTAGGGGGGGGGCTCACCTTGCAGTGGTAGGGCCGCAGTAGGGTGGTGGGGCTCACCTTGCAGTGGTAGGGCCGCAGTGGGAGGGGCTCACCTTGCAGTGGTAGGGCCGCAGCTCAGTGGTAGGGCTGCAGTAGGGGGGCTCACCTTGCAGTGGTAGGGCCGCAGTAGGAGGGGGGGCTCACCTTGCAGTGGTAGGGCCGCAGTAGGGTGGTGAGGGGCTCACCTTGCAGTGGTAGGGCCGCAGTAGGGGGGCTCACCTTGCAGTGGTAGGGGCCGCAGTGGTGGGGCTCACCTTGCAGTGGTAGGGCCGCAGTAGGGTGGGGCTCACCTTGCAGTGGTAGGGCCGCAGTAGGGGGGCTCACCTTGCAGTGGTAGGGGCCGCAGTAGGGTGGTGGGGCTCACCTTGCAGTGGTGGCCCAGTAGGGGGGGGGCTCACCTTGCAGTGGTAGGGTGGGGGTGGGCTCACCTTGCAGTGGTAGGGGCCGCAGTAGGGTGGGGGCTCACCTTGCAGTGGTAGGGCCGCAGTAGGGTGGTGGGGCTCACCTTGCAGTGGTAGGGGGCTCACCTGCAGTGGTAGGCTCACCTTGCAGTGGTAGGGCAGGGGGCTTGGTGGGGCTCACCTGCAGTGGTGCCTGTGGTAGGGCCGCAGTAGGGTGATGGGGCTCACCTTGCAGTGGTAGGGCCGCAGGGGTGGGGGGCTCACCTTGCAGTGGTAGGGCCGCAGGGGTGGTGGGGCTCACCTGCAGTGGTAGGGCCGCAGTAGGAGGGGCTCACCTTGCAGTGGTAGGGCCGCAGTAGGGTGGGGGCTCACCTTGCAGGTAGGGCCGCAGTAGGGCCGCACCTGCAGTGGGGCTCAGTAGGGGCTCACCTTGCAGTGGTGCAGGGGGGCCACCCTGCAGTAGTAGGGGTGGGGCTCACCTTGCAGTGGTAGGGCCGCAGTGGTAGGGCCGCAGGGGTGGGGGCTCACCTTGCAGTGGTCACCTGCAGGGGCCGCAGTAGGGGGGGCTCACCTTGCAGTGGTAGGGCCGCAGTAGGGTGGTGGGGCTCACCTTGCAGTGGTAGGGCCGCAGTAGGGGGGCTCACCTTGCAGTGGTAGGGCCGCAGTAGGGGGCTCACCTTGCAGTGGTAGGGCCGCAGTAGGGGGCTCACCTTGCAGTGGTAGGGCCGCAGCTGCGTGTGCACGAGCTGGTGCCGCTGCAGCAGCTGCTTGTGTTTGAAGTGTTTCCCGCACTTGTTGCACACGAACCGCTGCTGCGAGTGCTCCGCCTCCTTGTGGTACGTCACCGACGACGGGTGGTTCAGCACCTGACACAATCACACATTTACAATCCTTTACAAAGATAGCTTGATAGATATACACTATTTATTGTGTATAAAACTTAAAAACAAAGAGAATCTGCCTAGAACTAGTAAATCAAGTAATCATAGATAGATAAATGGAAAACTCTTTGTTACTTTAGGTACGAACGAAGTTCATCCGGATAATATAGAAACAACACAGTTTGAAAAAAATATATTCAAATGTATTATATAAAATATATTTACAATACGATCATCTGAAAAATAAGGTTGAACCCACTACACCAGCAGTTTTTACACGTCACTTCAGTTATATATTATTTAATTGGTTTTAGTATCATTTTTTCAGTTCAGTTGCGCAGCAAACTCCCTGTAACTCAAGATTTATGTGCTACGAGGAGCATAATACAGGTCTAACCAATTTTTTTGCTAAACAAAATTTTTCAATAAATTGTTCTGTGTATCTGTAGTAGTTAGACCAAAATCACATCGACTTTTCAATTTTTCCGATGACGTGACGGCACAACACTACACTGCAGGTGCGCGAGGTGCGGGATGCGGACAGCGGGGGCAGATGCTCCTGCTGTTGAGGTAAACACTCGGGCTAGACTGTTTTCAACTCGCGCGCTAGCTACACTAACATTATACAGCTGAAAGGTTTTTCGTTTGAACGCGCTAATCTCAGGAACTACTCGATCGATTTCAAAAATTCTTTCACCTTTGGATATTTACGTGATTCTGGAGTGCTATAGGCTATATATTATCTATCACGGGCGAAGTCGGGGCGACTGCTAGTCTATTATACATGTAAGGTTAATATTGTGTGAGTGGGTTAAGTGATTAAGCCCCGTACAATATAAACAATATGTGTTCAAATCGCGAAAGTCTAAAACAATATATAATGTTAAGTAGATAGTGGAGTCGACGCACCTTCCCGCAGAGGTCGCAGGCGTACCCCTTGGCAGCACGCGAGCGGTGCTTGAGCGCGTGCATGGCGAGCGCACGCGGGTACGCGAACAGCGCGCCGCAAACCTTGCACGCGTACGGACGCTCGCCCTTGTGCACCGCCTGGGAAACAACACATTTTTATTGATTCATTACACCTTTGAAGTAAAATAGTTATTTGTTATACAAGAGTGCAAAGTTGATTTTTAACCGCGTGCTCAATTTTGATGACCGAGCAAGCGAATGATTCTAAAATTGAATCACGAGCGCAGCGAGTCAAAATTAGAATCCTGAGCGTAGCAAGGGAATCAAAAGAGCACAAGGTGAAAAATCTTTGCACTCGAGTGCAACACGTAACTTTTCATTCCACCTCAGCGAGGAAATGACTAAATGCAAATTTTTAAATGTTTTCGCGCTAAGCAAATTAAAAAAAGTAAGTACACCAAGGAGGTTCCGAGTCTGAGTTTTTAACATATTAAAAAAAAATTATGATGCATTCGGCATCAAGGAGGTAGAAACAAATAGGTTGAATTATGTTTTGAATTCAAAACCTCAGTACACACAATGTTCTAAATTCAAATTTACTTTAACCTCTAGAGGGTAAAAACGACTTTTGCGTTTGATATCGAGGAGCAAAAGTACTCTTTCCGAGCTGGTGGGATAAAAACTTATTTTGGCGCGCCACAGAAAGATTTTCGTTGGCTGTGAATTGAATTTTATCGTCACGATCGGCCATGATAAGAAATCTTCGGCGACCTCCGTAGTGGAGCTCAGGCCGAGTATGGCGAAGCGACATTCAGGGCTGACTGCAGAGCTTCTGGCAGGAGTCAAATCTCAGTGATAGACCCTATTCGGACCGGTTGACTAAAGTCCATGACCGAACCTAATCAGAACGGTTAGTTTATCAACCTCCGTCCTTCATTTTAACCTTTAGGGGTTGAATTTTGGAAAAATAGTATAATATCGCTTCTTATTTTAGTTTTACTCAAATCAAATTCTGAGTTTTAGTTTTCACTTGTATCGGCAGTTCATATAACTGCATTTTTAATGAATTATCGTGTAAATAGTACATTAACGACGTAGACTTTAAAGTAACAGACTTCCTTGCTGACTACTTCCCAAAACTGGCAACATTGCCTTATAAACCGGAACACGATAATTTTAACACATTACTGCTTGCCTTGACTATCAAAAATATGGTACCTACTACCCCAAGCTAAATCTGCAAAGTGTCTTACCACTACTAAAATTCATTTTATATATACTCAGACAGGTCTATTTCAAATGTCCCTTGGAGTTGTAAAAAAAATCTATCAAATTCCAAGTCATACGTTTTCACTTCTATCGGCAGTCCTTATGGCTGACATTATTTTTGGCCAGTTACCTTGATGTGCATGGAGCGGCTCTGTTTGCTGCTAAACAGCTTCTCGCAGTGCGGGCACGTCAGCTTGACCTTCGCTTGGCCGCCGGCGTCAGCCGGCCCTCCGTCCGCTGGCTTCTCTTCACCAGAACCTGCTCAAACGATCGCAAAATTAAAGAATCAGAAATTTAGTGAAGTGAACACTAAAGTAAGAAATAACTATTAGACCTAATAAATAATTTTAATTAATTGAAAATAAAAACGATTACACATAAGTTGTATATAGTAAACATAGCAACACGACAGTGACAGATGAGTCTGAACGACTAGTATCAAAGGCTAAGAGTAAAAAAAAAAAAAATACAGTGACAGCAGACCGACAGCAGCAGCCAAATGTTAGTCTGTTGCAGCAGCTATCTTTCTCTATCTGGCACACTCGGCAGTCCCAAGTTTTTACGAGCGTATGCTGAGCTTCAGTCACAGAACATGAAAAATCTATGTGTGGTGCTACAAACAAAGTTTTTACTTCTAAAACAAATTTTCAAATGGATAAACTAAGTTACTCACCAGTTTGTTTACCTTCCTCATCATTCACGATCACCTCGTTCGTAGCCGCAGGCTGGGTGCTGTCCACAGTCACGTAGACCACGTCGTTGTCACCCTCGATAAGGGGTTCTGGGTTCAGGTCTGGCAGCGACCCGACCGGAACAGCGTTAGTGGGTGCCCCAACCACCGCGGCCGGGGTGGCGTTATTTACCGGATCCTTTCCAATGATCTGCAATAATTATAAGCTTCAATAGGCAGTAACTGGACGAATGAGCTTTGTTTTTCATGGCTTGAAAACACGAATAAAACGATGTTTCCTAATAATAAAATTTTGCTAGATCGCATTATCACACACAAACCCTCTGCATAATTTATACGAAAATCGTTGGACCCGTTTTTGAGATTCAGATTCTATCATCTTAATAGTATATATAAATTCCGCGTCACGATGTTTGTCCGCGATGGACTCCCTAATCTACTAAACCGATTTTGATCAAATTTGCACACCGTGTGCAGTTTGATCCAGGTTAAAAGATAGGATACTTTTTATTTCGATTAATAGTCCTTAAATGACAATATCCGAGCAAAGCTGGAACGGACCGCTAGTAGGATCACAAAGTTAAAGAGTTTATTTGTTTGAAAGCAGTAATCACAGGAACTGCCGGACAGATTTCAAAAATTCTTTCTTGCTTCAAAAACGTTATAGGCTATAAATTTTATGAACTACGGCCGAACTCGGGGTGGACCGCTAGTGAAGTATAAAATATTTACTTCAATGTCTTCCTTTCCATCACACGGGATTACAATTTGTCCTTGATGGCTGGTCTCATCCTGGTGTTTGGTGAAGTCCAGCCGAGTCTTGAATGTCTCCGAGCACTGCTGGCACTGGTACATGACCGGGCCGTGTTGGGCCACGTGCGACATGTAGCGCCCGGAACAAGAGAACTCCTTCTCGCAAATAGCGCATTTTTGACGTTTTTGATTCAGGCGACCTGGAATTAATGTGCAATTTTAATATCTTAGAAAAACTCGTTTTTATTATTAAGTAGCTGTACACTGCACGCATCACTACGCCTCTTGTCGATAATTGGTCGTACCAACTCATAAACCTTCTTTGGCTCATGCACAACAACTTTTCTAGAGATCATCACGAACAAATCCATAGTTCATGACTCTATAAAGGACATACAGACAAACAGTACTTTTTATACATAGATATTTTGTATAGATTACTCGTATAATACTTAAAGCAATTTTTTTCTGTGTTGATTGTTAGCCAGCCTGTTATTTTCCGACTGAAGCGAATTTTCTAATTGAAAATTTCTAATTTACAATTATGGTATTAAAAAGCATTAATATTAGCAGCACAATACGTTACCTGCAATGAGTTTACATATAGAGTTGGCACATAAACGATTCACACCGAAAGCACGCTGATCGCTCTGGCCTTGTCGCTCTTGAGGAAGTGTCATACTTTTGTTGTGGCACATCACTCTGTTGCCACAGCAAGTATGCACGTCATCTGCTTAAGATTGGTAAAAAGGAACCGTGCGGAAAAACCTGATCTATTTATTTATTCTCTATCTAAGGTTACCTGCACAGCTTCAGATATACTGCTATTACGCGTGTCAATGAGGCGAACTCACAACATTTCATAAAAAATGATTAGAGAAGATTAATGCGCATCACAACACTGCTCGAGCCTCAAACTTAAGGTTTCCCTCATTGCCACTCATTGTGCTTATTGCCACTTGAAACAGTCGCCCGAGTCACGCAGTCTCGGCCCTTATATACATATTAAGATTGGAAATTGGTAATTGGTTTGGAAATGTCAGCAATTTTACCTTTGGGCCTTCCTCTGCCCTTGCCCTTAACAACAACCACCAACTCCCCCTGAGTCTGTATGCCCAATGACCTCTGGCACTTTCAACTGAGTCTCTCGATTCAAAGCCTCCACGTCCGGTTTCGTATCAGGCTCGCTGTCTTCAGCATCAGTGAAACCTTCTTCAATGAAAATCTTTTCTAGCTCTTTGCCCTGAAATGTAGTGTGAAGTTTTTAGAAACATATGGACAGTCAGTACGATCTAAAAAAATCAGACAAGCTGTAATCTTTTTGGAAGCTTTCCCTTTTGGCAATAAGACTAACAATTTTTACAAAATTGTTTGGTGTTTTCTGAAGTTTTTGTCTTACTTAAGTGCAACAAAAAAAATATCTCGCAAAATACTATTGTCAAATTGGTTTGATTAATTCCATGTACAAGGGTTCTGTATATATATGTTTTTATTAGTGTCTGACCGAAACTGATTTTCCGGCCGAAACCGAAACTCACGTGGTCAAGTATATAATTTATTAAAATACTGAAATTTGGTGCATTTTACCTATTATTTTGCCCTAATTAGGGCATAAAATGGAAACACAATATAATCCATACTAATATTATAAATGCGAAAGTAACTCTGTCTGTCTGTCTGTCTGTCTGTCTGTCCGTCTTTACCGCCTAAACCAACCAACAGATTTTGATGAAATCTGATACATAGATAGAATAGATCCCGAGAAAGGACATAGGCTACTTTTTGTTCCGAAAAAAGGGTTAAAATAGGGATGAAAGTTTATATGGAAAACTTCGTCATTGTTGAAGAACTATGAAACTTTACATCTAGATATTTAACACGAAACCATAAAGTGTATGTTTTAGCAGTTTTGTAGTTTCGAACTGTACCTACGAGGGTGGAATTGGGGGTGAAAGTCTGGAAGTTCAATATTGTTGAAGATAAAACCATGAAACTTTGTATCTAGACACTTGAAATGGAGTCGATAAACGTTTGTTCCAGTAATTTTATAATTTCTAACTATACGGGGATACTTAAATAACCGCTTGATACACTGGCCGCTTTTCGCGTTTTGCAAATTTGGCGGGAAAACGGGTGTCAGGTTACATAAGTGCGGTGTTTATGTTTCGGCATATTTATGAAGTGGCTCCTTACTTTTACCCGTTTGAGCCATTTACTCTCAAGAGCGTTTCAAGACGCTTCTAGCGGTATCATTTATTTATAATTAATGTACTTAAATAAATTCAAGATGGCCGCCGCTACAAAATGGCGGATAATTTATGTTTTATTAATCCCATCAATATGGGTATCAAATGAAAGGGCTCAACAAGCAGAATACAATATACTATAAAAAATTGAAATCCAAGATGGCGGCCGCTACAAAATGGCGGATAACGTAGGTTTTATCAATCCCATCAATATGGGTATCAAATGAAAGTGCTCAACCAGTAGAATACAACGTACTAAATAAAATTAAAATCCAAGATGGCGGCCTCTACACAATGGCGGATAACTTAGGTTTTATCAATCGCATCAACATGGGTATCAAATAAAAGGGCTTGACAAGAAGAATACAGTGCACTATACAACCTCACTGCAGCCACTAAATGGCGTATCAGACAGAATTTTTGATAGTCGACGAGATTTCCATGGTGTCTTATCAAATGTTATGCATGATGGACGCTCGGCTCGATTAAGGCAAATTAAGAACTGCGAAAATTAGTTTTTTTGGAGGAGTAAACGTATTACTTTTCGGTAATCTTTTACAACTGCCTCCTATAAAATGATCAGGAACACCTGTTTTCAATTCTAATACGAAATTATATATATGAAAGTAGCTCTCTCTGTCCGTTGCCGTCTAACGCCTAAGCCACTTAAAGAGTTTGTTACAATTTGGTGCACAGATAGACTAGACTTAGGAAAGGACAACGGCGACTTTTTATCACAGAATAAGAGTTGAAAAGAGTGGAAATGAGAAGTAAAAGTGTGCATGGAAGGATCTTTGCACTCTTTGTATGCTATTTTTAACCGACTTCAAAAAAGGAAAAGGTTGTCAATCCAGTTGTATTTCCAATTGTGAATCAATTTAGATGGTTATTTTTTTGGTTGGTAGATTATAGTTCAGAGGTGGTCATATAAATTTTATCGAAATCAGTGGGGCGGTTTTTGAAATATGAACAACAAACTAAAATTTGCGTTCATGTAATCAGACGATATATCTACTAATATCTACTAATAGACTCTAATAAAATTTGGTGGACCGTCCCAATGTGATTTTAAATTAAAGTCTGTTTTTGATTAATTTTTTTGAGAACATAGTTTTTTTTGTAATTTGTCGTGTAAATTGTACATTTATTAATAAATATAAAACTTTGACTTAGACCGATTTTGATTAGGAAACGTGAATTTGTATGGTAGTAGACATACGAGTAGGTACTGCCTCAATTACTTTAATAAATATGTGGCGCGGACGAAGTCGCGGGTAAAAGCTAGTATATCATAATAGGATAGATACAAAATCAGTAAGAAGTCTTGTAAGTCCTTACAAGTTCTGATAGATGGCTCTAGTTTTCACTATTTTATAATAGCAATATTATAATCTCGTACTTATTTGTACGAGGTTAATTAATAGTGTCCTCGTACCTCGTACGAAAGACTACAAATCTCGTATTTGTACGACGAACCTCGTACGGTTGGCATCGCTGGTTGCTACAGAACTGTCCAAACGGTGCACGATAATTCCCGAAAAGGGCGACAGCGTCCGTCAAAGCGTTGCCGCGGAAAACAAAGTTAGGCGATCGTGAACGTGCTTGAACTTGTTAAGTTTCGGTTTCGGCAAAAAGTTTCGGCCGATTTTGGCCGAAACCGAAACTGTGGCCGAAACTTGATTTTTGGCCGAAACCGAAACCGAACTTTCGGTCGGACACTAGTTTTTATTGAGACGATCTTCTAAGCATTCCATGGATTCACCGTGCGGGTGCCGGGTTCATCGTGTGGCAGAGAGAGAAAACTCGAGTAGATCCCGAGACTTGTAACTCTATTATTGTAAAAATGACGAGGAATAATTCTGAAAACAATTATTATTAACATTGTTTTGTATGGTTATTGTTTTTGATAGTAGAATTTATATAATCTAGGAAAAAATATTACTCTGAAATTTTCATTGTACTTAGTTCAGTTTAATTCTCATTCACATTTCTTTCATTCGTTAACATCTCTGCAACCTCTATTCAGAGTTCATCCAACTTCGTATACTTCTCTATGCAACTGAAAGACTGAGGTCTCGAACTGAAACGTAGGAGTAACGACACATCTCGGGCTCAGCTTTGGATCAATAAACATGTCTGTCAAATGGCTGATAGCAAACAATGGTAAATTTTGATAAGAGGAAAATTAAATTACTGTTAGGATACATTACGCGAACCACCGAACTGTGACCGGCCAGAGTAGCTATTTGCTCGGTAAGTCGGCGAACACTCAAAAAAAGTGTAGTATCGTGAATGAAAAATACGATAATGAAATTAAGTTTTCGAAATTGAACGAGTCAAAGCAATCTCTAACTATAAATTAACTAGTTCTGTAGCCAATTCAATCGGTATCGAACGATGCTATAAAACTCCATGACTTCTAAGATAAACTTATTAAGAAAATCTTTGCTTAGTTTGCTTTGCTGTGTGAAAAATATCGACTAATATTAATTTATTACTGGGACCCGTTTGAAATAGATTTTACGATTAATTATTACCAACAACGTCCCGCGGTTTTACCCGCGTAGTTCTGGTTTCCATTATTTTCGCGCTATATAACAAGTAGCGTATGTGCTATTCCAGGCTATAATCTGTTTCTAATTCCAACCAGCCCCTATACCACCTGTACACTAAATCGGCTATGGCTTTGTTATTGCTGACTCTATAATTACAAGCGAAAAGAAAAGAGAGAGCAACTTCAAACCTAAGACCATTTGCCGTGGGTAGTAGACCCCATGGGTTTTGAGATGTTTAATCCAGAAGTCTACAAATAAAACCATGCAGTTTTAGATTGAAATTTTGAATTAAATTTTTTCAATTCAATTCAATTTATTTATTCGAACCATTACTTCAAGAACACTTGGTAACGTCACTTATAATTAAATTATAGATCATTATTCAGTGTACATAATCGATATAAATAAAATATCTTTGTAATAAAATAAATTATGATGTTTAAATGCCTGTTCCAATATTTTCGGCTGGTTAATTTTTTTGACTGACCTGAACAACCTCCTTGAATCTAGTAGGAGTTTTTCTTTTCCTCTTGCCCGTTGCTTCTTCTTCCTTCCTGTCTTGGGCCAACTGGAGTTCGAGCTCTTTGGCTGCGGCCTCCTGAGCTAGCTCCTCCGGAGTTTTGTGCTTCGTGGGCGGGCGGCCGCGTTTTCGCCGCGGCTTATCGATTCCCGCCACTTGTAAGGACACAACATGCTCCTGCTGGTAGACACCATTCTGTACATCCACTGGAAATAATTTACAACGATTTGAAAATCTATTTATGCCTATCACACATCCCCACACTTCATACTCATCATCATCATACTTCGTACTCATCATTATCATACTTCATACTAAACATGCTTCATATTCATCATCATCATATTTCATACTCATCATGCTTCATATTCATCATCATCATGCTTCATACTCACCATCACACTTCATATTTATCATCATCATACTTCATACTCATCATGCTTCATACTCATCATCATACTTTCCTACTAATATCATGAACTAGCAGTGCCCAGTACCCCGCGGTATTTCCCGCGATCTTCCTGTTGCCGTTATTTTCCCGGGATAAAAGAACAAAAATTTTGGCTTGGATTAACGCAACGTAGGCAGGTAGCACCATTCACTGTGTACCTCAATATTTTTGAGTACCTCAAAAATATTCGAAATAACTTACTAACCTAACCTAAAAACGTGCCTAAAAATATTATTTTAATAAATAGGACACAAGAAAATGTGCTACATTTTTTCTTCTCAACATCCTCAATTTATAGTGATTTTTTTAGGAGTTTTGGGAATGTAGTACAAATGTAACAACAGGGACAGGGGGTCTACCGAATATAGTAAAACTTTGAAAGTGGTCCACAAGAAAAAAAAGTTTGGGAACCTCTGAGGTAGAGAGTCAATGTTTGGATGTATTTTGCTTAATCACGTCATAACGTATGAACGGATCGGGCTGAAATTTGAAATACTGGTAGACTATAGTCTGGAAGAACACATAGTCTACTATTTATACCAGTAAAATAACGGGAACTGTCAGATTATAATGTAACAGTGTTAGATTACAAACTAACCTAAGCTACTGTGAGATTATAATCTAACAGTCTAAAAGATTACAAATTAACCTAAGCTACTGTGAGATAATTGATAATGCTATAATCTTACATGTTAGCTCAGTTAGATTATAAATAATCTGACAGTGTTGACAATTTTATGGTTATAGATAAATTGAGGATACTTGAAAGCTTGCCACATATTTACCATATACCCTTACCAAACTTAATTAGTACTACAGATGAAACCGTGGATTGGGTTAAGATTAAGACATGTCATACCATACATATTTTTACATACTTCTCACTAAGTATGTATCTGTATGTAATTTAATTCCCCTGTTCTTTAATTTTATTTCTGCCCAATGGGGCCTCAAGTATTACATAAGCAGATTTGTTGCAATTATTGACCTTCCCCTCCCATGGTTATATAAACATTGGTACCAATCCCTCCGAAAAAAGTTCCGTTTCAAGTCAAGATAATGTGTGGTGGTTGCCATCTGTGTGAAAAAATTAATAACTATTGCTGGCGTAATCACAATTAAACCCCTTCTCATCAAAAATAAGCAAAACACATTGCCACCTACAGTGCTTTCGTAATAATGGAACAACCCCAATGACATTTTTCCAGATCCCAGGTAAAAAAAACTACTACATCGTTTTGATGTTTTACGTTTTCTTACCTTCAGCCACATAGTTTTCTGTAATATTTTCATTTATTTGTTCATTTAAAACAGTCTTTTTATATTCTAACTCCCTCTGATGCAGCGCTCTAATAACTTTCTGTAAATTAATACATTGGATTTACTCATAGTTAGTGGTAAAAAGCGAGTTAATAATAACTTTTTTCAAATAAACAAATTCTACTTTCTCCCTTGAAACTACTACAACCTTAATTCTTCTGTCATAAACACTCAAGTGTTATCTTGACCAAGTATTTTTTTTCTTGTGAGTTAAATAACACTCAAATAATCACTTGAGATTCAAGTACAAAAAAAAGATTAGGATTCGTTTTTAAATTTTATGACAATAGAATTTAAGATTCAGTATGCATCATTTTTAGGAATAAATGGGAAAATTTGTGTGAACATTGCTTTTTTATGGTATAGAGTGACAAGACGAGCTGGACTTGTGCCTGATACCTAGTAAGCAACATGCCTGCCACATACAGTGACATGCAGCTATTGGAACATGAAGAATCCAAATCATTACCTAGCACTGAACTTTATAAGATCAAGACCACCCATCACCCAGATGTATTATAAGATGTTTTATCTCGATGCCCTGTTATTAGATTATTTTATATAGATTAAAAAAGAGAGCTTTTACGAGTGAAAGTAGTGAAGCTAAAACTTACCTGACCATTTATGATCAAGTTTATAAACTCTACGGTGGCTTCCAACTGTATAGTGCAACCAGGACAGATGGTGCGCGGAAGTTGACCATCATCGCAAACCTTAAAATATGGAAATTAGTAGTATTGTAAAGTTTCAAAACTTCTCAGTCAGTCAATCATCACTACAATCATCACGAAGAGAAAACTAATAAAGTCAGCTGTTTGTCAAAAACAAGGAATTGCATGAGACTTTTATTTTGTCGTGGAAGGAATCATGTGTACCCTCTATAAATCTAGAGTGTAAAGAAACGAAGATTTCTGTAATCTCAAATATGTTGATGGCTTGAAGACAAAATAAAATTTAAAAGTCATGAAAATGATTAAAACGAAATTTTTTCGGCCATTTTGAGAGGTGTCCACCGAGTCAATACAGTCACATTAACAACGTACCCGAATAGGAAGATAGGCATTGACTACATCACTTAAGTTTTGATTATTTTCTTCAGAAGAATATAAAAATGTCCCATTGTCATTTTCTTCGCCACATAATCTGCAAACTGTAGAATTATACAGAAATACTTCCATGACCTTCTTGAAACAACGAGCGCCATCTGTATCCTAATCCTAATTTATTTTTACAACTTTCACAATTTCACATGAATTTGACATCTATATAGTTTTAATTTTTTTTCTGTATTTTGCTTACTTATGGATACTAGTTCTTCAGCAAAAAAGTTTTTGTCGTTAGAATGTATTGCTATTCTGAAGAACTTCGAAGTTAGAATTATAGTAACAAATGCTTTCTTCAATTCAACAATTATATTACGTCTTTATTTTTTTTTCGCTTATATTGTGAGAGTCGTCACTTTAGTGCCCTCTACTATAGAAGTTGTAAAAATCAAGTTTCTTTTTTTTAATGGCAACATTATATAAGAAGTACGTTGTCTTTTTTGATTTGACAGCCCTTTCCGGTTTAGTTCTTGGGGTTGCGAGCCGTAGTTTCGGTTTTTATTAGTTTTAATCTCCTTTAATCCAACAAAATGAGAATTTATAAGGATATTATTACCGGTAATTACGTTTGTTATGCTATCAAAATGTTTCCTAAGTGAATATTTCACGTAGATAGTGATAAATTGATAACTAGTGTTTTTTTGACATTTCGGCCGACAGATCTCTCATCTCCTTTCGTCCAGATTTTTAAAGATTTATAATTTCTGTGTTATTCGATTACTGGGCCTCTGTTAAATATGGTTTTTGTGCTAAACTACAGTATGTTTTATTATAATTTCCAGGTGACGAGATGTTCTCGGACACATACAGAATGAAACTCGTCGATGAAGTGATTTATGAAGTGACCGGTAAATTGGTGTCGAGAGCACAGGGCGACATCAGGTTGGAGGTTCCAACCCCTCTGCCGAGGAGGCCGATGAAGGCACCGACGCCGCGGTAGAGAGTGGAGTGGACATAGTCCTGAACCACAGGCTAGTCGAGACCTTTGCTTTCGGAGACAAGAAATCCTACACATTATATCTCAAAGATTACATGAAAAAGTGAGTGTCCACAAATTATGGTGATTTTTAAACAGTTTATTCCCTTGTGAAGCTGGAAGACGTGACGTTACGAAATTAGCAGTTGCAAAATTTATAACAGTGCATATTGGGTCATAGGCCCTGTCATTGAACTTAAATTTTCTGATGACTCATGGTTCAAGGTTTTATTACTGTTTGTGCAGGTGCTGATTAGTTATTTGAATGACATGCTGACCAGTGTCAAAAAAATATTCTGTTGAATTGCATGATCTAATTTTGTAATTTTTGGTTTCAATCGCTTTATTTGCTTTCCATCGAAGTGTATATTTCGTCAAAATAATAAGTATTGAAAGTGTTTTGAAATTGTTATGCTTCTATTTACTGCACAGCTGTTATCTATGTTTTGCTACATCACACCTTCATATCAGTCAAGCTCAAGATAATTATTCTGATAACTTTAGATTCAATACCATGAAGGTTGAATGCATTCTCAATAATTTTAACACCGTGGATTGTTTATCAGTATCAGTCCATGGAGCTAGTGGATGCAAGATCAATAAACCTTAGTGAAAAAACATTCATTTTCATAATGTTTGTTCATGAAATAGGGATGACAATTTATTAAAATGACATATTTATAACAATGTAAAAAGTAAGGTTATAAGCTGGTTCTGTGGGCAGTTATTGAAATAATTTGTGTACTATATTTTTAAAATTTAACATGTACAACATGGTTATTGGGTTCTATGTTAGGATGGTTCTGTTGGGGATTATGTGTAACATGTTTATTCGGCTATTATCAAGGCAACTTTTTTATGATACATTCCATATCTCAAGGCCCATTCTTATAAATATCTTTGTAGAGATCTATGCTCCGCTCATTTATGCCTATCAGTAAAGAAAAAAAACCTGAAAGTCTTAAATTATAAACATGAAATACAGCTTAGAAGTCCTGTACTAAACCATAGTACATAAAACCAAACCACATTATTATATTCATGTGGCATCTTTAGTTGCCTTTCTAACACTTTTCTTTACTTAGGTGAATGGAATATGGTAAAAATGATAGTGTTTAGCAAGTAGAAATGTAATATTTCTCCATTCAATATTTTTGCAGTGTTGTTGCAATTAATCTGGATAGTACTTCTGAATCGTAGTAGATAATAATCATATAATTTAAATTGTGGTGTTTTTTCTTTCTGATTATTCTGTCGGAATGTATTTATGGATGGATGAACTAATTTTATTACAAAGATTGTAATACATATAATATCATAATAACATTACCAAGAATATCAATTTTATAAAGCTATAGCTAAATTATGTACTAAAAGAGAAGCTGATTTTGTGTTTGAAGCAATATTCAGAAACCCACTGCACTTTAAAACCTCTCATAAAATGAAATGTCTGTTACTCTAGATATGTATAGGCATTTATTATATAATACCTAAACCCTCTGATAATAATCAAGCTGTGTGGTGAGGCATTGTGCCGTCACAAGTCTCAAATTATTTAATACTTTCTCTAGTAAAGTAAATTTAAATACAAGAAAGTAAGATTTTGCATATTCTGAACATGTAATAAACCCTTTTGAATAAACTTTTTGCATCTTCTTTGCAATGGCTATGTCTGTCTAACTGTGGAACTAGAATAGGCTGATTAGGACACCCAACACCCAAACTTGGATGATATGGGTGTCAAGTTCCAATAATATTATACAGTATTGTTTTGTTTAGTAATTTCTTTGCCACATATTAAATTAAATATTTCTATATTTCAGATTAGTAGCAAAATTGGAAGAGAAGTCACCCGACCAAGTCGATGTATTCAAGACCAACATGAACAAAGTAATGAAGGACATCCTGGGCAGGTTTAAGGAGCTCCAGTTCTTCACTGGGGAGTCCATGGACTGCGATGGCATGGTCGCCATGTGCGAGTACAGAGATATCGATGGAGCGCAGATCCCTATTATGATGTTCTTCAAGCATGGTCTTGAGGAGGAGAAGTTCTAAGCATAAGTGATATTACTCAAATATTCCAAGTATTTTTCATACACCGGCGCCTCTCATCTGAGTACTAATTTATTTATCAAACCATATCTGCGTTTGGCTGAACTGGCTCTGCTCCCATCACAAGGCTGAACAATTTTGTAATTTAAATGTTGCATACTATAAATAAATTAATGAACAACTAACTACATACAATAGTTTTATTTCAACAGAATTGAAACTAATATGCTTATATGCTTAGTAGAAGTACTGTTCCAACAGATTTCATTTCACTTTAATTTTAAAAATTTGCAGTCAGGTACTACTGATGGAAGTAGAAACTTATAACTCAGAGTTTGGTTGCTGGCTTTGGAAACTGTTAGTGAAACGGGAGGGAGTAGCCATCTAGATCAGGCCTGTCCAATCTGCATAACCTTTGTGGGCTAATAAGACTTACTTCAACAGATGGAGGGCCGTAGAAGAAAACATGTTCAGTTTTCAAGTAAAGAAATATAAGCTAATAATAATAATTTCTTTGCACGTTTATTGGTTCTTTGTTAATTTGACTTTAAAACCATCAAATCAATATCAACTTCTATATTCGTTGTTGCCAGGTGCATTGTATATAGAAGTGATTTATCAGGCATTATTTTCTGATTGAAACATGTGTTGCGGGCTTTGACAACGCTGATCTAGAGCATCCGAGTTTACCCGATGATTTCTTACATTTACGAACGTGACGCTTGAACTCAATTCACAGCTCACGGAAAATCTGTATGTGGTGCGCCAAAAGAAATTTTCATTTTCCACCCATCGATATTCTCAGTCAAAGTTACCATTGCTTTCACTCTTTCTGTGATAAAAAGTCGCCCTTGTGCTTTCCTGCTTCGTCGGCGTAGAATTTTGATTTGTTTTGTGTGTAAATTCACTGCTTTTAAAAAATGGTAAAAATGTAGAGTTGTTGCCTTACTTTGTTTATTTATAGTAATGACGGGGTGTTTGTAAATTTCACTCGTTACCAGGGAATATAAACATCATCATCATCAGCCTGTATTCGTCCACTGCTGGACATAAACCTCCCCTATGATACGCCACTCAGCCCGGTCCTCGGTCTTACTTCTCCAACCGCCACCAGCTGCGTTTCGAATATCGTCACTCCATCTAGTCTCAGGAAGTCAGGACGTCCTACACTACGTTTGCCGATTCGCGGTCTCCATTCCAGAACCCGTCTGCCCCAACGGCTATCGGGTCTGCGACAGATGTGACCGGCCCACTGCCACTTCAGTTTGCTAATACGCTGAGCTATGTCGGTGACTCTAGTTCTCTGACGAATTACTTCGTTCCGGATGCAATCCCTCAGAGAAACCCCAATATATAACAATATAAACATAGCTTATGTGAATTCTTACAAAAACAATAATTTTGCCAAATTAGTAACGTCGTCAGAGTTTTAGTCAGCTGTATGCCGTTTCAGAGTATATATACCTTATGTCGCCAAAACCGGCTGACATCCAAAATACCTTAAAATCTTTCGTGTTTATCGTCGTTATGTTGTATTGTGTTGAGTTCTGTTCTGATCTGTTTCGTACCGTTCCGTTACGTAAACGGAACGTAAGCTTAAGAGCCGGCTCACGTCGTCGCACGAAATTCAAAAAGTTTGTGTTCCGATATTTCCATCTTTAGTATTATCTAGAAAGAGATAATTACGTTCAAAAAATAGGCCGATCTTTCTTGTTGACGTTTCCTTGTTTCAATTTTACTAATAATAAAGCCTTTAGTCGTAGGGAACGATCTCCCATGACCATTTCGCCGAAAAGTCGCCGCCGTGTCAGTTTCAGACTTCTAAATCTACAAGTGATACTCAAAATTTATACTTAAAAAAATATGGGGAACATCATACACATATTTTATTAATTCATTCAAGTCACATATATCTGAATTTTGGTCCCATTTATTAGTTGAACATCAGTTGACATGCCAAACTACCAATAATAATTCGAAAGACAAAATTTTTTTAGACAAAACCATAGAGACAATCTTTGTCATTTGATAAGTGATAATGTTAAGATATTTCATCAAAACACCAGATCATTAAATATTAGAAAGGCTCTGATTTTACAAGGTGTTACGGAAACTTACAGACCGCATGTTTTAGTATTATCTGAGACATGGCTCAATGAAAGTAATGCTGACAATGTAGTGATTCATGGCTACAACCATGCTAACTTGTTTATTAGAAAAAAACGTCTCCACGGAGGCGTTTCAATATTCGTGAGTGACACAATGACTTACACACGAAACCGTGAAGTTGATGACTTATCAGTTGAATTTCACTGCGAATTCACATCTGTCGAAATTAATATTCGTGCTCATAAAATTTTGATAATAGGTATGTACCGGACAGGTAATGGTAATTTTAAAAAGTTTGTTAATGTTATTAAGAAATTATTTGACTTGCTGGGCAGTCTCTCTGATAGAAGTGTAATTTTGGTCGGCGACTGGAACATAAATTTTTTGGTTAACTCATCTCAAAAAGCGAAGCTGAACGATATTATGCAACCGTACGGCTATCGAAATGCAGTTGAGTTCCCCACAAGATTTCAAGAAAATTGTGAAACATCAATAGACTGTGTGGTCACAAACCTACCAGGAACAGAGTTAGACGTCGTCCCTTTGGCTACCGGTGTATCAGATCACGATGCACAACTTGTCAACATAAAGTCGCAAAATCACACAACGAAAAGTATAGTTACGTGGAGAAGCGCGTGTTTAGTGATACTAAATTAATGGAATTTGGTAATGCAATGTTATGTTATGACTGGGATGAGATATTTAGATTTTATAATTTGGAAACTTTTGACATTTTTATTAGGAAATTTCTTTGGAACTTTGATGTGTTCTTTCCTTTAGTAAAACTAGAATTAAAGCTCGAAACCGATGTCCGTGGGTATGTAGAGAAATAACTAATTTGCAGCAGGAGATTCATGATTTGTATCATATACAACGTCAATTTCCACAATTGTCTGACTCACTTATAACAAAAAGAAAAATATTAGAGATGATAAAACAAAAAGAAAAAGAGGCTTACATTCAAAATAGAATAATTAACTCCAAAACCCTAAAAAGAAGCGTGGAGTGTTATTAAAGAAGAAACTAACAAGAACATAAAAAATGGAATTGGTACCTCACAGACAGCCAAAATAATGCAATCATACCTAAAGAAAAATTGCAGACTATATAAACAATCATTTTGGGTTAACATCTAATGAAATAAGTTTAAACTCGTTGCCCAATAATTTAGAAGCCTTACAATACTTAGAGGAAAAAGTACATAACAAAATATTACATACCTTTCAATTTGAAACTATTTCTCCCACACAGTCATAAAATTATCTAAACAAAATTAAAAAATCTGACACAAAAGATTTATATGATATATCAGGAAACTTTTGTTTCGTTTGTTGGACTATTTCTGTGATCATTTTACTTATTTGATTAATAATATTCTCCAATCTGAATGCTATCCCGATAGTTTAAAGAAATCGAGACTCACTCCACTTTACAAGGGTAAAGGAGAAACCGCTTGTATTAAAAGCTATAGGCCTATAACGATTGTGCCTACTTTCTCAAAGCTTATAGAATCAGCGATGTCAGAAGCCCTCATAGCGCACTTAGCTCGTAATAAAATTTTCTCAGACGCCCAGCACGCTTACAGGAGCGGTCGGTCTACGATATCAGCAACCAACGATTTCTTGGAAAATGTCATTAATGGCTTAGATGGTAAGAAAAAGGTAGCTGCTATATTCCTGGATTTATCCAAAGCTTTTGATTCCGTTGATCATGAGCTTTTAATTAAAAAGCTCATGATCTACGGAATCCAAAATAAGAGTTTACATCTCATAAAATCTTTCTTGACTAATAGAGAACAAACAGTGGAAGTCAAAATTGATGATAAACGACAGCGATCTAGCTCTACATGCATCAAGACAGGAGTTCCTCAAGGAT
The DNA here is from genome assembly GCA_017562165.1 of Ectropis grisescens. Lineage (NCBI taxonomy): Eukaryota > Metazoa > Arthropoda > Insecta > Lepidoptera > Geometridae > Ectropis > Ectropis grisescens. The sequence goes on from CM029770.1 coordinate 25,876,015, forward strand.
CCTCTTTGGGAAATACACTCTTTATTTATTTTATAAATGATCTACCAATGCTAGAAATAGACGGTAAGGTTGTCCAATATGCGGATGACACGTCTATAATATTATCGGCCACAACTCAAGCAGAGCTAGAAGATAAAATAAAAATAGCTATATATAGATTTAATGTATGGTTTAGTAACAATGGACTCAAATTAAACACTGACAAAACAAACATAATGTTCTTTAACACAAAATCGCATAATCAACCAGAAATTTCTGTCAGCCTAGAAGATGGAACGGACATCTTGAGTACGAATAGAGTTAAGTTACTAGGTTTCGAACTCGATGTTACTCTATCATGGAAAAATCACATAGATGCAACTTCGCGAAAAATGGCAAAAGGCGTGTATGCTCTCAAGCAACTGAAGCATGTTACGTCTCCAGAACATTTGAGGATATTTACTATTCTTATGTCCACTCGATAATGACATATGGTATCATTTTTTGGGGTTGCTCTACAGACTATCAGAGAATATTGAAAATGCAGAAGAGAGCTATAAGGGTATTGGCCAATGCCAGTTTTCGGGAAACTTGTAGAGAACACTTTAAAAAATTGAATATTCTGACATCAGTCGCTTGTTACATATTGGAAGTCATTAAGCATACCAGACATAACATAGAAAAATTTGATAGAGGTGTGACACAAGATAGAAGATCAGGCCTGAGGAAGACTGTCTTGTTACCAACACCATGCAGACTAGCCATGGCCAGAAAATCACCATTACAGATGGGACGTGTTTTGTACAATAAACTGCCCGAGAGTTTTAAAGCCATCGCCAATGACACAGCTTTTTTTAATAAAGTCAAGACTCTTCTATTAGAGAGAACACTGTACAGCATAAAAGAATTTGTGAGTCTTAATTTCGATGAATGTGACATCCAAACTTAATATGTTTTTTAGTGACTATGCCTGTAATATTTTGTTTTGTTAATGTATACATTGTTTTTTATTTAATTTTTTCTTATGTTCAGATGCAAATTATGATCATGATGATAATAGGATATGATGATAGATGATAATGATGCCCCTATACAGCAAACTAATAATATTGATTTATATTAAATTAATTGTTTTTGTGACGAGACATATTTTAAGCCCTATTAAACATTGTTTAACAATATTTTCGAGTTAAAAATGTTAATAGAATGTTTTAATATGTTAATAAAAGTTATTCTATTCTAGTAAAAAAAACAAAATCATAAGCCAATTTTAAGTTTTATATTGCAGTTTTAGCGTTGTCTCTGTGTAAAATACACAATAACTCCAAAATAAAAATTAGACACGATAATACTTTGTTCTTTGTAGAATCCAATTCTATAGTTACTTTTCAAATCATAGTTGTCAATTTTTCAAAAAATATAAATTACCAGCAGTCGAAATTACAATAAATTACGCTGCGCAATTTAGTATGCCGCGAGCGGCCGTCGGGGGAGGACTTGCGTCAGTTAGCGTGGAAGTCGGTTACGTAATATTTCGCGCGTTTATGACATAAACTAGAATAATTATAGTGCGACCACAAAATTTTAATTCGTTTGGCGTTTTATAACGTTTCATTCTGATTTTTCGGATCGGACCATCACATTTGATCTTGTTTACTTCATGAAGAAGCAGAATCTGTCAATTTTTTTTTGACGTGACAACGTCTAATAAGTCGATGAACGCGATGGCCGCCACCACAAAATGCCGAATGTCATTATTTTTTACTACTACCTCAATACCATGACCATGACCATGCACATGACCATGACCATGCCCAATGTCCATGAGGAACGGCCATGACCAATGACCACGACCAATGACCACGACCAATGACCACGACCAATGACCATGAGCAATGGCCATGACCAATGACCGTTCCGACGTGTTTGAGCAACGAACTTCCAATATTAATTAAGTATGTACAGTATGGGTAACAAATGAAAGGACTTGACTAGTAGAATACTATGCACTGTCACAAATTTCAAATCCAAGATGGCCGCCACCACAAAATTGCGAATGTCATTATTTTCACTACTACCTCAATACCATGACCATGACCATGCACATGACCATGACCATGCCCAATGACCATGAGGAACGGCCATGACCAATGACCACGACCAATGACCATGAGCAATGGCCATGACCAATGACCGTTCCGACGTGTTTGAGCAACGAACTTCCAATATTAATTAATCATCATTAATTTTACTACTACCTCAATATATATATCAATTTAAAGGGCTTGACTAGTAGAATACTACGCACTATGACAAATTTCAAATCCAAGATGGCCGCCACCACAAAATTGCGAATGTCATTATTTTTACTACTACCTCAATATGGGTAACAAATGAAAGGGCTTTACTAGTAGAATACTATGCACTATGACAAATTTCAAATCCAAGATGGCCGCCACCACAAAATGGCGAATGTCATTGATTTTCACTACTTCTCAACATAGGTATCAAATGCAAGGGCTTGACTAGTAAAATACTACGCACTATGACAAATTTCAAATCCAAGATGGCCGCCACCACAAAATTGCGAATGTCATTATTTTTTACTACTACCTCAATATGGGTAACAAATGAAAGGGCTTTACTAGTAGAATACTATGCACTATGACAAATTTCAAATCCAAGATGGCCGCCACCACAAAATGGCGATGGTCATTATTTTTTACAACTACCACTATATGGGTAACAAATGAAAGGGCTTGACTAGTAGAATACTATGCACTATGACAAATTTCAAATCCAAGATGGCCGCCACCACAAAATAGCGACTGTCCTTATTTTTTACTACTACCTCTATACCATGACCAATGACCATGACTATGACCAATTACAATGACCATGAGGAACGAATATGACCAATGACTACGACCAATGACCACGAGCAATGGCCATGACCAATGACTGTTCCGACGTGTTTGAGCAACGAACTTCCAATATTAATTAATCATAATTAATGTTTACTACTACCTAAACAAAGGTATCAATTTAAAGGGCTTGACCATGCACTATGACAAATTTCAAATCCAAGATGGCCGCCACCACAAAATGGCGAATGTCATTATTTTTTTCTACCACCTCAATATGGGTAACAAATGAAAGGGCTTTACTAGTAGAATACCATGCACTGTCACAAATTTCAAATCCAAGATGGCCGCCACCACAAAATTGCGAATGTCATTATTTTCACTACTACCTTTATACCATGACCAATTACCATGACCATGACCAATTACAATGACCATGAGGTACGGATATGACCAATGACTACGACCAATGACCATGAACAATGGCCATGACAAATTACTGTTCCGACGTGTTTGAGCAACGAACTTCCAACATTGATTAATCATCATTAATGTTTACTACTACCTAAATGAAGGTATCAATATAAAGGGCTTGACTATGCACTATGACAAATTTCAAATCCAAGATGGCCGCCACCACAAAATTGAGAATGTCATTATTTTCACTACTACCTCTATACCATGAGCAATTACCATGACCATGACCAATTACAATGACCATGAGGAACGGATATGACCAATGACCACGACCAATGACCATGAGCAATGGCCATGAGCAATGAACGTTCCGACGTGTTTGAGCAACGAACTTCCAATATTAATTAATCATTAATTTTTACTACTACCTCAATATAGGTATCAATTTAAAGGGCTTGACTACGCACTATGACAAATTTAAAATCCAAGATGGCCGCCACCACAAAATGGCGACTGTCATTATTTTTAACTACCACCTCAATATGGGTAACAAATGAAAAGGCTTGACTAGTAAAATACTATGAACTGTCACAAATTTCAAATCCAAGATGCCGCCACCACAAAATAGCGACTGTCCTTATTTTTACTACTACCTCTATACCATGACCAATGACCATGACCAATTACAATGATCATGAGGAACGGATATGACCAATGACTACGACCAATGACCATGAGCAATGGCCATGACCAATGACTGTTCCGACGTGTTTGAGCAACGAACTCCAATATTAATTAATCATCATTAATTTTACTACTACCTAAATGAAGGTATCAATTTAAAGGGCTTGACCATGCACTATGACAAATTTCAAATCCAAGATGGCCGCCACCACAAAATGGCGGATGTCATTATTTTTACTACCACCTCAATATGGGTAACAAATGAAAGGGCTTGACTAGTAGATTACTTCGCACTATGATAAATTTGAAATCCAAGATGGCCGCCACCACAAAATAGCGAATGTCATTATTTTTCACTACTTCACAATATCGGAATCAAATGCAAGAGCTTGACTAGTAAAATACTACGCACTATGACAAATTATCTCTGTTAGTGAGTGTGGTTCTCGGCGCAATGCAGTTTGACAATATTTTAAGTGGGATACTCTGAAGGTAAACTCTAAATTTACTAAGAGAGGATACTGCTGAGGCTTCAAGTTCGAATGAGTGGAGCTTTACTCCTCTCAGGTTTCTGTCTTTCTTTTTTACTGTAAGAGACTGTCCTAAGGACCCCAGAATACCTGCCACGCCGTACTCTCTTGAATCTGTGTGGACCGGCCAAATGGTCCGCAAATCACGGAAAACTATATAAGTCCAGTTCGTATGCGTTTTTGGTGTACTTAAAGTATCTACTTAGAAACCGCCTTCAAGTCCAGGCTTTAAACCGTCACTACTGACTTCAAACCCCAAAAGTCTGTTAAATTGTAGCGTGAAAGATATGCCACCGCGATAGTTCGAGGCTTTACCCGATTTGTTTTGTCGTGTGATATACGACACGTCTTGTATATTCCTGGCTTCGTATCCTTCATCTCATGAGTTGAGGCAAACTCCTAAATCTCTTTTATTTTTGGACGAGAAGTAATCGTTATATTCAACGAGCAAATTATGTAGTTCTTTTTTTTCAAAAGTATTGGCTACTAGTCACCATTGAAGAAGTGGTCGTTATTATCATATGCAACGGGACAGATATCGTTCATTATAACTTGTAGGCATAATTTGAGTTACTAACGTATTGTTATAAACCGAATCTTCGCTTCAGCGAGATTTCGAATAACATTTCCCTGACCATCATCAAGTGTGAATTGGGAAGGCAGTAATACATATAGATATTAGCGGCCCGCTCCAACCTCGCTCGGAAACCTCCATACAAAGACTATCCCATCTTTCAAGTTGGATCAAATCTTACACGGTGCGCAAACCAGACTACAATTGCGGAGTCCGTCGCGGACAAACAACGCGACACGTAATTTGTGTATATTAAGATTTATTTTAGAGCTATTACCATGAATTGAACAGTCTGCATAGATTGCCTCTTTAATACTTCGCTTTGTGATTTTCTTGGAACAGCTACTAGTCGGGTGACGAACCAACAACAACCTCATTGTTTAACTTAAGACATTCTCTTGGTTCGGACCTTATTTCCGACAAGAAGTCATCTGGCGTATTTGTTATATTCATATTGAATTCTTAATACAACAAGTACATGTCAGTTTTACACCATCATTCTATAATACTATGAAATACAAAGTAACTTTAACATTATTAGGAATAGCGACTTCTGTTTTTTATTTTATTTTCAGTAAAACCGTTATAAACTGATCCGTTCAAAACTGATCCTCGATAGTTTCTGATACATCCTGAGTTTTTATGTTTACGTTGACTTTGAGCAATGGCTCTAACGGTTCCCAAATTTATACTCTTAATCGATCGTCAATTCTGTGTAATTAACATTATGCTACCTTCCGTATCTCTACATCTGCGATAATCTTGTGCATGCTCTTTGGTACTGCCTCCATAAGACCATGACGTGCAAGTTTGGCAAGTCTTAAAGCCTAATAATAATAGTAACCCTGCACGGTTGTCCCAGTGGCAGCGGGAGAATGCCTCGCCAAGCTTTCTTATCCATTCGGCCCAACTATTAGAGTAACGTTTCTGAGATTTTGCGATGCCTGGTTATTGAGTACAGCAAAATGGATTATTTTATTTTCGTCCCACTCGTTAAGTTTGACACATTACTTTGTACTCAAATCATTGTAGTCTGACTTTTAACATTAGATCAAACTCTGGTTTTACGTTTGTAAAAGAAAGCTCAGCAGTCAAATGTCCATGAACACTTTTTAACTCATTAAATAAATGTATGAAGAACATCATGAAGTTCATGTTCAAAATTCGATGAACAGAAGTGATGTTTTGCAAAGTGTAAAACAAAATATACATATATTTTTAATAATTTAAATAATTTAAAGGTGTCGCTATAATTGCAGCGTCTCTCTCGCGTCTTTTGCGTAAACCTTGAGCAGAATCGCCTATACTGTAATGCTCCACAATTTCTCCTCCTCCCAAGAGCGAACGATCTTTCGCTAGACTGTGAATCTTCGTGAAAACCCGTGATCTTTTATGTCTATCATTATCGTTTATCTTATTACTGTCATCATATTATGAGCCTTCTGTGGCCTCAACAACTCTTCTTTAAACGTCAAATTTACTACATCATAAATCGAATCTAAATAATAGCGGTTGTGAACTTGTCTGTTAAAATCCAGACTACCCTCCACATCTTCTGGTTCTCTGGTTCTCAACTGTGTCAATTTACAACATTACTAAACAAATTCATATTAAAGCGCTTGTGGACTTGCCTGATATCCAGACTCCCTTCCACTTCCTGGCTACGGTTCTCAGTATCAGTTTACATCATCACTGAGTAAATTTAAATTAGAACGCTTGTGGACTTGCCTGTTACTCAGACTCCTTCCACTCCCTCGTTCCGGTCCTTGTCAATCGGTGGAATACTCGTTATCCGAGCGTGCCCTTTATAGCGCTAGGTCTCAGGTTCACTCTTCATGCCACAACTTTCGACGCTATCTCTGCGTCCTTGGTTCGGTCAATCCATAATCTGGAACTTCCAACAAAGGCATTAATAATTGCTCAACCTACCTTTAACTCTATCTTTTCCATATATGAGCAAGTACTTTCTTCAGATTACTTTAGTTTAGAACACTGCTAAACTGCAATGAGAAGCTCTACTTTTCTACCTTGATGATACTAGTCGCGCGTGACTCTGGTTTCAACCCGTTTAAATGTATCTATAAAGATTTGCCTTATTAAGTTACATCTTGGTTGAACAATAGCCACCTCAGTCGCAATAGCCACCTCCATTCTCAATGAACGGCGCATGCTGTGACTTAAGATCATATCACTGGCAATGTCAGTTTAGTTCATAGCTATTGGTAGAAAAGAAGATTTTAATTTAATATACGTCACATGCCCATGGTTATCTGGATCAGCAGTTAAACACAGTTTCTTTAAAATTTTCTACGTGCATAAGATTATCTGTCTAATTGAATTAATCGCTAAAACGACTCTGTACACTAAAGACAAACTTGACTTTGTCCGGATCTCCATGTATATATCCATGTATATATCCAAGATATAGATATATTATATGCCAAAAGGCAAAAGCGAGTGAAAAACAACGAGCGAGCTAACGTCAAACCGTATACTGTCATATATATATACTGAATGCATTACCGCTTCGGTTCGTCTTAGTTACTCTACACAGTAATTTGAAAACATTTTATAATTATGATCTACTATGAGGTTCGTACATACAGCTTCGACGTCTGACCCGTGATCTGACATGCATGTCTATTGTGTCACCATTTTATTCCCACAACTGGGACTCTGGTCTTCTTTAAAAGAAGATAAACGCCATTACCCACCACTCTATCAAGGTCCGGTTTGACGGATAATGAGTGTCCCTGAAAGATATCGTTTTAGGTCCACGCCGGTCCCCTTGTGACTTACATTATCATCATATATGACATCAGTGGTCATGACAAAGTTTCACTAACAGAACATGGAAAATACTCAAACGTACAGTCGGGATTCGAACCATAACCTCGTGTAAATCGAACGTTCTCACAACTGGGCGACCACAGTTTTAAAAAGAACATTTGAATAAGTCTCAGAGTAACGTTAATGGTTTGTCCAGTATGACTGACATTGCGGTTATCGGGTGTTACATATTTTTTTATCGAAGCATGATTTTCGAAAACTATATGATATAGAATTTTGTAAAATGGCATACCCTTTTTAAATTGCATAGAAATTATGTATAGCCATTGTTTACACATTTATTATTATGTGCAATTTTGTGTGCTCAATTAAACGGGTAGATAAAATAATGAACACCTCGAAAATGCGGTATAAGACGCAGTCTACTAGACTTATTCCAGTAATAGATGTAGTGAGGACCACATTGCAATAAAAATTCAAAAATGGTACCTAAGTACCTACACGGAAAAATCCACTTACGTGATATTGTTCACTCCAAAGTTCTCAATACACAGATGTGCCCTCCCAAACTTCAGGGCGCACGGAATCATGTCATTGTTGGGAAGAGTGAGCTTACTCATTCCGTTCGAGTCGGTTGCAGGAAACGGTGAACGCCAGACGTTTTACTTATCACTATTCGTTGTCAACAACCAAGATAAGTAGAACCACAGCATATCGTGCCGCTAGCGATTTTAGGGGTCAAGTAGATTGGTTATGTGTAAACTACTTACGACACACATAAGAGACGCAGTTTATTACCAATTTCAAGTTACTCAGGGCATATCCATTGGTTTATATCGATGGTTCGCTCTGCAACTCATTAAACCGTACATTTTATCACAAATTAAATACTGATCATAGAGTTCTCGTATTGAGTGACATTAACAAGCAGATGTTAAACGTGGAGAGAAAAACATTGAAAAGAAAAAAATATATCACATGGGCGGGACCAACGGACAATTATGGTTTACTTGTCCGCCGATCCCACTTCTGAGATATTAGGAACATAGTTTATTCTAAGTTAAGAACACCATTAGTTCATAAATAAAACAGCTATGATCAGTCTACAGCATTATATTTCGGAATCAGTCCTTCATACCAACTTATTCATAGCTGCCTCGTGCAGATCAAGTAGTACATTTCGTACTATAATAAACAAAAACGCTTTACAGTACCTTAAAATCAGTAACAGATGTACAATTATTACTTTTTTACTTAGATATTTACTTATTACTGGTTACGAGTACTTTTAATTTAAACCTTTCGCTTAGACTTGCTGCCGTATATATTTTTTTATCAACATGTTCCCACGAGACCAACGTGAGCTTCCTAGTTTCCCGCCAAAACTATCGCAGCCCACAGACTACAAACAAATCATATTCACCCGGAATTTTAGGGTTGCCATAGAGTGCATTACGGTATTCTTACTATTCTTTAAATACCAACTTATATGAATTACTAATATTGCTAACACCTGTGACATCACTCTACTTGCGTAAATTCATTGCGTTAAATAATATATTTCAACCGCCGTTTGTTATTTTCCGAAAGTTGAAAAACTAACGATTCTTGTTATTTTCCGGTGACACATTTTTTTTCTGAGATAGTTATATACTTATTTTGCCAAAGATAGCCCTATGGAACATTGGCACCACCGTTGCCGTCGTGTCGTTAGGAGTTTTCGAAAACATACCGTAGATGGTGCCTATCCGGCTTGAATATAAATATTACCTATAGGTAGGTAGGTACATATCTCTAAATCTTAGGTTATTTTTTTAATACCTACATTATTTAGGTATTTCTACAAATTATTTAATTGTAAATTACCTACATAATACGAGTATGTGAAGCTGTTGTTTTGCTTTGATTTAGCTAGTTTGTTTTTAGTACTCTATTTTTTCAAATTTTAGTTGCGTGCTTTTAAATAGGTACACCAAGGTGAAAAATAGCTTTTTATAGATATCATGAGCAAGTAGCAGTAGCAATGTACCTACTAATTATAAAATCAACTTTATTGTCATCTATTTCGTAGATTGAAACTTTTTTCTCAATACGGTTTATTGGAAACTAGTTCTAAATACATACTTATTTATACATAGAAACACCCAGACACAGTACAAATATTTGAATTCATCACACAAATATTTGCACTGGGTGGGAATCGAACCCACGACCCTCGGCTTCGCAGGCAGAGTTTCTACCCACTAAGCCACGAGGCCAGTCAATGAAATGAGGCGAGAAATTAAATGTTTCTTTGATGTATACCTACCTACTTCTGTGCAGTGGATATGTTGTGATCCCGAGAAGATACATGTATTGGAAAATACCCTCTGATTGCGGTATGCCAATAATTTTCAATTCGCTATCTAGAGACAAATATACTTACATAATAACCCATTTTCACTGTTCTCAAATTCTAATTGGAAAACTGATGATAAATTCGTGAAATTGCGCACCTTATTTGATATGCAGAATGTAACATTTTTAGCATACGCTCCGTATGAAGAAAGTCATAGCGTCAATGAAGTAATGATTCATGATGATACGACGGTTGGCACCCTTGTGAACAGTATGTATATCCGAGGCAAACCCATTTGTTCACGGGCCTGTAGCCTATATGTAAGACTGCACTGTTGAACATCATCACGTGGTTATAAGTCCTCGAGCATAATTACTACCAATGTACCCACGAGCTAGTCAATATTATATTTTGATTATGCTAGAAAACCTAAATAGGTATAGTAGAAGTTATCGTAATGAGACGATGCCATAAAATATTGCAATAACCTTTCAAAATTATTCTTGACTGACAGGTGGCGCTAATTACTTATTCGTTTTAGAAATTAGCATACCTACGTCAAAATTAGTAGTTTGACATCATATATTTTCATTTATCTGTCATTCTGAAAACGCCTTGTAATGAGCACAACATTAAAAGGCCCGTTTTATCATTTGAGATAGACCCTAGAATATGACTTGGAACGAAACTGAGAGAAACATAAAAAATGTATGAGTTATTTATTAATTAAGTGCTAGCAACGCCCCGCGGTTTTACCCACGTAGTTTCCGTTCACGTTATTTTCCCGGGATAAAAGTAACTACGTGCGTAGCTATGCGTGGTAGTAACTGTGTTCTTCCAGACTAATCCCTGTGCCAATTTTCAGCCTGATTCGTTTATACGTTACGACGTGATTAGCAGCAAACATCCAAACACTGACGTTTATAATATCTATTAATAGGACAGCAGGGGTTTATACATATTTTTGTTTAATACTTAATTTTTTTGGCGTTTTAAATAGGTAATATAAAATCCCTATCTATGTAAGTATATCTAGTTATTGGGAGTAGACATTTCTCAAATGTGTAAACGGAATTTTTACTTTTTGGACCATTGATAAAAATAGGGAAAGGAAAGAGTTCAATGTTTTGGGGCCTATAATTTATAGTGTCTTTCAATTTAGTATTGCTACATTTTACACTCTGTGTAGGTAATCATGTACCTACCTATAGTTAACTTAGCTACGTAAATATTTACCTATATTTTTATTCATAAATTCGGTCTCCAATAACGGCCTCTAGCACATCTTGTATCTTTACCAGTGACAATTTATTTTACGTGTCGTGGCGAATGCTTATGAATCACTATTGGACTAGCAACAATTTTTATTTTTTCTTTGTAGATATATTTTACTTGAGTCTTGGGAGCTGTTAATACTTGTTATATCACTGAAATAAACTGATCCACTCTCGACTTGAATAAGGCATCAAAGTTGTATCCATCGGGAAAGCATCCCACAGTTTAGTCGTTCGAAGACGAGACGAGAAGAAGAGGATATCATAAGAAAAGTGGCATCAAATCTCTTCGTTCTTGTTTTAGGAACGTCTAACATTTTGTTATAGAGCACAGACCCGTGAACAAAATTTATGGGTCATATGATACAGCAGGAGACCTACGTAGAATGATAGAAGGGTATAAAATAATAATATTCAGCACTATTATAATAATTATATAATACCTGTTCTAATCCATTATTCCGCAATGCCGTACAAAAATCATGCGACAAGAAGGAAAGAGCGAGAGTCGCATCCTTCCCTCTTTAATTTACTTTCAGCTGGACAGCTTTCAAATGCCGGCAGAGTGCTGAATCCTATTATTTTATACCCTTCTATCATCCTACATAATCTCCTGCTGTATCATATGACCTATACATTTTGTTCACGGGCCTGTACACTCCGCGAGGTATAAGCTGAGCTTTGCATTAGTGTGAGTGATCACCAATCAGGCAGGAGCTTGAAATTTTGTCCGCGAGGTATAGGCTGAGCTTTGTATTAGTGTGAGTTATCACCAATCAGGCAGGAGCGCGGCGAGACAGAATGGCGCCGCGCCTAAAGCCGGTTGTCACACCTACACTATCCATGTACACTCACACAAATGCAAAGCTCAGCTTATGCCTTGCGGAGTGTAGTCTATTACAAAACGGTGTTGGCTTCAAATGGCTTGTTCTGTGTACTTACCTTTAAGCTAGCGGAAAAGGCGAACTTAATTTATTATCTAAATCAGGGATAGTTAAAAATAAAACGCAATATAAATTTGAGGTATGTTATATTTATCGATTTTGTATGTAGATAATAACTACATTAAAATACAGGAAATGACCAATGACTATTACAACGTTGTGAATATCTAATCACAACGTTTTCATATGTATTCAATTACTTGTATACGTTTTTAGGCATTGCATGGGCACCGACGTGCCAAATCGCTTAGTCTTTAATTTCTCCATATTTACATGAACATAACACACCAAACGTTAAGGTTATCATGGTAGAAAGTAATGTCATATTCCATTTCGGTTTTCTAAGGCAGTTGAAACACGAAATTGTTCGAAAATGGAGCGTTTTCAGAAAGTGAAAAACTATCAAGATAGTAATTGTGTTGTGGTGTTACTGTTTGTTACAGGGAAATTTGAGAAGTGTACGTCAATGTCAGTGTAATTTGACATATAATTTAACTCATATCTGTCATTCTGAAAACGCCGCAAACCGACATGGTGCTGAATCGATTGTTAAACAATGAATAGTATTTTTTTATCATAATAATATTAGTTTAGTTTTTTTTTAATTTACATGGCGTTGACTATTTTTTTTAACAGGTCATCTATCCTATTTATTTATGTTTTATTTCCCCTCCGCTAGGGGCGCTGTTCTGATTTGGTCTATTCTAACATTCTTAGTTAATCAGAACAGCGGTTAACGGTACATTCCTTCAAAATACCTTTTCTTCATAAACATGAAAAACAAATGGAATATGACACATTTGGCTCTTACAATAACTCACAATGTCCTTAATTTTAAATAAGTAGGAGAAGAATATTGTGGGATGGTAAAACACACGTGATAAGAGAAACTGTGTACAGATCCACCTACATAGGCTTAGTTCGACCGTTTTGAGGTGAAGCATCTGAAGTTGGTTCTATACTGCGGCGCATGAATGGCTGATACTATGTATATTACGAAAATCATTTACTGCGCAGCCCCTTGCGCACAGCTACAAAAGCTCTTCCGTCAGCGGCCGCTGCCGTGATTTGAGATTTTGACACTCAGTTTTGTTTTTTGTACCTACTTACAGAATTAACTCATATTACTTATATGCTTTTATTGTTGTTTTTAAAATCATAGATACGGGGCAAGTAGGTAATGATCTATCTTTATCACATTATGGTGAATTTCATTGTTTTGTTAGACGCAAATAACCCATATGACTTACGATTTTTACAGTCAACAAAAAATCTTATTCAACATTCGGTAGACACCTGATAACCTGAGGGAGTGTTGGACGATTTTTGTGGTCGTCTCGTCGTTTTGTTCGCTACAAAATTATCGTCTATCACTCCCTCAGGGTTCTAAAATTCTTCAAAGTACATTATACCTATACCTTTTGAGGTACCTAGCTTTTTTCGTCAATAAATCGGTGGCTCTGTATGCCAGTTGTAGGCACAATTAGTTGAAGTAAATAAGTAGCATTTACGATTTTTGCACTGTCGTAACTGATATAGGGAATAATTATTAGGGCTGTTCATCATCTGATAATTTAATTCCTGACATTTAAATTCTAATAGCCATCGCGTTCAATCGCAAAATTTCAGAAAAATGTCTTCGTTAAAATTATTTTGGAGATTAACTCATAGGTACAGATGTCGTACGAGAAAATGATATATCTACTTCATTTTAATAAAACAGTTAAATACTTTTACAAATTATAAACAGTTAAACATGTCCTGAATGGCAAGTAAGGCGGATAGATTCACCGCTACTTCAATTAATCTTTATAGTAAAAATGCAGCGCTAAGGAAAAGCGCCTTTTTCCTTTGCGGTGGAAATATAGGTAGGTAGGTACTTTTTCCGATGAAAATGGAACTGATTTTAATCTTTGTTTGCATGTTCAACGTATGGTGGATTAAGTTGTAATCCCCTAGCACCTAGTTAATGTATCAAAAGCTTTTTAACAAAGGCCCTAAAAATTGAACTTTAGGGAAATGAACGAAACTTAGTACGATCATTCAAATAATCTACAATCCCTATTAGTTCTAATCACTTATTTGCGCCATGGACATGAAGTTGAATTTTCATTGTTAATTTCTTGACAGATTCATCCATAGTTCTTTGAAGCGGCTATTTTCCATTTTAGGTTCCTTGTAGTTCTTACGGAATATGAATGTAGGTACCTAGCAGACTCTGAATGTAGCAGATAACATCCCTTCGTGAACTAAAAAACAGTAAATTGTAAAATCAATATAATGCAAGTGTGAGAGTGTTCTTTGTTAACTGACGGAACAAGCAGGTACAAGTTTAGAGATAGGTACTTGTGTTTTACTGCCCTCGCATAAAATTAATTGTGACATAGTAGGTAATACAGTGGTGCTTTGACTATCTTTAGTGAAGTAAGGTAACGTGATGATTGGACAAAATCTTACTAGGATATCAGTCGACATAGCAAACAATACCATATCCCGAAATAAGTTTATGATAATTTTAGAAGAACAAGATCGTATTAAATTTATAAATATCTCAATATACTTACTATAAATATATTTACAATCGTTACAAACTAACGTGTTCATATTGGTGTCTTATTTAACGCACACTTATTTTATTTATAAATAAAATATTAGCCATTAAAAGATTTCATGGAATGGTTTTTGTACAAAAACAAATACAAAATCCACCGCACTGGTAGAAAAACATAAAAATCACAACGTTACGATGTAAATTATACAACGGAGTCTGCCCGACCCCGGCTACCTTATCGCGACTAGCTGTACATTGTACGATCGATGAAAGTCTCACTTTCATACACTCCCACCGGCATCCCATTCAAAAATAGATCCATCACTACTTAATTATAATTTACAAATTAGACGCTTTATAACCGAATACGACACGAAAGTCCGCCGGTTGGTCGTCGTCGTCGATAAATATCTAAAGTCACTAACCGCTCTAGAGCACTACGTCCCTCACGAGTCCATAGAAAACTTAATGGAATGAAGAATTATTGCTAGAATTTCAAGATCACAAGGTTGCTCGCGCTAGCGGCGGCGGGCACTCAGCAGTTGAAGGTGTTGGAGTGCGCGCAGGCGCGCGGGCAGTCCTCGCGCCTGTACTCGGGGATCACGGAGTACTCGGGCTCGCTGTAGTCGCTGTAGTCGCGGCCGCGGTCGCGGTCGCGGTCGCGGTCGCGCGGGAAGCCGATCACCGTCTCCGAGTTGCGCAGGTAGCCGTTCTCCTGCTTGCGTGAGTAGCGCGAGTCCAGGTTGCGCTGGAAGTTCTCCGGGTGGCAGAGTACGCCGTTCCGGTTGTTCTTCTTATCAGGAAGGGAGCGCAGCGAGCCGTTGTTGAGGTGGTGCGCCGGCGCGCCGTTGTTGAGGGTCAGAGGCGGCCGGGGCCGGTCCCCACCGATGTAGGTGAACCCGTCAGCTGGCAACGTGCCGCCGGCGGCGCCTCCCGAGCGCGGCGGCCGGCGCGCGCTGCCCTGGCCACCCGACATAAAGAACACGCTCGGAGAGGCGTAAAGCTCTAGCTACAGCTCCGTCACTGGAATCGGCCTGAGGCCGGCCGCGTGCGCGGGCGCCGGCACCGGATACTGCGCCGGGTGAATCCCGCGCACGATGCAGTCTTCCTCCGTTGAAATCGGCTTATGGTACTCCAGGTTCTTTCCTCTGTTGTTGTTCCACTTGTAGTCTTTGAGCTTCTCCTGCATACTCTTGCGGTACCTGTACAGGATCAAAACGAGAGTGGCGATCGTCGCTACGCACGCGACCACCACTATGCAGATGATGGTCTGTTGCCGCGTGTCATGCAGCACGCATCCTAATTCGTCGGCGGTTAAGCTCCTCAAAGGCTTATCCTTCAAGTGCTCAGGGTTAGCGCACTGAACTTGCGTGAAATTTGTTTTTTCGTTTAGTAACTGTTGGAGCCACAGAACTTGACAGTCGCAGAAGATCGGGTTGTCAGCGAGGTCAACCTGTCGGAACTCCTTGCCCGCGAACACTGTCTCGCTCAATGTTATGATCGCGTTATCTCTCAAAGATACATGCTTCAACTTTGGCAACCCGAGGAGTGTTCCATCTTCGATTACTGTCAACCGTTTATTTTTTATTAAATTAATCGTTTCCAGGTTTATATTATCTTCGAAAGCTCCTTTTTCTACTCTCTCTAGAAAGGTAGCCCCGGTTATATCCAATAATTTGAGATTTTTCAAGCCTCTGAAAGAGTGTATTTCGATGGTTAGGAACTCATTTTGCCCTATGTATAATTCCTCTAATCTTGTCAGGCTCGATAATTGCTGCGTTGGTATGACAGACAACCTGTTGCCGTAGAGGTTCAGACTTCTTAATCCGGAAAGACCTCGGAATGCGTAGTCGCTAATATTGAATAGTCCGGCTTGATTCAGATCTAACACTGTGAGCCTGTTGAGACCTGCGAATGCATCATCGGGTAAGAACGAGAAAGCATTCAAGCCCACGTGGAGTTCGGCGAGGCTTCCCAATAGACTAAACGAAGCGGTCGGTACTGCGCTTAATTGGTTGTCTTCTAAATATAATATTCTTAAGGCTAACAATCCCGCAAACGCCCTGGGATCGATTCTGGCAATCCTGTTCTGACCCAAGTTTAGTTCCTCTAATCTGGGCAGAGTTACAAAGACGTCGTTTCTCAGTTCCTCCAAAAAGTTATGCTTTAAGTTCAGGACGGTCAAAGAATTAAGACCTTGGAACGTGACGTTAGTTACAGAGGACAGTTTGTTGTTATTGAGATGGAGCTCTTGGAGTTTGCGTTGGTATGCGAAACTCTTCTCGGGTATGCTGACAAGATGGTTCAGTGAGAGGTCGAGGTGTTGCAGTTCCGCGTAGAACTGCATAGAGCTGTCGATGGTTTTGATCTTATTGTTGCGGATGATCAGTCGCTGGATAGAGGGATTGAGTGCGATGGGTAACACGTCGAGGCGGCTTTCTTCGCACACTACTACCAGCGTGTCGTCATTGCAGCTGCAACCACCAGGGCAGTTTGCCAGCGCCGCTGCACCACTGCGCCACGCCAGCAGCTCGATCGATAGCAGCAGAACCTGGAACCGAGATAAAAAAAATTGGTTGCAAACTTCGGTAGTCCAGCGAAAGTCGTGACAACGACTTAGTGGTAAAATAATTTTACGGAAGGACATCTATTCGCATTTAACCATGCCCGAAAGACACGAACTAGAACAAGCGGAGCGTAACTTTTCAGAACTTTATAAGACGTTGTCAGTCAATAAACTTTAGTCCAGCGAGTCATTTCGAGAAGGTAAGAACTTCTTAATAGGTAAGTATTCCGAGAAGGTGAATTCCGTTTTCGAAACCGTCGAAAGCTCAGCTATCCGTAGGAGTTTAGACTACCTGAACGTTAGGCAAACGTTATCTGGATGCCGCCAGTGCCGTCGCTTTAAGCGGGAACCGGACCGCAAATGTCCCACTCGACCGTACCGACTACATACTTACACACGTACCGAAGATCTACGGGCGATTTCAATTACCAGAGTAGACACGTTTCTGGCAAAATACACGTAACATTTTTAATACGATGTAAGTACTGTAAGTGCGTTTACGTTATCGCTACTCGTAGATTGACGTTCTCTTAGTGAAATAGAATCAATGTAAGGCGAGTGAGCTTGCCAGGGCGGACGCAAAAGGGAAAATAAAATGATATTGGAATGGGAATTTTGCGCAGTTTTAATTTATTAAAATGCTCTCCTCGGAGGCGCCCGGGGCCAGCTCCTTTGCTTCAAAGACTAGCACTTTTATTACGTTTCCTCTTTCCGACAATTAGCAGCGGATTCGAGTGGAGCCGAGATTCGACTTCGGAATTACAAAGTCGAGTTTAATTCTGTTACAGTCGGATTGCTGATAGATGCAACTGAAAGCCTTAAAAGACAAAGCTGCCACTAGTTTGTCGGCTAAGTGAGTTTATTAGCATTCTGTTGGGAGCCGCGCCGGATGAAACTCGATTGGACGTCCAAGACAGCATCGACTGAGTTTTGAGTTGTTGACGTCGCTTTCTTTGCGAATTCAATTTTCTTTGAAACAAAGAAAAACGACAACTTCCGTATCCGTTTTCCTCTTTCCTCTATTTTCTATTTTTGCAATATGCTTGCTAGTTTCTTGATTTAATTTACTGCGGTCGAGTTTTGTTTCAAAGTGGGTTATTTTTCGATGGTCCGGAACGCGCATAGTTCTCTAAAAATTCTAGCATAGCGGAACAAAAATGGGATGTTCTTTGTTCGTGGATACCTTTGTTTGTAGGAAGCAGCTTCAGCTGCGGCCGACCACATCCGCAGTTTTGCGTTCCATTACGCATATCTGCCGGCCCATTTGCCGCCGTGCGATGCGTTCCGACCGCCACTAGTGTTGCCATGTCTAATGTACCTCGTATCCGGGAAACGGCAGTGTATGCGAACTTTCAGAATTTGCACGCGTTTGAATTGAAATATTCTTGCGATGATTGTATTTTTACAGGTGTTCTAAGTTTGTTGTTTCTAAAAGTTGTTTACGCCATAGTTTTTTTACATTAATCGTAATTTGATTATTAACGGAAGCTGTGGTGGCCTAGTTAAAACGTTCGATTCAAAATCTTGGGTCGAAGGTTCAGAATCTGTTGGAGGAAAACATCGCGAGGAAACAATCATGTTCTAAGAGCTTTTCGTCATTCATCAACCCACACATGGTCAGCGTGGTGGATTAAGGCCTTGACTCTCTTCTTGCGAGAAAAGGCTTTGAGTAACATTACTGGGAAGAGGGCTTTTATGCTTCAAATAATAACTAATTCATCGATTCAGATTATTATTCCTAACCTCGTATTTCGATTTCAATTGATTCAGTAAGCTCCTCATCGAAAACCGATTGTAGTACTTACTAACTACCTCGTTCCCTGAAAACCCGCTCATTTGGTCATCGCTCTCCAATACAGACCGATACAAATCAGAATCAAAATTCGATATGCAGTGTGATTCGCAAACAGTGAGATGTTTTGCTCGTTTCGACCGTACACCGGCGAAATTTCCGCTAAAATCCAATAACCGGGCCGTCCCTACGTGTGCCGGCTTTTCGACGAGCGATCCTGCATTTCGCGATGTTTAAAAAGCGTTTCGAATCTTTGTTGATGATGCACCCATTGAAGTGTGAATACTGCGATGAGAAAGTAAAGTGTACTTAATTTTTATTTGCGTAAAAATTAAAGATGGAATACTTATGGTGAAACACCACTTGACTTTCGACACGCGTATTCAAAAGGGATTATAAGTATAAAACAGTCATTACGCAAACATCTAAAAATAAGAATTTAAACATTCTATTATCGACGCTAACTGTTTAGCTTTTTTAAGTTTAGTTTTTATAGAACTTTAGATACATCCAGCGTTAAATTATTTAATTTCGTTATCGAGGTCGTAGAATCAAATCCGGCATGCACCTTCAAATACTTTTCCAGTTGAAAATGAACATGTCCATCAATCACCTCTGGCTTTAGCGATGAACGAAGATATTTCGTAAATATTCTAACCAGGAAACTATGTTCCAAGATTACTACTACCGTGACTTCGTAAGAAGTCCGTGACTCTCTAATTTCGAGAGAAAGCTCCCAGTTTCTGCAGCGGGAACAGCTAGGTACGTTTGTACGTTTGTTTTAGGTGTTCTTATCAACTCAAATGGCGTCGTATAGCATAAGAATACCATTTAAACTTGTCCTATCACAAGAAGAGATTTTTTTATGTATGGTTCCCGATTTCTCGAGAACACTCGAACGATTTTGCTAATTTTTTTGTTCGAAAGGCACTACTAACCTTTCTGGTACCCATAGGTACTCTCTGAACGATCTCATGTAAATTTAATCGAAGTCTATGAAGCGGTTTTTGTAATATCAACATAAATAAAAAAATATTCATACATCGATAATATTATGTTAATTCTATTAAAAATTAGTGAACTGTTGATGTCAGTTCTTTCGTTTTCAGAGATAAACAATTACTGTAATAGATAGAAAGACAAACTCTTTATTGTGCACTTAATAAAAAAAGCTAGATAGGTACTTATAACCAAACAAAATAAAGTAGCAATTGGCGACCTTATCATTAAATGCGTTCTCTTCCAGGCAACCGTAGGATGGAATGAGAGATTTGATAATTAGAAAATAAACAATAATGAGTGGTCGATACTTCTACAATTAAACAATAAAATATATAAAAACTAAAATACCTACTAATATATTGACATACTTATATAGTAATTACACATGCTAATACATAAATACGAACATAATACTAATACATAATAATAAAAGATGTTTAATGCACAGTCCTGTATAATTAGATGTAAGATTTTAAAAATGTTCTATTTTATTTATTTTACACTACGATTTTGATTAACTTTACCGTGTGTCATGGTTACAAGTTACCAGCGCCTAGGTATTTAAATGCGAGGTTTACAACTCCCCGTTCCCCGGGAGTGGGAGGCGAGAGATAGGTATGCAAATTCGGTAATTGCGGCCCGCAGCCAGAATTGGCGAAAAAAATAGGGATATCAAACAGTGGGGGGCTGAGGACCCGTAGGCAGTTTATTATGGAACCGTGGCGGTCGTAAACAAAATCCGAGTGCGTGTTTTATAAGTACGGGTGTATCCACAACTTTTTTTGAAGTGCAAACTACTTTTGGCGCGCCACAGACGGATTTTTCGTGGGCTGTGAATTGAGTTCTAGAGTCACGCTCTGGAATGATAAGAAATCTTCGGGTAAAGTCGGGATCATGGCCATTGACATCTAGAAATGTAGAAATACGTCAACATTTCCCATTGGTTATCTAGAAATGTGTCAGCATATCATATATAGTCTAGATGGCCACGTCTTCCGGTTTCCATAGTTTTCAAAGTAAGCTATCAAATTCTGAGTTTATAAGTTTTCACTTCTATCGGCAGTTCCTATGACTGCCAATTTTTTTGTTTGGTCTACTACAACTCTGAAATTGAAATTTGTATGGGACCATAACCATATTGCATAAAGTTTGGAGCACTATACTTAAAAACCTATGCGTTATACAATAAAAGTTTGGTGACAAATATTAACTGGTAATATTAACAGGTGACAAATATTATTATGTACAATAATGATCTCAAAATTTTTATCGTACGATGCGCGGTTCGCGAGATATTCAATCAAACGTGTTTCCCAAGATGACGGCTGAAGCGAACCCCCTCCTGCCGCGCCAACTTGGATTTACATTCAGGGGATACCCTTGAGCATATTTCACAAAAAAAACACCAGGTCCCGTACGTTGCAAAAGAAAACCCCCGATGCTTGACCTAAAAACAGCACATACAAGGGTCTCACCTTCACTTGGTTCTACTCTATGTTGCATTAATAAATATGTTTACATTTGCCTTGGTAATCCGTTCCTAAAATGACATAGTCCACGCGCGAAAACAAGATTAACTTCACAATAACAGATGTCTCTTAAAATGCAAATACGGCATTTAATCCCAAGTCCCAACTAAGCTAGTAACACGCCGCATCCGGATTTGGCCGTACCTTGCTTTGCTATGTTGTCGTTAGCATGAAACAGCCCTTTTGCGATGGCGCGGACTTAGGACGATTACAAAGTGGGGGAATTTTACGGTTTATCTTCAATTGAAACTTGTCATACATTTGTGATTTAATTGCTAAGGAGAGTTCATCAATAACTTTTATGCAGTTATTCGTAAGAAAGTCGCATCCATATGGCGGCGGGCTCGAGGCAGTTGTAACGGTATCCTTCAGATGATAGTGTCGCATACGGACTGTCCCATCCAGTACAGATGGATGCGAGTTCTGATGTGCCATAAATTGTAAGAGGATAGGTGGATGAGCATTGCTAGCCACACAACAATTTCTATTGTTTTGTCTGTTCTGTAATATAAAAAAAAAAGTTTTCTTTTTCATAAATGATGTGTAAATGATCCGAGTAAATTTGATTTGATTAATTAGTAGTTACTCGTATTACGTGATTTTAGAGATCCCTTACCCGTGAGAATTCGTGACATTTATCTCAAAACCTAGTACCGCCATTTATCTCTCATCGTGAATGCAGCATTCGTGAGAAATGCTTTTGTTCGACGATTTTATCTCCAACTTATTTGTAAAGCCGATTAGTTAATATCCTAGGCTGTTAATTGAACAGCTTATTAAAAAGCTAGTTAGCTGCTACATATAAATATTAACTAATTAATGGATTACCTAAGTACCCTGTTCTGCATGAGATAGTACTGGTTTTGATAGTATTTACAAATACAATTTTGTAACGTTTCGTGGTTGATGTTCCAAAGACACGAACGAAGTGGAATACGTTGCCTGAGTGAGTTTTTCCCGATGGTTACAATCTTTGTGTTTTCAAATCGAGAGTGAATCGGTTACTTCTTGGTAAATACGCTCCATCGCAGACCGCATCGTCGCTTAACATCAGGCGAGATGGCGGTCATGTGTAAACATATAATAAAAGATAAACACATAAAGAAACATAGACAATGTTATGTTTACTTTCCTAATTTCCCTGGAATCCGTTTATGCACACATCCGAATCCTTTATTCAAATTAGCGGACTCCTACTGATTAAAAATGATTCGAGGAATAATAAATAGCTGGAAGTGGGTTAAGGGTTGTTCGAACTGAAGTTGAACTGAAGTTAGATTGAAGCTTGGCACACGTTGCGGAGCTCGAGCGTAAGTTCACACTAAGTGGATGACTTAATTCGGTCGCTGGGAGTAATGAGGTTTTAATCATGTGTGCTAGTTTTTACTTTTTAATGGGTTAGGGCAAGTTTGCATTTACACATATATTATTGTACTTCTAGTAAGTTTCTTGTTGTTTAATAAGTTTAGCTCCTTTTACGGCTAAGACCTTTTTAATGTTTTCTGATGCAGAGATAAAAGGTTACTTTTGGGACAAAAAGTTACTTTTTCGTCCATTGAAACAACGGTCTTGGCTATAAATATGTCTCATTTGATGTAGAATCATCATAAGAGCTTTTATTTCTACACTTTCTTCTTAATACCTACTAAAATTGCACAAAACGCAATTGTGTACAACTAACTGAGAAAAAATCGTTAAAATAATTTATCCGACGAAGCTAATTTTATTAATTGCGAAAGTTACTATTTCGTGCTAAAACTACTGAATGGTTTTGGCCGATATTCGGTATAGAGAAACGATTAAAGTGACGAATAATACAAATGCATTTTTAAATTAAATTGCGATAACGGAAACTACTTGGGTAAAACCGCGAAGCGCTGTACCTAGCTTTCGTGAAAAAAAACTGAGCATAGCGAATATGTAAGTAATATCGGACTGTGACTCCACTTCAAAGAGCATCGGAAAGGAATCATCCATCCGTAAAATAAATAAACGGATGCCACCCGAAGCGCACAATCACAGGGTTTACGCGCTATTAGAGACGGCGCGGTTTCGCGAATATTTGCGTTTCAGCACGTTTGGGGCGCGCGCATCGCGGTACAAATAACCAGTTTCTAGGACACCTCAGCCGAAGCTGCGGTTACAAAGACGCGGCTCTAGATACGCTGGACTTTTAACACATTTTCGTCGTGTCCGCTTCATTTGTCGCCCACAAACGGTCGGCAAATGAGTAGCGTGCATTATGCAGATTGCAGTAACGGAACGCATCGCAGCGTCCGGTGCGCGCTTCTACTCGAAGCGTGTTAATGAGGCAGTTTCAGACGAGACAAATATATTAAAAAAAATATGTCAGATGGCGGTTATTTGTTCATGTATCCATCTGCGTACATGAAAAAGTGTCCGTCAAATTGTATTAAATTAGGGTGGCGCCACTTTGGCATCAGAGTAAATTTTAAAGGAAATCAATAAAAGTACTATTTACTGTTCACGAATTGAAATCACTCTACCTACACGTTTTCTCATAATAATTATTTTAGGTTACAGGTATTTACTAAGGTTACAATTTTGTATTTTAACATACAATAAAGCAGTAGGTATTTTATAATATAGGTATGTACTTAGTAATTATTGTATAGCGATGCTGTACCTAGGTACTAAGAAACTCACAACTGACATTTAGAACGTGGTTGGCATTGCTCGTTTGATCAAGCTAGCAGTTACTATATATATTTACAAATAATTCGGTAAACTGATTTAATTACGTAAACGTTGTGCGGATAAATGACACAGGCGCGTTGTTTGCGCCCGTAATTCATTGAACGCGAAACGCACTCTACATCAGTAACGTTATCAATATTTTCATCGAGATTTATTGGCGCGCCCTCGTAATTGGTAAAGCGTCGAATGTGTACGGTTTTCGGAATTATTACGAGAGCCAAAATAGATTTTCCGTTGCAGATTTATTGACGAAATAAAGTTTTTGCTCGGAATATTCTGAAATCGTTGATAATGCCAATTTAAAATGAATGGGGTGGAATGAATTGATGCTCACCATGAAGGTATTGTATGTGAGGAGTGAAGCGAGCCGATGTCCGAAGCGCAGTGGCGTCATCTGAAACAATTTTAAAAGTCGAATTAACGCATGCGGTTTACAATTTCAATCACACAAACTGCCGGCTTGTTTGAGTAGTGAATTTCGGCCGGAAATACAATTTGGGCGGAACATTGCGAGCGTGTCAAAATTAAATGCTCTATTATAGAGTCGACCCACAGCGTCCGATCCGATCCATAGATCCAATTACCCAGTAGCAGAGTCTCAGGAGTCCTCCGTGAATATATTCCAGTGATTTGCTCGGGGACATTCTTGAGATGAATTCTAGAATCGGGGGAGAAGATCGAATCGGGTGATGTAAGCTAAAACCGCTAAACTAAGTACCTTCACTATACGAGGCTATAAAACAAGCGAATTTTATAGCGTTAAGTAGGGCAACGGTTAGCCACGGCGACTGTCGTTTGGAATTAAGTGGAGTATTAAAATATACGGACTAAAAGAACGCAAAACATGCTCTGAGGAATGGATAGCACCTTTTTCTTTTAATAAAGAACAGTTGGGCTCACAATATCTGTATTGCCCATTGACTTAAAACAACAACCTAATGTATTTCCATATCTTTGACATTGATGAATTTAATATAAAAACTTCTATTCTAGTAGTCGCAAATGCTGGCAGCATTTCCAAGTTGTATCGCGAGGTTTCCTTTTTGGAGAGAAAAAATTACCAGTATTTTGGTCACTCGAGCGTCTATCTTGACTAGTTCTGTCTACGTTGTGGCTTGGATGGATCGCTACATATGTCATGATCGGCTGGTCCCCATGTTTCCTCCACTAACGTTTTCTTGTGCTATGCTGATGTTTTTATTTACCTTTTGTAAATAAAAGTTTTTAGACTTTGGCTTAACATTGGTTTTTAATTTTATGTTGGCAATTGTATTATTTTGTGATAATACTGGTTTTACTTGCGAAGGTCTCGTTGATCTTACTTTCTCGTGATAAAAGTGCCCTACTTGCTATTCCAGGCTATAATCTATCATATTTTCCAAATTTCAACCCGATCCGTTAAGACGTTCCTACGTAATTAGGCAACAAATATCCCAACTTTCGCACTTATAACATAACTAGGATTAGCAGTGGCATTACTTAATATTCAGCATCTATCATTGTTTCAACACTCCCTTATAAAAAGTTAATATTCGCTCCAATTAGCACACAAGTAATACGCAACGAAATTAAACCGGACTAGGTATTACTAGTTACTCGCACTGTTAAGCGTTCAAATGCTTATTTCATGCAAAGGGGTCACCGCGGCCACTATAAAATTATCTTGATCGCTCTCGCTTGGGACTTACGGCTATTCGCTAGTTAGACGCGCGCCACAGAACGACCCACCCACATGGCGGGTTCCCACTAGGCCTGCAATTATGCCGTTACCGTCTATGTTTATAACAATTTCATTAAACTCCCAGTTTAAAGCAATAGCAGTCAACGCACAAAACGAATTTATCCACTGGCGCTACTAACGAAAGCCCCAAATAACTTCACAATAAATCGTAGTTCTTTAAATTACACAGGAGTAGTTTTGAGTTGGTGTGTATAGTTTTCTTCGCTGGTTAAAGGATCGAGGCGCATTATTCGCTTAAGCTGTTACTTTCTCAGCAATTTGACGGTAATTTTAAAACAACAAGCGATATTTATGTAGATTGTACAGTTGTGTACCTATTGTTAGGAATCCATTAATGGCGATGACTTGGTAAAATATTCTGAATTGGTTTCGTGGGAGATTGAAGACTTACTATTACGTACTAGTATTTGTGATATGGAACGCTATGTAACCGAGGCCGGCACTAAAATGGTCTGTTTTGTAATTTAGGGTGACATGATCTATTGGTTTATATTTTATTTTATTTACACACATTGACATTGTTTTATTATATACATATTGAATTATTAGTAACTTTTTACCGACTGCCACTAAAATTGCACTCGCACAGTCTCTGCTTCTTCCCATCCTGGACTACGCTGATGTATGTTTTCTTGATCTTAGAGAAGACCAGTTAGAAAAACTTGAGCGCCTTCAAAACTACTGTATTAGATTCATATTTGGATTGTGCAAATATGATCATGTATCCCAATTTCGCGCTAAACTCAAGTGGTTGCCCATTCGTCTGCGTCGTAATGCCCACATTCTTTTCTGCTGTTCAATATTCTATTTAACCCTAAAACTCCACTCTACCTTAAAGAACGCTTTACTTTATGTCAAGACTGCCATTCTCGCCCATTAAGATCAAAAACAAATCTAACTCTGATGATCCCATTAGCACGTTCCGAATCATACTATGGAAGTCTTTTGCCTTTCAAGCAGCCCAATTGTGGAATGAATTACCTATTTCCATAAGAAAATCTCCCTCATTGAGTCTTTTAAAGGTCACGTCAAAGAATATTATCTGTCGAAACTACAGTCATAATATCCCATTATTCCACTTAGTTTCCTGTTACATAATGTGTCATTATTTACCGTCTACTTTTATCTTAGATATCTGTCATAAATAAGTATCAATAATATTTTATATATCTACCTATATGTATTAGTTTGTCATAGAAGTATGTAAGTATTAGCATGTAATTTTTATTAGCATGTATGTTTATTTTATTCTATTGTTAGCATATATATCTACGTAATTTGTATTTAACTGATGTAGTCTGGATTGGCACACCCCGCTATTAAAAATATCAAAAACCATTTCCACCCAAAGGTTGCCTGGAAGAAATCGCTTTCAGCGATAAGGCCGCCTGTTGTAGCACTAGCTGTGATTATTTTCTTTGTATGTAAATCTGTTTTTTGTTTTGGTGTGAACAATAAAGAGTATCTATCTATCTATCTATCTATCTATTATTATTTTTGATTATTATTTTTAATTTTTCTATACATAATGACATTGCTCACACGGCTAAACTGCAAGAGCTACTACTGCAAGACCTTGGATTCTACATGAAACCACACACTTGTCAAAGTCCATAACATCATTCTGCTGAAGCACAAGACGTTGGCGTAATTGTACTCATCAAACATATCACACTAACATAACACAACGGGATAGAAGCCAGAAATTAATACATGATGAATCAGATGACATATATGATACAACCGATTAAAAGTTAAAAATGAACAAGAACAAAATTAAAATTTTTGACTAACCCCCGACTTCCTGGGATTTGTTATGTGTAGGTACAATACTCTACTAGTCAAGCCCTTTCATTTGATACCCATATTAAGGGAGTTGTGAAAAAAGAAATGTATTTCGCCATTTTGTGGTAGCGGCCATCTTGGATTTGATTTGATCGCTCCTGCCTGATTGGTGATCACTCACACTAATGCAAAGCTCAGCTTATACCTCGCGGAGTGTACCCGTGTATTTATATAAAATGTTTTATTTAAATACTCTTTACTAACTCTACTATCTCTATACTCTCTACCATACTTTTGTGGAATACGCCGGTTTCTTTACGATATTTTCTTTCACCGTTAAAGCCATTGGAGAAATAACAAATATATGCACTTGAAAAGCGCATATGTATGGTGGTGGTTCGATTCGAAACTACGTTATCTCTACTACATTCTATGTTCATAGGCTACCACGGCTTAGTTTCACTATATCTGTGCCTAATTAATCTGTAAACTAGCAACATTCGCAGCTTCGTATACGTATATACTAAGTACCTATATACGCAGCGTCGTAGCCAAATCTTAATTAATCAGGTGGCAGTATTGAAATTAAAGCGCCCCACCCGCTGTCTTATCTCACACGCCACAACTCCTAGAGTAGGGCGGGAGTTACACTGACACCGCCGTATTATAATAAGTTTTATAGTAGGTAAGTCTATTTTTAGTAAGTAAGTATGTAGTTAGGCTGGTCTAGTCGGGAGAACGGCGCCTGCCGATCCGGACATCCCGGATTCAAACCCCACACGCACCACTGTCTTTTCGAAGTCATGTGCGTAATGCCGCTAACTTAAAACGGTGTAGGAAAACATCGTGAGGAAGCCGACATGTACTTAGAATCCTTCGAAGTCATGTATCATCCACCAACTCACACTGGGCCAGCGTGGTGGATTCACGCCTCAACTCTCGCCTTGCGAAAGAAGGCCCCGAGTCCCAGCCGAGGGATCATTTAGTGGGATGTTTTAGTAATGAAGTAAGTATCCTAATAAAGCTCGCGTAAGCCAAAACAGTTGACAATTTTTTTTTTTATGATATTCATACTCAAAGTGACGAAATTGAGCTTGAATTTAGATTTGCATAAAAATTACAGCTTTTGAGCTCGCATTAGCCTTTAGGTTATGCGAGATAAAACAGACAGATGCTATATTTGCATGTCGGTGACGCGAAGCCATAAGATTTTCCCCTTACCAAAAACTCTCATAGCGTCTAAAAGTGCTTTTATTTAAAAAAAAAAAACGAATGTAGTGATCTATTTAAAATACTGTCACGTGGTCTCTGCAGTGTAGCCCCGCCTTTCCCACTCGCTCCACAAACTTCGCTCGACTCCTCAAAGTTATTTATTCCTCATATTCAGGAGCTGTACTTGGAAGGATTATTGCCCGTTATCGGAACTGGATAAATTACTTTATTACCATCGGAACCCTTTGCCGTAAAAGTGGCTGCACCGGCGCTATTTTCCGACGAAATGGAATTTTCAGCTTATAAGAGAAATTTTCTTTTCAAATTGATCGCTCCGGGTGAAGCATGGCGCTGCGACGAGAACGCGACGCGGGAATTTTTCAAAATTGGATAGATTCTATTAATTTTAACTGGCTGGAAAGTACAAGGTCTCGTTGAGTTTTCTATTTTCTTCGTATTTTTACAATCCTACAGGATAAATATAACCTTTATGATTATTTATTAAACGCAATTTTGTATCTTTGTTTTTTTTGACGTCAAAATCTGGATCTTTCTTTATTTTCTTCCGCTTTCCCTGAATCTGAATTTCTGTAACGATTTCACTTAATTATAAAACTTAACAGGTTTGAAGCTCGAATGATCCATTAAATATTTGCAACAGTGCGATAACTGTGTTTTTGGGCATAATAATTACAAGAAATTCTTAAAAAAACAATTGGTTCTTAATCTATAAAAAGTATTTTTTTTAATATTATTAACACGTTTTCGCTTAACAACATTACATTCACATTAAAACAACACTAGACAAATGCGAGTTAAAACTTTGTTAAATTTATGAGAAAATAAATCTGTTTGAAAATGTTCGATGATAGGGATCTCAAACGAACTCAAGGATTTAAAATTGAGCTAAGTAGTCCGGTTTTGTAATATGGTGTTGAATGTTCATCATGAAACAAAAAACAATAGCACGGACAACCTTGTAAATGTAGATAATATTCCACGTTATAACTGGCTGAAAGAGTAAGCTGCAAAAAGTATTAATAAAACTTTGAATTTCATAGCATAAACAAGGTCGGAAACCACGAGTACTTTTTGCATTATTATCGTGCGAGTTTCAATAAATCCCGTGTCCTATTTACACACATTTTCATGTCCAAAACTCATTCTTACTCCAAAATGTCCACTAAAAATGCTATCA
The DNA here is from genome assembly GCA_017562165.1 of Ectropis grisescens. Lineage (NCBI taxonomy): Eukaryota > Metazoa > Arthropoda > Insecta > Lepidoptera > Geometridae > Ectropis > Ectropis grisescens. Next base: position 25,906,503 of record CM029770.1, read on the forward strand.
TGCTAATTTTGAAAGTGGTATACGCCTCAATTAATTATTAGCGAACTAAAACCCTTTTAACCCAGTTTTGGGCTCAGAATGCGTCCTCATTTATCTTTATAAGTGTTTGGGGTAACATTTGAAGGGGGAGGAAGGGGGCTAGACCTTCATTAGGGAGATAATCCTGTAGTATTCGGGGTGTATGGGACTCTGGGGTCCGGATGACATCATCGCGTCTATGCGTGTCAAAATTTAAGTGGAAGTTAGGATTGTGCACGATTGATTCATTTGTTGTTGATGGCCAGTTTAAATAAATTACCAAAAAGTCCGATTGACTCATGTGTTTGTTGATGGCCAGTGTAAACAAAGAAGTAAAAAAAGTCAGAAAAGCACAAATGAATACAAAGCATGTTTTCCTGAAAATGTGAACGAAAAATTAAAACCCTGAAGTAAAATTAATAACTAAGTACAGCGAGAATGTGTATTCTGTTTCCTCTCACTGGTTCAAAAACTTATTAATCTACTGGTGCATAAAAACATGATCCGAAAAGCAGTTTCACAACAGTTTTCTTGTGCAACAGGAACAAAACAGAGGGTGAAATGAACGAAATCTATTAAAAGCAGTATAACGTATAAATAAACAATCCACTTTATGTTCCCTTTGCTGGGACTCGGACTCGGAGCTTTCGCACGAGGAGAGAGTAAAGGGCATAATCCACTATGCTCTCCGTGAAAGGCTTAGATGATGAACGCAAGTGTTCATGCATTTTGTGTTTTTTTTTTACAAAATTAAACATTAGCGCCACCAATGGTGAAATCGAGAACTATATTTGGTAGGTATTTGGAGTAGGTTGATTTGGCAGAGGAAACGCTCACTACGTCAGCCAATAGACAACTTTGTTGTGGTCACGTGACCAAGTGACGCTTCTTGGCGTGCCCATCTTTTTATATAAATTGACAGAACGGCTGTCAAATTTACACGCCAAAAATATTTATTTATTTGTAAAGTAAATACCCGAACAACATGGCCGACATTGGTGTGCGATAAAAAATCGATAGTTAAAAAGGTTATTAATAAAGCACCCGAGCTCAAACATAGACCTTTTCAAAGAAATTATAGATAAGTACTTGTAACATTGTGTGTAGATGGTTCCTTACTTACTCTACGAGTATGGATCAGCACGAGTAGACAAAACTTTAAACAAAACAATCTAAAGCCTGAATTCCTGTGACTAAACTTTTCCCAACTTCTGTGGAGGCGCATTCCCAAAACGCGAACTCCTAATCCCCACAATTCGTGGATGGTACAAAGGAACATAAACACAGCTCATGCAAATGTTGCCATTCTTAATTCTGGTGCTTCGACATGCCACCCTTGTCTGTTGCTCTAATCCCGGATTATCCCACTTAGCTTGGCTTGATCAATTTAAACGGCGTCTGGGAAGCCCTTTAATAAGCTTTGTTTATGTTTATTTCGACACCCACACCAATACCTATTAAATATCCGTCCCGATAAGTGGGTACAGAGTTACTAAGATAGTCCACTGAACGGAAATGAAGATTCTACACAATATGAGTAACTTCTATTCGTATTTTGCCATCAATTCAGAAAAAAGTATAAGTACATACATTCAACAAAACAATTAAAACACCTCAACGCAATTGTTTAAAATTTTAGGTCAGATGTTTGTTTGTATAAACCAAATAAACCAAATTTAAATTATGCGTCCAAAGTTCCTACAGGAGCTAATGAAAGAGCTGATTACTTTGAAACGGATTAACCGGTTTTAATGAAACGCTCCCGACTAATTCACCACCATCAAACAAAAAAAAGTTAATTCATCTATTCGGGAGCTACGATGCCACTGCCATAGACACATAGTGATACGCTTATATTATCATACGTGTTAAAATATGTATTGTTTCATTTTGTTAGAAAAATTTAATAAACATTGGGCTAAAATGGAGAAATAATTTTGATAGGTAGTAGATTTTCCTGGAAAAAAGGGTAGTAGGTATCTATATTCGCGGTAAGAAAACGCCTTATTCGTCAAGTGTCTTAAATCTAAACCCATACCTATAAACCTGTTAGCCAAACATTGCAAAAGTCAGTGTACTGCAATAATTATCATGCCTCGCGGGATTATTTCAATGTAAGTACCTAGAACATAATAAGTTCGTTTGCATAATGCTGTTTGCGACTCTTAATTACAGCAAGAGTGTATTGTGCCAGTAGGACACGGAAAGCTACTCGCGTGAAGTTCTGCTACTTTAACTTTCCCGCGTTTTGTTCGAAGAATGACAAAGTTTTAAAAGCGTACAAGTTAAAAGTTTTACAACCAAACAAATGAAAGGAATGTTACCTCTTCTTGAGCGCCACCGGATTTGAATTTGGAATACGGAAGTTTTATTTAAATCGATATTCGTTTTTTTTTCAATTGTCATAGATTATGTTAATGTTGTAGTTTAGATAGGTACTTACCAATTTTTTTATAATATAGATAAATAAAAAATCATTGCACGAAAATTTTCTCGTGTTAAATTCATGTTGACGTGACACAGACAATTTTCAATTTGCCGCCAAATCGTAAAACAAATGACAAATGAATGAAGTATATACTCAGTAATATTGGCAAAGAGTTCTGTTTTCAAATTATAGAATTATTTTTTTATTATATTGTTTATAAGTGGCCAGTTCTAAGAACTTTCAGTTTGACCTTCGTATACGTTTTTAGACCTAGAGCTAAAAAACTTTAGTAGGAATATTCAATTGACACGATTATATTATCAAAATAGGACGAACCGTGGCAATAAATAACTGACAGACGAAATGTGCTGCCATTACTAGAATAATCAACCTTTTTAATATTAAAACGCTTTTAACGACTAATTGAACGTATTCATTCAATGGACTCTCGAATTTGCGTGCATTTGTTGAAAGTTGTTCATTCGATTCGTATTGATCTGTGATTTTATTGCGTGTAATGAAACGCCGAAGCGATGTAAAGTATGTTATTGTGTATAAGCATCCGTCTTTATGTTACCACTAGGATGAGTAAAGTTATAGTCCACCAAGTTAGCCAAGTGCTTTTAGACAGGTGTCTTTCAAAGAGCACACCGGTTTCGCCACGATGTTTTTATTCACCGTTAAAGTCAATGGTGATGACAAACTCTCTGTACCTGTTTAAAAAATAATCAGAGGCGTCGGTGCTATTTTTCTTTAGATATTTATTTAATTAGTACTAATGTGTTGTGAATTATGTTGTGATGCTGTTAAATTACATATTTTGAAACTGCTCAATTTGGAAACTACGCGGGTAAAACCGGCAGGCACTGCTAGTCTGGAATAAATCTTCAACGCATTGTCGTCTAAATAAATCTTCTAAGCTCAGTCTTATCTAAAATCGTAATGGAAAAGAAATTATCTCTCTCTTCTAACTATCTTCCATGAGCATCTAGAAATGCTTTCGCATTTTAGATGGCCATTCTAGAATTCACCTGTACATTTCTTTTGACGTGTGACGCTTTAGTTCAATTCACAGCCCACGAAAAATCTGTGTGTGGTTCGCCAAAATAAGTTTTCACTTCAAAAATGTTTATACGAATTAAAATCTTAGCCGATGCAACCCTGCGTGTCGCAAACAGGTGCACGGAAGCGACGTCTGCACGCTGTATGAAGTAGGCAGTTAGAACGCGTTTGAATGGAAATCTGATGAAGTGTCCGGGGTGTGTTCTAGTGCATAGGGATTAGAAAAGATAACAGTACAGCGGCAATAATAGACCGTTTATTGCCTCGGCAGTCGGTCGGCAGAAAGTTCAAGAAATTAGCCTCATTGTGAGCGAAACTTGCAGACAAGAGGGCGGTGTCCGATGGTATCACGGCAAAACACGAACACCGGCGTACTTATACTACTTGAACTAAATCCCCTAGAAATAAGCTAGTTAAGGGAAGTAGGCAAGTGAACTACACGAAACATTCCGATTTGCTATTACCTCGTTCTAATTTGATTCAAGGCTTATAAATTTAAAAGCACAGATCATATACCTTGGCATAGAATAGATAATATCTTTAGTTCATTGTCTTTGCTTAAAAGTATCGCAAGACCCGAGTATGTTGAGATAATTGCCAAATCGGACCTGTTATCCAACAAATTAGATAAAAAAGACAAAAATAAAATAAAAACATACCTACTTACTTTTCATTTTATAAAAAATGGTTTACGTATATACCTATGATCACGAGTTGTTGATGTTAACAAATATAGTGGCCTAGGATGTTATTAGGTGCCTAATTTATATGTCTGATAATAAATAACTATAATGTAGTTATTGTCGTGATTAGATGTCTTGTTTGAATATTTCTGATGCAATGTTTAATTTATATTTCAGTACCTAACTGCTATATTATGTAGGTAGGTATATACAGTTCATTAATCACATAAATTCAATCATATGAATATAATTTGGGTACCTTCAAGTCTAGAGTAATTCGGTTTTTTACTATGTACTTATAACCAGTGTCGATCAAGACCGTATTTGCGGTGTATCATTATTTTCTTTAAGTTCTTTTTGGCTAGCTGAAGTCTCACCGTTACGAATAAAAGTCAGGCTAACATAGAACCGTATAAAGTAAGGATAAGATCTCATTTCATTAACATAAACAGGGCTTTGTTAATCCCGACTAGTCCCCTCGAGAAACCTCAAAGTTAAAATAGATTAAACGTAATTGAACTGCTATCGGTCCTCTTTGGACGCTCTCACTTGTGAAAGAACTTACAGTTAAATGGGCGGGAAATTTAGATACTCAAGTGTGGGAGGTAAAAATAAAAAAACAAGCAAAAAAAGATATGTCCGCATCAATTCTTTGCACATTTGTGAGACCCATATTTAGGGAGTAGGTGAAAAATTTGTCATCCACCATTTTGTGGCTCCGGCCAGCTGCGGACATCTTGAATCGATTTTTATAAAACACACTCCCGACTAATTTACATTTTAAACAACAAAAAAAAAAAAAACAATCCGTCATCCATTCGGAAGCTACGATACCCCATAAACACACAGACTCGTCGGGTATTAAAAATATTATAATAAAAATAATCACGCAAAAATCACTCTAAGATCATTCAGGTACAAAGGTAGATAAATCCTTTGTATCATCATTTTTATTCTTTTCCAAAATACATGAGTACTTATATACAAACTGCGAATTGAATTAAATTTTGAACATCATTCATTATTGGAATGTTTACTTATGATCTTGCCGAGGACTTGTGCTAAAGTGTTAGTAATCTCTCATGTTAGATCCAAACGCTTAGGTAGTTAGCAAATATTCACAAATCCTAAATAATTAAACTGAAAGCAAACAAAGCGCCGAACCAGCGAGACATTCCAAATTCAAACGTTTCGTGTGATTACGTTCCGTTTAACGTAGAGCCGACTCATTCAAGATCACTCGACATAATTAACGCTCACATTGAGTTATTTACACGCCCGCATGCGTCGGCGGAAACGGAACATGGGTATTGGGAACGATTGACGCGCCTAATTCTTAATTTAACGGCCAGTGATAAACATGGACGAAGGTGTTCTATTCTGTTCATTACTTATTCCCATAGACAAAAGATTTCTTTTTATAAACAGAATTCTTTTGTTATAACATGCAAATCGACTTGATATAGAAAGACAAGACGATATGAAAGTTGAATGTAAAAACCACGGGGCATAGCTAAGGGATAATAAAAGCAGCGCCTTACCGCCCATAAACCAATAAATAAGCTATAAAGTAGCTGGAATTGAGGTAGAGCATATTTATTTTCCTGTATGAAAGACTGCGTGCTCGTTTTTCCGACGTAAAAATATTTTATTTTGTTTATGGTTTTTAATCAACTGACATTTTCGTGACTGCACCGCTCACTTCCACCCCAGCATGCAAGTATAATCGTTGTAGGTACCTACACAGTGGTTGGCTAATTGCTAATATTATTTTTAAACGTAGCTATTAAAACTGCATATTTAATTAGTTCGTTAGCCCTCATTTCTAAGAATGTATCACCGTGATGGATACGTCTATCAGAGTATTTTCAAGGTTTAATTGTTCAAGTAGAAAAAAAACAAATATTTACAGAAAAATCACATCACTGTAAATTTTGGAACTACTTACGAAAGCAAAAAACGATGGAGGAGGTACGCAGTTAAACATATACCTAAAATATGTATTTTAAAGTAAGGTAAATACTTAAAAAGAGGAGGATGTATCGACCGATTGTTGTCTGGTAAAATTATGATATTGAAATTGAAACCGTGTGAGAGTAACATATTTTAATTATGATTTTACGAGCATACTTACTACATATATGTAGATAAAGAAATAGTTCACCAGGCTGGCCTGGTGGCTTAGTTAGTAGTAAGTCTGCTTACGAAGCCGTAGGTCGTAGGTACCATCCCCACCCAGTGCAAATATTTGTGTGATGAATCCAAATATAATTCGAGTTGTGTTCTATGTAGCATAAGTATGCATTTAAAACTGTAGAAGTATTATATCAGGTTTTCATTTATACTTTACTTGGTTTGGGGTTAGATGGTGTTGTGTGTAAAATGTCCACCAATATATTACTTTTGACACCAAAGGACTGAATTGATATAAGGAGATTCTAACCTCTTTACTTAGAAATATTATTTGTTGTCTCAAACAATTGTCTCTTTTGTATTATATATTAAAAAATATCAAGGGCCCAAATCCGAAAAAATAAAAAGTTATCAATGTTTTAATAATCGAATCGATTATGTAATTTTTAACAATTTGTATTATTTTGTATTGTCTCAATGAGACAAATAGTTAAAGTGTAGGTAGGTCTGAGTTATTTTGTGGTCACAAACTTCGAAAACTGCCTTGCGTTTGAAATACAGCGATAACATTTCTAGAATAGCATTGGGGGAAAAGTGACTTATTTTTATGACTTTTATAAACCTTTATACTTCTGTTAAGTAGATATAGAAAGTAAGCAAACCGTGTATAATGCGAATAGCCGACGAGACAACGGGAACGGAAAGACATTTAATAAAATAATTCCGGGAACTTTTCACTCTGGATTCGGTGTAAGTTCCTCCGCAAAACTCCGTACAGGCCCTGTACTATACATAACCTCTTCTAGCGATGTTTTGGCGAGACAATGATACATGTAAAACATGCAACATACGTTGTAATAACATTCCACCACAATATGTCAATAAAATACATTTGTATCAATTCCAATATTGAGTTATATATATATATATTTTTTAATAAAGAGTGACGAGACGATCAGGACATATGCCTGATGGTAAGCAACATGCCTGACAAATAACAGCACAGTGACACGCAGCTATTGGAACACGAAGAGTCCAAATCATTACCTAGCACTGCACTGCGCTCGTCACCCAGAGATCTAAGATCTTACATCTCTAAGCCCTGTAATTTCTCTGGAAACATTGCCCTTCAAACCGGAACACAGTAATGTTTGCACATTACTGCTTGGCGGTAGAATAACTGGCAAAGGTATGGTACTTCCCCAGTCGGACTCTGCCAAGAGTCCTACCACCACAACTACTATTTCTGTCAGCGAGCCCCAAATAAGTGCCGTCGTGGCTATATCCATATAGTGCTATTGCTTGAAACCCTCAAATATAGGCTCACCATGTCCGGAGAGTCCAGAAATCTGTTTACTCTGGCATCAGCGTCGTGCATCGTCTTGCCGATAGCGGACTCTCAGTAGGATTATGAATCATTTTGATGCGTTTTTTTACTAAGCGCTTAATTAAATTTGATGCTGAATGATAAACCAGTTGGTGACATAAACAAGACTTTTTCCAAGCTGTAACTGAGTCTGCAAAATCGCAGATACGGCATTTTCTCAACGGTCGGAATACCTGGGCAAGCGTAAGCGGTTATTCATCCGGCAACTCCCGGAGTTCCGGAATAGTTCCACAATAAATACCGAGTTGGTCTGTCTCGGTAACTTTTTGCCGTTTTCAATTCGTACTGCGATCAATTAGGAACGGTTTAATGGATTCGGTGTCGTCTAGTGGCGATCTATCAAGTGGAATAAGTACGTTAAACGGCGCTTAGAGGTTGGTGCCGCGGCCCGCCCTGATCGATGGGGTAGAAGTAGAAACAGAGCCGCGTTCGAATTTCGGAACGGAAGATCGATGACTTGTTTTACACGAATTTTAATTTGTTTACGTAACCGAACACACGTAGTATGAACGAGTATCCACTTACTACCTTTATATTATGTACATTGTACCTATATTTAGTCGATACATATATTTGCACAGAAAGTTCACTTTATCCTATTTACTTCTGCGACTCGAGGTTTATTCTTCAAGGATATATTCTTCAAGGGTATATAGAGTCTAGGCTATTTTACGTCACGCTATACCACTAAATGAAAGATCTCTTTCTATGAACGTTGGTTTTTTTCACGACGTTTTTTTTGACCAAAATATAATTACAAAGTAATACCTTTGTACTTTGAAAATACTCAGAGACAAGAAGCAACAGCGACGATCGAGTAATAAAGTATTGGGGTGAAAACAGTTTGGTGGCTATCAGTTACAGACCGACGCCGGGCCCACAACACAAGCCAGGTTCACCTTTGACGAACATGTGAAGGAGGACCTTATAATTTAACCGTATATAGATAGGTCTATGCAGAGAATACTTCAGATAGCTAACAGTTCTGCGCATACCGGTGGTGCAACCGCGCTCGTCTAGTCAGCCGCACTCTGCACTACCCAGCGATCTGCGGCGTACCCTAAGCACCTAGGTAATGTGTGTCACTTATACTACATATTAGTATAGAATTGTCGGGTGTTTGTAAAGCGACAAACGGAGCTTAAAAGTCAAGTAAAATCAAAGGGGCGGCCATTTTTGGATGAGCGCTTTACAAATTCGAGCCACCAACGCGCCACTTCTGTCACGAACAACTTTTTTGTATTATGTCATTTTACATTGGAACGTTTTGCGAGAGAAGGCCCGAGTTCCAGCAGTGGGAACATTTAGTGGGCTGTTGAAGAAATCGGAACGAAGTTAGATTCTAGTCTGGAATTTTTAATATTACAAAAATATGGAGCATTACTATAATAAGTCAATATAAACAAAAAGTGAGCCAAATAAATGTTTTATTTCTGGCACGTAAGTCGAGAGAAGTTCAAGGAAAATAAACAAATCAGGAGTCGTCGAAGATCAAGCCCGTAACAGTTAATCAGTCGGCATTGTGTTCTGACAACTCAGCCCGGACGGTCGGTATTGTAGGAGGTGGGAAGCGTTTCAGTGATTAATGACGCTCCAAGTCAGAGCGATCCACACTGCTTAAATATTTATCCTCCAAATTAAAATGAATTGAAACAAATAATACACACTAATACTGGAGAATACGTACAATTTCACAATCGTGAACCGTCTGCATCCCTGAATATGTTTCCATGTGCAGATATGTACGAGAGTCAAGCTGTTTTTTTTGTTCAAAAAAAAAACGCTCTGTCGTAGATTAATCTATCATTGTTTACCATCAGACGGTAAACCGGTCAAGTGCCAACCTATTACAGTTAAAAAAGGAAAAGCGTATTACAATAATTGAAACGAATGCTCCAATTATTTTATTTTATTATAGTTAGGGAATCTTCCAGCTAGATACAACAAGTTATAACATGATAGGTTGATAGATCCAAAAGACCAATTATAAAATTCCACTTGTAAATAAGTAAAGGTTAAATAAATCAAGTAGACTTATGACATAACAACATACATAAAAAAAAAGCTTTAGCAATACCACATAATACATTTTAACTTAAACAAAGTACTCCTGTGTTAGAAGTCTCTTGTATTGTTTAACAGAAGTATTAAATACGTCAAGATCATGTATTGCAAGGAGACTGTTGAAACTCCGGCTCGCTCTCAGCAGGTTACTATTTTGCCTGTAGTTAGTGTTAGCTAAGGGCTTATATATGGGCTTACTCGATCGTCCATGCAGTACAAACCTTTAGAAATACTACAAACTGATATTTCCATTGATTCTAAGATTTACAGTCCAGCCAACTTGGAAACTTTAAAGTCTGCATTTAATATCAATTTAGAACAATTTACAGCAAATTAAAATTGATGATCATGAAGTTTGTAGTTTCAACTCTGATTTTACTCTCTCTAATAAGATTGCTAAGTTTCACCTTTAACCTAGACAGGTTAATGAGTTTATCGCTTAGGCCTAACTAAACAACTTCATTTGTGTTAAAAGTAGCTAAGTCTGTTAATTTATGATAAAGTTAGGGCAAAAGGCCAGCGATGCGGGCTCGACCACACAATGTTTTGCGGTTTACTTAGTACTTAAATACTTAGTGTAAGAGACCTAGACTATCTAGACATTCGCCACCTATAAAATTAGATCTAGTTTATATTGGCAGCTCTACGTCCACTAAGTTTTTTACTGGAGTATGTATTATATCGGGTATATTACGGGCTTGATCGGAATTGCGGTCACATGGGACATGACCGAAATCGTAAACGTTAAATTGAATAATCTAAAAGTTTCGAAAATATCGATTAGTAAGTCCAAAGTCTATTTTTTACTGCGGATAAATAACTGGGACCGCAAACACGCGGGTAAAATCGCGAGGCGCTTCTAGTAAGGTCTTTGTTATTTATTTATTTAGAACATAGAGTCGAATCTTTAATGAGTAGGTAAGTGGTAAGTATAATACTTAACAATACACATAAGGACCTGTGCATAGGGTGTTGCGAATAGTACATTGTACTAGTATTGTTGTAGTATACATGTGATGTAGCATCTTAAAACTATTTATAACTAAGATTTTTTAAAATTACGAGGCTTTGTAACGTTTTGTCCTACATGTTACATAACATATTGTATAATTATTCGTGAGTCCTCCCATAATTTAAGGCTGCGACCTTCCGCTCGTATTTAGTGTTCAAATTCATTCAGGTATAACAGTAGTTGAGATACCTACCTCACTTACGATGTACTAAGTTCATTGTTGGTAAAGCCTACTAATATTATAATAGCGAAAATTAGATTTTGTTCCTCAATCACATTAGAACGGCTGAACGGTTCTGGTTATGATTTGAAACGCATTTAGTTTATAGTCTGGAATCACTAAATATACTATGACTATAAATGGAATAGGCTTTTTATCGTGGGGAAATTATGGGGACGCTTGTAGCTGCTAGTATACAATTTTAATTATTTATATTACGACTAATTGAAAAAAAATATTTTCGTTACATAAATGATTCGTGCAATTATTACAATGTGCATAAAACGTGGCCACTTCGTTTTACGCTCCCACTGCTGGGGTTCGGGCCATTATCTCACAAGGAGACCAAAATCTAGCACTCTCACTGACTACGCGACTGTGAGTTGGCGGGTTGTTGGTTGTTGTGGGTTGTCGGCGACACGTCGTCATCGAAAAATGTGTTCCTTTGAACAAGTTAATTAATCACGATTTTTTTCTGCAGTGTAGTAGTGATGATAATCTTGTATAATATCTGCACTTAGAAAACACTCAAGTGTTGGATGGTGCAAACGAGAGTCGACCTTACGTTGTGAAATCAGTTGTTCGCGCCACTAGGCTACCACGGAGTAGTCATTTTAGCGAATTTGAAATAATAAACGTTATTTTTCTCAGTAGCTGGCAAATTTTATTGTAATTAGGAAAATTGATACATAAACAAGTAAGTTTGCGTTAACAAGATACGAGTATTATTAGATAACATTTAATTTTTTCTAAGATAAAAAAGATTTTTCTAGGTAGACAAGCAAGATATTTATGCGCCTGATGGGACGCAACATGCTTGCTCATAACTTTGTACGCAGCTATTTGAACATGAAGAGTTAAAATAAATACCTAACGTTGAATTGAGCTAATCATCCCGAGTGATTATGACAAGATTAGTCTATTAGCCATTTAGTAATAACTGTTTTTTTCCTTCAAAACGAAACACACTCAAATGAGCAAATTCTGGATGGACTACGTAAAAAGTTTTACCACTACACTATTTACAAAGAAACAAGTTCTGGTTTTACGGTTACCTGGAAATAAATGTTGTAATAAGTCTTGTTTGTAAGATGACGGTTTTTTTTTCTAAAACTGGTCCGAATTACAAGGCGTCGCGCGTCGCATCGAGCTACAAGCGACTAAAGTCGTGTAGCTCCAAAAAATAAAAGTTGTTGAGGGCGACATGCCTCGGTCTATTGTTCCAGAAATATTTACATCCTAATGCCCACTTAATTTAGGTTACGATCATACGAACAGCCCCGCGCGCGCCAGACGCGGGTGGCCGGACCACCCAAACGCATCGTATCATATCGATAAAAGCGCAGCACTAGCGATACCCTGCGCGTTACATGTCGATTTTATCGACAGCTTTAATTATAATAGGTAGCCGCCGCGCCTACTTATCGATCCAACTAGAAATATGAGATAGGGCGACAAGGAAGCTTAATGCTTCGCCCAGATAACCTTTACCGTCGATTTATTTCGACTGTTACTATTCATACGATAAATTGTGATTATCGATAACCAAGTTTAATTTATCGATTGTGATAGAGTTTGTAATCGAGTGAGCTCAGTATTTATTCACGATCAAAGCAGATTTCCTCGAATGTGATATTAATTGCCTATGTTGGAATTTATTCGGAGATTAGATTAATTAATTGTAAACAGAGGCGTGGCTTAGAAATTAGTAGGTGCTTATATTTTATGAGGTGCCGAATTCGCAAGGCCGTTTCGATTATTATTACGGGATGTTAATTAAAAGCAGGAATCGAAACGTAGCTCATTTCGCGATGTTCTCACGGGGCCGGCGACCGGAGTAATCGAGTATTAATTACTCGTCCAAATAAATCCCGGGAAACGATTCTCGACATTCGATGCGATAATTTAGAATCGATTCAGCGGCTACCGGCGGCCCATCCCGCGGCGTTTTCTTCGAGTGTCTTAATTGCGGCTAATTGTAAGAAAATCCCAGCCATTAGAGCCCTCCTCGGAAGAGTAAACGAATTAACAGAAACGCAGTTCGCCAACAAAGAACCGGTAAATTCGCTTTGAAACAGCTCCAGGTGTGAAAAAGCCAGCTTCAAGCAGAATAGATTAAAAGGCAAGCATTTCACTTACGTACTTAAGCTTCGTTTTACACAATACATTAATAACGAGGAGATATTGCTTCCTGTTGTTCATGCACGTAATAAATTTCTAACTTCTGAAGCCGTTCGGGAAACTTGCTAAGAAAATTTTGTTAAATTACGTCGATGTATCTTCCAAGGTTTTTTTGGCATGTGCCGGTATGTTCAACAAACAAGGAAATATGTTTATTGGTTCTGAAAACTAAGTATCGATACAAGATACGGATAAGGAGTAAGAGTATGAGGTAACTTTGTTTGAATTAAATTCTTAGCGAGTGCTAAAACTCAAGGGAATAACTTTAGCCGTGCCGTAAATAGGTCGGTGCCATCTTGGTGTATTCAAGTCAATCGGTTTCTACTAGCTGAATACACTCCATCATAAGCCGCATTGTCGCTTAACGTCAGGCAAGATGACGGTCAAGTTTCAACCTTAGCATAAAAAAGCATTAAAAAAGGCATAGCGTATTACTATAATTGTGTTCTCGCTTTTAATGTGCTAGTACCTAAGTCTGTTGATAAGACTCTTATTGCGAGAAAAGGCTTTTGTATTACCATTCGATCAGTTCCCTTCATACGTTACGACGTGATTGAGCAACAAACATCCAAATATTGACAGTATGTTAAAAAAATTACAAGCATATCACTTTGCTTTGTTAACTGTATCTTCCCAGCATGATCCTTTAAATTTATTATCATGTTTTCGATACAAATAGAAGTCACATAACGATTCTACTACTCTTTTCTCGTTTTTATCGACTTACTTAGGAGACCAAAAATATGTTTAAAACAAAGTTTTTTTAATTTCCCTTTACGATTCCGACTTCGAAGACTAAAAAAATTACTTTGTTGAAAAGGTCATGTTATTTTCAACAGATTCATTACTAGTGCAATCTTTGCATAGTAAAATTACTAATGACTTCAACCAGCTAATATGTACGAATGTAATATACAAATTGAACCCGTATGCCATTGAGATACGGTGCAGGGATGTGGGATCATCGTTGTGGGAAGCGTAGTACCGTGCGAACTGCGTTGGTCTTCCGCTCACGCAAGTTCAATACCTCCATTAGAATCGCAACACATACTCGAGTACATTCATGGCAATTTCTTTTTAAAATATAACATTACAGTGTGAGGGATTTATTTTACGTTTGATACTACGATATAGGACTGACTTGTCTACACTTTATTTTCCATCCTAACATATATCCTGCAATAAATACCTGTAGCGATAAGGATAAGTTTTAAAGTTTATAATTAATTATTTTCTCTGTGTTTTAATTTTCATGTTCCAATAGCTGCGTGTCACTGTGTTCAAACCGGAACACTCTTTATTTAATGTGCAAACATTACTGTGTTCCAATCGGTTTGAAGGGCAACGCTGTTTCCTAGAGAAATATACAGGGCTTAGAGATATAAGATCTTAGATCTCTGGGTGACGAGCGCAGTGCAGTGCTAGGTAATGATTTGGACTCTTCATATTCCAATAGCTGCGTGTCACTGTGCTGTTATGTGTCAGGCATGTTGCTTACCATCAGGCACATGTCCTGATCGTCTTCTCGATCGATTGCTATCCCAGCTTAAAAAAGTAGCCTCTTGTCGCTCGGGCATTACTGACATAAATTTATTGTTATTATGAGAAAATTACGGAAACAGAAATTACGCGAGTAAAACCCGGTTTGGTACTAGTAGTCATATACTCGTATATACTATACTTAACCAGGTATTCACAAGTGGTCAACGATCATTCCCATCGAAGCCGCACGATTAGCAGTAATGGATAGCGATCTACAATTACTGGTAATGCAGCCGAGGGCGGAATACCTCCTCAATTGACAATTAACCAACTCAAGTACGAGTAATCATCTTTTGAGATGCACCGGTCTACGTGAGAGACCGTATTGCATGTACTGCAGATTAACAGAAGTAAAAACATGAGGTACCTACCTTTACACATATTAGTCGACGTTTTTCTATACAATAGCATATAGACTCAAACTTAGCCAAGCTTAGCAAAGGCTATGGAAGTCAGATAGCTGATCCTATATATGTGTAATCCCTAATTTATAAGTACCACAGAAATCTATATAATAAGTATACTAATAAGATTCTTACTATACTACTAATAATACTTGTAGTGGTACCTAGGGCTCTTTGCAGAGTTCGGCTGGGGAAGTATCACTCCTTTTCCAGTTAATCTACCGCCAAACAGTAATGTGCTGATATAACTGTGTATCGGTTTTAAGGGCAGTGTTTCCAGAAAAAATATCTCTTCAATTTGTCATGTGTATAGAAATAATTATAATTAATTATATGTATAGAAATAAATCATCTAATATCTCTAGGTGGCATGTGCACTGCTTTGCTAGGTAATGATTTTGACTCTTCATGTTTCAATAGCTGCGTGCACTGTGCTGTCCATGGCATACGTGCTGCTTACCATTAGGCAAATAGATTGCTCCTTCCGTCACTACAAAAAAAAAATACTTAAATGCTCAGTACAGCATCCACCTGTCGCTATAGTACCGTGAAACAAACTTTCAGTTTCATCATCAGCAGTGACATTTATTAACGAAATGAACAGATAGATAAACATAGAACGTGTGGGTTTTAAAAAAGTACAAGGTAAAGCCACACAAATCTCCGTAGGTTTTACACGTTAATAATAATTCAAATCACAAGAAAAGGCAAAGAAGTTTCCAATTCTCCCTTTACCCCACTGAATTAAACTTTTGTTTGGTTTGCCGAAAATACAAAACAAGTATACTCAAAATGTCAAACGGGTGAAGTGTGATAACTTCGGGAAGTCGTTACCTGTGCTTGTGTGTGTAATTTGTGTACATTTATGTATTTTCGTGAACCTGAAAGGTTGTCGCGTATGAACTCTCGACCTCAGATGTTGAAATTCTGGAAGTGATTAAAAATAACAAAGATGTTTTCACATATCGCAGTGAAAACAAAAGTATAAGCAATTTCTTTCGTTTTTATCAATAAAAGAAAATATTACTAACTAGTAAGCCCAGCCCAGCTGTGTAACCCCCCTTTTCCATTATTTTACCGCCATGAAAAGTGTCTTATGTATTGTCTTATGAATAGCAACATAGTTAGATTATAATCTAATTTCAACTCGATCACACATTTATTCATCCTGACTGGATTTAGCAACAAGCGTCTAAACATTTAAATTTAATATTTTTAAATAGTAGAGAGTTGAACATATCCAAATCCTTACCTAGCACTGCACTGCGTTACTCATAGATATAAGACGATTTAGATTTATCTCTTTGATATGTTTATGAAAACATTTCTTTGCACGCCAGAACATAGTAATGTTTGGACATTACTGCTTGACGGTAGCATAACTGGCAAAGGTGTGGTACTTCTTCAGGCGAACTCTGCAAACTACAACATCTAAATATCAACACTTTTGCATTTTTATTGTTTAGGATTCGTCAACTTATGAAGTAAGTTTTTTAAGTCACATCCAGTGTAAATACATCGCGTGCAATAAACTGGTAAGTGAAAGGGACGAGTGAAACGTCTCCCGGTGGATTGATGAATTGCTTCTAATGCGGCCGCGAACTCGTCACCTCTTTACTCTTATTATATTGTTGCTTTTGTTAGAGAACCTCATTTACTAAGTGCTCAGACTTGGAAACGAAACAATGCTTCTGGGAACTGGAGCCGTGAAATATGTGCAGTCATAAAGTTAGCGAGTGGGAGTGCATCGGCAAACGTGGCAGCTTTCCTGAGCTAGAAGTTTACGGTTCATAGAACGAATAGAGTTAGCTAAGGCTGAGCTCAAACAGATACGATTTTTAAACCTCCAACGCTAAACGACAGACGTTATAAGTTATGCATGTCTGTCTGTAACTCTTGTACATTACTGCTGGCGGTGGAATAACTGACAAAGGAGTGATATTTCCCCGGGCGGATTTACCAAGAGTTTTATCGCTAAGTAAACTAGCTCTTTTTTCTATTGGACTGTTGATAAAACAATTCTTATGGTAAACGTTGTATAGATTTGATTCCATTTTCATTTGAAAAATACCTAAACTGTTGAATTATGAATATAATCTGATTGTCGAGAACTAAATCGTTTTCTTCTAAGTAAGCACTCTCCATCGTTGACAGCAACGTCGCTATCGATCATCATAAAACTTTCTCTTATCCTACTTATATAGAATTCTATTATCCCACTTATGTAGAATATGTATGTTTATTTCATTCCATCCATACATTTCATCTACGTCGTCTTTCCTGTCAGTAAAACCTTTTTAAACTTAATAATCCGACCTATTTTAATGGAGCACAGATAAAGGACAGCTAAAGTATGTAAATTAACTTCATAGCTTAATTCACCAAACACGAAAGATTTATAGATTCATAGAACGGACCGTAAACTAAATATATCAAATTGAAGTATTACCGAGTTTACATGAATATCGGCAAATTTCAATTTCAAACGGGACCAATTAGGTCCTGTAAATTGAACCCACAAGTTTAGGGTCTTAAGATGCTCCTGACGTCTGTGGGGCATTTGAGATACTCAATGGTAAATATAGACAAAGGTTTCAAATCAAACGGAAACAAAAAAATACTATGACTAAAATCATTGATATTTTATGACAAACTATGAACTGATGAATCACTAAATGTTGCAACTGTTGGATGAACTGATGAATCACTAAATGTTGCAACTCGGGTCTTCGCTGGCACAGTGCAGGTCAGTGCAGTGCAGGTGCAGGATTCAAAACATTCTTACAACATGCCGGTTTCCTCACGATGTTTTCCTTCACCGTTGAAGCCAGTGGTGACGCCAAATTTGTGCATTTGCTCTTGGTAAAATATTCAGAAGAGCAGGTGGGATTTTAATTTACGATTACGAATCGCCATCGCACTACGCCACCTCATTTCAATAATGATCAAATGATGATACGTGTTTTTACAAGAAGATTAGTGCGTTCTCAGCCTTAAACCAAACAGTAACGAATCCTAAAGTTGTTGAAACAGAGCCCCAGCTCAATAAACGGATTGTCTTAGAGCTCCAGACTCGGCAGTTTGGTCGCTACCACAGACTTGTGTTTGCTAACTTCCTAATATTAGTTTTGAGTTACTGTTCGGCATGTCTAACTAATTTACTTCTTTAGTTTTGGCCTTCTGGCTAATATATATATATATATATATATATAATCTTTATTTCAGACATCAGTCCATAATGCACATGTACATAAAATAAAATTTTACACAGAAAATTTAAAAACAAGAAAAAACAAAAACAAGAAGAATCAAATTATAAACACAACATATAACTTAACTTACGAGCCCAATTGTTAGACTCACTAAATGTCTTTGGATCGGACAATCGGGTTTGTTAGATATAATGTTAAGGATGCTGTTTTGGCTGCCACGTATTCTGCTTAGTAAAGAATGCGCTTTTTTCCTCATGATAGCATGAAAACCATCAGTGTGCGCTTCAGTGAACATTCCTGAAGCACTACAGAAGCGTGGCAGCCCCAACAACATCCTAAACCCATTGTTGTACTGTACTCATGAGCACTGTAAGATTTTTGGAAAATGAAACCCACAGGCTGCTCGAATAGAACGATTGACAAAAGCTCTGAATAGAGAAATTTAACATCGTCCGCACATCGAGCAAACCTACGGGCAATCATGTTACACCTCACTGACAATGCTCTGCGTTCCCTTTCGATGTCCTTATCATCTTTGAGATCATCTGTCACTATGTGACCAAGATATTTAAAACTGCTTACTAATTTTAAAGGGCTCCCGTTTAATAATACGGGAGGAACGAAATTAGGGCAACTGGTCTTAGCTTTGAACATCATTACTTCACTTTTCTTGCTATTATATTGCAAGCCGTGTTCTTCTGCGTATCTCTCGCAACGCTTCAGTAACTTGCGAATACCACTGATCGATGGGCTCAGCAACACCATATCATCAGCGTAGCTGATATTGTTCACGCTAACATCATCTATATGACACCCAACATGGGTGCTGCTGAGCTCAACGAGCAGCTGGTTGACATATAAATTAAAGAGTTTTGGAGAGGTTAAACCACCCTGCCTGACGCCACATTCCAAAATATACTCCTCTGACATATCATTTGCCCATTTAACTACATTTATTTGCTTGCTATACCATGTTTTGAATATATTAATTAGTTCTATTGGCAACTGTATACTATGTAGCTTTTCCCATAGTTTGTCGTAGACCACTAGATCAAAAGCTTTGGACAGGTCTAAAAAGCAAGCATAAACTGAAGTTTTTCTATCGGTGTAGTATTTGACAGTATGCTTGAGAGCCATAATAGCAGTTTCAGTGGATAATCCAGCTTTGAAGCCGAACTGAGCGTCATGTAAGTTTAAGTGGCTTGTGAGGTGTTTTTCAAGCACACTGTCGAATACTTTTGCTATGATTGTGGCTAGTGAGATTGGTCTGTAGTTTGATAAATCTGAAATATCTCCGGTCTTATTTTTCAATATGGGTACTACTATTGTTTTCATTAGCTCCTTGGGCAAATGACTATGACTTAGGCAGAGTGAGAAAAACATGGACAAAATCCTAGATAAATGGGGTCCAGCCCACTCCAAATGTTCGACACTGAGTCCATCATGACCCGGAGATTTTCCTCTCTTCATGTTGTGTATAATTAGTCTTATTTGTTTGCTCGTAAACTTAATGGTGAGGGCCTTATCACCAGACTCTAATTTAGGTGGCTCAGGTTCAGGGGTCACAGATGTACTCAGTGCCGATTGAACCCTAAACTGTTTCATAAATAAGTTTGCAATTTCTTTAGTATTATTTTTGCCTTCTATGCTAACAGGAAGACTAGGCCTTGTATTGAGTTTGTTTGTGGATTTCCAGAACTGTTTAAAATCTTTATTATTATGGTGCGTCGCCAGTATGTCCATTCTAATCTGTTCTTGTTGATTTTGGCACCATTTTAGTTTAGCTTTGAAAGCTTTTCTACTTGAGGACATTTCGTCATAGAACAGACCTGTTTTGGGCTTACCTGCATCTAACCAAGCACGATACATAAGCCTTGCCCTCCTGTGAAGACAAGCGACGTGTTTATTCCAGCCTAACACTTGGGATTTTCTTTTTACATTTTCTTGGGAGGATGATAAAATTGCCGCATCACTAAGTGAAGATATTATGTCATGGTACATTTCATCTAATGCTAACTTGTGTTTAACATTATTACAAAAAGTGTTACTACATTCTCTAAAAACATCTGGAAAATCAATACTTCGCAGCTTTTCATGACAAAGTGAGTAATATTTATCCCTCTGCTCCCTTGTTCGTTCCCCCCATATTATTTTATTTCTATGTATTTGTTTGGTGAGTAATTTTGGTTTAATACCACTAATTTCACACTGTACTATTAATGGAAAATGGTCTGACCAAAATGAACCGTGGTTTACATCTATTGCTTTTATGAGTTGAAATGCTGCTTTTGTAACCAGACAGTGATCCAACCAGCGCTGGGTACCATCAATATCACTTAAATACGTATGTGTCTTAGAATTATACCCTATATGAAGAAAATCAGCACACAACCATTCCTGCTCAGCGCAAAAATCTAACATCTCTTTACAAAATAAAACTTCTGGGTGTGCGTTGAAATCTCCCAACATAAAAGCACACTCAGTGTCATTACTCTCTATTATGGCACTTATAATACCTAAACAGTCTGTAAATTCAGGCAAGTTCTGGTCCGCGTTAGTAGGCATATAAACACTGAAAACTAAAATATTTTTATCGTTTATAGTAATTTTAATAGCACAAACCCTCGGATTATTACACTCGACGACAGATACACAGGGAAATGTAGATTTTTTCCAAAGAAGGGCTACTCCACCGTATGGTCTTCCATGTAAAATACCTTTAGAAGTATCAACAGCAGATTTCCCTGTACTGCTAAAATTATCGTCTATACTATTGAGCCATGTCAAATCATGCGGTAGAAGCCAAGTTTCTTGTAAAGCAATTAAGTCGGCAAGTTTGCAGATACTTCGGACCCCATCAATTGATCGTTTAAGTGATTTGCAATTAAAACTTGCCATATTGCAAACAAATTTTTGCGAATAATCCATAATCTGCTAGCTTAAATTAACTCGAAAAAGGTCTCGCCGAGCTCCTTTCTTCACCGCCTTTTTGCCTAAAGTTTACATAGCGGCGAAAGGAAATCCCGTTGGGCCACAGATTATCATCAAGAAACAATGAAATCTTTTGCTGCGATACAAATAACTTGAAAGAATTATAATTTCTTTCCTTTTTCATATTTATTTTTGCCAGTGTAACTTTCTCCATCGTTTTTCCAAAGATGTAGTCAATAATATCGTCATCTGTGACGTCTTTATGCACATTTGTAATAAACAACGGGATTTTTAAATCTGCCGCTTTAAATTTTCCTTCCGGTTGAATTTCAGCCTTACCAACATGGCCAATAAATTTATTTCGAAGACGTTTCCTTTGCACCAATACCCAATTTTCGTCATTTTCTCCATTTTTCCATTCTCCGTCTTGTACAACTTGCGCCATCGACTGTTTGTTCTGGTTTACTACTGTACTAAAGATGTTTGTTTGGTATCATGGTGTTTCTATGCATACGTATTAAAAGCATGTATTAGTACGCGAAACAAAAACTTTGTAGATAGATATAGATGGATATACTCTTTATTGACACACCAAACAAAATTAAACACAGAAAAAAGAACTATACATTTTACAGTGCGACAATAGGCGACCTTATCGCTGAAAGCGGTCTCTTCCAGGCAACCTTAGGATGGAAAACCCCCTTTTTATCCAACTTTGTACCCCTTTTTACGAAAATTGCGCGGACGGAGGAGTATGAAATCTCCCACACTTATAGTTTAGTTAGAGAAAGGGTGCAAATTGCTAATAATTTATTAATTTGTGCATAATAATACATTAAATCAATAAAAAACATCATACATTATATATAGATAAATATAGATTTTACGTTGGATTTAAAAAACATTTTTTTATCAATGTGGTGCGCGCTGATCGCGAAATACCTTTTATCTATTTACTAAAGGTGACAAGTTATAAAACCGCACAGTACGAGAATAGCTCAAGTTATTCCAGTCCGCACGGGAATAACACGGGCTATGCGAACCGTTACAATCACACGAGTTCATTGAATAAAACACTCTAAGTTAGCGCAGGTCGCAGCCGTAGGCCGACTAATTAATTCCATGCACAGAGATATGTCCCGAGAACAGGGCCGGACTCAGGAGGAGCGAGGGCTTTAAAAACAAATAGTGGACGAACGAACAGGGCGGGTATGAATTTTTATAGTATATATATCCAATCCAGTATACACAAACTAAAATACAGATTGTCTGTGCTGTATATTTACAGTACATAATATAAAAAAGGTGCAACAAAATGTAACAAAAAGTATGTTTCATTCATGATGCTAACATTATAAAAGTTTGCGGGGTTTTAGGTGTGTATTGATACATACATACCTAGTACACCTGAAAGTGGTAATTCAAGTTAAAGTAAATTTAATGTTAGTGGTAATTAATTACGTTTACAAGTAGTTGTGACGCAGCTATGAGGCTTCTAAAGGTTGCTTTGTTTAATCTAGGGGGCCTGACCATGCCGCCTAAGTACATCCCTGTAGGCTAGGAGCTAGGACCTGTAGGCCATGATAGTATATGATAGTACAGGATATGCGCTTGCCTGTATACATGAATATTAAATCGAGTGCAGAGATAAAATGGTAATTCGCGGGCTATGCATACATATTTACCCACGGACTGAATTAGGGGCTAGATACCGTCGGAAGATACTAGATTGGATTATCTCACTAAATGCGTTTACATTTCTGCTACAATAGGATATGATCTGAGAATTAGATTTGAATTTAACCAAGGAATGGGAACTAAAGGGTCTTTCAAATAGAGCGGGTCGATGTTAATAATCTGTAGTGGCCATTTTGTTTTGGCGGCATCTGTCAAATCTGTTTTTTCTTATTCAGTCACTGATGCCAAATCACCATGGCAAGTTACACGGTTGAGCAGCATGTGCAAAGGATAAAACTTTATTATCAAAATGAGTGTATGTAATGTTTATAAACTCTGCGTTAATGGGATTATTCATTACCAGTAGCACACTGCGGGTTCACCCGCGTAGATACATTGGCGCAACAAAATATACATTGGCACTATGTACCTGTAGTTGTGGTAAAACTCTTGACAGAGTCCGCCTGGGGAAGTACCTTATTCTACCGCCAAGCAGTAATGTCGGAACACAGTCATGTGACTGTGTTCCGGTTTGAAGGCAAAGTTTCCAGAGAAATTACAGGACTTAGAGATATTAGATCTTAGATCTCTGGGTGACGAGCGCAGTGAAGTGCTAGGTAATGATTTGGACTCTTCATGGTCCAATAGCTATTGGAACATGAACTGTCACGTCACGTCACTGTGCTGTTATGTGGCAGGCGTGTTGTTTACCATCAGGCACATGTCCTGCACGTCTCATCGCTTTTTATTTAAAAAAAAAACCAGTGCCTATTTGCGCCCCAGGTAGAGCAGAACTATTTTTAAAGGGATTTCTAAATTTAAGGAAAACCCTAGTCGAAAATTAGATCAAAAGTTACAAACTTTTTAGCGAAATTTCAAAACATGATCTTTGAGACACATTCATTACTAAATTCCACATCTTGAAGCATTTTCGTAAAATTTCAGAACTGTAGCTCACAAGAGATCGAAAATATAGCTGGATAAACCCTTACACTTACTAAAACTAAAATAAATGAAGAAAAATGCCTCAAAGCATACGGGCCTTTAAATATATTAAATTAAGAAATTCGTTAAAACTCGACGAAATTAAACACAATTGATTAAAACATCTGCCTCTGAGCGGCCTGTTCCAAATATTTGTTTTTGATTTTTCTTACTCGAGTCAAATACTTCTCCAACTTTTAATTTAAGTCACATCATTACGGCGGTTCACATTCCAAACATAATCGATCGTACTAGAGTCAAAAGTAAGTAAAATTATTAAGAACAGTCAAATTGGTACTCACATAAATATACGGCAATTGTGACGTCAAATAATCTAAAATAATTGGTGGATTTATTTGGTTATTCTGCCTGGAGGAATAACACACACTTTTGCTGGTTATTTTACAGGTAAGTAGTAATGTGCAAATACTGTGTTCAGATTTGAAGGGTAATGTTTTCTGAGAAATTAGAGGGAAAGAGATACATTCATCGGTGTAATCACTGCACTCGTTATCTAGTAATTTGAATATGTCATCATTAAAATGTCAACACCGTGAGATTATAATCTAACTCGTAAGATTACTATATGAAATGTTCACCAATATTTATTTAATAATAATAATAAATATAATTATTTATTATAATCTCACGTTAGGTTAGGTTAGAATGTTATCTGACATCTAACGCTGCTAGATTATAATCTGACAGTTTTTTACAATGTAACGTTGACAGGTATACTCAAATGTGTGTGTGTTTCTTTGCTCGAATGGTCAGTCACTCTATATTTTAGAGCATAATTTGTCTGACCTATATCTACACATAATGGACGTATAAAAAAGTCGGACGTAGTCTCGTTAAAAAAACTGTGTCCATCGAGTCGGCCACATAATAAGCACGGGTGCGCTGCAACATACAGGCCGCCACGCTAAATAATAATCTATGAAACAGCCGTATCAAGATTACGACCTCTTGATTCTCTAAAAGCTAATTGTGTAATCACATCAGTCACCGCAATTTGTATGGGAAGGTAACTTTAAATTTAAGGGTACACCAACAATACCGGTTATTCGCGGTGTGCGGGGAATACCGGCTTTGTCTTTGCGGTATTAGACCATTAATAACATTAACAATGCGGTCCTCGGCGGTAATTGAACGGTCCATCTGTTATCTCGGCTTCCCGTAATGAAATTGTCTGCAAACGTTAATTAATTATGCTCACAGATAACTTTCATAACGATAAAACAGTTTTAATTTGTAGCGTTTCACATATGTTTAGCGTCGTTGTGTTTGAGATGGGAGAGCGGTTCTAGAACTGTAACTGCGTTGTTCTTAAAGTTTTTTGGACACATATTATTTGTAAGGAATCTATAGCAGTTGGTTTTAGGTGACCTCTACTGCTTATCGAACTATGAGCTAGCGTTGGAGGCGGAGAGTCCTACTGAATCATCTTTCTATAGCTTTATAAGGCACTATGTATAAGAGTTTGTAATTTCTGATAACTAACATAATACAATGGATAACTGAGCACTCTCTCTTATGGTAGTGAGCTTCATAATTTTGTCGTCTCTAGACATTTATCGGTCTATGGATAAATTAAATATGCTTAATGTAAGTAGTTCAGTATGTAGCGTAGTTTTCATTGTAGTATTATGAATAAAGAACACTGCCCGTGAAAATAATCTATACTAGACTCAACTCTGAGATTTGGGGTACAAAAATCATTATTGAATGCAAATAACGTAATTAGCGTACAATAAGCGACATGAAAGTTATACAACAAACTACCTATGCATTTTGGGTACTGAATACAGTGTCAAAATTACTGAACACAAATTAATAATTTTGTGTACATTATCCAAATTACTTTACAAAAATAATTAACTTTGGGCACGAAAACTGATAAAAAAATTACTGAATAAAACTAATGAATTTGAGGCACAAAAAGCTATATCAAAATTACTGAACAAAAATAACGCGTGACGGGACACAAAATACAATATCTACCTACTAGGCAATAAGAGAGAACTATTTACTATAACCTAGAAAAAATAAAAAGCCTTGTTTTGCGACTCACTGTACTTTCTCTCTTAAATATTTTAAGAACAGGCTAAGCCTTGGTAGCGTACATTTAAATAGGTAAAACCCCAGTATCGCGCGTCACGTTTCTAAAGAGTCTAATCCAGTACACACGAAACTCGCATGCCATATAAAAAAGTAGAAGATTGTTATTTTTTGCGCTGCTTTCAAATTGTCGCGCTCCGCGTAATCCTCGGGTAGGCATTGCTACAATACATTTCTTAAATTGTCTCCTCGAACTCGCAATAATTTAAAAAAGCGACGCGTGCGACGTTGTTCAGCAACTCTCGTAAAATTCGACCTAGAGAGCTACATCAAGTTTATGGAAAGCAATTTTTGTTCAGTAATTTTGATATCGCTTTTTGTACCCTAAATGCGTTCTGTTTTCCAGTAATTGCATTCTGTACCCCAAATCTCAAAGTTAAGCAATGTGATTTTTTTTTAAATTAAAATTTCATTTGTCTAGAAGTATAGCTTGAACCGTGCAATGGCACTCATAAAATCCTAATAAATATAATTATATTATTCACTGTAGTTGTTGTATTACTTAAAATCACGCTCTATACGTCTTTCATCATGATACATCGGGAAGGGTTCGTTGTTCAAAACAAAACAATCTTGTAACAGCTATGAACCGTCAAAGCAAGGAACCATCAAAATAATTTCCTAAAATCTAGGTCAAGATGTAAACAATGTCGCAGCGAACACTGAAGATTCCGAACTAGAATTAAAACAACGTAAATTAATTGTTTACTCGTCGCTCGAAAGCGGAACAGCACCAAGATTGCATCTGCGAAATGGAAACATTGCGAACCAACTCATTTGAAACAAACTTGCCACATAATTCCCCACTTCTCACAGTACCCTATTCCTAAGAAAACAACGACCATATTGCATTGCCACAAAGACGTTACCCTCCATTTCCGGACCACCACCTCATGATTTCCCACAGGTCTGTGTTTTTAAATCTACCTCAACGTTAAAAAGGTAAAATATTGTACTTGTGAATTTTGAATTGCCGACTTCCCGTTCCCGGCTTTATTTCCCGGCGCAGAGAGGTCATTAGCTGTGGCTCTGTGCGGTTCTAGAAACTTAAGCCAGAGGTGAGGGTTACTGCCTAATCAGACGGGGATAGGGCGGGTCGGCTCTCGGGCATCAGTCTTAAGCCGACGATATCCGCCATTGATGCCGGTAGCCCGTGATTTTGATTTTTGGATGTGTGCGGTAATTTACGTGATTCTCCTTGATGGAGGCAATTTGCGCGTCAAATCAAGCAACAAAACCGAGCGGAATCGCTGTCGCTAACCCGTCACAATATTAGAGAATGGAGCCGAGCGCGATTTGTATGTACCTATAAGCATAACGTGTCATAACGCTGTCTGCGGCAATGACACATTTTATTTCCTTTTTGATTATCTCTGGATCTGGAATTTTAGTGTACCATAAATTCCTTATGGTTACTCGTATAAATGCTGCAATGCAACAATAGTCGTAACTATTTGATTAGATTGGAGTATTCTGATTCAGTTTATTTCAATTTCGTGATCCAATTTCGATACGGATGGAGAATAGGCGTGTTCGTTTTCCTCGGTGCAATGGATGAACTAACTGCTCGGATGGAATCGAATGTGTTTAATTATTTTACATGTCATTAATTGTTAGTATATTCTTAAAAACTAAAAGAAAACTCACTTCGTGCTGTGCACCAACAAGTGCACGGTCTTATTCGTCCCACCATAAGATATTATAAAAAAGTAGAGATACCATAAGGGGTTTAAAAAAATATTTACACATTGTGAATGACGGTTTTATGCGATGGCGGAAAAAGCAACTATTCTTGGTTTTTATCAGAAAACCACAGAAATAGCAACCTCTGTCCATTAGTGTGTTGTAAATAGGTGCTGTATTTCGAGAACAATAATCTGACGAAAATAACGTTATGTTATAATAGGTAAATTTAAACCACCGAAATATACTCACAGCTTCATTTTAAAAGTCTATGTTCAAAGAAATCTATATTTTCTCTCCACAAAACCTACGCCTACACTCGGTGTTTTCGAATCCTTGGAGCAAGAAGGTCCTACAAATGCCTTTTCTTTGAGTATCGGCCATTAACGCAGGCTGCTGCCCTTCTATAAGGGATATGAGGTGATTTATCACAATTATAGGGATTCTGGTTTGCTTTGGAGGCCTATTTTTGAAGTATACGCGTGATATCTTCGGTTCAAACAAACATCGTTCGCATAGTCGATTTTTTTTTCGTAAATATGATTATTTTAATTACACAGTATTATTAATTTACGTTATATTTTCGATTACAGAGATTTATGATCTGGAATATTAAAGATTTGATTCTGAGGCGTGCGAAACACACAACGGCGTGCGTGTGCGTGCGCACATGAGCTTTTAAGAGAACAATGTCCAACAGTAATTTGAACGAGATGATCTCATATCAACAAACTGCAAAGTCAGCATCTGGATTACTGCCCCAAGCTTGACTTGTGAAGGAATCTGCTTCTATTACTAAAAGATGCATCTTGTGCGCTAGCCCAAAGTACGGAAAGCAGTGGAGACGAACTGAAGCCAAACTGCCGTAGATATCACTACAAAAAATATTGTCTTAAATATCGATATCGCTACGTCAAACTCATAACGCTGTTTTGTGACATAACTGTCACTTAATATGACAGTTCGGTTTTTTGTTCGATATTAAGTCACTTAGTTATTTCGCACGAAAAACCATTCGTGCATTTCAAGAGTAGGCCACGGAGCTAGGGGCGAGCTCGAAATATGACCGCGAGTAACTCATTCCGACCACCTTTTGGCTACAATGGAAATATCAAAAGGGATTATTACGGACTTTAATTATGTGCGCGCAAAAATTATGCCCATTGTGCTCGCCGTTACGCAAGAAAAAATGTTATTATTTGCACTTTCGGGCTTCAGCTGTAAATTACCTCATTGTTCAGTTGTTTACACAAAACAATGCTTGAATATTAAAAGTGCAAGCGTTTCATAGCCCATTTCTATTAACATTTTTTTTGATAAGATTAATAACATTTAAGTAATTTAGTTAACAAAACAATTTCAATCCGATTCGTTTAGACATTGTGACGAGATAAACACCGAAGTATGAAAACTTCTGAATTTTTGAAGTACTAGAACTTTAACTAGAATTGTAGGTTAAAAATCAAATTAATGTTTTCAATGTCACCTCACAATACTGTCTTTCACCTTTAAAACCAGAGATGATGACAAACTTGTGGGTACATCTGTACTTGGGAAAACTGCATTTAGAAGTGCAAATCTGAAGCCTCTGAAGTATCAGCTGGAGACTCTGGAATCGATTGAGAGACGTGTCAAAAGGTTCATAGGCAATGACACTCTCGTGCGTAAAAGAGTTCAGTCTTGATCATCGCTGCAAAATTGCTAGCTTATCGGTTTTTTACACTTCGGAGAGTGTGCAACTGATCTGTATGATCTAATACTACTTTGCCCTTTCACGGTAAGCACGCTCCATCGTAGATGGTCGCTTAACATCAGCCGAGACGATGGTCAAGTACGAAACTATTGTAGTAAAAAAAATACCTACAGAATTTTACAAAAATTTAATCAGTGAGTTGAAGAAATCAAGCCAAACATATCAAAGTGTTCCAAAGTAACTTCCAACATATAACATTTCTTCAGCCAGCCCCTTTAACATTTTTTCCTTCCCTTCTCCCCAAACTTCAAACTTCAAGTTTGTTACGAGCCACATCAAAAAAACTTCGGCCAACACTCGTCGCGAATTCTAACAATACCCTTCAGGCTAGAGCCTTTACAATAGATACTTGGATTAGGGATGTATTGGCGTAGTATACTACATGTATCGGGACTTGTCGATAAAACTTATACGTTAAAGTAAAGTAAAGTAAATACTTGTGAAGATGTTATTATTGTCAAATACTCAATTCTGATAAATGAATATTGGCGGACATTTTGAGACACATGAATTTGAATTGAATTGAATTTTAAACCTTCGCGATTTGCAATCAAATTGAAAACATTTATTACATTGATCGCGATTAAGCGCGTGTAACGTTTTTAATACATCGATACGACTTTGTAAATGCTGTGGTTTGTCAAAAACTGTGAAGTAAATTGTGATTTTGACTTTTTCCCATAGGTAAAACTAGGTATTGTGGACAAATAGCCGATATACTATTACAGATTAAGATTTCGAACTTACTTACATGTACTTGTAAATAGATTACTTTATTATACAAGGCCAGAATTTCAACGTAGATCTCTTAGTTGTTGATTAACCAATGAAATTTATAATATTAGAATGATAGGTATCTTTCTATAAATGCAAAGTACCTATGTGTGTAGGTATTGTATTTAAGTAATTAGATTATCTCTAGATCTTTATTAGGCCTTTGGTAATCCAATTACTCTCAGTTGAAATAATTGTGTTAATTATTAAGTAGAAAATAGCTTTATTATTTCAGTTGTAATTGTATTTTCATCTCATTAATAAAGGCGGTTTTGCTTTGTAAAATGCTGTCAACGTTTAACTTCGTTCTTTGTACGAGTACATAATTATCACAGAATGGTATTCTCAAACAAGTTAAACTCTTAAATATACACAATTTGACTCATATTGTAAATATTTAATTAAGCCAACGGGTAACTCACATGTGATATGGTCGCTCCAATACGACTCAAGTTTCGACCGTATTCAGCGGCCTTTTTCAAGGAGAGTGCGCGCGCGTGATCATTTATTGCCCTTGAGTTACAAGTTGACTTTATTAAATATCAAACTAACGTGGTTGTAACGTTAGTTTTAGTATTATACATATTATAATATAACTTCCCGATGCTTCTGTCGTTTACCGTCGTCGTCTTATCGTAACTAATACCGTTGCAATGCGATTGAAACGTTGAGAGATGCTACGAGAAAAACATTATGGCAATTAAGCCCTGAATAATATTTCCTATCCTGGTACAAAGAACTCAAATTATTTCGGTTGTTAGTTTCAGTTAACTGAGCTTGAGAAATTAACATCAGTTGCATTTAAGATAAGCCGCGTTCACGGGAAATGCTGAGAAGTCGATGACTTGTAAACTTGTAAAAAAATTATAACTACTCGTAACATTTATAACTGCGAAAGTTTTAATGATTGGTAGAATGGATAAATAGGTACATGAATTATGGATCTATGAACTTTAATAAGAGGTAGATATAGTTTAAATTAGGCTACATTTTATCGCGGGAAAATTACGGAATTGTGAATATCTAACACGCGTAAAACTGCGGTTATTCATTTTAAAACCAGTGGCTACCTGGGTCACAAAACATAATGTCTTCAGTAATTTTACAGACATAGAGACAAATAAGTATCGATGTTTCGATATTTTCTCATCTCCAAAACCGTTTTGTATCGATGGGTATGTACGTTATGACGAATATCTGGTTATTTTTAACGAGGAAAAGGTCGAGGAGACCTCGCTTTTCTCAGTTGTCACATACAAGTACACTTGCTTAGAATTTACTTATTTTTTTCTTTGATGGACATTCATTACTTACACGAGTGTTTACCTGTGAAGGATTACCTACCTTTTTATTTTAAAAACTCTTTACAAATCGAAATTTTTTTTGTGCACATACAGACCACATAAAGCTATAGGTTAAAAGTGTGGACCTACACAGATACTAACTTTGGGATTAACTTTGAAATTGACTATTGCATGGCTTTTCTTGAGTACAAATATACGCTATATTTTACTAGTTTACTCGTACTATGCGTCATGGTTTTACCATCTTAGTTTCAGTTTCCCTAAGTTTTTTTGCGATGAAAAGTAAGCCCGTGTGCTTTTAGAGGCTATAATCGGAGTACCTGTGCACCCAATTTCAACCCGATTCATTTAAGCGTTTCAACAAGATTGTGTAAAAAACATAAAAAATCCATAGTTTCGAGTACGTAGGCTAGAACAGCTGTTTTTTTCGAATGTTGAGGTTTGGTCACCAAAGACTTTACATATACTACGTATAGAGTTGGCACAAACGCTTTACACCGTAAACACGGGTAGTATCTTTCTTGCCTTGTCGCTCTTGTGAAAGTGTCATAATTTTGTTGCGACACATCACTCTGTTGCCATAGAAAGTACGCACGTCATTTGCTTACGATTGACACAAAGGAACCGTGCCGAATATCTAACTCTATCCGTAATATATGTAAACTCTTTGTTGGACACATTACAAACAAAGAACACAGTAATTTTCGGCAGTAGATTATTAGTAACGGTATGATATTTCATTTCCACTCTGAAAAGAGTTATATTGCCACTTTTTAGCTCAGTTCATGCGTATTGAGTAATCCTGAATGGTTAAAATAAGACTACATTCTCAAATATGTTGCTTATCAGACGTGGCGTTAAAATATGCGTGTAAAACAATGGAGCACGGATGATGTAGAACTGCTACAATTTAAAATTCAGGCGAAAGTCTTGAACTGCGGTATAATTGAGAGAGGTATCTAGTACGAGGCAGAAATAACCAAGTGGCGCCACGCGGAAACTGGCATGACTGATGGCCAGGGTTGTAGGTTTGCCCTCGTAGTGTTGCTACACCTCGCAGTTAAAAGCCTTTTGTGCTTAACAAAACGTGATGTTACTTATGCATTAGCACTCGAGACTGGGTTTCGTACACGCTTCTAAACTTATGCTAGCTACGTGGAATGGACGTGGAAAATGTGTTTTATTATACTTAGTACCTGAAAAGTTGATTTTAGTTCTTTAAAAGAGTAATTAGCTACATAATTTATGATTTTTAAGGTATAAAGATTAGATCTATGTTTGGCCAGAACCCAAAGAATATATTTATATTTTTTAGTTTTAATATAATTTAGTTACTTCGATATAACAGTCAAAACTTTTTAAACTTGTTATAAGTTGAAATGTTATCAAAATAAGATGTTTGTGTATGAAAATATAGAAGCGTAGTGGGAAATAAAAGTTTATTTCTGAGATAAACATAACTACAGGCTCGGAGGATCACAGTCGCGCGACAAATTGCTAGTGAAATTTTCATGTTGTGATAGCGATTTGCTATTTGTATAAAAGTTGCTATAAAATTTGAATAAACCCGTTTCCACCGCGCATTCGTGATACAACCAGAATTGAATGCTGTATCTATATGCAAAGCAAAACCGCGACGGTTCGTGGAATAGTTTGATGTTAAACACTGATGTGGAACCGCCCGCCGCGAGGGCTTTTTACCCGCTCCTTATCTCTCGTTCCCTGAAAGCTGTGACGCAAAGTTATTTACGCGCGAGGCGCCGTCCCTAATCCCCTATTTATTCCCGGAGATGTATCTGAAAATTAGGGATCACGTGGGAGCCTCTCGCTTGGTTAATTTGCGGGCCCGCTGGTACCAGCCACCTCACGACAAGAGATTACACCGTTCCCAGTAACTATAGACTATTCATTAACTCCAGCTCAACCTAAACATCTTATTGTTAAGCTTCTGTTGTTTCTAAGCTATTGTGCCTCCGTCAGTTGTCTGCCCAAGAAGGAAATAGCGTGTTTTCTTTTGAAATATAGTTTTGTGCGAACTTTGAAGGGAACTTTTTCTTGTTTGCATATAAACAGTTGGCAGGCGGAAATCGAACACAATCGTGGGAGTGGATTGTGAAAATCAAATTCTTTTGAATCTTATATTCATAGAAATGCGAATGAACCAGAAAATGATTGTGCCATGAATGACATCGTTGGAGAACTGGCTACTATAGAGAAATCAAAGCCTTACAGCGAGCTATATGTACGTGCGCGTAAAGTTTAGAACAATTACAGTAAGCTAACTCATTAGTTAAGTTTTATTCACTCAAGAGAATACTGAAATTGAATTGATTAATTGTAAGAAACTTTCCTTACCGTTGTGATAAGATATTGGCTAGCATTTAAAACGATAATACAATCATAGGTTTGGTTTCTATTCAAAATATCACTGCCCTGTTAATAGTCGCACAACGAGAGCTTGTGTCCACTTTGAGCGCTCTTAGCAATGCTGTAAGTCTTCAAAGTTGGCCATTATGGCAACCCTTGCTATCCACAACGTAAGAAATATTTTTAATTGGTACAGCAATTTAAGATTTATATCACGTACAATGATCATTCATACATTATCTCTTGTAAATTTTCCAGTCTGTAATTTCGATCGAGTCAATAGATTTTTTCTATAAGTGTAGCTTCATTTCAGAACATCGCATTTCGGTTGCCAAGCACATAACGCGCTCGAGTAGGGCCATTTAGAACTCCCGCCCGATGCTGCCAGTCCCGATGTCCCTAGTTTCAGTAGAAATGGGGAACACATTCATTTGGACGACCGGCGTTTTAAAACACTTTCCGTGTGTTTAGGGCGACGCCGATTTCAGTCACGGGTGATCGCGGAGAACGCACACATATGTAGTTAACGATACTAAATGTGGTAGGGTTGTCACGATTAAAATGATTAAGACACTGTGAAAATGAATGAATCACTTTGTTGATTCTTTATTATCGTTGAATTATGTTTGTATTACTTAATTATAAGGTACTTGTTTTGTCACAATCCGGAGAAATTGCCTTTCAACCATCTTTCCACATTTATTTACCACCTGTCACCTACCATTTCCAAATTGTAGGATATTTCAATGAATGCCATTTAAGTAATTAATATTACAATAACACAAGACACCTAACTCGGCCTTATTTATAAATACAACTTTAAGAGGCAGCGAATAGTGACTTACATTATTTTATAATGATGAGTCTATTCTACAGGAAATCTTTTTCTATACTGCAGGAACTCTATAGTCAAATAAAGAACATAAAGGACACTTGGGGTTTCTCAATGTTCATACGCTGGACGCTGGCAAAATCGTTGTGATAAAACCGAATGAAATCCATAAGAAAAAGAAATACACACTTATAAAATCCAATTCTCTAATACTCTATCAAACGTACTCTTTATTTTGAACGTCCATAATGAGGAGTGACACAATAATGTCTGTAATTTGGTTGTGAATCACTTCAACCACCTCAACTCGAGACGTTACGTACCTAGTCATACATTATGAGGTAATGACTCAGTTCAGGATGACATCTGTTTCCGGCCTTTTGAAAAACTCCAGGTTAATATAATAATGTTTATTGCTTGAGTTAAATGCACCTTAAACTCAAATTCAGTGCATCTGTTGGGAGCCACGATACAATGCGACACTTTACACACAGATATGCAAACACCACACACCCATCCTCACACACGCACACATATATACACATGCACAGACACGTCAAACTTATAACAAACTATCATTTTTACGTCAGAGGTAAATATAAACAAAAGGACATTTTTGTAAAACGCAAATATACCTTAGAATCTTAGATAGATAGCCATTATCTGTATTCGATCGATCGATTCCCAGCTTTAAGTCCATCTACGTATTAGGTACAGCGCTATCCATCAGAGACGTGACAAGAAACCCACTTGACGCCTTTACAACGAACCTTTGAAGGAAGGACTTTCAATTCACAATGTGGATTTGGAATCCTCTCTCAGACGTGTCCAGATTACTATCTCGAAGACGGATTATACTAATTCTGGCTGCTCGTTAATTACGTGCTTACATTTGGCTAAATTACATTATTCGCAGTTCTCTGGGTTTAAGTAGGTATTTTCTCAAGCATAGAACTGCTGTATTAATTGCCTAAGAACGAACTCAGCCACTATTAAATTGAAATGTATGCGTAAAATACGCTGTTTTTGAGTTTAGCTAGTATGAAGAGGGGTTTTAACGGGCAGATCTTTTATTTACAAAACTAGATACCAGTCGGAGGCTTGTCCAGCATGCTGGTGGTTTTATCACACTGAATAGGAATGCTTGAATACGTTGAGCCAAATAAACGCTAGGATTTTGGTCACACGACATGGCTCACATCGATCAAGCGAACGTCGAAAAGGATTGTGAAAACGAGATGATCTTCGGGTCTCCACCTGCACAATGTTTCAACACAATGATAAATCCACCTGAAAAGATTCTGCGAACATGACGTTTTCCTTACAATATTTTCCTTCAATGTTAAAGCCAGAGTGATGACAAACTTGCTCCCCTTTTTTTTTTTTAGTCACGAGACGATCAGGACCTGTTCCTGATGGTAAGCAACATGCCTGCCACATAACAACACAGTGATACGCAGCTATTGGAACATGAAGAGTCCAAATCATTACCTAGCACTGCACTGCGCTCATCACCCAGAGATCTAAGATGTTATATCTCTAAGCCCTGTAATTTCTCTGGAAACATTGCCCTTCAAAGCGGAACACAGTAATGTTTTCACATTACTGTTTGGCGGTAGAATAACTGGCAAAGGTGTGGTACTTCCCCAGGCGGACTCTGCTAGCAGTCCTACCACTACAAAAATCTCCCTGCACTTGGGAAAATGCTCAAAGGTGCAGGCGCGTTGCGAACCTACTACTACACGACTGTGAATTGAACGAACGCTAAGCCACCGTGGCTATGAGATGTATCTGGACACGCTAAAATGAAACTAAAATAATCCGTTTGTTCATTCAGTCCACGGAACGCCAATAAAAGTTGAAGGAACCTCAATCCTCTCAGGACTTACCTCACTTACAGCGCGACGGACACTCGCGACAAAGGCCCTCCGAGGGTACGTATACCTCTCCAAGGGTCCACAGGGGTAAGCAGAAACACGAATACAAAACCGTGTTGCAGAACTTACTAGTTACTACTCGGCCAGTGCGTAAATTTTGACTCATCATATGAAATAGCGGCCCTTCCCGAACTTGTGTCAAAATTAATACGGTTCGGTTATTCCAATTTCTGCAGTGTTTGATGCAGTTGCAGACCTTTTTGGTAACTTTTATTTTCAGAGGTCTTCGAACTAGATATATTATACTTTTCATTAGAAATACCTGCCTTAAGCCTTTTTATACCAACGCATTTAACATCGCGGGTCTATTGCACTGTGCGGCTTGCCATTTTGTAGTGGTAGGACTCTGCAGAGTCCGCCTGGGGAAGTACCACACGTTCAACAGCTATTCTACCGCTATAAAGTAGTGTGCAAACATAACTGTGTTCCAGTTTGAAGGGAAATGTTTCCAGAGAATTACAGGGCATAGAGATAAATTATCTTATATATTTGGGTCTTAGCGCCGTGCAGTGCAAGGTAATGATTGGGACACTTCATGTCCCAACAGCTACGTATCTCTGAGCTGTTATGAGCGGCAGCCGAATCAGAATCAGAATATTTTATTGCGTAAACTGTGTACAAAGATGTTATACAAAATAGATATACTCAGAAACAACAGTCTTACCCTTTGCGGGCATGCAAAAATAAAGCCTCTTTTATGAGGTTACAAAAAAACAATTTAAATTAAGCATTAATTAATCTAATGAATACAATAATTATACCTATAATATTACAATAAAGTTATTTTACCCTGTCTAGAATCTAAACAAAAATAAAAAACAGGGAATTTAGGATTAACTTATGTAATAAAAAAGCAAAAGAAAAAAGCTTATTTATCAGAAAATCGAGTCGCTTAACATCAGGCAGATATCTTGTTATGCACACTTACTATACCAAAAATACAGAAAAAAAACTAAAGCACTCCGCGGTTTTCCCCATGCTATTCCCGTTATATTCCCGTGATAAAATGGCCTATGTCCTATTCCAGACTACAATCTAACTGTGCTCCAAACCCAGACGTTTCGGCGTGATTGAGCAACAATCATCCAAACGTTTGCTCGTATAAAATTAGTTAAACTAAGAATAAAAAAAAAGTGTGGCACTCGGAGACTGCCGCGGTAAAGCTATTGCATTTTGCATGCATTTTTATCAACATAAGCAATAGGGATGTTAACAATTTTTCGGAATTGCTTTTATTTTGAAGAGTGACATTTGTTTACCATAAAAATATCACGGGAAATCCGTTAAGTTAGCAACACTGCTAAGAGCATTTAGTCTGTAAAACTGATACAAATAAGATTCAAAATCGAATGACCGAGTGGGGAGGACGGCGTTACGATCTTCCATCCCTCTTTCTTGTGAACATAAGAAAGAGATGCACGATCACGGAAATCCGTTAAGTTGGCAACACTGCTAAGAGCATTTAGTCTGTAAAACTGATACAAATAAGATTCAAAACCGAATGACCGAGTGGGGAGGACGGCGTTACGATCTTCCATCCCTCTTTCTTGTGAACATAAGAAAGAGATGCACGATCACTAAAATTCGGTCCCCAGGCCCGCGATAAAAGCTATGCAATAGCTTATAAACTAAGTTTGGTTTTGCTTGCCGTCTAGGTACCTAATACTCGTAGCTCACGAAGGAAACTAAGTACGTTCACCGTCGATGGATTCATGAAGGTAAATAATAGGTACAAATTTCAAGTCTGCGTATCCCAGTGTACCTTCACCATTATACTTGGTTATTTTACTCTGTAAACATTCTCCATTCGTTGATAGGAACTGCACGTTTGCTTTATCTCCCTTTAGGTATCGTCTTAGTGAAACGGGGCGAACGAACTTATTTAAAGATCTGAACCCTTTTTCGAGGACCTCTTTTAGGAATTGACGCTTTTATTTACGCCCAAGACTCAGTCTTATGCCTGGATTACACGGGTTGAGTTATTGGAGCTAGTGCTGGTAAGCCAACAATTTAGTAACTCGCTTCGTGGAGACACGACTCACTTTATTTAATTTCGACGAGAAAGAAATCTGGTAAGCCGACTTCTTGAGTTTGTTGAGTTATTTTGTCTAACACGTGCAAAATTCTCAATTTAGAGATAAAACAGCTACGATCAATATTTTTAAAGAATCGCTTCAAAATGGTTGTTAATTGTAAATGTACAAAATCATGGTTCATTCTAGACAAAAAGTGATGTAACAAAAAATAACAAAACATGTGTGTGATAATTGTTGTAATTTGTTTTTACAAAGCTTGTTATGTGGTATGGCAAAATATCAAATTTGGGATACCTTTTTCATAGAATGAAACACCAACCTGTTACATAAGGTATGGGGAAATAAAAATTAATACACCTTGATAAATATAATATAATCTTGATAAATAAATAAAGAAACAAATCGTATTGTAGTTTAGAACGAAGTTTATGAAGTTTGCTATTCCATAGAATTGATTTACAAATCACTCTATGTTCTTGTTCTATTCGATAGTTTGATGAAATTGAATTGAACACTGTGGCAAAACAACTTGAATTATTACGTTAGTTCTAATTACTATTATTGTTTGAAATGATTGTTTTACCTGATAATTCGATAAAGCTGAATGAAATGTGTATGGCAATGAGTCTTGAATTATTACATCGGGTTTGTAAGGTTTATATCGTTATACTATCCGATTTTAGAGCTCGAAGGAACAGTCAAACGGCTTTACTTATTATATCGGCTCATGTCGATTGAAAATGTATCTGTATTAGTATCTACCCATTTAACAAGTTAAAGCTCTTGCTAGAGGAAGCGCGATAGTTAGCTTGTTATTCCAGTGGCAGAAACTATTCTCATGTAACTCCTCCGTCGGTTCGTACAACTTCCGGAATGAACATTGAGAATTAAGCCAGCAATAAAAGATCTCCGGCGATTCTAATAATATTATTGCAACAGAGGGTGTTATTGTCCCTACATAATAATAATAATAACGTGGTCATCCAGCCCTATTAGACATCAACCGCAATTAACGCAACTGTTTGCTTTTGTAAACTGTTCTTTATAGTTATGTTATAAGTTCAGGGTGTTTGAAATGCCCCTTTAAGGTTCTCATTTCGTTGATCATCTGTCGCAATATAATGTTGAAGTTTGGCCTTTATTTTATTATTAAAACATATGAAAACTTTATTTGATTAATGTATATAGTCTTCGTTTTGCATCACATAGACGACTATTATATGTTTATACTTCGTGAATGTTGTAATATTTTATGATGCTTTTGAAGAGTTACTCTACACTAAAATACTCTTATGCGAAGATTCCCTTAAATCATTCAGTAACTTGTTACACTAGATTTTAACACACCAGGTTTATTGTTAATTGTGTATCCTATTCTTTTGTGTATCAATAGAGTGTATCTATCTAGATACACTCTATTGTAATGCAATGTACACTCTAATGTTATCAACATAACTTATCTAAGTTAACAATACACAGTCTTCATTTAAATTACAATGTTTTTTTAACTTGTTACACATTCAGTAATTCTTGTTACAATTAGATTTTAACACACCAGGTTTATTGTTAATTGTGTATCCTATTCTTTTGTAAGGTTGATTAATGGAGTATCAATCTAGATACATTTAAGATCTTATTGTAATGTACACTCTAATGTTATCAACATAACTTATCTAAGTTAACAATACACAGTCTTCATTTAAATTACAACTCGTAAATTACAATCAGGAAGTTATTTCTAAATTTATTTTTTGTTATTTTACTTCTGTGCAACACAAAAGCAAACATAACGTTTAAGACTGGCATCTAAACAGAGGCGAGTTTTTTGAAGTAGCGCAGTCATTACCAGCCGTTTTGTTTTGCATTCACAAACGTTTGGTTCCCGAATTCGGGCCGGCAGTGAGACAGCAAATTACTTT
Organism: Ectropis grisescens; assembly: GCA_017562165.1. NCBI lineage: Eukaryota > Metazoa > Arthropoda > Insecta > Lepidoptera > Geometridae > Ectropis > Ectropis grisescens. The sequence goes on from CM029770.1 coordinate 25,947,167, forward strand.
TAAGCGGAAATTCCGCGGGCTCACTCCTGTAATGGCCGTTCGGTGGCCCCGCCGCAAACAAACCGACGCCAACTAAAAGTTTTAAGTTGAGAACTTTGACTCGGACAGAAATTGCGTAATACTGAAACCTAGCGTCGCCCAGTATTGCCAACACTGATGAGAGATACTGCAAACAGGCTTTGAAAAGCTAACTGTGGTCTAGGTGACAAGTCGTGAGTGATTCGGTGTTTTCCAGACAAAGCTATTCGCAGTAAGTAATTTGTAAGTAAGGAGGTAAGATGGCACTAAAACGTAGAATGGTATTGGTAGATACCCATAGTGGTAGAGTTACTTTTAATATAAAATGATAAACACTGAACTGGTTAACTCAGTTTTGTACAACAACCATTTTTTTACTGTAACAAAAATATGGCCTGAGATACTTCGGGATTGATATAAGTGAATGAATGTTCATTAAGATTAGAGGTTTTACTAAGAAACAAATAAAATCAATGTATCATAAATTAACTAAAGAAAACGTTGTCACAAAAGCGTAAACGTAAATGTTTTAAGAACGTAAAAACCGTAGATCTACAGTGGGACCCGTTTCCAGTGAGTCCTATGTCTGACGGCCGACGATCTACGCCACTGGTGGCGGTTTCCGAACGCTTAATTTCCGACGCCTGTTTCGCTAATGACCCATCAATAACTCTTTGTGTTCGACGCCAAATGGAAAGAGGCAGGATGCGTGGAACCATCTGGAAAATTCAGCCTGAAATGCCTAACTACAGAGCGTTAACAGCGTGAGTGCTTTTTCACAACAAAACCTAATGTTTTTGTGTTAGAGAGAACGAGTGTGGAAGAATGTCCTCATTCACTATGTCACTCTTTTTACAAACATGAATGGACGCATGGATGGATGATGGATATGTATGATAAATAAATTGTGATATTTCATTTAGTTTAACGATTATTGAAATAAACAATTTCTTAAAGCGTGTTCTACAAAAAAATGACAAATGACACACTAAAAAATGACACACTCTATAAAAAATGACACAGTAAAATTTTCTTTTCTTTTTGTACTTGCTTTGCCTTCACCTGATCTTAATGCGGTTTTCGAAAGAGCGCCCTTTCTCTCTCTCTCGACTTGAAGAGACCTATAAAATTTGCATCATTAAAATCCCTAGGTGGACTCTGCAAAGAGTTCGCTCTGATAGGGGATCAGAATAAAAATTGATATCATTTCGTATGAGTTCATATTGATATAATTTCTGATATTCAGGAACCGGTAAGTGTTCTATATAGGTGTCCTAGATAATTCCATTACCCTGAGTTAGGTCCGCGCACCGCGCGCTAACTCGGTGAAGTTCGCTCTTGCGCTAAGCTGTGCGATAACTATTATTGCCGCAGAATACCTAATACCCTAATACCTAGCACTTCTGAGCGAAGTTGCACTTGGCTATAAGTGGGATGATATTATAGCTTTTAAGCTTTCGTGATTTGAACTAATATTGAAAACATTACAAAGGACTGAATCGTGATCTGAATTAGTATTTAACTAGCAGTGTTTCGCGGTTTTACCCGCGTTTTCCCGTTCCCGATATTTTCCCGAAATATATACATATGTGTTTTTCCAGACTACAAATTAATTGTATTCCAAATTTCAGCCCAATCCGTTGATACGTTATGACGTGATTGAGCAACAAACATCCATACATTGACATTTATAATTTAAAAGGATAGGAGTAACGTCCCGATGTTTCGGTCGCGTTGCAATGTGGTCACGAGGAGACTGAAGAAATTGCGGATCATCTCATAGAGAAGTGAGAAGGCGTCCGTCTACTTGGTCTTCGAAATAGGGTTGTCACAACGACACGCACAGCACTAACACTAACATATTGTAGACCACAATTAAGCCCTGTGTAATGTTTTTAATATAAGAGAATAGAATGAGTGTGACACTTGAATTAAGAAAAGTTATTTACAAGAAGCTACTGGAATTATAAAATAAAATGAGTGCTTTAAAAGTACCCAAGTCGAGTCGTCTCTACTTAGTTTTAGTTGAATTATGTATGTCCTAGCTCGCAAGCAGTATTTTATCGACTAGTCAACAAATACGTTCTTAACTCGATGCTAGTTGACGAATATGTTCATAACCCGATGATTCTCGAAGAATATGTTCATAACCCGATGTTTCTCGACGAGTATATTTATTTTAACCCGATGTTACCCGAAACAGTAAATACGCGGGTCGCTGCTAGTCAATATTTTAAAGTAATACACATTCATTCAGTTCAAACTTTAAGTTTGAGCAAACATTCAAATTATCACATTCCGAACTTTAATTTGATAATGGTAGACCTCTCGTCTGATGTTTTGCATCCCTGTATTTTGTCCCGAATTATACGCATTTGTATAATTACGACTAGGTATTATAAAGGTCAGTATAAACAAGAGAAAATCATATATTAAACCGGATTGCGGTCGCGTGAAACGATTATGACACTACATTTTGCGACGGTCCCCTTTCCCGTTCCATATCACACTGAGCGCGATGAAAATGTAATTAATCCGCGGAAAATATGCGATTGCGGGCCCCCGGGGCTTAGCCGGGAGTTACGGAACGAGTGCGCTTTTGCAGTGGTTGGAATGGAAAATGTATCTATATAATTAGTAATTACGTGAAGTAAAAACGTTGTACCCATTTTACGAAAATTGGGTAGACGGAGGTGGGTGAAATATTGCACAGTTATAGTATAAATAGAGAATGAGTTCCAAAAACTAATTTAAACAATATTTAAAAAGCATTATGATCACCTTAATTAATTAAAAAAACATTACACACACTACCATGTAATTGACACTAGCGCATAACTAACTACTCTTTCGTTTGTAAAGTCTGTGGTAAAATTGAAAATAGATTCGATTAGAAAAGGTCGAATTTCGAACACTTGACTATCACTAGTAAACTTTGAGGAAATAATAGTCTATATAGAATAGTAGTATAGAATATCAATCACTTTGATTAGAAATTCGTGATACATATAAAAAACAATCGGTATTTTTGGGCGTTACCTACGTACTTCTTATAAAAGTAGACATACTCATCTTATTAGGGAATCTTTACTAAAATTTTAAACACGAAAGTGTGTGACATTGAACGTATGGATGTCTATTACTCTTTCACGCAAAAACTACTGAAAGGATTTCGATGGAATTTGGTATACAGGGAGATGATAGTCTGGACTACTGCCACTTTTATCCCCGTTAAATGTCATTGCGGACGAAAGACAAGAATTCAATGACGCATGTTAAAATACGCGGTATAAATGACATTGTATATCTACAGATATAGAGCAGTAAATCTTCTCTCTCCTATTTAGATAATGATCGCCAATTCGCGGACACGAACCGCCGCGCCCGCAATACCGGAATGTACCGAAAGGGGATGATTGCATAAATCAGGGCACAGTTTTATCAAATTTTGGCTGTCATTACTTCATTACAGCTTTTCCCTCACTTGCAAAAATTTTAAATTGGCTTATTTTAGATAAATAATTGTTTGTTAATGTTTTCTGGACGGATTGTCGAGAACTGAACAAAATACGACTGAAATAAAGTGATTTGGAAAAGTCTAATCCGATTGTATCGCCACAGGAGTGAACATAAATAGACGACCATTAAAAAGAGATGTTATGGGAAACAATGGAAATGTATAAAGTATTTAAAATGAAGAGATTGGAGTGTTTTACAGTCTAGGCATACTTTACGTACATACATTTGCTTGAAGATTACGTGAGCGAAAATTTTTACAAATTTTCGAGTCTACCCGAATCAACATGGAGGCTCCGTTATGTCTCAAAGATACATAATAGAGTTTAAGTTATTAGACCTCTATCTATGAAGAACTCTCAGTATTTTCACAATTGAACATGTCCAATTTAGTCATAATGAATGGCTTCAACGGAGGAAACTAGCATGTATGTACCAATAAATCGCGGTTTTCCGTCTACCCGCACTGGGTGTGATAGACCCAGTTTTAATTGGCTCTCTGTTCTGTGAGAGAAGGCTCTGAATCCCAACAGTGGGAGCATTTAGTGAGCTGCTTTAGTCCGGTTTTGTATATTGTGGAGTTTTTTGGCTCACGTGAGAATGATCGTTTGAAATAGGGCGGATAGATACACATAAGTATTTTGTTGTTTTTACACAGATAGCGAAGTGCAGAGTCGACAAACAAACAATAGGCCAGTACTTACGTATTTATCCACTAAATCCTCTCTATCGTAATGAAACTAGCGATAACGTAAGCGTAAACAAGTGATACACGCGGCAGTTACCATAATGGAAGGGGTACGACAAAGTGGGGTGAGCAAACCGTGTCATCACTGAGGTCTTGTGGCGAAATAGTTGTACTACGATACTAAACTATGAATTTATTATTGTCATATACGATAGTAGCTCCGATTATCAGCACTCAAATTGATGGTGTTAAGTCTCCACGCTCAGTTATTCCGTCCTCTGAGTGGAGTAAACATACTATTAGTTATTCTATGCAGTAAATTGCTTTGAGCGACACCGTGAAGTCCGCACACTGACTCTCATATAAAATGCAATCAATTTTGTCTGTGCAATTTAAATGGTAGGTCACTATCGTATTTGTTTATAAATATGCACGACAGAGTAATAATATCATCCATATTTGTTTACTACGGTTACTCTGTGGATGAGCTTTAGATATTGACCAGTTACGTACACTATGTTCACGGGTAAACCGACGAATTTAGGCTATTATCGGTTGTTTAACGGATGTATTTTGGAGAGTGTGCAGCTAATCTGCATGATTCTAATACTACCTACTACTACCATGAATAAATATTATCTTGTTATTTTTTCTATCAAGTTGTATGTGGTTTCAAAAAGCGACATCGTTTCATAGTTGACGTTCCAAAGACTCAAAAGAGGAAGTTTGACTCCGCTTTTGTGATAAGAACCTTAAGGCTGTGGGATGTGTAGCCTGAGTGGGTTCCTTTTCGTAATAAGATCGTCTAGGCTAAATAATGCAATGTAATGTATGTAATGCAATGTATGTCGGTTTCTTCTAGATAAGCACGCTTCATCGTAGCCTGCATTGTCGCGAGGCGAGATGGCGGTCTAGCGCAAACCTGTTATTAAATAAAATGACACAATCTTCAAAGTGAATGATTGGTAAATGCAAGTTCATTCAATTAACAATTGAGAAAGTTTTGTGTCAACGAACGCCACATTCAGGATATTCGATGAAAGTAAAAACCTGTCGAAACAGTTGTCAATTGCACCACAGGAGGCGTTGTTTTATTCTGTTAAATTTGTTAAGCATACAAAGTTTTCACTTTTCACCCATCTGTGGTGAACCACAGAACTTTCTTAGAGCCTCTCATTGTTCACATGATCGCACACTACTCATATCTATTTATGGGTAATAGGTATATATAAAAGAATGTCCTGTTAGTTACACCATGTGTAATTCAAGAACGGTTGGACCAAAATTTATATTTTTTGTGTTTTTGGATTATCGTTATTCGGAATAGGATAATAAGCATAAAAATGAAATTCATCAATAAAAAACAATGAGTCTAAACGTCAGTCTAGCTGTCAAAATTCAATTCCGTAAATTTACTGCCGGCTAATTGCTTAAAAATGCAAAAATTCATGACTATGTTGTGACTCGTATTTTATCTCGGGAAATAACGACATCGGGGATCTACTATCGCTGATCGATATTTGATGTTCGCTGCTAGTTCGTACAATTTTTTTTACTTTACCCACGTAATTCCTCAAATTCCACTCAATGTTCCCGCGCTGAAACCCCTATGTACTATATAGTATGTGTTCTAAATTTCAACCTGATCCATTCAAGGTTACTGGACTAGAGTTACATCAAAACATTCACATTGTTAACGCTAGTAGCGTTTCTATAAAAATAAACTGAAAATTAACTGCCTTATTTCAATCCTTTACCCAAAGCTTAGGCTAAAAATTCTAAAATGTTTCTACTAAAGTCAAATTGGTCTACATATTTTGGATATTTGTGAAATAAAATGGAGTCAAAAGTGCGAAAACTGAGTTAAAGAATACGGTGATAAGTCCCGACAAAACAAGCTCAGTTTATCAACAAAAACAATTTCAATAATATACGAGTAGGTTATATTGATCAGAGTGTGGAAAGCCTCAGAAAACGGTATACACTTCTGACACGGACGTATAAAAAATATCGGACGGAGTTTCGCTAAAACAAAAACTGTGTCCATCGAGTCGGCCACATAATATGCACGTGTTTGCTGTCACATATAGGCTGAGACGCACACATCAGGGGGTCCTTACACGCGCGACTTGTGTATATGTGTGCGTGTCAACCTATCAATGACCTGATAACGCACACGTGCAAATATGACCGACTCTAGTGACACAGTTTTTTGTTTTAGCGAGACTACGTCCGACTTTTTTAAACGTCCATGACTTCTAAATAACACGAAAGTTACAAATTTTAGCTATATTATTTGACCAAGTGCACAAATAAGTTGGTTAGCGAGATTAATCTAAGTTCGCTTATTGTTCTTGAATATTTTAGGAGAGATCGCATTTAGCACAATGGGATGGAAGTAAGGCGGAAGTCGCCGGGCTCCTGTGATATAAGATGATGTGCTCAAATTAATCTGATTTGATATTCTCAGTGATATATATGAACGACGGACGATCGATCGAACGAATCCATTTTAATTATATCGTCTAATTTACCTATAATTTAATTCAGTACATATTCGCTTTAAAAAGGATCAATTTTTAACCGATACTATATAAAAAAGCAATGAACGTTTAGTTCCTCAAATCGCGTCAAAATATGCTTAGCGCATGATGGTAGTGGAAGAGTCAAAATCAATGCATAATATAATCAATACTCTCATCATCCAGACATATAAAATAACTGATCAGTCTAGCCCAGAAAACAGTAAGTACCAATTGTATTGATGCTTGCCGGCAGAATAACAGGCAAAAGTGTTGTCCTCCCCAAGTGGACTCTGCAAAGAGTTTCCTACACTACCACTATAATTAGATTAATTATTGTGTCGTATATGGTGTTTTTAACCCCCGACCAAAAAAAGGGGTGTTATAAGTTTGACGTCGATGTCTGTCTGTCTGTCTGTCTGTCTGTCTGTCTGTCTGTGTGTGTGTCTGTCTGTGGCACCGTAGAGCTCAAACGGATGGGCTTTCGATGCGGTTTTTTTTTTGAAAGTTAATTACCGTGCGGGTGTTCTTAGCTATGTTTGGTTAATATCGATTCAAAATGGCCGCCTCCACAAAATGGCGGATAAAATATTTCTTCACAACCTACCTCAATATGGGTATCAAATGAAAGGGCTTAACTAGTATACTATACACTATAACACATTTCAAATCCAAGATGGCCGCCACCACAAAATGACGAATTATATATTTTTTTTCGCTACTACCTCAATATGGGTATGAAATGAAAGGGCTTGATTAGTAGAATACTTTTCACTATGACAAATTACAAATCCAAGATGGCCGATATCACAAAATGGCGAATTACATTTCTTTTTTCACAGGTCCCTTAATATGGGTATCAAATGAAAGGGCTTGACTAGTAGAATGTTGTACAGATAACAAATCTTAGGTAGTCAGGGGTTAGTCAAAATTTTTAATTTTGTTCTTGTTTTATATAAAATGTATGATATATACATGACGGTAAGTAAAACGAACCCCTACTAACCCGTAACAGTAAAGTACCACTTATTGAATAAAAGGCTTATGCCCTTAAGTCCGGAGTCAAGTGACAACCGGAAATATAAAAAATTAACCTATTCACATGTAGTGTTGCTAGTGCAAACTTAATTAAATATAGATTTAATGTGAATAAGACTAACACGATCGATTATAAAGTGGACTGTAGAAAATATTATGTTCTGTACTGAACACCACTTATCTATTTGAAGATGAAGAATATCGGAGTTCTCTTTCTACACTTTAATTTTCTAATAAAAATATAAGACTGTTATTCAGTTGTTATTACATCAACTCTTGTTAAGGAACGAAAATATTTACTTATAAACAATTAGCGAACGTAACTCAGAAATTGATCTAAATTTCTATTACAATCACTAACTTTGATGAAGTACCTACTAGTCGCTATGCTTGGATACAAAGTCAAAGATGAAAGTCGCTTCGTAAGAAATGAAGTAGAAAATAATTACTTGTAAGACGTATTACAAAGCTTCAAGGGATTAATTGTTTTTGTGAACGAAATATAACAATGTGTTTGCAGACAATGAATGATTATACCGTCTGAGTATTTTTGCGATTGCTTGCGATATTGTTGGAGATTTCGTACTCACCTGGACGTAAGGTCGGGAGGGACAAACACGTACAATCATAAAAACAAAGACTGACTACACATTAGCAAATACAAATAATTTATTTATACCAAACATGATATAACAATGACACACCAAATATTGTAAAGGTGGCATTTGGTGTGATGGTGTCTACTTGTTCTTGCCGGTTTTGGCGCAGCAAAAATATCAGTATACCTCTACAATAACAGTGCGTAGTTTAACATATTATGTATATAATATATCCAACATAGTATGTTTGTGTTCTACAACGTATCCACCGTAAAATTTGTATTCCTAACGAGGAATGTTAATTAAAACTATCAATGTTTTATTTGACTGGCCTCGTGGCTTAGTGGGTAGTAACTCTGCCTGCGAAGCCGAAGGTCGTGGGTTCGATTCCCACCCAGCGCAAATATTTGTGTGATGAATTCATATGTTTGCACTGTGTCTGGGTGTTTCTATTTATAATAAGTATGTATTTAAAACTATGTATGTATTATATCAGCTACCTGGCCACCATAGTACATGCTTTGCTTAGTTTGGGGGTCAGATGGTGTTGTGTGTGAATTGTCCACCAATATTTATTTATTTATTTAATGTTTAAGTCTATGTATGTGTTTATGTCCTTATTTGGCTAAAATATATAAAATAATAAAATAAATTATAAAACCACAGATTTATAACTTACCTTTACTTAAAAATTTTCTTAACCCAATTTTGGTCTTGTTGAGTTCTGTTAAACCGACTTCAAACAAGGAGTTTTCTCAATTCGACCGTATATATGTTTTTACGTTACAAATGTAAAAGATTTCTATAGCAATTTGAATTTGGTCAAACATTTATCAGTTTGTCGGGGTCATTTTCGTCCAGCCAAATCACACCCTCACAGGGGCAGTAGCAGTAGCAGTGGGAATATTTAGTGAGCAGCTTATGATTACGCAAACATCTGTAAACTTTTTGATTCCCGTTAGCATTGGTATACGGTGGTTTATCGTCACCAAACACAAAAAGCAAATTCTCATAACAAACGCTTTCAACTTTAAATTTTCTCTTTTTTCCTAATTCACTTTTATGTTTCCTAATTTCCCAATTACTCATCGCGCCCTGACAGTCGTTTTATGACGAGCGTTTGACAAACGCGGGTAGTTCGCGTAATTCATTGCGTCGCGGTCGCGCGCATTTGTCGCGGTCGCGCGACGCCGCGATAAGGACACTGCGCCCGGAAGTAAAGACACGCCATTTGTCGTCAGTTCCGGGAATCGAGGGTACACAAGAAATGGGGACAACAGGAATATTTTCTAGACACGCACTTCGTATGTACATACTGAGGTGAGTTATTGTAAGATGCAGGTCGCATGATGGAAGCTTTGTTTGCGTGCTACCTGTGTAGGTTTGAAATGCTGAAGTTTTGCTTGTGAGAGAATATATTATTTTATCACGCATATAAGAACTGATATTTTTATTTGAGTACTGGTGCCCGCCCCTACTTTGTTCGATTTGAACAACTAATCTATATTACCTACCCTATGTTACTCGGCTTAGGTAGAATTCTAATGGTGAAAGAATTTTTGAAATCAGTTCAGTAGTTTTTGACTTTGTTCATTATAAACACACAAAAATGTACACATAAAAATATTTATAATTTTAATTTAGATATTACTTCAGTTTACTAACTTTAAGATATTACGTTAGATATAGGTATTTTGAAAAATATACCCCAAGAAAAATCTATCCATGTAGGCTTCTGAAATCATGAAGACTTTTCATTCAACACTAAACCGACTAACAAACATACTTCAATGTAACTTATCAATGCAATGATAGTTGCTGCCAGCTTAAAGGCGGCATACAAACCTGTGTGTTCATTCAGGTTACGTATTAATTACATATTTAGTTTGTCTATTTGTCTTACTAGTACATACACTGGGAGAATATGAAATTCCATAGATTAAGCACCCTTGATCGCGCATGAAAAGAATCTGCTTTAATTCATAAGTCACCAGCGGGGGCGCAGGACGAGGTAAAAAATCGCGCTGTGATAAGCCGAATATCCATGTCACGGTGTACTACTTTCTAACAACGATTGGACAAAACGAGATAGAGTTATGCAAACTTTTTTAAAACTCTAAGGGTTCAGCGGTAGGTTAGATGTGCAATTATCCTTATAAAACACGACGGAGTGGGTATCGTACGATCAGTCAAATGGGTAATTGTCTTTGATGAAATTCAGATCTGGATCTGATAGGGTGGAAGTTTTTTAAACTACTAAGTGCCGTCTCTAGAGACAACCATATTACTAAACCCCAAAAACTAAAACCAATCTACACATAGAATATCAAAGAACTACCGTACACACGTTAAAGTACGCCATTCAATTCTGGTTCTAACACAGCTATTAATTGGGCCAACTCTGAGCGAAAGTTCCGTGAATGTGGGATACGCTTGTTGCCTGGAGACTTCCGCATTGTGAAGGCGGCTTGTTGTTCAAATTCATAAACATTTCCCGGCTCCGGCGGTAAACCTCGTCAATATGTTTAAAATGTTAATTGAGGATTGGATGGTTCGTGTCTTTTGTGGAGAATTACTTCTGTAGAAGGTGTTCTTGGTAGGATTTTGAGACTTAAATTTGCCTTATATGTACATATGTCTATTTAAGGGAACTAGTTAGTTATACAAAACATAAGATAGCTATTTCAGACATAAGGTACTCGTAGTTCGCAAATAAAGGAGTGATCTATAGAGCTGTGTCACTTTGTAATTTTTCGTAAGCAAATTGTTCATATTATAGTACCGGTATTCTAAAAACATCATAAGAATACTATGCATCTTATAGGGATATAAATCTTTTATCATGTTTTTATCAATAATTTGACGCATGGACTTAACATGATAACTCCGCGTTCAGTCATTTTATCACCTAATGTAATGTCAAATGACGCAACACTTCATGAAAACAGATGACTGATTATTCGGCGATTGTTTAAATAAAAGTATTTAAATTCCGATTAAAAAAGTAGAGGCTGGAGAGCCAAAATGCTTTAACGATCTATTTTGGATCTTATCAACTATCTAAGACATTAAAGACTATATTTATTGAACCGCTTCAAAGGATGGCCAGACCACAATCAGCGTGACACAAGATTTTTAAATACATATAACACAGCAGTCTATCTACCATATTATGTAAGTTTCTGTTTAAGATTTTAACACGCACTTCCTCCAATACGTAGACATAAAAAATTATAAGACAAATTAACATTTAAATAATTTCATCTTCTATTTCTAATATTAACGAGCTAAATACGTTAAAACCCCATTTAACTTCAAAACTTGACACATACTAAATACATTTAACAAAGCATAATTTACTATCTAACTAGAAAATATGACGACGAAATCTACAGAATCTTACGATCTTATAATCTGATATAATTAATGAGCTTTAAGCACGTCTACGTAATTCATTCTCAAAGAAAATGTACGCAGGGCTGATTATATCGTCAAATTTCTCTTTGAAAAACGCTTCGACACCAATTCTAAGGTTAAGCCTTCGTTAATGGGCTAATAGGCATCAGAATACGATGCGATGTGAAAACATTGGGAAAAGTTTTTTGCATAAGTAACGGTTATAAGCTTTTTAACCCCCGACCAAAAAGGGGTGTTATAAGAAAAGTTTTTGCGGTTTTTTTATTTGAAAGTTAATATCCGTGCGGATGTTCTTAGCTATAAGTAACGGTTATAAGCTATTTTAATGTCCGTTTGGGATATGGTAAGAGATATATTTGTGGGGCAATAGATGCTTACTTAGTGGTAAGTGTTCTAATTAACAAAATTAAATTTAACCTAAGGCATTTAGTGTGAATAATTGTTTACTGGACAGACTTTTTAAACAAAATTAATGTAATTATATATACATAACATAACGTACATAATTAGACGGTGTAGATATAATGATCGAAAGCAAACCTTTAAGAAAAATCTCTACAAAAGAAAATATTACTAGTTTTTAAGCATAACATTTATTACAGTAACATATATTTTATAATTTAAATAACGTAACGTAAACATTATTACTTTATTTAAAAAGTGTTAGCTCAACTAACGCAAACATTAACATTAATATGATAAACTGGAAATTATTCTTTGACACCCTTAATCCCGCCCTGTATGATTCGAGTTTAGCAAAAATAGTCGTTATGATTGTTTGTTTAAGGTGTATCCGTTATTTATACGCAGTTTAAAGCTTGTAATCGGATAGAGGCAGTAAATCGGGTGAACCGACACGTGTTAGCTTGTACAAACTTTGTTCACACGATTTGGCTCATTATGTATGCATCTAAACAATTATCTCGTCCGTTTGTTTATATTAATTGCCTGTATAATGTTCCTGGTACGTTATAATGCGGCGTTTCAGACTCGGTAATTTCTCGAATGCATAGTAATAATGTTCACTACGGCGTAGTGTTGAAATATTATATTATTTTAGTTAAAATACTGAAATAATCCTATTTTATTATTATCATAAAGAGCGAGTGTTGTCTTTACCCAAAAAAAAAGTAATTTGTAAAGATACGCTTTTACGTTAGCGTATTTTTTCATATTTTATTTATAATTACTGATCAGTAACTCTATCTGTGTTTTAATTTAATGGCGGCACCAAATCGCCACTCTGTTATATAGCTTAAGCAGCCCACTATTTGTTCCCACAGCTGGGAACCGAGGCTTTCTCTCACAAGTTCATAATTCACACGACTATGTAGGCATGCCAGATTTTGTATAGTAAAGGAAAATTATTTTGAAGGGTACAATAATCTTCAGTATTATTGGATCTGTTTGAAACGCCTTGTGTTGTAAAAGTTCAATAATATAACACAAAGCCTCAGAGTAACAACAATATAGTCATCTGGAAATCCAGCTGGCTTTCCTAGCAATGAAAATTGTACCAAATGTCTCATATTGAGCTGACGCGGCGAAACTTACTTATACGGATATATAGCTACACAGCTACACAGCGACACGGCTAGCTAGCCTTGTCAAGAACTGTAATGTGAAACTACAGTGGAATCTTAAAGTTAATCAATATACGAAGCGCCATTTCATAACAAGATTTCGTAGAATTAATTAGAAAACATATGGTTTACTTGGTTCTGTTGGTTGGATCAAATAATTCCACTAATATTAAAAGTGAGTTTGAATGTTTGATGTTGGTAGATGTTTATTATTCTTTAAAACAAATCTTACTAGGGAGGGGATTTGGATGAAATTTGGTGCACAGTTAGAGAATATAAAAGTAATTTTAATTTGGAAAGCTACCACATCTATATCAATCATTGCCTTCAAAATAAATTGAATTCTACGTACTTAGTATTACTTCATTAAAAATATTAAAATAAATTATATGTGGACGAAGCAACTTACTTACTTTTTTTTAAATAAAGAGTGACGAGACGAGCTGGATATGTGCCAGATGGTAAGCAACATGCCTGCCACATTACAGCACAGTGTCACGCAGCTATTGGAACATCGTTTGGAGTTCAAATCATTACCTAGCACTGCACTGCGCTCGTCGCCCAGAGATCTAAGATGTTATAGCTCTAAGCCCTGTAATTTATCTGAAAACATTGCCCTTCAAGCCGGAACACAGTAATGTTTGCACATTACTGCTGGGCGGTAGAAAAACTGGCAAAGGTGTGGTACTTCCCCAGGCGGACTCCGTCAAGAGTCCTACCACAACAAAATTGAAACTTCGCCCACACAGAATTGAATTTATTCAGATTTTAGCACCAATTTATGAATAGTAGTCGATTAGAGACATAGCGGTTGCAACGGCTATAGGTTGCGGTTGCAACCGTCATCGCTTGCCACCGCACCTGCCGCAACAATTAAACTGTACCAGAGAGTTCGATTGCAAATGATTATTAATGCGACTTGGGTTGTACGTTCCGAGTTGAGAACTATCGGAGTAATGCCGGAACTTGTACGGACCGGGAATTCGATGGCTGTCTTCTGGGAAACATGCATAACAGAGACTATAGTTGCAAGTCCGTTTCAGCCATTTGTTGCCTGTGAATTTGCAAACGGCGATTCCAAAACGCAAATATTAATGTCTTGTTCTATGTTTCATTTTGTTAGAAAAACGCCAAATTGAAACATTGGCGCTACTTTTGTTTTTAAATGTTTTCTAATACTCATTAAATGATTCCTTTGATATAAGTATATTTTCATTCATTTACCTGTTGTTTCGATAGTCCTAATAATACATTATTCAACATAATGTTTAACCCACGGGAATTATCTATACGACAGCAGAGGGGCGCCGCGGACCGACTCCATTTTGTTCCAAATATAATGATTGAATAATTTCGATAGATTTAGTCGATTACAAGTACAATTTAGTCGAGCATAGGGCGGCTCCGATCAGACAGGTTGATTAATCGATCTGTCGTCGGCGAGAGATCGGCACCCGACTTAATTGAAAAGTCAACATCTCGATGCAAACGATCGATTACTACACATGCATCTAATTTATCACAAACCTACCCTCGTATTTGTTACGCCGCTCGGTAAAATGTTAACATGTTGTCGGTGTTTTAATTAAAACTATCTCGGAATGTCTTTCGATATATTTTAATTATGCGCCTACGTATCGGCGTTAGGCAATTATTAATATAGCCTACAATTGCTCAGCTTCCAGTACATTCAAATACGGACTGCAATTTGCAAATAGCCGCATAAGCCCTAAATACGATTATGGCTAATGGAAGGAACGCAATCACAATTAATGAAATTATTGCGAGTTATATTACATCCGCCAGTTCTGGTTCGATATTGCTATTCCACGTGTGTTTGCCGCGGCGTTAGGCGCTAATTGCACTGTTAAGCGCGTTTCGTTTTAAAAATGCATTGCATCTGAAATTTTGTCGCTTTGTTTCGCTACAATGGCTGCAAATGTTATTCTTAAATGCTAAACGGCGCAATGCACAAGTGACCGCCACCGCCGCCATTTTGTGCAAATAATTCAGCAAGATTCGCGCGAAATGGCCGACACTTCCGCCCGCCGGAGGAGAGCTGCGCTATCCTTATTTTAATATTAAAACACGGCTATTATCTCAGTGTACAACATCAAAGTGTTCTTTTTAAGATATTATTGTAGTCTTTGTTCTGGGATTAGTTTCTCTGTTTTAGTACGCATAGATTACACGCGCGTGCATGAGTCGAGTAATAAAGGGGTTCTTTATGTGGCACGAACGAAACGGAACGGAGTTCCGTAAGCGACGCCGACGAACGTCGAGCGCACGCCGGGAACAATACGCGCTGACCGGCACTCCCCACCTTCCTTTCCCCGCCAAATAACTTCACTGAATTCGCGGCCAAATGCACTGCCCATTTCCTGGCCGGACAACACAGACAAAAGCTCTATTTCAATGCGAATTTCAACCGCGTTCCATCGACGAAGCCACCAATCGAATCGCCGACATTACGCTAAGTATCGAGCCAACGAGTCGATTAATTTCTCAGTGTCGGTATTCACCGCGGTTACGAAACGCAACGAGGAAGCGATCGTGAAGTCGGGACTATTAAAAACTCATTTATCTAGGGAATCGTTCCATCGCCGTAATGTATCGAACATCAAATCAACGCGTTTTATTATCATTTTCCGAATACGATCACTCAGAACTCTTGAAAGCGACATAAAAACCTTATTATTAAATCATCGCATATGCATCGGACGGATTATTCAAAAAAGATTGTGATTGAATTAATCGTGAAGCAAATAGTTTATGGGCGAATTAAAAAGGCATCGGTGGCGATAAAGCATCGCCGTGGGAACGGTTAAGCCGCTGCGAACACATAAATCCAGTTCTGGGCCGCGATAAAGAGCCTTATAAAAGTTGCATTTATTATCTGTGGCATCGGTTACGAGCGTCCAAATGTCGCAATATAAGGAACGTAGTGTCTCTTCGACGAAAGAACATTATTTTGATTTATCGATGGAACATCTATTCGGTCTATTCGCTTGTTGTGCATTTGTCACCCGTTAAAAGCATCGACGAATAGGAAAGTCCCGATTTGAATTTGGAACGAGTGTTGTGATAACGTAATTAGACGTTCCGATTTACGAGCGGCCGATTCGACTAAATAATTCGACGGCTATCCGATAATTTATTGGAGTCCGTAAAATAGACTTCATTTTAAAACGCCATAATGTCGGATGGGCGATTTGAGATTCAGTTAATTGAGCAACGATGGAAAGGAATAATTATTTAAAAAGGGAAAGCGTATATGGCTTCAAACCTTTGTATTTTAGATCAAGGAGATGATTTCAGAACGAAAAATATGAATGGACCAACCCGGAATTCAAACCGTGAGCTTTTAAAGCATGTTTCGAGTGCTTTCAGATATGCTCTACGTATGTGCATTAGTATGGTTAGTGGTTCAGTTACTAGAGTTTTGTGGCTTTTACGATAACTCAAATTTCGGTCGGTAGTAGAAAACATATATACACATACACACACATATAGAGGTTAACTGCCATAAGGCCCGTTAAAAAAATGAATTATTACAAAACAAACTTAAACTACTGCAAACATAACACAGGACTTTTCACGATCTAAATTACTATGTAATTACCTCGACGTTTCCGTCGCTGCGATCACGAGAAGTTTTTCATTCAATAGTTCAAATCGCGAAAGATTAAAAATTAAACTTATTAACTAACTTATCTAACATGTTAATTATTAAAAACTAAATATTAAATAAAATAAAAATGATTATGCTCCGTTGTATATCTACGAACATAGGTATGTTAAGACAATCTAAAAGCATATTTCATATTTATTTATTTATAAAAGATAATTTTACACGTCAATTAAAAAAAATTGGTTGCCTGTAAAGTCGGTATACGGGCGAAAGTTTTACGTGACAACGACTTTGAGTGGTAAAATAATTTTACGGAAGTGACGCGTGCCTTTAACTTTTTATGTCTGTCTCTCTCGCTCTTAGGCGGGCTAACCATGCCCGAGTGGAAGGGACGCTTGCCTCTCACTCGCTCTCGTTGTGAGCGCATAACGTGAGCGGAGCGTAACGCAGTTTCTTGAAGTGTCACCCGGCAAACCAATTTATAAGACGTTGTCACGTCAAAAATCAATGAAATACATTACTGTACTTATCATATAAAACATTGTCATAAATTAATCATCATCATCATCATCATCATCTGCAGCCTGCAGACGTCCACTGCTGGACATAGGCCTCCCCCAATGATTTCCACAATGACCGATCTTGTGCCGCCTCCATCCACCGACTTCCCGCGACCGAGACAATATCATCGGTCCATCGTGTGGGGGGCCGTCCTACGCTGCGTCTGCCGGTTCGTGGTCGCCATTCGAGAACCTTTACTCCCAGCGGTTATCGGTTCTGCGAGCTATATGGCCTGCCCATTGCCACTTCAACTTGCTAATTTTAAGAGCTATGTCGGTGACCTTCGTTCTTCTGCGGATTTCCTCGTTTCGGATTTTGTCACGCAGTGAAATTCCGAGCATAGCTCTCTCCATTGCCCGTTGCGCAACTTTGAGCTTGCATATCATGCCAATAGTTAGCGACCACGTCTCAGTACCATATGTCATCACTGGCAACACACACTGATTATAGACTTTCGTCTTGAGGGTTTGTGGTATTTCTGACGAGAAGATGTGACGCAATTTCCCAAACGCTGCCCATCCGAGTTGGATTCGTCGGCTGACCTCCTTGTCAAAGTTTGACCTGCCTAATTGGATCATCTGACCCAAATACACATAATGGTCTACAACTTCGATACTGTCGTTTCCAACATGGACCGGTACGGGTGCAACATGGGCATTTGACATGATTTTTGTCTTACCCATGTTCATTTTAGCCCTACCTGTTGGGAGACAGCATTGAGGTCTCTGAGCATTGAGCCAAGGTCATCTAGCGATTCAGCCATAATGACTATATCGTCGGCAAATCGAAGGTGAGTGATGTATTTGCCATTAATGTTGATACCATATCCGTTCCAGTTTAAAAGCTTAAAGATATCCTCCAATGCAGAGGTGAACAGTTTCGGAGAGATAACGTCTCCTGTCTCACCCCTTTTGCATTTGGATCGGATTTGTGCTTTGGTCCTGAAGACGGATAGACATGGTGGCTTTGTTGTATAAACACTTCAACACTTCGATATACCTATAGTCGATTTGGCACCGCTGTAACGACCGTAACACTGCCCAGGTCTCGACTGAATCGAAGGCTTTCTCGTAGTCCACAAACGCTAGACAGAGCGGCCGATTATACTCCTCCGTCTTCTGTATAATCTGCCGAAGCGTGTGGATGTGGTCTACGGTACTAAACCCTTTCCGGAACCCGGCTTGTTCGGGAGGTTGAAAGTCGTCAAGCCTACGAGCGAGACGATTTGTTACTACTCTCGAAAACAGCTTATAGACGTGGCTCAGCAGCGCAATGGGCCTGTAGTTCTTCAGGAGGGTATTGTCACCCTTCTTAAAGAACAGCACCACCACACTTTTGCTCCACGCCTCTGGCGTTGTACTCTCAAGGATGACGGAATTAAATAACTTCTGAAGGACTTTAAGTACTGGTGTTCCACCCGCTTTCAGAAGTTCTGTCGTGATTCCGTCTTCCCCCGGTGCCTTGTTGTTCTTAAGCTGTTTGAGAGCCGCTCGTATCTCGTACAGACTTACGTCCGGAATGTCTTCTGTGTAGTGTCGGGTCAGACGGGCTCTAGCATCACTAATGCTAGGAGTAGGGCTCTGCGACGAGGTGTACAGCTCTCCATAGAACTTCTCGAGCTCTCTCAAAATCTCTGGCTTAGATGAGACAATTCCGGCACTATCAGTTTTCAGCTTTGTCAACTGGCTTTGTCCAATTGACAGATCTCTTGCGAATACTTTGGAGCCCTTATTTTTTTGTATCGCATTTTTAATACAGTTTGTATTAAAACTACGCAAATCGTATCGAATCGATTTGGAGATCTGTCTATTAAGCGAGCCATATTATGACATGTCCACTGAAGATTGCAGTCTCATGTCATTCCGTTCTGCCATGAGTTTGAGAGTATGCTCAGATAATTTCTGAGTTCTATCTTTGCGGCGTGTCTTCAGAAATTTAGACCCAACCGCATGAATAGTTTCCACCAGCCCATAAATTAATAAATAATAGTAAAATAATCAAAATAAATAAAACATTATGTAATAGTCTAAGTATTAGAGTTTTAGTGTCATTACAACTCAAAAATAACCATAAAAACAATAAAAAAAAAATAAATCAAAAAATCCAGAAGCAATAAATTAGAAAACCTTGGGAGCATATTCGTCTATTCTATAAAAAGCTTTTTCATCAACCATCTTTTTGCCCTCAACTTAAAACAATTACGTGAAGGCGCGTCCCTGACACTGAGCATTACGGAACGGTAGTATTCGGAGGAAGTTCTATTACGAACAGAGTCGACTGGAGTAGGTGGTAACGAACTGTGAAGTAGGTTAGTTACACCCTGGTTCTGTTTGCACTGAGTCACTGAATAGTTTAATAGGTGGCGTACTTCATACAGCCGCCATGCCAGGTACGGTTACAAGCCACTGTTAAAATATACGTTTTTACAAACAGAAAATAGAATAAAAAATAATAATAAATAGAATAATTATCAATGTCTCTATGTATTTCTAAGCACTAGTGCGTAGAAGCCTCAATTTTTTTTTTATAAAGTGTGACGAGACGATCAGGACATGTGCCTGATGGTAAGCAACATGCCTGACACATAACAGCACAGTGACACGCAGCTATTGGAACATGAAGAGTCCAAATCATTACCTAGCACTGTTACTATTAAACAATTACTAGCTTATCGGTTTTTTTATCGGAGAGTGTACAACTGATCTGCATGATCTACCTACCACATTGCCCCGTTTTTAACCTCCGACCAAAAAAGGGGTGTTATAAGTTTGACGTTGATATCTGTCTATCTCTCTGTATGTGTGTCTGTCTGTGGTACCGTAGAGCTCAAACGGACGGGTCGATTTCGATGCGGTTTTTTTAAATTGAAGGTTAATATTCGTGCGGATGTTCTTGGCTATGTTTAGCTAATATCAATTCAAGATGGCCGCCTCCACAAAATGGCGGACAAAATATTTCTTCACAACCTACCTCAGTATGGGTATCAAATGAAAGAAGTTGACTAGTAGAATACATTACACTATAACAAATTTCAAATCCAAGATGGCTGCCACCACAGAATGACGAATTATATTCTTTTTTTCACTACTACCTCAGTATGGGTATCAAACGAAAGGGCTTGACTAGTAGAATACTTTGCAATATAACAAATTTAAAATCCGAGATGGCCGCTACCACAAAATACATTTCTTTTTTCACAACCACCTTTATATAGGTATCAAATGAAAGGGCTTGACTAGTAGAATGTTGTACATTACAAATCCGAAGTAGTCGGGGGTAAATCAAAATATTGTTCTTGTCTATTGGACTTCTAGTATCTCGAAAAAGCGACATCGTTTCATGATTGATGTTCCAAAGACACGAACGAAGAGGTTTGACTCTACTATTAGGTAGAGAGAATAAAGTACATGCTTGTGACTTTGTCATATACATATTCTAACAGCTAATAATTTAATATATGGATGTTTGGACTACTGAATGGATTTGGATAATAATTGGTGGCTTATAATCTGGGATAGCACCGAAGCTACTTTTCAACGTGAGAATATTACAGATTGAGAAAATTACACATTGAAACGTCCGGCTTTGCCCGATCTAGCTATTAATATTTTGGACTTTAGCATACCAATTACATTTTTAGGTCACTGATAAATAGGTGCTCCAGATACGCTGATTGGACAATTTATTTATTTGTCGATGCAGTGATTGAAACTGATTGATGTCTTTTTAGTAATAGGCTTCAGCAAAACATTTATAAAATGTGTGATGTCTGTGAAATGTCGTCTTTTTGCAGTCTACCTGAGGCTGTACCACACACTATACCTCCTATTTTAGTAAGATAGAGTAGGAGGAGAAATTATACAAATATTACCGGGTTGGCTTACAAAAATAATTCGAATCGTATATTATCTACAATTCTACATATTTAAAACGAGCAACTCCCCGCGGTTTTACCTGCGTAACTCCTTATTATTATTTCGCGATAATAAGAATCTAATGCCTATGCTATTTCAGGCCATAGTATGTGATCCAAATTTCAACTCGGTCCGTTCAGGCGTTCTGAAAGCCTCTAATAGATAGAGTAGGAGGAGAAATTATTTAAATATTACCGAGTTGGCATACCAAAACAATTCGAATCTCTACCTAATCTACCTAATTTAAAACGAACAACTGCCCGCGGTTTTACCCGCGTAATTCCTAATTATTTTTTCGCGATAAAAAGGAGCTAATGCCTATGCTATTTCAGGCCATAAACTGTATAACTGTGTTTAAAATTTCACCTCAATTTGTTCAGCCGTAATAAGTGATTGAGCGACAAACATCCCAATTATGACATCTATACTTCCTACGTTCCTAATATTAATCTTATATAGGTAAATGTTTGGATGTTTGTTGCTCAATCACGTTGTAACGTATCAACGGATCGGGCTGAAATTTGGAACACAAATAGATTATAGTCTGGAAGAACACTTTTATCCCGGGAAAATAAGAGGAACGGGAACTATGCGCGTAAAACCGCGGGGCGTTGCTAATATTTTATGCTATATTCAAGCCTATTCGATACAGAGCTCATCTAAATAAATTCGCTAAATCATAAATATGTAGGATACGCGTGGTATAAACAAACAGTGGTCCGGAATTAGGTCATTAGGCACGTTCGCTGATTGTCGTCGGCGGGATACATTCGTCAGGCTTCCCGCCGCCGCCGCCGCGCCGATCCGAAAACAACCCAGAGGCCGCATGCTTTCAAAGTATATGTAGGCATCGATATAAAACAACAGATGTGACAGACAGAACCAAACTTTACTTCAGGCGCACGGAATTATGTTATAGTTGGGAAGAGTGAACTCACTCTTTCTGTTCTAGTCGGTTGCAGGAAGCGGTGAACGCCGGACGTTTTTGCCTATCACTATTCGTTTTCAACAACCAAAATAAGTAGAACAACTACATACCTCGCCGCTAGCGATTCTGGGGGTCAAGTAGATTGGTTATGTGTAAGCCACTTAAGACTTAAGATATACACCCAGGGACACAGTTTATTACTAATTTCAAGGTGCAGGACACATCCATTGGTTTATATCATCGTAAAATTGTAAGGATTAAAATTAGACAAACATTACAAAAACCGTCAGATTATAATCTAACTACGCTACATTATAAACTGACCTAACTTACTGTAAGATTTGAATCCCACGCGTTATATTTTAAACTACTAAAATTGTTTTCACCGTGATTGCAATTGTACGGTGACAAATGCACTTTTTTTAAGTGAATATTTTTTAGCTGCTTTGAAATCTTTTTGGCATGGGGAAAATCTTGTGAGTTCGCATCAGCGACATGCCTAATTGCAGTATCAGTACCTGTACAGTGTACAGATGATGTATTGTGCCACATTAATACTGTTCACTGAATACTAAAATTCTAAGTTATATTTTTTTGTGATATCACATAAATTTTTTTATGACGATGATGATAATATTAGTAGGATTTCTAGTAACAAGACGAGCAAGACATACGCTTAATGGTAAGATATATGCCTGCCCATAACAGTAAGGTGCTACGCAACTATTTGAGCGTGAAAAGTTTACAAATTAATTAATTTATACAATTAAATAAATAAATAAACATTGGTGGACAATTCACACACAACACCATCTGACCCCAAACTAAGCAAAGCTTGTGTGATGGCAGCCAGATAGCTGATATAATACTTATATAGTTTTAAATACATACTTATTATACATAGAAACACCCAGACACAGTGCAAACATTTGAATTAATCACACAAATATTTGCACTGGGCGGGGATCGAACCCACGACCTCGGCTTTGCAGGCAGAGCTACTACCAACTAAGCCACTAGGTCAGTCATTTGATATATGATAAATAAATAATTGATCCAATAATTTCTAATCTTATGCAGAATCCATATTGAAATTCGAAAATCTGATTTACTCATATATGAACATTTCAATGAATAATATTGCTATTACACTTTCGCGATTTGAACACATAATGTACCTAAACACTTCACAGAACTTAACGCTGCCGAAACGTCGAGGTAATTAAATTATAGTTTTGCTCGTAATTAAGTCCTGTGAAGTGTTATTATACGAGTACATTCAATAAATAAAACTTCAAGTACTACGGTACTTAATACATTGGTAACAACTTACAAGAAGCTGCTTAGATATTCAAACATATTTGTTAATATGTAACATCAGCCATGCATTAATGAAGGAAGTGACTAAAATATTTTAAAGTTTAATAAAATATTTTGAACTGTTTCTAAAATTATCAGATCCTAATTTGCATTAAAGATGTTATCAATGATACGTGTTATAAATAAGAAAGTAATTAACAGACAAATGTTAAATTACTTGTAATTAATTTGAAATACCAGCTATGAAAATTAAATCTACAAAGTCACATAACACGAAAAAAATATTAAGACAGAGGTCCCGTACGAAATTGCATTTTAAAATAGTAGAGAAAGCATCGTTATTTGAATTTGAAATGATATTGCTTTGCCTTTTTTACAGCTGGAGAGACTTTGTTCCAAAGTACAATACTTATGCAGTAAGTATTGCTAAGTTTCACAATAGTAAAAAGTGAAATTTAGATGTTTTGAAAACTGTCATATAAATAACAAAAAAAAAAGAAAATTGAACTTAAGTAATGTCAACAAAACACGTGTCCCCATGTCCACAATATTATGTTGACTCGAAAAACCCTACTCCCGGTGTAAAATTTCCTAGAACGCTGGCTGCATTGTCGCACTGAATCTATCTTACCCTTACCTATCTTACCCTTAGAAATGTAAGAGAAGAGAAAAGAGCGAGAGTAAAAATGTTTTTTCTTGATTTCAGAAGTACATTTATTTTTACTGATTTTGGCCAAATGCTTTTTAGAGTTATCTAATATATATGTAACTCTAGTAGAGTAGAAGACCGTTTATTAAAAAAAAACATGCGCAGAAAATACAGAGCTTCAGAGTAGGTCATTCTATATCTAATAAAGTTCAGGATTAAATAAAGTACTTCGTGAGCCTCGCCGAGCAATCGTGTCCGAAACCCATTTGTAAAAAGCATTGGCAGCGTTCCTTCGCCCTATAATATTTCTACCCGGCATCGCTAAAATGTATTACACATTTCAGTAAAAACAAACACCAATCATGATGACTTGACGACCGAATGATCGATGTTAAACGAGCCAAACGAAACAGGAAGAGAGTCGTGTTTCATCTTTCTTTTAATTATCGCACGGAACCCCACAAAATAGAAACATTCTGGCACCCTCCCTTCGCGTGTCAAACGTGGACCTTTTTATTTCGAAACGTTATAAAAAAGTTGAAACGTCACGCGAACGTCGAAGGTTTTATTAAGTGGTGAAGTTAAATCATAACACAAACAATTTTTTTTTTTAAATAAAGAGTGACGAGACGATCAGGACATGTGCCTGATGGTAAGCAACATGCCTGACACATAACAGCACAGTGACACGCAGCTATTGGAACATGAAGAGTCCAAATCATTACCTAGCACTGCACTGCGCTCGTCACCCAGAGATCTAAGATCTTATATCTCTAAGCCCTGTAATTTCTCTGGAAACATTGCCCTTCAAACCGGAACACAGTAGTCGGTTCAGAAAGAAAATGCCTAGAGATTTCAGTGTAGGCTTCGTAGGAAAATGGTAATAAGGTGCTGTCGATCCAAATAAGTGTTATAAGTATGAAAATAAGGTTTCATCTTAGGATATTACCTGCTAGACACGCTATACTGCTTTTATGGCTGAATGAAAAGCTTAATGTTTGACTATAGCTTGTTTATAACATACACAGCCTACTAACCTGTTCTCATTGCTGGAACTTCTCTCAGAAAGAGCAAGTCAAGGCCAGAACTCGCCATACTGGTCAAGTGCATGTTTGCGGATGACATATAATGTTCTCAAAATACTTATGTTATTCTTGGAATAAAGTTTCCTCATGATGTTTTCTGTTTCACTTATGATCCATTCTAACACTTCTGCCGTTTGATCACAAAGTTCTACTTACTTTAATAAGTACATAATTTAAAATGTTTTAAACATTTTTTTTTTCTCACATATGATTATCTAGTCTCTTGAAATCGTAATCTTGTAATACAAGATTACGATTTCAAGGAAGCGAGTATAGTATAATAAATATGTATTTATTTACAATAATTTCCTTCAATTACATTTCGTAGAAAAGTAACAAAACGTTAAATATCGCTGTATAAAACTAAATTGTGTACAAAGCTCTTAAACACGTCCAAATTAGCAAAGTTTAAATTTCCTCGAGCTACGAAAACATGTTAGATTTTTTTTCTCAGTTTAAAAGTCTGCATTTTGCTAAATGAAAAGCTTAACCTATTTAGCTGTATTGTCGAGTTAAATTTGCGTGCACAAGCATGCATTAAATTTGTATAAATAATGTACGTTAATCACAAAATGTTAGACATTTTGCACGATGCTATTAATAACTTTCTAAGCCTTTAAAAATATTATAATTTCGTTACATAACTCACTCATACATAATGCGGGTAAAAACGTGTTATATTCAAATTTTTTGAGGTTTTCTGTTTGAACTTACATAATTATTATGCAAGTAGGGTAAAGCTGTAGATTACTTTTAATGTTAATGTAACAGCTAACTAATTAAAACGTTAATAACTTTTTCGGAATTATAGGTTTTCCAGACAAAAAAAAACTAAGTACCTACTTGATTTTTAAACCGTTCATGTAATCTTGATTTGCATTATTTTTAATTGTATGTACACATAGTTAGAATTATGTGAAAATATATGTAAACTAGTAAAATTTACGAATATTTTACTCCATTTACGGTACAGTAAATAGTAAAATAGGTAAAGAAAATTTATATATTCCACAAATATTAAAAAATTGTATTAAGATATGATTGTTTTACCCCATTGATAGCTGGAATGCCTTCTCACCTAATGTTCTGCGATGATGAATGTTACTATATGCTTATATAAGCAGTTTACCTTGAATAAAATGATTAACCCTCGACATAAAAATAAATTGTAGCTGTGAGCTCAAAACCTCATTCCGAAAACAAAAAAAAAAATAGTTTGTATTTTTACACAAACCTTCCACCATAATCCTGTTATAGTGGTGGGATTTTTTACAGAGTCCATCTGTGGAAGTACTTTGCCAGTTATTTTACGCCTAGTAAGTACCTCGTAATGCGAAAACATTGCTGTGTTCCAGTTTTAAGGGTAATGTCTCCAGATAAATTATAGGGCAAAGGCATTTATCATTTTAGGTTTTTAGATGACAAACGTACATTTGTGCATGAAGACTTCAAATCGCTACCTAACACTACACAACGACTAGGTAGCGATTTGAAGTCTTTATGTTCAATGCTGCGTAAGACTATGCTGTTATGGGCTAGGTTGTTCGCTATTAGGGGCACGACATGCTCGTCACATCAATCAGTCTTATTAAAACTGCGGTTCAATTTAAAACTACAAATTACTGCGGCACTTAGTATTAAAATACACTCCATGTTTGTCAGTTTTAAGCGCAGTCATTCGTTTAATTAGTGCAGTGAAATTTCAACGTAAATATTTACCTTGTCAGGAAAAGCATGGATTGCGAGTTAGAATGCAAGCGGCCATTTTGTTTTCGCTCCTATGCACACACTCCGTTCTCTGTTTCTGGCAGCTGTTGTTTTTCTTACGTAGTATTTTATTCCAGTAGCTTTTGTAATTTAATGTTTACGGAACTTCCGGTTTTTCTACATGGTATATTTAACATAATTGTTCTTAACTAAAGTTGTACGCGAGTTTCTTAATCCTTAACTCTCTGTTTTACTGAGAATATTAGACGAAATATAGTTCGGAGCTGGTTAGGTTTTGGAAAGACGGGCAGAAGCACTTTATTATGCACAAAAAAAAATCAATTAAACTATACAAGAAAGAACGTATATCTAGTGCCATAAATAGCGGCCTTATTGCCAAGAACTCCTACTTTCTTCAGCAACCATTGGTAATTGGTATGTGCCTAACTTATGGAAAGTAGCTGAAGTTATAATGATAGCAAAACCTACCAAGCCTCATGAAGCAGCGTCATATAGGCCCATATCTCTGTTGCCTGTCATATCAAAACTGTTTGAGAAACTTTTGCTAAAGAGACTGAAACCAATCCTAGAAAACAAAAACTTCATACCAGATCATCAGTTTGGATTCAGACAAAAACATTCTACGATAGATCAGGTCCATAGGATCACTAAAATTATAGAGCAAACCCTTGAAGAAAAAAAAGTGTGCTCTACAATATTTTTAGATGTGGCGCAAGCTTTTGACAAAGTGTGGCATGAAGGGTTAACACACAAATTAAAATTACTGTTACCTAAACAGTTTTCTGATATTTTAACATCATACATTACGAACAGATTATTTAGAATTAAACAAGAAGACTCATATTCGTCGCTTAAAGAAATTAAAGCGGGAGTACCACAAGGAAGTGTACTTGGGCCTGTATTTTACTTATTTTATACTAGCGATATCCCAGCTTTAGAAAACAGCACTATCGCAACCTTCGCAGATGACACTGCTATCTTGGCAATAGGTGACACCCACGCAGAAGCCACAGAGAGGGTGCAAATAGCAGTTAATAAAATACATGACTGGACTAGCATATGGCGTATTAAGCTAAATGAGTCCAAAACTGTTCATATAGACTTCACAAACAAGAAAAAACAATATCATCCAGTATTCATAAATGGACAATGTATACCATATGAAAATAAAGTCAAATATTTAGGCATAACTCTTGATGCAAAGTTACGCTGGAAAACTCACGTCAAAAAAAAGAGAGAAGAACTAGCTATGCGCTACAAAAACATGTATCGGTTACTTGGAAGAAACTCCGTGCTGTCAATACATAACAAGCTGTTATTATATAAACAAGTCCTAATGCCAGTGTGGACTTATGGTATACAGTTGTGGGGCTGTACCAAAAATAGCAACATCGAGATAATACAACGCTTTCAAAACAAAGTACTCAGGGATATTGTCAATGCGCCCTGGTATGTGAGAAATGCCGATATACATCGAGATCTTGGAATGGATCTTGTCGGCAAAGTGATAAAAAAGTACGCAGAAGCACATGAACGCAGGCTTCATCATCATGTGAATGTCGAGGCTATGCAGCTCCTTGATAACACGGACACAGTGAGGAGACTTAAAAGAATAAAACCTTTTGAGTTAACTTAGTGTAGTGGCAGTGCAATACTATATAAAACAATTAAATGTACTATGTCAAGTGAAATAAGTGACTTCCCCTTAATACAGTCAACGAGAAAAGTGCTGATGGACACCTTCTTGTATATTATGAACTATGTAGCAATTTAAGTTAAATATAAATTACTCATTAGCCTAGACTTAATAAATTAGGCTAGATTGTAATAAGTATTAGGATCCAAGGAAACTTGGTGAATAAATAAATAAATAAAAAAAAAACCATTGGTAACAGGAATCACTAGTAAAAAAAGAATAGACTGCCAAAGTAAAATCAAGAAGAAATAGTAATGTGTCATCACTTAATGCTGCCTCGATAGAGGCTAACATGTTATTTTTAATAAGAATCTGTTTCTGTGATAGATAAGTGAAACTTCGAGACGTGTGCTATAATATACATCTTACTAATATAATAAAGGCAAAAGTTTGTCAGTGCATGTTTGTTACTTCTTCAGGTCTCAACGGATGAAGTGATTATAGTAAAATTTGGTTTCAAAAAAGCTGAGACCTTGGTTTATCACATAGGCTACTTTTATCCCAAAAAATGACGGGAACGGGAACTGCGCGGGCAAAACCGCGGGGCGCTGCTAGCTTATAAAAAATAGTTTTTATATTTTTTATAAGTTAGTTATTTTTTATAAGTTAGTGTGAGTGTGAGCGATGGTAGCCTAATGGCGAGACCGTCCCCTTTCAAAATTAATCGTTTTTTTACTTTTATAGGTTTACACTTGACCACCATCACCGTATTTCAAAACTCGCCTGCATCTTTGTCTCTCTAAACGCAGACGTACACATGTGTCGTCACCACTGGCGATGACGACGAAGGAAAACACAAAGAGGAACATGGCGTGTCTTGATCGTTGTATCATTCAATTTAAACAAAGGATAGGACTGGCCGAGTTTGATAGGTATAAGTATTCGTGTGATTGGAATAACCACATTAATTTAAACTCAAAACATAACCTTATGCATATCTACACAGATTTCTAAAACAAAAGGCAGATGGAACGTGCGGAACAGAGATCATTAGGTCCGGAAAGCAAATATCAAACGCCAAAGCAAATACAAACTCCAGTCAGTACGAAACTGACTTCCGTCTCGTCCGGGCGTCCCGGGTGATTTTATGTTTTGCTTAAGATTATGCCGTCTTGTGTCTTGAAACATTGCAAACATTGTTCCCAAAAATAAAAAAATAAAATTTCATAGGAAAGTTCGAATATTTTTACTGGTATTTATATAATTTAGACGATTTTATTTCGATTGATGAATAGAAACACAACACCTCAACGAAAATAGGTCAGTGTTGCTATACTAAATTGAAATTATTTTCCCTGAAGTTAAGGTAAAATATAGATTCTAATTTTGTTTTGAAGATACTCGTAGACCAAATTATTGATGAACATTGTATAATTCAATTTTAAGCCCTATTTTTATAATTGTTATTTTTTTTATTTAATGTGAATCGATGCCAAGAACAAATCCTCGCCGTTACTAGGGTTAATAAAAATACTAATAGTGTTGATGAAAACTATAGTTATGAAACGAATAGATAAGAACAAATCCTCGCCGTTATAAAACGTCTCGTCTATGAACTGTGGATTCTAACTTGATCTGTGCAGTACTGTTAGCATATTTATTTTTAATAATACGAACATTATTCTTTCTTACTCTTTGTTGAATTAGAGCCTCCCAGAGCAGATTGTGTTTGATTGAGTCGAAAGCTTTATTGTAGTCGACAAATGCAATGTATAGGTCTTTCCCATACTCTTGAGATTTTTCTATTAACTGTTTTAATACATGCATATGATCAATAGTTGAAAACCCTGCTCTAAAACCAGCTTGTTCAATGGGCTGTTCTTCATCTATAGTCCTTGATATTCTATTTAGGATCAGCTTTGAAAAAAAATTGTTAATGTTTGACATGAGGCTAATAGGTCTATAATTTTCAATTACGTTTCTGTCTCCTTTTTTGTGGAGCAAGTTATTAACAAGAAATCCTTGCATTATATATTATCGGTGTAATAATAAATTATTTTAAAATAATGTTTTATGCGTTTATTATACGTGAAAATTTCCAAAGCTTAAGACAACAATAGTGGGACTTTTTTAATTAAGACTGGGAACATTACACGCACACCAACGTGAGTAATTTGGCAACGTCGGTGAGAGCTGTCACGCATACATAACTAATGACTGGCCTCACAGTGTCGTTCACGAAGGTTTCATCTGTTTAGAAATCTGTGCATATCTACTAAAAGGTAAGTAATTGTTGTGTGTACGCTATTAATTTTGGTTGTTTGAAACTTTCAAAATGAAACAACAAGGTTGCCGGTAAAGTCCTGATTCAACGTTTTTGGAACAAATGTAAACAAAATTTAATTAAAACTACAGTAGTAACAAACTCTAATAGACACTATTGGGATAGAAGTTTATTTTCGCTGGTGCTAAAGAGAGCATGCCTAGTTCACTGCACAACAGGGGTAAACTAAAACTATGCAAACAGTATGGACTCGTATTACGAGTAGATACAACTGTGCGTGCAACGTGCACCAGATTTTAAAATATTGAGCAAAAATTTAACAACTAATACTAGGAATTGAAAATAAATGAATTGCGGGCTGTTGCGCTATAGAATACTTTTCTGGTGGTCATCAGACGTGTTTAGAGTGTCGTTTCGTTCTGCAAACAGAACTGGCAGCATTTTATAAATAATATAATTTAGAAATAAGCAAGTCAGTGAATACTGCTTTGTTCCACACTGTGTTTTAATTTATAAATATAATGTATGTATACTCATAATTGTATGTTTCTGTAGGATTAGTTATTTACTGAGGTATTGTGCGTGTATTACCTTTTTGTATTTTGGTCTAATTAATAACATACTTGACATAATTAAATATATTTAGTCACATCACAGCTAAAACAGTAACGTACCCATGAACTTAATTGTGCTCCGTTTATAGGGGATACATATAAATATATGTAATAACATATATAAATCTCCTAGTGACCAGCGCAATGCAAGACTAGGAAGTGATTTAGACTCTTTACATGCAAATAGCACTAAGCGCTTTGATGTTCTGGGCAGACGTGGTGCATACCATCGACCCTTCACATTCCAAAACAATTGAATAATGGCGTTGATGCCCTTACTGTCGTGCCGTGTACTGCGCACGTTGTGTGTGTACCGTCTAGCTGTATTCTCTTTTGTCTAATCTAGGAGACACGCTGCGTTGTGAACACTGCGGATGTCAGCTGCAAGTTAGCGAGGCACGAACGCTCTCGGGGACCGACATTTACCAATTAACACAGTTGCTTCTTTGTTCGATTGGATAATTCGGCGTAATAATATTATATTTTGAGGTGATAATTAATTGCTTTAGTGGCATGGATATTTTTTTGGTAAGCGAAAATCTTATAAACTGACTTCACCAAAACCTTTGTTATTCTAAATATAACAAAATGAACTACCTTAGCCAACAAGAACTGGGGTGCCAACAAATTTAATTTGGAATGTCTTCAGAATTTTTCATGATTATGAAACGCTTTCAAGATGGAAATTGAACTGTGAAAACCCGTTATTAATTGTGGCACTAATACTTAATTTTGTGATTTTCTGTAACAAGAGAAAACATTGGCGCTAACCATGGCGACATTGACTATTTTTAACAAGTCTTTTTACTGACTAAAAAGGCCTGCAGTTTGAAATAAGTGATACTAATACTAATAAAAATAACATGGGCATAAGCACCCCAGTAATTGTTCCTCCTCCTATTACTGGGACTCAGGCCTTCTCTCGCAAGGAGACGTATCCATCATAATCAACCACGCTGGTCAAGCGTGGCTGGGTGGATAGCACATGACGTCGAAAGATTTTAGTACGTAACAAGTCTGTTTCTGTCATCGTTCCTTTAAGCTGACTGCATTGTGCTAACTTCTAAGAAACAGTGGTACGCGTGAGATTCAAATAAGAGGGGTTAGAACGTCAGTTGCCGTACTCCCGACTATACCAGACGTAAAATAAAGAGTTACAGTTGTAGCAGTTATTTTGCTTAAATCTACAGAGTAATAAAATGTAACACAGACAAGACCCATAACGATAACAATTTCGTAGATTGCATGCGGTTTGATTTGTTAGTAATGCTACGTATAGCTTCGTGCTAAGGGCCCTGAAACGTAATGGCGATCATTTCTCGCCACAGATCTACGCTACACTTAAATTCCAAATTGCTCATTAATATACAGAAATATTCGTCCGAAAATGGCGCCAAAATCCTTTTCGTTGTAAAATGAAACGGTTAGTGCGGTCTTTGAGTTACTAGGGGCGAGGGCGACACTATTGTAGAAACCCTAAATTGCGAAGAGTTGGTGTAGAATCTAATATTCAACAGGGTCTAGGGCTAGGTTTATAACTTTGCATTAAAATTTAATGTACGGTACATTGGATTCTATCCATGTAATAAATACTGGTAGCTGTGCCCAAGGGCCTAATAGTTGTACATGATCATTAATTTATTTTCGTCACATATGAAATTATCCTACTTACTTAAGGTGGGTAAAAATCCTATGTGTTAACCCAGATAATGTCCTTCCAATGTTTTTAATTTCATCAAAATACGTTCAGCTAAACACTTAGAGCTTTTTCCAGGTAATTTTTTAACTATTTTAGGTTTAGGTATACTAGACGGCCACCTGCGGTGTAAAGAAACCCACTTAGGTAACGCATTCCACAGCCTAGACGTTTTTATCAAACAAAAGTAGAGCCTAGATAGATATGTCGTCGTTTTAGTTTTTGAAACGTACCTAAATCATGAAACGATGTCGCATTTTCAAATTCCGAGCAATTGTATGGAAAAGGGGCAAGATGTTATCAAAATTTTAGATACGTAGATCAGTGGCCTCTAAATGTATCCGATAGAAAGCTGATAAGCTAGCAATCTATCTTCTTTCAAAATGCCAGCTCGTTCAGTTTTTACGATGCGATTGAACAAGAAAACTTTAAACTTTCGTGTTTATCATTCGTAGGATTACTGTACACGTAATAAATGGTACTTGAAAGAGCATACTGAAAAAAAAAGAACATAAAATAGAATTATTTAGTTTGGTTCCACAAACCCTCAGTGAGTCGGTCGGAGCCGGAATTCGTGCGTCCTATCTAGCCCCATGCAATTAGTACGTCACGTGAAAAGCTCGCGTGCATTACGAGATCCGATATAATAAGCCCGGAACACGATACCCAACCCTCCCTAAAATACAACTGGGCGAGGTTTTAATAATCTTTACGAAACTAAATAAATACTCGATGATTTAGCCACTCAATTACGGTTGAAATATACGCCGCTTTTGGTGAAATCTTTGGTACGTCACAAAATATAGCTTTGGGTGTACGTTAGCGTCTAGATCGCGTAAACACTGGAAAATGTGGCGATTTTATTATCAATAATTAATATAAGGTTGGACTGCCAACCTTCCATTTTAAGCGATGATGAATGGCGGTAACCTAAAAGAAACCGATAGCACCTACTCGTATGGATTCTTTTACAGCTATGCCAGAACTTGTAATTTACTAACGGCTAACGTGGCGTAACATGATGATGACCGAGATACCATTAATTGTAATTCGCCCACTTTTATCATGTTTTATTCCTGTCATTTTCCAATTTTAAACGCCGGCACTGGCTGGTATTCTTCTTAAATGATTCGTTACAAAGAGTTTACATATACCAATACTTTATCTATGGATTCGTTATGTTACAAGCTGAAAACAAACACGCGGTTACTCTAGAATGCAAACAATGAAATTGTTCTTATTTTAAAATTCAAATTATAGCATCCTCCCTAAACGGGTTGCGCGAAACCCGAGGCGAGCTATTATTCATAGTCGAAACACGTTATTTAATTTGCGATATGCGGCCACAGACGCAGCGGAATAAACGGATAGCTCTGTTTGGATACCTCGTTACACTTATAACTTGATTTGCTTTGTGAAATTCACCAAGCAAGCCCTAATGGGACAAAAGTTTGTTTGCACGCGAGATAAATTATGATGTTCTGTGAGCGAACTACAAGCTGTTTATTAAAGCGCACTGCTGATAAACAGCAAGGAATTTATCTTTGCCACGCCACGTCATAAATTAAGGCTTATGCACCGCCCCGAAGGAGGAAATTAAGAAAACGCGTGCTGCTTCGAGGAAACATTGCATTAATCTTTAACAAACGCAGCGTTGGTGCAGCTTATGTGCACATTAATCTTGTGCAAATCCGAAAAACTCGCCGCGACAGGCAATTTCCACAAATGAGCTTTGCGGAGGTGCAATATCTCGATTGGCGAACAACCGGAATCTATTGCACCCCACTGCCACTATTAGACAATGGAAGCGGGAAATTCCGACCCGCATTTCCATCGCTGCGTTAGTTGTGCTGGAAAGTTTCCACGGTAGAATTAAAGCTGCAATATAAGGGGTTTAAAAAGAGATTGTCGATGCAGTTTCGATGTTTGCTAGCGACTCGGTACAAGGTGTTTTTTTCATGACCTCCGCGCGTTTCCCGCTCGAATTCCACTTTTGAACGTTGTTTCCCAAATGAAAAATGGCGGCTTAGCTGTCGAAATGGTTATTGATGCACGTTTTCTGATGTCGGATTAGCGGAAACGATCCCGAAGACTTCCAAACGTTGTGAATGACGCATATACATAAAGACATATTAGAGCTTTTTATTTTTTACCCCATTTATTCCAATTTCCCTTTTACGTTTTTCGAGCTTAACACAATCTTTTTGGAGTGATTTGTAGGTTATTTAAGTAGTATTTGGTAAATCTCTGCATTGCGATTTCGGTTTGAAGCGGAATTGAATGAATTGCTAATCATTCGGAATGGGATCTCGGTTTCGGCAGCAATTAGATCTGATAGGTTCTGTTTGGTATTTGTGAAGCATAATGTGGAGTGGTTTGGAGGCCGAGTGGTTCCGAAGAGTGCCGAATGCCGTCGGAGGTTGGTTTAGTGGACGGGACGCGGTAAGTGGCACTAAGTTACGGTGGCTACTGCTGGTGAATCTGTGGCCGAGGCCGGCTGCCTGATTGCAGACCGGCCGACGTATTTTGAAG
Source organism: Ectropis grisescens (assembly GCA_017562165.1). Lineage (NCBI taxonomy): Eukaryota > Metazoa > Arthropoda > Insecta > Lepidoptera > Geometridae > Ectropis > Ectropis grisescens. Next base: position 25,983,126 of record CM029770.1, read on the forward strand.
AGGGACTATTAATCGACGTGCTCCGGCCTGCGATTGTCGATTGATCGAGAGCACATTTCGAACGATCACTTTCAGAGTGATTGTTGACTTTGAAATGTTGCCGACGATTTGTTTTGTTACGATTGCGGTTTTTCTGCAAATAAGAAATGAGTAACTTTTGTAATGGATTCTTATACATGGTTACGCGGAGTGACTACTAGATCTATCTTATCTATATGTATCTCAAGGTAGACTGAAGTTAGTTTAGTGCAAGTGACCTGTGTAAGCCTAATAATATGTGTATTTATGTTTAATCTTACCTTCCACATAGGTAGGTACGTCTTACAGATTTTGTCATATACGATAAAATTTCCATTTAAAGTACTAGATTTAGAAGCAATCCTAATTTTACCATTAACTTGAATGATTTAGGATTTTTACAATTTTGATGAAAAATGCAAATGTACTGCTGCTTTTAATTTAATTTTGGAAAGATATAAAACGAAATTCGTAATGAAATGAAATGGAAATAGTAATGAAATTAAATTCCTAACGATATGAAATTTATTTTAAACAGGAAAAACAATAAACACAGAGAGATATTGTGAAAAATTACATTACGGACGTTAAACCGGCTGTCTATGTACAAATTGCTGCTGTTGAAATGCAAAAAAAATAAAAGACACACATGCATATTGCACACATGTTTAAGTTTTATTATAAAATGTTTACACTTACATATAGTTATTGACTTGATATTACCAGCTAGTCTAATCCTCTAGTACTAAATCTTCGCACCTTCCTTATCTTTACAGAAATCTGAGTAGCTTAATAAGTGAGTAAAAACACGTCCTCATCCAATTTTAATTAGTGGTTCATCCAACGTAACATCTTTGACAAAGTTTACCGCCATCTTGTGAGTAAACTCGGGAACTCGTTACCAACAGTTGCGTTCGAAAGCAAACACTGTGGAGCGCTAATTAGACGCGTTCCGAACACGTATCCCGGAGAAAATTCGATTTGCACTCTGTAAGGTGGCATTTGCACGAGAAAATACTGACTAATACATTATTTCTAATTTTTAGAAAGGAAATTGTGTTGAGTTGACGTAAATACCACGTCCTGTTTGATTGAATTTTAAAATAATTTGAATTTGAACTGAATATTAAAATAAATGCTAGACGAATTTCATTATGGCAATAATTAAAAAAAAACATTGAGGCAAGACCAAGATTTTCAGCAATGAGATTGATCAAGATGTAAATAGACCTGTCAGAGATACTTCTCAATTTCGCCATTGGTGGCGCCAATTTACAAAATGAAATATTGACGCAACATAAATATTATGGTGATATTGTTTGCGAACTATCTTTGACAGATATATTTGCATATGGAAATCGGCACAATCAGACAGTCTGTAATTTTTTTATGTGACAACTTCTTTTGCCGCACCACATACACATTTTTCTGCTGTGAATTAACCTCAAGCGTCATATTAGTAAATAAAATAAATCTTCTGATAAATTTGGGACCATGGCCATGGTCATGTCCACGCCCTCCGGTTCACCCGCGTAGTTCAAAAGTAAGCTGTCAAATTCTGAGTAATAATTTTTCACTTCTATCGGCAGTCACTACGACTGCCATTTTTTTGGTATTGTTTAAATTACTAAGGCAACAACAAATGTAAAGTTAACGAATCACATGCCACTATTTTGTCTGTAGTTTTGTGATAACTTAAAACAATATCTTTTGGTATACAAAATAGCTTGTGGACATGGCGACTACGCAGCGCGTGCAGAATCGTTTTATTAGCCACCTAATGTAACAGCTAATTTCCACAAAGAATCGTTCCACCTTTTTATCGTTTCACATTCGTGTCACGGAACCCTTGCCCCTTTCCGCCTTTTTTCTTTACATCCCTTTAACTCCATCGACCTTAAGTTATAGGCCATAGAGTGTAATTTGGAGGTAATGTAGGTCCTTTTATACACGTAAGTAGGTATAAATAGGATATATACATATATAGGTCAAGATTTTACCGCTCATTTTTACAAAGTTAAGCAATAATTATTTCATTATCGTTTCTACATGGCGTAGAGAAGCGAAGCTTAAGTAACCAAGTATTATAATTTTGAAATCTGATATAATTTTATTTTACCGTGTAATATGACATGTTATGGGTTCCGGATCATGTGAATTATGTTATAAATACCTTCGAAATATTTTTTATTAAGTTTTATATGCGTAAGTTTTTCAATAGAGCATAGCGCTATATCTAGATGACTATGTGAGAAATGCAAGAAACCATCACTTGGTCACGTGACCACGATAACGTGTCCTGTGATTGGTCAACTCTGCAATTCGGTTGACACTTACGTACAATTTAAACAATTCATAAACGAATTATCAGAAATCTATTGCATGAAAAAAAAACCCAGCAGGTATTGTGAATTGTAGTTAATCGTGAACGTCTAGAAACCACTAAAACGTATAAATGATTTAATACATTTAAATCTCGTGTCGTGATGTTTGTGTCCGTATTCCTTCTAAAAGGCTTGATAATTTTTTTTCTGAAATGTTGTATGGGTAGAAAATGGATCGTAAAATATTTATCATCCGCGTGCCTTAGGCAGATACTCGTGTTGTAATCGCGATATTTTAATGAATTAACAAAATAAAAAATAAAAATAATTGCCGAATAGTCTCGTCACTTTTTGATTTCACTCGATTTGTTTAAATCGTCGTAAGTTCGTTTGCGAGGTCATCTACTAATTGAAACAAACTTAAGCACTTAAAACACTTTTGTACTCCGAACTCGAATAAAACGTAATAAAACCGATTTTCATTAAAAATACTATTACTAATTGTATTTAATTTGTTCGCATTTTCGCAAATCACCGACTTGTACTTAAAACATCTTCCATCAGAAACTGTAAAGTAGCTCGCTCACGGTTGTATAATTAAAATGAAATTGCAAAAAACGCGCCAACTTCGGCCCCTAGCAAATTAAGTTTACGGGCCTAATTATGAGTAATGACTCTGCGACTACAGTAAGGGCACTTTAACTCAAGTCAAGGTATTAGAAGAGTGTTATCTTATTTTTCTAAAGACGTCTAAAAACTTCGTGATCACACTCAGCTGTAACGTACGTTTTCTAATACATGTACTTTGATGTAATAAGTAACGTAGTAGTTGTAGCACATTTTTAAATTATTAACGATTTATTTACATTATTCAAATTATCTCGACAAAAATACTTACAGAATCAGTTTTTAATGATATCTCTTGTAAAAAAACATAAATACGGTCGAATTAAGAAACCTTCTTTTTTGAAGTCGGTTAAAAGAGTCCGTATTTTGTTGATTATTTTTAAAACATATATAAAGTTTTCATTGTTCCCAATCCAGGAAACCATTAAGACAAAACATTTCGGCATCGTCACAACACGATTATCACGACCAGTCTGTGTAATGTTTTCTAAACGATTTAAAATCATGAAAGTTTTAAACCCAGAATTTTAGCAAAGAAATCATTAATTTATTCTAGTTCAGCGAGGTGGTCAAGTGTAACTACAAAATACGATGTACCGACAATAGCATTTATAAAACTGCCCATACTGCTAAATATTTATACTGTAATACTTAATGACTTGTTTCCTCCGTACTTGTGATTTTTAGCTTTGATATTTTACTTTAATGTTGTTTGTAAATTAATTTAGTGTCATGCCCCCAGGATATTGGAGCGTCGGGGTGTATTTCGTTATTACATGAAATGTTAGCTTTTCTATTAAATATAATACCTTTTAATAAATATTTAGCATTTAAACGCAAAATGTTTTATCGTCCTATTACACAACAAGACTTAACCTTAATTGTGTGTGTTTTGAATTTGTTTGACGTCACAAAAGTCGCAAACTATATCGATTTTACTAAACCTACTTTACCCAAACATTTGGCAGGTTGTCGGCACGTTTGTCTTCAGCAATTGTTTGGACTATGGCATTTAGTGTTTGTCTTTATCGTAAATTAAAGGTTACAATTTCAATAATTTAAATAAAGTACCTGGTTGACCTGGCTTTGCTCGGTTTTTTAAAATGATATTTAGGCAGGTACGAATTACGTAGTGATGACTTACCTGAATTAAATGCGTTTATAAAAGGCTTTAAGTATAAGATTTTCTCAGAAAAAAAATAACAAAATGAAAAATCCCGAGTGAAACCATCAGGATTCGAACCGAGGCCTGTTGACTGCAAGGGCGAGCATATTCCGGCTGCGCCATTTAGACTTAAAGGACATTGGCGAAATAAGTTATCGTATTCTAATGACATTGTAGGACTTTTTCATTGTCTAAAAATGCACATAAAATGATGTTTAAAAAAAATAAAACCTAGCTAGATCGATTTATCGTCCCCGAAACCCCCTGTATACATAATTTCATGAAAATCGTTCGAGACGTTTCCGAGATTCAGATTCTACATATACCTACAAGAATTGCTCGTTTAAAGGTATAAGATAAGATAAAAAATAGGATGATTAAACGTCAATTTTCAATCATAAAGCGACTAAATTGTGCTTAAGTCAAGATTTGATTTAGAGCATCCATAGCCCTCTAGAGATTCTCACAGTTCGGACTCAGGGTTGTCTCTTACATTCACCACCTTGGCCCGCACGCAAGGTAGCGGATGGCATATTATAACCTCAAAAGTTTCTTGAAACATACTTGCTTCCTCACCATATTTTCCTTCACAGTTGACACCAGTGGTTATAACAATCTTGTACATCTCTGCATTTTTTTGGACATATACTCAAAAAGGAAGGCGGAATTCAAGCCTACGACACGATTACCACTGACCACTAGACCACCATGGTTTATATCACATAACTTAAACAGCTTTTAAATTTTAACTGATTGGAAGTTATATTTTAGAAGTTTGGTGTTTCTAGATTTAATGTTGGTATACCTGAGAGTGTTGTAATATTTTATTTGTATTAAGGTAGACTTTACTTCGGTATTGCATAAGCAGCATATTAAATGTTCCTTCCCACTGCTGGATCTCGGGGCCTTCTCTCGCAAGGTAAGACTCAAGGCCATAATCTACAACGCTGGCCCAGTGCGGGTTAGTGAATGACGCATGACTTCGAAAGATTTTCTAGGTCCATGTCGGTTTCCTCACGATGTTTGCCTTCACCATTTTTAAGTTAGCGGCATTAGAAAACTCGCACTTGAGCCCCAAGACACAGGCTTTGCCTAGTTTGGGGTTCACAGAGTAATAATAGCTGTTCTGTACAGAGTAATTTAAATTGTACCTATTATAACTTACTATAACCATCGTTTTATACCTAAGTACTTAATTTGATTACTTTTCTGTATATGTACAAGTTTTTGGTAAATAAATATTTCTATTTCTATTTCTATTAAGCACATGGCTTCGAAAAGAGAGTGGTGTGCGTTGATTTGAACCCGGGGTCTCCGCCGATCCTGCCGATCGGCAGTCGCCGTTGTCCCGACTAGACCAGCCGTTACTTCATTTTATTATATTCCATTAGGTATAGTAAAATTATCTAAATCTAGATAGGTACGCCACAAATAGAACTCCTAAACGCTCCTCCGTTCCAATCAGTTAAAATTTAATGTTATTCTGTTCCGAATATCAGTTCGGATGCCTACAGCGAATTAATTCACGATGAGAATGAGAACTCAATTATATTAATTGAACGATATCCGTTTCACAGAAATATGCCGCATTAGGGGAAGATCTGATTATTTCTTGAATGAATTCTTGTAGGAATTAGGGATTATTCGTTGTCATGTTACGTGCCTGACATGCTCGTAGGAATAAACGTTTTAACGATTTACATATTTATACTTACACGAATGTCTATTTAAATAATCTTATTTTTGTATGTGGAAAAATAATAAGTATAAGTATAAAGATACAGACGATTGAAGGGTTATCGCCATATATATGATACCAAAAGAAAAAATCCATGCATACCTTTCCACGAAGAAATCATTAGTGGTTTCATGCCTTATTACTACTCGTAACTTCGTGTTTTAAAATTTTATGACTCTAAACTCAAACATTAAATACATAACTCTTCGTTTTAAAGCATTTTTATTTAAAAAGTTTAAGTTATATTGATATTACTATTATATTACATACTATTATATTATACATATATTAAATTAACAATATCTAATTCATTAGATTCGCATTTAGCGATAGCCATTACTTGCAATGGCAGTCGTGTCATCTCTCTCGTGTTAATGTGCGTTCATTACACGTAAGAGTAAGTCAACACGATTATTAGTGCGGTCGACACCACATTGTAATAGCTTAGTAATGGTCTGTGTAACGATGTATTAGGCTGCAATCTAGAGTATTGACTATGTAATAAAATCATGTAAATAAAATCGACATATTAATGGTTCGCCCATGAATAATCAAATATTATGGATACCGTTTTTTATGTTTATTAAGGTGAATCGAAACTAAACAATTTAGAAGTAGGTACTCACTATAACTTGTCTTAAATGGCGGCTTGATAGAAGAGATTGTCGTGATTCTATTGTAACCTGCGAACAAAAGAAAGTCTCATCAAAACATTGTTACATTTTCAAAAACGAGAAACGAAACGTCATCGGCCTTTACCCTGATAGATGAAGTATCATAAAATTTAGACCACAGCTAAGGGCTTTCTTTGAGCATCGAAACGTAATACGTTCCTACGTACGTGGCATCTCCAGATATATTGCCACAATCGCGACCATCAAGCAAAAGCTCATCATCTGAGAACAACATAACTGGCACACTTCCTCCTGTGCCAGGGTCTAATAGGCGTAAGTGGCGACGCAATTTGCAGTAAATAAGGATATCGGTTTAGCGTCATTATCCCGGCGCGGGCCGCGATACAGAGGGCTCGTAAACGCGCCTCAACTTAATGAGTTACCGTGTATCCTCGTGCGTACAAGAACGCCGCCGCCGCCGTGCACGCCCGCGAAACGATTTATGGCGGGCTGTAGACTGATTTCTTTACGCCATTTTTCAAAACAAAATGCTGAAAACTCGGTTAAATTATTCGTAAACGTACCTACTAGTATTGTATACTCCGCGAGGTATAAGCTGAGCTTTGCATTAGTGTGAGTGATCACCAATCAGGCAGGAGCTTGAAATTTTGTCCGCGAGGTATAGGCTGAGCTTTGCTTTAGTGTGAGTGATCACCAATCAGGCAGGAGCGCGGCGAGACAGAATGGCGCCGCGCCTAAGGCCGGTTGTCACACCTACACTATCCATGTACACTCACACAAATGCAAAGCTCAGCTTATGCCTCGCGGAGTGTACATGGAGATCAGATTGATTAATATAAAGTTTATACAGTTCACATACTTGGTTTTTCGATGGATTTAATCGTTATGTCTTGAACACTTGTCACTTTCAACTCGAAGTGGATCGGTTTTTTTCTTTTTTCTAGGTAAGCGTGTCATCTTACATCGATACAGCGGCTACTTTCTAGGGATTACTAAAGTATTGTTTAAATAGGTCCGGGTTAAACCGCCAACTCGCCGGGTGGTAAGCGGCGGTGCAAGCGAAGGTGATGAACGTTCAGAAGTTCATTCCACTCTAGCTAGGGGTGACTAAATATCGATGGTTACTCAAACATATAGGCACCAATAACTGTTAAACTTTATAAAAAAAAAATTGGTTGCCTGTAAAGTCGGTATACGGGCGAAAGTTTTACGTGACAACGACTTTGAGTGGTAAAATAATTTTACGGAAGGGACGCGTGCCTTTCACTTTTTATGTCTGTCTCTCTCGCTCTTAGGCGGGCTAACCATGCCCGAGTGGAAGGGACGCGTGCCTCTCACTCGCTCTCGTTGTGAGCGCATAACGTGAGCGGAGCGTAACGCAGTTTCTTGAAGTGTCACCCGGCAAACCAATTTATAAGACGTTGTCACGTCAAAAAAAAATTGCTGTTAATTTATAGGGACTGTCGATAGAAGTAATAACTTATAACTCAGAATTTGATGGCTAACTTTGAAAACTACCAGGGAGAAATGGCCGTTACAATAGCCATGTCCCGAGTTTACTCGAAGATTTCTTTATTTTACGAAGGTGACGCTCGAGCTTAATTCACTGCCCACAAAAATCCTGCCTGTGATGCGCTAAAACAAGTGTTCACTTCAAAAACTATACTAAACTATCTATTAGTTACCAGTGCTCTACATTGCACATATTCTTTTAACTCGGTCGGATTATACAGCTTACCCCGGGGAGGCTAAATGGCGCGCCGTTTGACGCGATCCCTGCAGACTTGACGGGACAAAGGAGCGTCCGAGATGGTTTCTAATTACGACACAGACCGTTATGCAAATCGCGGGCCGACGCGGCCAGCTCTTTGTCTCTAATAAACATGCGCGCCTCTTGCGGTCAGACCGCCAAATTGCCGGCCTTCCATTCGCCCTTCAGGCAATAAAACCACTTGAATTGTAGTGCCCTCTCTGTACAATTACTGCTCTTTGATCGAGACGAAACCTACGTTTTTGGGTCGTTTTTTGGCGAGATGCGGGTAGTTTCTCTCTTTACGTGAATGCAGTATTAGTAACGGAATGTAGCTTGAAACGAACGATACTTACAAAGATACGTAATAAAGATTGTTTCTCTCTCAACTTTTACGTGAATGCTCTTCAACGATATTAGTAACGGAATGAGATCAGTCTCAACATGCGCATTGAAACGAACGATACTTTCGTGGCATCAAAGATACATAAAATAATTATTTATTTAAAATAATATTTTCTGTTTAAACAATTCGTAGACGTGAAAGAGTCAGCCAGCGATAAGTTGACTGCAGTGATAACAATCAGCTTTTTCTCTTTCATGGTGTTGATGGTAACTGCTATCTCATTTCCACCTACTGCAATTTGCTATATCTTTGTCATTCATACAACGTATCTCACGATGGTAATTAATATACATGTGTGACTACTGTGATTATCAAAATGATTGATGACAAATTACCTGTGACTACTGTAATTTAGTCTTACAAATGATGGGTTATTTAGTTTTTTTTGACCAACACAGATTAAGATGAAGATGGGTTCCGAAACAGATTAAGAAAATTCTTTATAAAATGTATAAGAACAACTTCAGAAAATTAAAAGATTTTTTCATTGGTGCCCATATTGCTTAGGCAACCTATGTTTTCCAGGCATAGAATATCTGGGTCGAAAGTCCTCAGAACATCTCTGAACTTCCAAAACGCGACTAAAAGCGTCGCTTATCCGTAATTTTTGCACAAAAACCCGTCCCGCGCGTAGATTTAAGCAAGTTTACAATGCGCTACAAAATCGGTTTATTTCGTCAGCTCTATTGTTTTCGTTCGCTCGTAAATCGTAGGTTAAAACTCGTAGCGTCAAACTTGTCGCATCGAAAAATATTCAGTTTTGAAGCGGAAATTTACCGTTTGTATCGGAACAATTGACGTGACTTTTTCTATGCATGTGTGTTACGGACCTCCTGGGACGGAACGTGGGACACGCAGGGCGTGAAGTGTTCGACTCTGGGGGCTGTATTCATATTTCGGAACCGACGACTGTTCCGATATACATTGTGAGGAAGTCGTTTCCGGTTTCGATTCGAATACTGCTGTTGACAACAATAACCATTTGTCGACGACAGTTTTAAACTTTTTCTGATAGAAAATGACTGTTGTATCCAACCTCCGTATTCCAAAACATTACAAGCCCAAATTAGTATTTTGAACACTTTTTTGGCGCACCGCACGCAGATTTATCCGTAGGCTATTTTGAGGCTGACCCGTCACGCTCCGAGGTGAAAGGCTCGGGTAACTCTGGACCACCGAATGTATCCGAGTGAGAAAGATATAGTCAGCTGCTCATCACTGCTGTATCGCTGTGTTTACTATATATATTCAATTTTAGTACAATAATTAATCATCATCATTTTTGCTTCTGTCGTGCGCTCTTAAAACACAAGTAAGTACATTGTTCTTAAATATGGCAGTTATTATAGAAGAACATTGCCAAAAATGAAACCATAAAAGAACATATTTTATTATTGACTAGCCGCTGGCCAGTCGTTGTTTACCTGCGTGGTTCATGTCTTTTTATTGGAATAAAAAGTAGCCTTTTTAGTATTTCAAGTTATAGAATAGTTCAAAGGAGTATTCGGATAAAAAGAAAACATCCACACACGCATTCATGCATATTATTCATCATCATAATCAGCCCACATTCGTCCACTGGTGGACATAGGCCTCTCCAATAATACGCCACTCAGCCCGATCCTCGGCTTTACGTTTCCAACCGCTACCAGCTGCCTTACGTATATCGTCACTCCACCTATTCTCAGGGCGTCCTACACTACGTTTGCTGATTCGTGGTCTCCACTCCAGAACTCGTCTACCCCAACGGTTATCGGTTCTGCGACAGATATGACCAGCCCACTGCCATTTCAGCTTGCTGATGCGCTGAGCTATGTCGGTGACTTTGGTTCTCTGACGGATGACTTCATTACGAATACAATCTCTCAGAGAAACTCCAAGCATAGCTCTTTCCATAGCTCGCTGAGCGACTTTGAATTTTCGGACCGCTTTTACTGTTAGTGTCCACGTTTCAGCACCGTAGGTCATGGCTGGTAGGACGCACTGATTATGTATTATATACACTTTTGTCTTTAGACACTGTGGGATGGGTGACGAGAAGACTCCGCGAAGTTTTCCGAATGCTGCCCAACCCAGCTGAATTCTCTTAATGGCCTCACTCTCAAAGCAATTTTTACCTAATTCGAGCGTTTGCCCTAGGTAAACATATTTTCGAACAATCTCTAGAGTGATTCCATTTACGGCAATCGGTCCCGGAGCAACGAACTCGTTGCACATGACTTTGGTTTTGTCCAAGTTCATCCGAAGACCGATGCGTTGAGAAGAGTTGGCCAAGCTGTCCAGCATCCATTGCAAGTCTTCCAGCGATTCAGCCATCATGACGATATCGTCTGCAAATCTTAGGTGAGAGATGCACTCGCGATTGATGTTGATACCACGTCCAGCCCAATCCAGCGTCTTAATTATATCCTCTAGTGCATTGGAGAACAATTTCGGGGAATTTACATCCCCTTGGCTCACGCCTCGATGGAGAGGGATATGTTCCGTCTGCTGGTTTTGAACTTGGACCGTCATCGTGGCGGCTTCATATATACATCTCATCACCTCGATGTATCGCCAGTCAACTTGGCATCGCTGCAAAGACTCCAAAACAGCCCAGATCTCGACGGAGTCAAACGCCTTTTCATAGTCCACAAATGCTAAACAAAGGGGGCGATTGTACTCCTTTGTCTTCTGTACAATCTGCCGCACCGTATGGATGTGGACTATGGTGCTATAACTACATCGAAACCCAGCCTGTTCCGGTGGCTGAAACTCGTCGAGTCTTCGGGCGAGACGGTTCGTGATAACTCTCGAAAACAACTTATAGACATGACTCAGAAGCGATATGGGGCGATAATTCTTCAAAAGGGTTTTGTCGCCCTTTTTGAAGAAGAGGACGACCACGCTTCTGTGCCATGCCTCTGGAGTTCTCCCGGTGAAGAGGACGTCATTAAACAGTGCTTGGAGCTCTTTTATAAATGGGGATCCACCAGCCTTTAAGAGCTCTGGATTAATTCCATCCCCGCCCGCGGCTTTTCCATTTTTTAGTTGCCCAAAAGCCATCACGATTATTATTAATTTAATTTTATTAATTAAGCATATTATTACCTACCCATAAACTTTTGCGCTTATATTATTGGTAGAGTTGGCTATAAAGTTCTAGAGAGCTTTTAAGGCAATACTTAACTTAATAACTTTAACGGGTAAACCTTTAGATGCCTTTCATGTTGGAACGAAGTTCCTTATCGCGCGTTATGAAAGGGAGCTAGACGGAAAAAATTCTCACGAAAAAGTGTAACGTTTCGTGCCTATGACGTCATAGAATTAGAAGAATTAGAATACGATAACAAATTTCACCCTTATTAGCACTGACCGGTTGGCGCAATTGGGCAGTATGGGGTCACCTATGATGATAGGTGCCCCCGGTTCGAGTCTCAGTAGTTACCGCAATACTCTTTTGTTCTTTTTCTCTCAACATTCTTTTGTAATTTTTTTCCTGTGAATAATAGTTTTATAAGGGATCCCTCTTATCAACGCATTTAATTTAAATCTAAGTATTTTCTATTGACGTTTCTATTTTATCGTTTTTTTCTATTTTATATTTGGCGATTTATAACTGACTCTTGCGCTTAAAAAAAATAGATGGCGTTGCACAATCCCTATGAGTATTTGGTTAGAGGCTAGACCACTAATTTACGACTACTGCCCGAATTGACTTGCACATCAAAGTTCCTATAATTACCAATAGGTGGCGCAGAACTCAAAATTTAATCAGCTGTGGATTGTATCCTACTCTAGTGTCATAGAAAATCTGGAGAGGTCACTACCGGTACGATAATTTTGTTCTTTTTCCTGAGAATTTATGTAAAGTAATCATTCAGAACCGCAAAATAAACCCGAAATACAGTTATTTGACGATTTTCTTTCACTTTTGTCATATTCGCTTCCATTTACAATGGGTTTCATCCTACTATATTCAGCTGCAGGCATCAGTCACGAAACTGTTCCATTCATCCCGGATTACACTTTACGTCGTAGTTCAGACGTAGTACGTCACGTTGCGTGTAATGAACTGATAGTGTGATTGGTTCGTTGTCCCGTTACGCTCATTGTAAGCTTATGCCGCATCTACCTATTTCAACCAAAAAATGGGTGGTGTAAATTTTAAGTCTGTATGTCTGTCTGTCTGTCTATCTGTCTGTGCGTCTATCTATCTGTTGTCTCTCTGTCTGTTGTCTGTCTGTGGCAACGTAAAGCTCAAATGGATGGGCCGATTTCAATGTGATTTTTTATTTGAAGGTTAATGTTTGTGCGGTGGTTCGTAGCTATGTTTGGTTATTATCGATTCAAGATGGTCGTCTCCACAAAATGGTGGACAAAACATTTCTTTACAACTTACCTCAATATGGGTGTCAAATGAAAGGACTTGACTAGTAAAATACTAAATACTATGACAAATTTCAAATCCAAGATGGCTATCACCACAAAATGGCGAATTACATTACTTTTCACTACTACCTCAATATGGGTATCAAATGAAAGGGCTTGACTAATAGAATACTATGCACTATGACAAATTTCAAATCCAAGAAAGCTGCCACCACAAAATGGCGAAATATGTTTCACTACTCCTCAATATGGGTATCAAATGAAAGGGCTTGAATTAGTTCAATGTTTATACAGATTACAAATCAGAGGTAGTTGGGGGTAAATCAAAATTTTTGATTTTGTACTTGTTTTTCCACTCGATTCTATTGTCTGTAATATTTCATCAATGTATTGTAATGATGTTGTCACGTTATATACTATCGTATATTTTATATCGTAATGTTCATGTAATATCGATTGGTGTGATTGACGCATATTTCGACAAATTTCATTCGTAAAACTAATATTTGTAAGCAACATTGGAAATAATATGAGTACTGTTTCTAAATGCAATCCGAATGAATGGCTAACATTCGGAATGATAATAAATAATGAATCATTGTTATAATGTTTATATAATACGTCAACGCTACTCCTTAAGTTTATGTTAAGTACTTACATTATATTTGTTAATAAGTAATAAAAAAATTATTATAACTTATTTTTTTATTACAATTCCTTCACTAATGTCGTAACGCCGACGGATATCGTGTCTGCCTCCACTTATAACGTTGGCCTCAGATCAGGGAGGATTACCCACCCGCCTTAATCGACAAGAACTTCGTTCCATCCGGGTGTCCCTTGACACCTCTCAACTTTTTTATTTTACAAAAATATGTTCTTGTACAAACTGTACTAAGCTACAGTAACAAGTTACCGATTCTGACTCGATTCAGTCCCTAATTAAAGACTCCAATAAGATCCTTTAACTTATTGTCCAACTTGTATTTGTTATTAAGTCACAAGCCCAGTAGCACGTACCACGAAATTTTGTTGCAAAAATTTTTCGACTCAATATTTAATGACCTCAAAATTGCGTACCGTATTTCTCGATGGATATATATGAAAAAGTCAAGAGTTTTTGGTTTTTATCTTTCACTAGCAGTGCCTCGTGGATTTACCCCGTGAGGTTCTCGTTCCCGTAAATCTAAAAAGTATCCTAAGTGCCATCTGATCTAAGTATAAATCTAACATTGTTCTAAATTTCAATCCGATCAATTCGAAAGTACCAAGTTTATTTGTTTGCTGTATAATTTCCAGAAATATTTAACCTCTAACTTAATTAAACAAACGCTATAATTTCTGGAAACATGGACCTTCAAACCGGAACACAGTAATAAATGTTACTACATTACTGTTTCGCGGTAAAATTACTTGTAAAGGTACTTTCTCAGATGGTCTCTTTAAAGAGTAACAACTGTAAAGAGTACACGAAATACGAAACCGAAATCGAATCTAAACCTGATCGCTCACAGTACTGGCTAGGCGACCTCTCACGTCCCCGCTCCCAATATCCACAAAACAAGGCTTTAAACTTAACCCGAGTTCAAAATCTAATTTGTAATAAGAGGGTTACATATCAGCTTAGTTAATTAAACTGAATTACTATCGGTCCCCAGCAAACTAATTACTCCCAGTGACTTGTCGACTTTAGAATCGCAGGAATGACCCTCGCTTTGATGACGATTTTGGAAAATGGACCTTCTCTAATTATATGACTTTACTAATTCTGTTTCGTGATTAAATTCGGCACAAGAAAGCAATCTTGGTGGATGGGGAGCGGGTATCCGGGTATTTAAGCTATCATTTTGTTAATAAGGGTTGTTTGAAGATTTGTACGTAGGGGGTTCTAGTTGATATCTTCGTTTGAGTGTAGTTTCTGGCAAGACTTGCTGGATTATAACCCCTTCACGATTCAAGTAAACAAAAATACGTCAATCAAAATACGTTTCGATGATTCAGTCAACATTTTTTGTTCCGAAATGCTAACGAATCATAGACGTAGTTCCTTAAATCCTAAAAAAAAACAATAGATTTACAAAACGCTGATAAAAAGGTTGCACTTGTGAACACAATAAAGCATTGCACATAAATAGCATTAAAGTGGAGTGAGTGATGAATGTTAGTGAGTTTATCGAACTTTAAAAATCAAAGTAAGTAGAATATTCATTCATTATTTCTTATATAGTCCAAATCACTACCTAGCACTGCACTGTGCTTGTCCTCCAGATATGTAAGATTTGTAAGATTACCGTTTATCTCGTTGTCGTTGTCCTTCAAACCGGAACACAGTGATATTTGTACATTACTAGCAAAGTTAGTGTACTTCCCCAGGCGGACTCTACAAAGAGTCGTATTAATACAAAAATCAATCTATCTTAATGAGTTAATATAAATATCTAAATGCTAAATTAGCGGTTTTTTTCTAAAGCTCTACAGAAGTTAAAATTTCCAAGCGTTCTGAACCCGTTAGCACATAATTAATAGCAGTTATTTGAGCGTAAACCGGCGCTAATTATTAATTCATATTTCATAAACAGGCAGGCGCGGGACGGCTCGATACCGTAAATACGGTTGAGCGGACCGAACGAATTATAATGTACTTCGTATTAGTGAGGAGGGACATTGCAGAGCTTTCGTTCTTGTTTTTGTTTTTTAAGATAAGAGTTTTTTTAAAGAATGTTACCTTTTTCCAATAAAACAATCGCTAATGTCCATCTCTCTCTGCTTATAGAAATAATATAAATAAATAAAAATTTATTTCAATAACATAGATCTTAACTATACAATATTTTCTTACAGCTATACACAGGTATATTAATTTTATCAGCCTGAACTAGGTAGAACCTGTGTTTCAGGCGCGAAAATTGCCTACTTTAACTAAGAGTTACATTATCGAAGATAATAAAACTAAACAATACAATCGGTAAATATATGAACTACTTTGCTTATTAAAAAGATAGGTATGAAATTTCTTTACTATTTTATAACTAATATCAAATGTTCAGTTTAATAAAATATAAAAATAAAAATGAGTAGATAAATATTAAATAAAAAATGAGTAGATATAAAAATGAGTAGATAAATATTAGTGGACATTTATCAAACAATACAATATTCAAGCTTTGCTTAGTTTAGGGCTGGATTCCCAAACAAAGCAAAGCTTGAATAATAAGAATCATAAAGCATGGCATAAGTAGCCCACCAAATGTTTCCACTGCTGGGACTCCGGGCTTTCTCTTGCAAGGAGAGGGTCAAGGTTATAATCCACCGCGCTGGCTCAGTGAGGGTTGGTGGATAGTGGGAGAATCAGTTCGCTGATATAAATACTTCTAAAAAAATGCTCTGAAAGGTTTTGACTTTTGAGAATTACTGTAGAGTGTGAGTGGTGTTTAACGTAAAAAATTTATGTATGTTTTAAGAACCACACACTTATCATTCTTCTTGCACTTGTTTCTTTCAGTTTCGTTCTAAGTTAAATAACAGGTAGAAAAAATAACAAGTACATAATTCGAGACCAATTGCCAAAGGTATACAGAAAAAAAAAGTAGAAAACAGCTCTAACATCGTGTTAAAAACAGAAATGTTAGAATGAAGATAGAATTGAATTGAATAAAAGCAAGTAGTGGAAAGAAAAAGTTGTTTCTCTGTGATGTTCTTTACTCGGTAAAATTAGCTCCAGTTTTCGACATAATTTGCGCTGGGTAATACGTTTTCACCTTGTTTTTGTAGAATTAACGTTTTTGCTAGTTTAATTAATAAAGCTTATCGGTTCAGATTTACACCATACTGTTATGTGGTTATAAATGAATTATACGCGTACAAATATTATAAAGATTTGATTGTGTAAAGTACATTTAATATTAAATTATATGCACCATTACGAATTAGTGACCTCAATGATTTCTAATATTTTTATGAGTAATAAAGAAAAAACCTACTTTGTCTACGTAGGCCGTGTCTAGTGCAGCGTGGTGGTGAAAAAGTTCGATTCCGGGAGTAATGGTCGTAGGGTCGAGTCCCCCTGTATCTCTAATTATGTTCCCAAAATGCAGATGAACAAGTTTGTCATCATGGTGAACGAAAACATCGTTAGAAAATTAGCATGTTATATAATACGAGTGTATATCTTTCGATATAATAATAATAAAATTTGTCGAAAGCGACATGTGCCATCCGATAATCCGCGCTTGTCCAGCGTGGTGGATTATGGCCTTGACTCTCTCCTTGTGGAGATGTATCCGTGACCCAGCAGTGAGAACGTAAAATTTGTTACTTTTGAAATTTACGAAACTATGATTATTTACGAAACTACAAGGAAGTCTATTCATAAATTACTGATAACAGATTGATTAACAGACTGATAACAGATTGATTAACAGACTGATAACAGATTGATACAGATAATAATTACTATTCAGATGTGCTTGGTGTAAGTAGTTAGTTAAATAGGTTTGTAGTGTAGTTCTCATTGTATTTTAGTTTTTTTAATAAAGGCTCTGCCCTGCTATAAAAAAATACTAACAACATGCAGTTTCAATTTCAAACGCAAACTACAATTAAATATATTCCACTTAATTTTCAATTAAACTCCTTATACATAAAACTACTTTCTACTACTTTAGTGTAATGTGTGATTTAGAGAAAAAATAATGAGACAATTATACAGTCATATTTCTCTCAGAAATATACGTCACAGTTCTGTGTATATGTCTTCCTTATTCAAAGTGTGTATATAACCAAATACTTAGTTCAGGTGCAAACCTTAAACTAATTCATATTTTTTGTATTCAAAATTATAACTCTCCCATAGAATGTGGGCAGTATTATGCAACAAAACAGTGTGAATAGGTCGGAACCGTTCCACTGCAGTATTAGCTAACATTCCGTTCCTAATTGAGCACTTCCTAAGTTGGATAGGAACCACAGTTCCAACCTTCCTGGTTGTAACTACCTTCAAATTCCACACAAAGGTGCTTACTGCATCGTGAGTGCTTCAAGAGTCATTATGACCCCAACCGCCCTCCAGAGCAGACGCACTCCCGCACTCTCCGCCCTGTCTTTAATCATATCTTTCTTTTCCCGAAGTAAACAATACAAAAACAAATGATTCTCGTGATAAATCGTCGGCCGTCGGAGAAATAACTTTGGCCATTCTCGTCTTTTGTTCGATTGATTGGAGATAATTCGGAATTCGAGTAGAATAGTATAGAAAATTGCCTTTCTGTGCTCTGGCTAAATAACCACGTGTTCCTTACCCATTTTCGTAGTCCTGTCTAAATTGATTCCTTTACGAGAGAAGAGAAAATGATATTGGGAATTTAGGATTTTTACGTTCTAGGTTTGAGGTTCGAGCTTTCAGATTTAATTCAAAATCTTTTTTTCTTATTAAAGCTTCAAAGTAAATCCGTTTCAAGAACAATAAAAAAGAAATTTAAAATTAATATTTGCGTAGACGGTCCAATTTGTGGAATTATTATGTTTCTAGAAAATAAGGGGTAGTTTTCTATCTCCAGACTAATTTCAGAGAAGAGTAACAAAGGGCAAGAGTGAAAATATTTTCAAATAACATAGACGGCTTTTATTTAAATTGTCTACATATTTTTTCGGTCGGTTTTATTACATTTTAAAATTTCACTTTTGATTCGTAACGTTGAGATTAAAATTAGCAGTCATAACTTTATTCAAGGCTTACGCAAGTCAAAAATCTTTCACATTGTCACACTCAATCTTTCACATTTCTAAGTGCAGTCAATAATTGAGTTTAATAAAGAGTGACGATACGAGCAGGACATGTGCCTGATGGTAAGCAACATGCCTGACACATAACAGCACAGTGACACGCAGCTATTGGAACATGAAGAGTCCAAATCATTACCTAGCACTGAACTGCGCTCGTCACCCAGAGATCTAAGATCTTATATCTCTAAGCCCTGTAATTTCTCTGGAAACATTGCCCTTCAAACCGGAACACAGTAATGTTTGTACATTACTGTGTTGGCGGTAGAATAACTGGCAAAGGTGTGGTACTTCCCCAGGCGGACTCTGCCAAGAGTCCTACCACTAGACATTTTCGACATATGCGACGACAAACGGATTCAAAAAAATCTTATTGAGTTTAAGTCAAGTTTTGTTAAATGGTATTACTAATATTCTGTTGACGTGACAACGTCTTATAAATTGGTTTGCCGGGTGACACTTCAAGAAACTGCGTTACGCTCCGCTCACGTTATGCGCTCACAACGAGAGCGAGTGAGAGGCACGCGTCCCTTCCACTCGGGCATGGTTAGCCCGCCTAAGAGCGAGAGAGACAGACATAAAAAGTGAAAGGCACGCGTCCCTTCCGTAAAATTATTTTACCACTCAAAGTCGTTGTCACGTAAAACTTTCGCCCGTATACCGACTTTACAGGCAACCAATTTTTTTTTAAACTATTATAGGTTCGTACTTGACCACCATCGCGCCTGACGCGACGTGACGATGCGATCCACGATGAAGCGTACTTAGTGTACTTACCTAGAAGAAACCGTTTCACTCTCGATCAACATTAACTTTGCAGTGTGTGATAGATGGATAGAAAGCACTATACTTTTATAGAAAATCACTTAATACAGTCAAACACATAACAAAAAAGTATTCCGGTTTGAACGCCAATGTTTACACACAGACAGGGCAAGGAGGTACATCACGTCTCTGGGTATAAGAGCTGTGCAGTCTAAGAAAGTGAACTGTATCTTTCGTGTTTCAATGGCTGCGTTGTTGTTACCACGTCTCTATAATAAGTACACATAATAGCTGCGTTGTTGTTATATTTTCAATTACACATACATTACATTTTTTTTTTTTTTTTGAAAAATATTATTTTTTATCATTACATCTTCAGTGCTCCTTAATCTTTGTCGTATCAGTTTTCTTCGGATATTAATTTATTATTTTTATGCATATAATATAGCGCAGCTGATCTGCAGACTAGAGTCTATCTGTGTTCTAGGTTTCAACCCGATCCGTCAGGTGTTTCGACGTGATTGAGCAACAAACATCCAACCCACATCATCGCTTACCACCAGGCGAGATGGCGGTCAAATATAAAGCTATAAAAATTAAAAAAAGTGCAAACTTCCGCATTTATAATATAGTAGGAGTCCAAATAATATAAGTACCTATACTAACGTGATCGAGCAACAAAGTTTCAAACTTTCGTACTGTATTAGTAGGGTACATGTTTTTCGGCAATATTCAATATTCTATTATTATATTACATTATTTCGGTTCAATATGTATATGAAATGAGTTTCAATATTTTTTTTTTTTTAAATAAGAAGTGACGAGACGGTCTGGACATGTGCCTGATGGTAAGCAACATGCCTACCACATAACAGCACAGTGACACGCAGCTATTGGAACACGAAGAGTCCAAATTATTACCTAGCACTGCACTGCGCTCATCACCCAGAGATCTAAGATGTTATATCTCTAAGCCCTGTAATTTCTCTGGAAACATTGCCCTTCAAACCGGAACACAGTATTGTTTGGCGGTAGAATAACTGTCAAAGGTGTGGTACTTCCCCAGGCGGACTCTGCTAGGAGTCCTACCACAGCAACATTTTTTGAAATATTATATTACAATATTTTTTGAAAAAGCCTCTTCAAATCAAAATTAACAGTGCGACTAATAATGTGATTTACTTTGTAGATAATGATCTGTAAAAAGAAGTTATTCCCAAAGCTAAAAGCTGGCAGCTGTAAATAAACCAATCCAAAAAAAATCTATTTACACTGCCGAGAAATCTTTAGAACCAATAGAAGTAAGCTGAAATGTATTTATTTTAGCCGTTTGCTCTCCACGAGTAAGCACACACGAATGATGGAGTAGCTCGAATAACGTTCACTGAGAAATGCACTCGATAACTTAACGCAAAGACGTGTGGATATTAGTGTTTTGTGAGCATTCTGGTTGTAAGAAAACAAGCAACGTCCCGCGGATCTACTCGCGTACACTCCGCGAGGCATAAGCTGAGCTTTGCATTTGTGTGAGTGTAGATGGATAGTGTAGGTGTGACAACCGGCCTTAGGCGCGGCGCCATTCTGTCTCGCCGCGCTCCTGCCTGATTGGTGATCACTCACACTAATGCAAGCCTATACCTCGCGGACAAAATTTCAAGCTCCTGCCTGATTGGTGATCACTCACACTAATGCAAAGCTCAGCTTATACCTCGCTGAGTGTATATCCCGTTATCTTCCTGGTTTAAGAAGTAGCCAATGTATTCTACCCATAGACTTCTAATCTTTCTTTGCTAGTACATTCAACGTCTTTGATTACATCTATGTACCAAATATCAACCCAATCTGTTCAGCTATTTCGACCTGGTTGAGCAAAAAATGTCTAAACTTTGACATTTAATACTTATTACTGGTAGCGCCACGAGGTTTTACTCGCGTAGTTCCCGTTCTGGTTATTTTTCCGGGATAAAAAGGAATCTATGTGTTCGTCCAAACTGTGATTTAACTGTATTCCAAATTTAACCCCGATCGGTTCATATGTTGCGGCGTGATTGAGCAATTACGATCCAAATGTCCAAACATGATGTTTGGAAACATCCAAACCAAAGAGTTCCTTTAGATATACTACGTATAGCATCGAACTCTTAAAAACGGCAGAAGCGGCAAACGCGCTTCTACTATGGCGATGCAAAATCAGGTGACGTCTCCTGATTTAGTCTCAGTCGCAACAAGGAGTTTTGTACGTTCGCTGACAATTCAATTTTCAAATTTTTCAAACAAATTTTCGCCACGTTATGCTGTCTTTAGATTATAGCATACCTCATCTTCGTTTCTTTAATTATATCGATGACGTATAGAGTTGGTGTTGTGTATGAATTGTCTACCAGTCTACCACCAATATTTTTATTTATATTTCGTTAGATTTTCCGTACGGTTCCTTTGTGTCAATCGTAAGCAGATGACGTGCCTACTTTCTATGGCAACAGAGTTGTGGCGTGATAAAAGTATTCCCATTCTTGACAAGGCAAGAAAGATGCTAGCTGTGCTTTCGGTGTAAAGCGTTTATGCCAACTCTATACGTAGTTTAAGTAAGCTCGTTGATCCAAACATTGACATTTTGTTATTAGCAGGATATAAAGAATGAGTAACAAAAATATTCAGTTATTTACTATAATTTCTCTTATAACTTTTCAGATAATCCGAGCAATAGATTTATTTACGATCACTAGGTTTTAAGATACCATTGAACGCGGGGGCTACTCGTAAAGCTGTGCAGTATCGACTAGGGGAGGTACTCGTAAAGTTTAGATTTATGCTAAGGGAAACGATCGGATTCATTTGGAACACAGCCGTTCGATTGGTTTAAACCAGTTTAAAGCGCTTTAAACCAGTTTGAACCGGATAGATTTGTGTAAGTTCCACTGTATTGCTATAAATTGTTTCTAACGGAGAAAGTATGGGTATTCTAGTTAAATTCGAGATCTGTCGAATATGAATATGAAACTATGTTTACGTGAAAATACTTTTGATGAGTAATAATAAAAAATCGGCATATATCAAGCAGTGGGTGTTAATACTTTGGTATTTATGTAAATATTATGTTGACTTCATGATTTGTTTTTTTTTTGTAGATAATGTTTAAACATCATAAACTCTTTATTGTAAAAACAAACATAAGAAAATACAAACTAGTGCTACAACTGACGGCCTTAGTTTTTTTTTCAGACAACCTTAGTACAAACAGTACATTTTTCATGTCAATCAAGTATTGCATTAATCGGAGTCAAGCGTTTTCAGCATATTGTCGCTGTACAGCCCGCCATTGAAAACAGCGGAAAATGAGCCCATTCCCAGCTCTTAACCCTAAGTGCACCAATCTAGGAAATCTAGGTCACAAATGGAACTAAGGCCCAGCGTATGTGAGGCTGCTCACAAGCTGCGCGATAGCGGAGATATAATGATAGGAATAGGAGACGCCAAATGCGAATCACGCAAATTAATCATCCTACGGGAACCGCTAAACTACATACTACGAAGTTAGTTTTAGTTTGTTTAAAAACCATTTTGCCTTAGTAACAAATATATCTGTACACACAAAACAACGAGTTTCGTTTTTGATATAATATAATGGTGTGATTGAAAATTTTGGTAAATTAGGAGAATAAAGGTAAAGGGAGCGTCTTCAAAGTAGAAAAAATTACTCACGCATGCTACTAAATTTCGAGATTTTCTTATTTACGCTTAGTTTTTATTAACTTGTTCTTTGTCTATGTTAAAGATTAGAAAGAAACCGAATAGTGGATCAAATTGCATCTGTCGTGTGCATTCTTCACTTGCAGTTCAAACTAAGAGAACGGGAACTGAAAAATGCATTTTCCCGCCAGTTCAGTTCCTAACTGGGTCAGGACAAAATTTAGACGAGTTCGTAAACTCCTGGCGCAGTGTCCAAACATGAAAACCGAAAGTTTCTTCATACATGGTGCGGGCACCGTATCCGCGATGTGTCCCTCCATCAGTCACTGGCCGTAATTACCGGGACGTTGATTTATGACCGGGGCACCGTCCCGAAAGCACGGGTTAATGAAATAACCCGGGATATTGCTAATACATTCCCGGGATGCGATGAGTGCTGGCCCCGTTTGGTTCGTGCAATGCTAGGTGAAGTTGGGACAATGTGTACAACGCATTTGATTGAAGCAGTTTTATTTCTATGCAATGTTTTGAGTTTGAGGATAATATGGCTATCTACTAGAAGCTGGAGAAGCTTGTAAAAAGGCGATACAATTGTATGCTTTACTTTTTTAAATACGGAGTTTTATTAACAAAAATACATTATGAGAACTACATTATATGTATTACACACCTAAATATCTACCTACATTAAGCACATCTGAATAGTTCATGCAACAATGAAGATTAAAAGATAACCAAGATGACGATAATCAGCATGCTGACGATATTACCACGCTGAATGGCAATGCTGCCACGTTGGGCTAAATAAACACTAGGATTTTGTCCAAGCGTAGCGTCAATCGAACCCCCGAAAATTATTATGTAGCCAAATGTTTGATGCTTTAGCTTCTGAAATCGTCGATAAATTATTGTTTCCATCTTTGTAAAATGTACCGAGATCAAAATTTTCGGGCAACAAGAAAGCCTTTCTCGAATCATTTCATCTACAAAGGCTTCAGAAAGGGAAAGCCTACTTTAATAACCTAATTTCTGAAGTCCTTCAGAACCTTTCCGAACGGGCGTTAACATAATTCCACTCGAAAATCTTTAAAGGGACCCCTGTTTAGGTGACCTAAGGTTCAAATAGGGCTCTTTTAAATAAAATAAACGGAATAGGGTTAGGTGGAAATTCAAGTGCCCAGGAAACAACGTTTGTATGTAGGTGTCAATATTTACTTTTTATAATCAATTCATACAATTTGAACTCATGAGGAGCTCACTTTATATAATAATATATGTTCCTACTGCTTGGATCTGGACCCTTGATAGGTAGATATATTGTATACCATCTGACGGGCTGATCGTCGGTCGCTTAAAAAAAATACCCACACTGTTTATGACCTTGACTCTCCTTATGAGAGCATAAGGAGATTCAATGCCTATACATTCAGATGGACTGAGTCCTCTCATGTGAATACTCTTACGGTGGGCATTGGGATTATTATTTACGCCACAAGGTTCTTCTAGGTAAGCATGCTACGAATACATTATGGCCTGCCATCGAACTCTTAAAAACGGCAGAAGCGGCAAACGAGCCTTCTACTATGGCGATGCAAAATCAGGTGACGTCTCCTGATTTAGTCTCAGTCGCAACAAGGAGTTGTGTACGTTCGCTGACAATTGTGTACGTTCGCTGACAATTCAATTTTCAAATTTTTCAAACAAATTTTCGCCACGTTATGTTGTCTTTAGATTATAGCATACCTCATTTTCGTTTCTTTAATTATATCGATGTTTTAAAAGAAAAAAGTACAGAGGTTAGTGAAACTACACGAAAAAGCCCTTCTAACCAAATCTTAGCCCAAAATCACGCCACCGTAACGCCAGGGCAGCATTTAGGGTAATCACCACCCGACCCGTTCGTAATTGACAAACGGCCCCAGAATCCTTGCTCAGGGCAGCTCAGCAAAACACTTGGAGAGCGATGCCTGTTGCCAGAGGCATTTGCATTTTGCTGATTGATTATTCAATTGGACAGCCGCAGAAGTGTCCCTCACCCCCTTCGCCCACCCTTAGTCCACCCCTTGGACATAACGGAATTGATTAAGTAAATGCTAATTCGCGTTATGGTTAGCTCATCCTTTCGTCCGTCCAGTTAATAAAACGAAATAGATGTAAACAAGACAAAGGCAACGCTTTTAGAGTTTGGAAGAGACAGCCTTCCTGAATTTATTATGAGAACCAGCTAGCGGGATGTAGCGACGTCTCAATAAAGAAAGTCGGTGGAATCAAGGGATGAGGAAAAAAAGTGATTCATTCGAGGCGTACAATTGATCGATTTAGCCCACTTCCTCTATACATACGTGATATATAAATATCACACTGCTTGTTTTGTATCCTTGACTTATACGGTATTTTCATGTGACAAAAATAACTTTAGCGTCGTCTCTGACGTTTATGAATTTTGCTGTTTAGTTCTGCTGATTGGAAAGTTTTCGCTATTGTATTTACAGTATAATGAAAGTAAATAAATTATATCATCTGTTAAACAAGTTTAGGATCTGTGCGGGTTAAGGAGTAAATTTGTAGGCCCTAGAGGCTACCTGATGTCAAGGGTGATAGGGCCTTCGTAAAAAAAAGAAAAATTGAAAAAAATTGGAACACTGTGAATAAAAACGAATATATTTATAATTAAACATTCACCCTGAAGGGCTTAAAGTAAGACATTACGTGTATTATCGCTTCATTACCAAAATGAGTCGATCAGCGAAGGCTTAGGAAGTTACATTTATACGCTAATTTATTTTCCAATAAACCCGATATTCAACTCGAGTGGTGAATTTTGAAATGAAAATACATTATAAAGTATATAATAATTGAGGACTTTTGAATGGTTGAATGTTTGTTGTAACCAAATATTACCATACCACACCAAATATTATAAATACAATAACAATTAAACGAATCAAGTTGGAATTTGGAATACTCCCAGAATGGATCCCAGAGCCGCCAGACGTCACGCTTTTTTTTTTAATAAAAAGTGACGAGACGAGCAGGACATGTGCCTGATGGTAAGCAACATTCTTGCCACATAACAACACAGTGACTCGCAGCTATTTTAACGAAATGTGGCCGATTGAGTAAAATTTGTACGTACTTAGAACACATGCCCGCTAACTTGCTTAGACGGCCATTTTTTTTATATGGGGTTCAGAAGGTACATAAAAACATTACATTTTCTTACTTCACGTATTTACTAATAACTGATTTTCAAGTATGTTACATGCAATATCTTTAAAAATAAGGCCCCTATACTGCCAGACAGTTCCCGTAGGCCATTTTGCTTAACAGACACTTTAAAACTACCGAAATAATGACTTAACTTTCACTTTCATTCTCATACTCCATTTCTATATATATTTGTCAGACTACTATGTTAAAGCCTTTTTTAAAAAGACAGACCGATCTAAGGAACCAGTCAGTCTAAGCAAGTTAGCGGGTAAACATGACTGTGTTCTTAGTACGTACTAACTCTACTCAATCGGTACACATTTTATCCATCAGAAAATATGAGATGTCTGGCGGCCCTGAGATCTTACTCTAGAATGCAAATAAGTTATAGTTCAGAATACTAAATTACATTGCTAGGCTACGTTGAAATACGAAAAAAATCCTTAGGTCTTTTTTTAAATGTACTAAATTCTACGCGAACGAAGTACACGTAGCACGAATCCTAGTGTTAAATATTTAAGATACTTCCGCATCCAGACTGGTTTTGCTATAACATTTTTGGGATGAAATACAGCTTACAATAAAAGTGATCAAGTGCGAGTCGGACTCGCCCATGAAGGCTTCCGTAGCATCAAGTAACATAATATAAAAGTTCTTGTAGTTCGTTGTTACTTTAGTCAGTGTTTTAAAAATAGTAAATTTATGACGTATTAAAATAAAACTACCTTTATCTCATTCAATCCAATTTTCGTTGATAGTTTACATGGCAGTGTACATCATTCACTGTTTTTATTTTTGTCATTCTCTTATTTTAGAAGTTACAGGAGTCCCTCGCGCAAACTATTCAGTTTAGAAAAAAAATATGTTAAAAACCTCAATATCATTTTTGATAAACTATCCATAGATAACACACATGTAAGTATGGTTCTGATCAAAAAAATTTTTGAGTTTCAGTTCTAAGTATGGGACACCCCTAATTTTTTTTTTCTATTTTTTGTATCAAAATCTTAATGCGGTTTATAGATTACATCTACTTACCAAGTTTCAATAGTATAGCTCTTATAGTTTCGGAGAAAAATAGCTGTGACATACGGACCGACAGACAGACAGACATGACATGACGAATCTATAAGGGTCCCGTATTTTGCCATTTGGCTACGGAACCCTAAAAAAGATGTGTCATGGGACATCAGGTAGTGTTCTGTGTTCCAGTTAGGAACATTAATGTGTTCCGGTTTGAAGAGCAATGTTTCCAATAAAATTACTCGGCTAGGAGATAAAACACTTTATATAGATTGAAATTAAGTTCTATACAATGTTTTAATAAAAGTAACGGTGATTAGTATTTTTGTAGTTGTAGTTTGTTAGGCAGTCGCAGAACTGGATGCATTATTTTTATATGTTTATAAGTTTAGTCCATACTTTCGTGGAATAAATTTAGATTTTGATTTTTACACAAAGTTTTATTCGTTACAGCTTATTCAAAATACGAATAGTGAAAATGTGAAATATTCTACCTAAAGCAGAGTTGTCATACTCCTATAATCCGACCTACCAACGAAAAAAAAAAACATGTCCTAACTTTGACGTTTTGATTTTATTTTTTAAATAAAAAGTGACGAGACGAGCAGGACATGTGCCTGATGGTAAGCAACATGCCTGCCACATAACAACACAGTGACACGCAGCTATTGGAACATGAAAAGTCCAAATCATTACCTAGCACTGCTCTGCACTCGTCACGCAGAGATCTAAGATGTTATATCTCTAAGCCCTGTAATTTCTCTGGAAACATTGCCCTTCAAACCGAAACACAGTAATGTTTTGCTTGGCGGTAGAATAACTGGCAAAGGTGTGGTACTTCCCCAGGCAGACTCTGCCAAGAGTCCTTCCTACCACTATAAAAATTATTATAACTATAAACTATTATAAAAACTACTAAAAACTATAATATAACTAGCGGCCCGTTCCGGATTCGCTCGGATATTGTCCTATAACGACTATTCATCGCAATAAAAACTATCCTATCTTTCAAGTTGGATCAAACTGCACACGGTGTCCAAATTTGATTAAAATCGTTTATGTAGTTTAGGAGTCTATCGCGGACAAACATCGTGACGGGAGATTTATATATATTAAGATAGATTACTAAAAACTAGCCTTAATATGTTTCTTAACTTTGTTATTAACTTCTAAAAATACTTTCGTAGCCCTTCAACGCAATAATCAGTTCATGTCGAGTCTGATAAAGACTATTTGATATCCTCAAGTATTACAAACATAACTTTAAAGTATGTGTGTACAGCTCAAAAAATTATTAAAACACAAAAAGAGACACCCAATCACTCCAAAAATAGTAGGGACAATAGGAACAAATTACCCAAAATGTAAAAGGAACACCACACTGGAACTCAATACTTTAAAAATGTATTTGGGACAACTAACAGAAGCTGACGCTTTTCTAATATTCCGAAGAAGCAGAGAAGTGGAAATGAAACGTTTTCATTGGATATCCACGTGCATTCGTAGTTTCCAGGTAGCAAGAACGAAAGCCAAACTTTGGCTCCAACAAGATTAATTAGATATCCCACGCCCTGAATAGTCCTGAATCCGGCTCGAAGGTCTTAGAAGTGCTACGGGTAGCTTTTTGTTCTTCCATCACAAAGGAGCACTTAGCGAGCCTGCAATGGGACTTTTGATTGCGATTCTATAAGACTTTCGTTTTAATTTGCTACAGTGCCACTAATTTAGTTGGATAGTCCACATCAGAGTTATAACTACCGTTATATTACCTACTTCCAAGAAAGAGGAAATAAAAGATAGTAGGTATCTTGATAAAAAATTATATCTTTATTTTATGTGTCGAGTACAAATGCACAATAAATCAAATTAGTCACAACTTCGTATAGTCTAGCAAATGTATTTTTTTAAATTAAAGAGTGCCGAGACTGGCTGGAAAGGTGCCTAAATCTGCTGGGACTAAACCGACCACTAAAAACGAAGAAATTAGATAGGTAGTCAATCTTCTTGGTAGGTATATCCAAAGTGACAGCCCTACTAAAGATAGTTGACACCTGGATACTAACACTATGAGAGAAACTATAAAATCTTGCAGCTATGTAGATTAGTGACACCACAAATAAATCAACTTTGAATTAAAAGGCTCTTAAAAATTTTGTAAACATAAATATCTTTCAGTTGAAAAGAGCATGTTGATGGTTATTACTGAGGTGTTACTCGGCATGAAAAACAGCCCAAACCTTACTGAAACAAAGGCATTAAAGATGGAAGCACTGTTCGCCACCAGATGCCCATAAACTAATGTTATTCGGCGTAACGCGCCTTATGGGACCTCCTTGGTGCGGACCTATAAATTTTTCATGAACCTCTGTGGTGATTGAAAAGGAAAAAAAGTCTTCCACTATATTGGCACTCGTGACCTCTTTGCTCGCCAGTCGGGCGGGAAAATCTACTCACAGAATGGCGCTTTGAAAATGGAACGTTTTCTTTTAATGCCTAGAATTCAATCGATGACTTATATCCGGAACGAACTGCGTTGAATAGTAATACTTTTTTTTGTAGAACAAAACTAATTACTAAATTACTAACTAAAAATACTTAATTTGTGATTTCACGTTGATTACAGTTTATGCGTGAAAAATTACTAGTAGGTATTGGAATACAATAAAAAACAGAACAGTTAAAATTTTCAAACAAATGCTCCCATTTTCCGACCTTCTTTTAACATAATAAGTCAATATTGATACTGGAACCAAGTACACTACAAACATGGAATCGCTCCACTTTCACGCAAATTCAGTCTACTCAAATATTTGTATCCAATAGAATTTTTCTAAAGAGTACTTAGCACCGTTCCGATGTACGGAAATGCACCGGATGGGAAGCGTAACGATGACGAATGTGATATAAAGTGTCGTGTCTTCAATAGAGTGTGCTTATTTTTACGTTCCCTTTCACTCACACCCAAGTGCCTAGACTAAAAGGTATACGCACTTACTGTAAAATCTTTGTTCAACGTTATTTGAACTCTATTTATTTAGTACGTACACAAAGCTAAGAAATAAGCACTTTTAAACTTTTATTTTGACTTTAGATCACTAGACGCATTAGTAAAATTCCAATATTTTATTGTTTAGAAATTCAGGTAAAAAAATGCGAAATCGGCATTTAATCTTTGATAGTCGGTAAGCTTAAAAATGCCTGATAGTCTGGTTTATTTTTTCATTAAATTTTAGTATCAGGACATTAATTTAGCGTCTAACGACGTCAGATTATATTTTAACCAAATATGGCTACCATAGGTTTATATAATGTCATGCATTTGATTATAACTTTATTGATAACTGGCAGTTCCCGTTCCGTTCACACGTTAGGTGATTGAGGAACTGACATCCAAATATCCATACATTGACATTTTATAATATGTATTACGAGTAAGTAGGGTTTAACGATGGCATACCTATTTCAAGAAAATATAAGACTTTTTGAAAGATTTGATTGAAGTCATTTGACGTTGGCTAAATAAACAAACTGGATATAAACTGTATATAGTTGGCACAAAAGCTTTACACCAAAAGCACGGGTAGCATCTTTCTTGCCTTGTCGCTCTTGTGGAAGTGTCATACTTTTGTCGTGACACAACACTCTGTTGCCATAAAAATTGTGCGCGTCATTTGCTTACGATTGACACAAAGGAACCGTGTGGAAAATCTAACTCTATACGTAGTATATGTAAACTCTTTGGTGTAAAGCCATATAAAACAAAAGATTGCAAATGAAGTAAATAGTTCCGGTTGTAAATCCCGGCGGCGGTTCAGGATATAATAAGCTGAATCTGAGCGATTTAATGCCGCCTTGAAACAATAGCGCGCGGGCACTTGTCGACGGAGGTAATCTCTCTTTACACGTGGAATCCTTTTTGAACCGGTTGCTTAGGGCTGGCCGTGTTGCTAAGCCGCTGTATATCATTTAGATTGGACATGTTTCTCACTGCGGTTTGGGCCAAAAATCAACAGGGCTCGTTGTTGTGTGGTGTCGGGGTGTGATGAATTTTCGCCTATATTTATTATTTTTGAAGTGTATACTTTTTTGGTAGGTACGGGAAAATGTTCGATTGGTGCACGTCATTGGGTGAAATAATATAGGACACGTATCTTTTGCTTTATCGAGTTGTGGAAAATCGACAAAGATACACGATCATCAAATTTCCAGAGTGGTGGAGGTCGTGACGTCACTTGTCGGTAAAAATAGTACCCACAAGTGACGCTACGCGAAACTTCTAAGCACTGTATCTTCGTCAGTTTTTGTTTGTATTTTGAAAAAATACATGTAAGTACAATATTTTTTTGCAATCTAACTGACGGATTAATTAGTTTTTTTAAGGATGGTGCCTTATTGTAGCTATTTATACATTTTCAAAGGCTCTGTGTGTACTAAAATTAATTTCGGCGACTTCACATTCAATAAAACGAGGCTAAAAAAATCTGACTCCTTAACATTTTAACAAAAATCATGAAAGCAACATTTCTAAGCCTCTCACCGAGAAATATAAAATCCATTCACGCAGCTAAGGGCTCTCAGGAAATAAATAATATTTGTAAAAAAGGCACAACACCCCGAGGGCGGCTTCTGTAACCCTGGAAGGTGCGGCCGGAAACTGTGACCGCCGCATCCGTTCCTCTCTGCGAGATGCGACCCGTGGCCGCGACCGGTGGCTGCGACCAGTGGCTGCGACCGGCGGTCACGACCGGCCCGTACATTGTCCTCTTAATTGTAATTAACAATATTACTAGAACTTGACAACAGTAGGGAACTCGTTTTCAACATATGTGTGTATAAATGCATATACTCGTACTTACAAATTTAGATTTAAAGTGCGTGGACTTCATTGCACAAATCCTTCCTTGTCTCTGTTTCTTGTCTATGCTATATGTAATACTAATAGTGCCCCGCAGTTTTACCCGCACATTTCTCGTTCCAGCAATTTCCGCGCGATAAATAGGAATCTATGTTATTCCAGAGTATGATTTACGTCTGTTCTCAATTTCATCCAAATCTATTTAGTAGATTTTGTATGAAGTAGGTGTCAACTGTATATGGTTGGCTATGTCTATATAATGGTGGCGCCTATGCTTCATTTTGCGAAAGAAAACTAAGGATAGATACCTATGTCTACATCCGGAAAATGTCTCACAGAGGGTATTTCAACCTTTCAATACGAAAATTTGAATTTTAGGACACGGTGTAAAGGCCCGGACATAGAGATCACCAGAGTGGTTTACGCAAGTTTTTGTACTTTGATGTATTTTTTCTTCTTTCATTCAGGGTTTGGCTTTTCGCGTTGTGCTTGCTGTAGTCTTGTAGTCGCCATCTTGGTTCTTCCAATTTCTTTAATTCGAACATTTCCCGCGCCTTTTTCTGACGTTGCGTTGTCACAATAAATGATTTGTCATTTGTCTTATTTTAGTGTTTACTTAATCTATCTTTTTTTTAATTTTAAAGATAGATCATCTACGTAAGTAGGCCTCCGATAATTTCTACTGCCGAAATATCTATAAATACGTATGTACTAAAAATATTGAAACTGTATTTTTCACGTGGCGGCCCAAAACAAAAGGGGCGAAGAAGACTGCCGGGAATTAGATTACGCTCATAACGGAGTCTTATCGGATTTTTCTCTATTTGATTTAGCGTAAATTCTACGCCAGTTTTTGTTTTGTAATAAAAATGCTTCGGCAATCAAACGCGGGGTGGGATCTTTGAAATCATTTGCATTTGACTCGCCTTGTGGCTCAGTTGGTAGTTGGTTTCCTTACTGAGCTGTTTGCTTTCTTACATTGTACGATTCTCCTTTGTGTGATGATGTTTTTAGGGACACCATTGTCTTACTGCAATAATGACTTCAGAATGACTGATCAAACTTTGAAATACTTAGAAGACGCAGACAGACGCTAACCTAAACATCATCTAATAGTGATAGGACTCTTTGTAAAGTCCGCTTGGGGAAATAGCACGCCTCTGCCAATTATTCTACCGCTAAGTTGTAACGTGTTAATATCACTATGTTCCGGTTTGAAGGGCAATGTCTCCAGGAAAATTACTGGGCATAAGATAAATCTCTATATATAAAAATGATACGTTGGTTTGTGTACGTTTCAAAAACTCAAAAAGTTCTGCACCGATCGAATTGAAATTTTACAGTGATAAATAATCCGCATCAAGGATTGTTTTTATTACATTTTTACATCACAATGTGCCACAGCGAAGCGTGGCAGGGTACAGCTAGTCATTTTGTATCTCTGGGTGACGAGAGCAGTGCAGTGCGTGATAATAATTAGGAATCTATGTTCCAATAGCTGCGTGACGCTGGGGAGTTGTTGACATGCTTGTTGCTTACCATCGGGCACGATATTGCTCTCCCCGTCATTTTATACTGTATTTTTTTTATTGACTACACGTTTAACTTACCTAAAACACATCTAGTCAAAGACTGAATTAACCTATCGTTTTCTAGCTCCGTACACAAATATCGTACGATTCAAGAATACTATTCTTGATGTCGGCTTTTCCAACCTTTGCCTAGTCAATGTAGAAAATATATTTAAATTTAGGTCTAGACGTTCAGTTAGATTTATTGGGTTTCTATAATTTGTAAGGATTTATTCGAAGAGCTTTTGACTGCTGATTTATTTGTACCTGCCGATACAAATTTGTGTAAATACCTATTTGGATAAGTTAACTTTATTGTGGAAATGGAGTACTTTCATACCTTTTACCACAGTATTCCAAATAGTTGCTTAATGCTTTGAGTATTTGAAGCAGTGGTGGTTTTGTGGTAAAAATGTTTGAGTTCACATTCGTGTGTTTGTAAGTTCGAATACTGCCTGCACTTTTGAGTTATTTGCAGATGTATAAGTTTATTATGATTACTGGGTTTAATGGCGAAGACATTGTGAAGAAACCAGAATATTCCAATACAGACAATATTCGAGGACTAACGTCATCAGCCAATCCACTCTTGGCCAGTACGCATGCAACAACAGGAGTCTCGTGTCGAGAAGTCTCGTGCAGTGCAAACTTAATAGCATTATTAAGACCAACCCATAACATTATGACACTAACTTTGAAGAAGCACAGAATCTTTTTCAGAAGTGCTCATTCACATTGGCAGAGTCCGCCCGGGTTGCCAGTTATTCTACCGCCAAGCAGTAACGTGCAAACATTACTGTGTTCCGTTTGAAGGGCAATGTTTCCAGAGAAATTACAGGGTTAGAGACATAACATCTTAGATCTCTGGGTGACGACCACAGTGCAGTGCTAGGTAATGATTTGGGACTCTGCATATTAATAAGTGTTTATTTGTAATATTTTAATTTGTTTGTGTTGCAATAAAGAGTTTTTATCTATCTATGTTTCAATAGCTGCGTGTCTCTGTGCTTTTATGTGGCCAGCATGTTGTTTACCATCAGGCACATGTCCTGCTCGTCTCGTCACTCTTTATTTAAAAAAATTCGACTGTAACACTAGGTTTTATTCTTTTCTTTTTTTCATGTATAAGCGTTTTTGTTTTTTGGCGTGTACAATAACGAGTATCTATTTTAGTAAGTATTTAGATCCAGTGTCATGATTTTTACTCCTAGTGAACTCTTCAATAAGTCAACTGATATTCACGAGTTTTGCCTTTTTTGTGTGTAACTTGGTCCAACTTGGTCAATATATAGTTTTTATTTCGAACGGTCTGACGGAACCGCTGCTAGTCTATCAAAAATGTCTTTATTTGAAGAAGTTTTATCTTACACTCCGCGAGGCATAAGCTGAGCTTTGCATTTGTGTGAGTGTACATGGATAGTGTAGGTGTGACAACCGGCCTTAGGCGCGGCGCCATTCTGTCTCGCCGCGCTCCTGCCTGATTGGTGATCACTCACACTAATGCTAATGCAAAGCTCAGCTTATACCTCGCGGAGTGTACCTACATATTCCAAGAACTCTTCCACGTCACATCAAAAACCGCCACAGCCTTCACTAAACCAAATCACGTTCGTATCACCATAACACTACAGACGTGAACGCATTGCCAAAATCTACATACCACTCATGGCAGTTCACATTTTAACCCTGCGCCCGCAATTTATTGCCGACACCTGCGTAGAGCAGTTTTTCCTCTCCAGACACCGTGGAGCTCTAGCGTCGGAGTGTCGGCGACACTCGGTTATTAACGGCCGTGCGGTGTCGCGTACACTTGTCCTGTTTCGGTGTAGTAGTCGGCTGGACTCGAATTTAGTTGCTAAGATATACGTTTCTTGTCTTTATTATTTTACTAGTAGCTCGCGACTTTGTATAGAATTTAGGATAATTCCTTAAATACTAGCGCAGATACAGGGGGGGGGAGTCATGGGGGTCATGACCCCCCCTGGGCTGGGTCCCATACCTAGGTGAACCACTGATTTAAAAGCATGCATGTACTGTACTTATAGCACAGTATTGTGACTTGACCACGACTGTGTGACCACCCTCGAACCAAAGCTGGATCCGCCCTTCTTTAAGAACATCTATACTTGTCAAAGATTGTAGAACTCAAGATTAGCTATGAACATCTTGACATTGGTAACAAATTACGTCTGTGACATCTGTCCCTATCTAAGACATCTCTGTCTCTGTCTAAGACATCTATCTCGGTCGCTCTAGTCATAATTGGTACAATTCTCTCTCTGTCACACTGATGGTAGACATTTTAAAATTTTAATGGGTATTGAATTAGAAAATATTTAGAATAATTTTAAGTGAAGTACTTACGCATGAAATGTTAATCCACAAAACATTTATTTGAGTGTCTAAAATTATTAGAACACTTTTTCAACGCACAGGAAGGCGTAATCTTTTATATTTATGTTCAAATGATCAAAATCAGTGATAAGTAAAAATGACCGGCCTCCCCCGCTTCTTACAACCGACTACAATGGAAAAAGTGAGCTCACTCTTCCCAACGTTAACATGATTATTTGCTCCCTGAAGTTTGGGAGGGCTAATCTTGAGTTCTTCGATCTAAATGTTAAGTAGTCTACTACATGCTATTTGAGACTATCTATATCTATTTGAGACTATATCTATCTAAGTTCGAAATTTTATTGTAATAATCACAAATAACTTTAATTTAACCACACATACATGTATTAAACATATGACGCAATAAACATTGGAGTAGGTATACTTAATTCGTTAAATTTTGAAACATCATTGAGCAACAAACATCTAAATATCCACATTTTCACGTGTCATTTGTGATATTTGTAAGATTGTGAAACATCTAAATTTGTAGCGTTTTTTCTGGAGAAATTTTGCAAGAGAGCGACCTCCACTGTCTCCCGACATGCGCTACTATGAAATACTTTTTGAAATAGTAAAATTTTGTGAGTCCGCATACGACAAGATTTCAAGATTTTTTATGGTATAGTCTGACTGACGAGCAGGGCATGTGCCTGACGGTACGGGACTGCCCATAGCAGTACAGTATCACGCAGCTATTAGAATATGACGAGTCCAGATCATTACCTAGCACTGCACTACTTTCAGCACCCAGATGTATCAGATGATCTCTAAATTCTGTAATTTTTCTAGACATAGTATTATCCTTCAAGCCTGATTGAACGTCAGATTTCATGATTGTGATGACACATTCTAGCGCCTAGGCCACCTCGCTCGTTCGTAACTCTGTATAATTTGATTGTCTCCAAACAGCCAGCTAACTAACCCAGGTACACAGCCATTTGTCCTAACACGGCATTACTAATATTTGCTCATCTAACTTGCCAATAAGGTGCGGTCCGGAGGGCATTAGTCAAGGCAACGTTAATCATAATTAATTTAATTCTCAACCGCAACATCCATATGCATAGGTGACATAACGGCTGTGGTTATGGTTCTGTGCTCGAGAAACTCCGACCGCAAATACAGGAAACGAAGTAAGAATGTTATAGTGTTTTACGCTAACAAATATACGAAAACGCGCTAGGGCCGTGGTTTTACCATTCCCGTAATGTTCTCGCCATAAAAAGTAGCCTATTGTGAGACTCCCCTTAAATGTTCGTTTTATTTAAAAATTTTTTAAAGTCAATATTTAACTAATCATTATGTAGATGTATGTACTAACTTTGAGCTTCTACCTGTTGCTGTAATCTATATCAAGAAAAACGAGCAAAACCGTTTGTTGTATGGGTTCTTAATTTTTTATTTAATTATGTTTTTTAGTTTTTGTTACTATAGCGGAAACTGTGAAACTGTTTACATAGCACAACCGGATAGAAGCCAGAAATTAATAGAAGATGAATCAGATGACATATAATATGATACAACCGATTAAAAGCTAAAAATGAAAAAAGAAGAAGACTTTATCAGCTGACAATTATTATCATTGTATAAATTCAGACCAATGGAAACTGTGTTGCCAGACATATTGCATGCCTCTAGAAGTAGAGGCCAGTTTATATGGGTCAACTTTTTTTTTTATCACCTTATCTTACCTGCAAATAGCAATAAAGATTTTGTATTTGTTTGTGTGATAACCGGACAGACTAAAATACAGACAGACAGATGGACTGCGAAGTCTTAGTAACAGGGTCCCGTTTTACCCTTTGGGTACGGTACCCTAATAAAGTCTAACAACAGAAGTTTCAACCAATATGGTAAATCGCAGAAACCAATAACTGGCGAATCGGGATGTTTTCCGGGGAAACTTTCTGCGAGCCACACTAAAAATTATTCTTCACAATATATACTGACCTGTCCCACTTTCCCGGAAAAAATAAATAGAAACGTTAGATAGCTGTGTATAATCCAACAATGTATTTATGGAGGAGGAAGAATAGGGTTTGAGAGATGAGAGAGGCGACAAGCGATGGCGGTCGAGCTTAAACTTATTCTATTGGCTTGCCTGTCTTGTCTCAACTGATTGTTGAGGTCTATCTACGATTTCCTAATATGGTTGTAACAGGTGTCGTGGTAGCTGTAGTGAGTAGGTGCCTTTTTATAATTTAGAGTGACGAGAAGAGCTGGACATGTACCTGATGGTAAGCAACATGCCAGCCACAACACAGCGACACGCAGCTATTGGGACATGAAGAGTCCAAATCATTACCTGGCACTGCACTGCGCTCGTCAACCAGAGATCTAAGATATTATATCTCTAAGCCCTGTAATTTCTCTGGCAACATTGTCCTTCAAACCGGAACACAGTTATATTCTTTGAGAATTTTTAATTTATAAAGTTTAGAATATGGTTTTAAGATAATTTCTTTATTAGATATATATTTTTTTATTCATATTTTGGCCATTTACAGCAGAAAATCAATTTTTAAATTTTTTAAATTGTAAAATGTATAAAGTTTTTGGTTGACTATGCATTTTTCAACTAAGTTTGATATATGTGTTAATAAATGTTTATCTTATCTTATTCACGTTTTTGTGCAAATGTTCATTCAAATTATGTGTCAGAGAAAATGTGTAAAATGACAATTGAGATGATGTCAAAAATATATACTTTACCATTCTAATTAGTCCGTCGGGTAGATTGAAAAATATAGGACACCTATTATTTATTATATTTAATCATTTTAAATCGACAAAGATTTCGATAATCAAACTTCCAGACTTGTGACGTCAATTCATCGTAAAAATCGTACAATGAATTAATATTTGCCTATTAATTGCAGGTACACCTCACACTTAAACTTCGTAAGTTTATCTATCTATATTTTATTTGATATTATATCCTTCACACTCAGCATACATTAAAGTTGGGGAATTCATACATGATGAATTCGGTGAGGGGTATGTTCGATCATTATAAATGGCATGAGAGTAGTTAGAGATTCTCTCCAATACTTGCGGCTGCAACCGTTGACCGGCGGTCACACGTCGAAGACTGAAGCAACTACACCTCTCAAGAAAACCTCGTGAAACCCTGGGGCTTCATCATACATTCGGCAAGGAGATCTCATGAGGCGTTATTGTGGTGCCCTAGGCGGGATCAGTTAAAAGGTTGGTGGAAAATCTTCTATCTCTCATTGCCGTTTGTTGAAAGAATAATTATTTCTCACCTCCTTTCTTTTCATAAATTTAAATCTTACAGTCCATAAATCGAGGGACAGAAACTGACGGTGTGTACCGTACAGTCTTTTTTTGGTTGAAAATGCTTAGCTTGCTATGCTGCTTAGCACTGTATCTTCGTCATTTTTGGTTTATTAAACAAAACAAACATGCACAATATTTTTTCATAATCTAACTGACGTTAACTAATTAGTATTTTATTATCATGATTATTAATTCGCGTTTGCAACCACTTAGTCCTTTCCTTTATTAACAGCTCGGGTGCGACGGCGGCAGCGGGCCGCAAATATTTGACCTCCCATTATTGACCCGCGCCTCGAGTTGACGGCGCCCTACAGATATGAGGGCAGTACATTTATCAACGAGCGAGGGAAACGACCTGCTTAGTTTATCAACAAAACAATGAACAAAATAAATACAAGAATTTTTGAAGTGATAACATCTTTAGCTGAACACTTCTTCATAAATATTATTTGTTTGCGCTTAGTGACCTATCGTAGCTTGAAAAAAGACATCGTTTAATGGTTGAAGTTTCAAAGGCTCGAACGAATAAGTTTGGTTATTTTCGTAATAACATTCAAATAATGTAATTATATTGCCTGCAATGGAATATGATGTCCGAGTGGGTTTTTTCTGATTAATATAACCTGGGCATTTTCAAATCAAAAGTTAATCTCTTCTAGACATTCACACTCCATCGAAGAACACATCGTCGTTTAACAACAAGCCAGATGTCGATCAAGAGCAAACTTATTATCTAAGAACTTAAAATAAGGCGTCATTTCGTGTAAAGTCTGCTCAAGTCTTGTGGAAAGAAATTCTTCAAGGAGCCACTTCTAATTATGTAATCAACACACCCAATTAAGCTTCATCAAAGTGAGTTTGATCAACACTCGATATATAATCCTAAGTTCGCATTAGACGTGTCTAAATTCTATCTCCCCTTAGTCTTCATACGAGCTTACTTGAGTTTCAGATTTACGCAGAATAGCGATCGATCTACGATGGATAACTCAATTCATGTCTGTAAGCTTTTGGTTATGTGGTTATTAATCGATTTTGCACTCTGTGAATATAATCTATCTATGTATTAATGCGTGAAGTAAACATTTACTACGGAAATTGAACTCGACAAGAAATTTCGGATTTAGTTAAACTAAGGAGTGCAAAATGTTAATATTTTAAAAATTATGTATATTACATTATTAAAATAAAAATGTCACATACACTAATACCATATGTTTGACAGGCACGAATGAATACTTCTTTTTATTGTTAAGTCTCTTCTTCTTTTATAAGTCTGTGGTGAAATTGAACGGATTAATATAGTATATTAGAGCATTTAACGAGTACCAATAGCACTCGAAATCTGCTAAACGAGCTGCGAACACGAGAGCGCACTTTCCTTGAAAAAGATCGCCGGACGCGATCGAAACTTGAGTCGGACTGGACTGACTATATCAAACGTGTTACTCGCGTATTTATTGAAAATGGCTTTGTGGCTTAGTTGGCAAAAATTACACGCATCTGGTAAGATGGTGTTGTGATGTGTGAAATATACTATTACTTTGATTTGTCAAAGTGCAGATGTCTGGAGTTGTCCTTTTAGTGTCCTGTAATCTGTATCTATAGAGCTGTAGGTATCCTAAATC
Source organism: Ectropis grisescens (assembly GCA_017562165.1). Taxonomy (NCBI): domain Eukaryota; kingdom Metazoa; phylum Arthropoda; class Insecta; order Lepidoptera; family Geometridae; genus Ectropis; species Ectropis grisescens. The sequence goes on from CM029770.1 coordinate 26,024,377, forward strand.
ATCGGTGTGCCGGCAACTGGTAACTTGCTCGCAACTTGTTCGTATCTGATGTGGAAGTTTCCCAACTTCGGGGAAAGAGTTTATTGGTAAATAACTCCTAATTGCATGTGAAGTCTGATTTGTGGACTCGGTTGGTTTTGTAAGTGCTGTTTTGATCGAAACAGTGGACTGCTGGCGAAGTACTCAATTTTACCTCACATAAACGCTAGCAAATCAATGAAAGATATAGCTCTTCTTACATCTGTCTGTGTATTTAAATGTTAAATAGTAACAATATCCCTTATAACGGATCTGTTCACATACCGGGTCCTGAAATCCAAATAATAACGAGAACACCGCGACGAGTCCATTAAAAAACCTAGACCTTGAACCCAGCTTCTGAGAGCTATGAAAATGTACATTGTATTTTTAAAAGGAACTCATTTCTTCGTCCTATAACGTAGCCATAAAGTGCCTCAACTTTATGATTCGTATTTTAGTATCTACATCCTAAAAAGGTAGTACTCCCAGGTAATCTTATGAGCTTAGGTCACACCTAGAGTCTAGATCCTAGAGTTACTGTCAAACCGTAAAAAAGTTTTTATGAGAAGCTCCTAGTTACAGTTTACGACCGTGTTTAGGGGTCAAGTCCTGAAATTTAATTTTGGGGGCACAGTTGAGAGACCTTAGTAGTGGTAGTTGGTAGTGACGAACAAATTTTTAGCCTCGGACTCCAATAAGTGTTGTTTTTTGAAGGAATTTATGAAGGTTGTCACAGGGCCTCTACTGATTACCGAACTTATGATCAATAAAGAAGACCGAGGACTTCTGAAGTTGTTTCTGTGAATTTGTGATTCTGTTTAAAAACCTAAGAGAAAAGATCGATTTTTCTTTTTTTTTGGAAAAAGTTCCTCAAGAGATCCAGGCATATGTTTCTAGAAAAAACAATTGACATTAAACCTCTTCGATCGGGTCTGATGGGCGTAAATCATAAAGTAATTTTAAGGCAAGGTATAAGGCGGTTGACGATCAATGAACCACCACCTCTTCGAACTTTAGGCAATTCGATAGAAGAAACAGCTAGGTGGAATTAGATCAGTAACACATTCGCAGAAATGTACCTGATATAAACCCGATAAACTTGAAACTACTTTATGGTGATGTTCTAGATTTGTTTGTTTATGAAGTGTGCACTAAAAACCGTGCGATATATTACCTGAATAGGTACAGTATAATTATAACATTCTCATTGGTATCGTTAAATATTCCTCACTATCTAGACCCATATTACACAAAGCTTGTATCACAGGGTATTATGGGAGACAGATAGCTGATATAATACATGAAATAACCCTTCTTTCATTCGGGTAATAATTAAAAAGCATACTTCTTTGACATACAGAACAAAAAAATATAATCATCAAACGAATATTTGTCCTGTCCGGGAACCGAACCAAACAGCCTCCAGCTCAACTTTACCACTAGGACAGTGGAACGTAACCGTCTGTAGGAACTGCTCCTTGTAATTTCAGAGTCATTTTTAAAATAAGTAAAGTTGACTCTATTATTCTAAGTATATCCCTAACCTTTCCCCTTATCCCTTTCCAAACATATTAAACCTTGGTATTATAATGAATAGACTTCAATCTTACGGCGCAAGTCTGAGCGGTTTTTCTCTTCACCGTTTCTAAGGATACCCTTAAGATTTAACAGGTCACAAGTCTCTCAGGTAAATCTCAAGATTTTCTCAGTATTCAGTAAGGCGACAATAGGTAACACCCAGATCATAACTTGGGGTACAATCGTCAACATGTTTATTGCGAAAATAGATATTTTAGATATGTTTGACAAATATGTGAGAGTTGTAGCTTCATTGTACTCGTAACGAAAATATTCTGTTTTATATGGTAAAGAAATGCTCAAATTCTCACTCACTGGTAAAATAATATTTGGCTTAAATCTTGGGGTATAATTGTATAATTTTACTATCTCTATAGTATTGTAGTGGTAAGACTCCTTTGTAGTGGTAGGACTCCTAGCAGAGTCCGCTTGGGGAAGTACCACACCTTTGCCAGTTATTCTACCGCCAAGCAGTAATGTGAAAACATTACTGTGTTCCGGTTTGAAGGGCAATTTTTCCAGAAAAATTACAGGGCTTAGAGATATAACATCTTAGATCCCTGGGTGATGAGCGCAGTGCAGTGCTAGGTAATGATTTGGACTCTTCATGTTCTAATAGCTGCGTGTCACTGTCCTGTTATGTGGTAGGCGTGTTGCTTACCATCAGGCACATGTCTTGCTCGTCTCGTCACTTCTTATTTAAAAAAAAATCAGTCTAAAACAAGATTGAACTTAAATCTACATATTTGAGTGTTGGAAAAGTGCTCATATTTTTCTGTTACATTAACAATATACAGGAAAAACAGCAACTCCATAAAAAATTCAAGGAAAATGTCTTCGTAAGCCGACAGAGACAATGGGAAATCTCCGAAAACCATGGCTTCATAATTATCGAGATCACATACAAAATAAAAGAATGGCAACCCTTCCATTTCAGCCTCTCAAAATATACCTTTTATTTTGCGAAGAAAGGGTTACGCCCCGTTACTATAAAAACTCACTCGAAGATCGTAAACCGAATTCGTATCCGTAATGCCTAATATCTGGACATTAAATTCAGTCATTCGTTTAGGATCGTGAAATTCGTGACAGCGAATGACAGTTGTAAAAAGTCCATTTCTTATTTAGTGCTGGACTTATTCGGCTTCCGCTCTCTGACGTTTTTCCGCACTAATCCTTGCTTATACACCGTCGCGTCGGTTTGATTACTTGATCAACTGTTTATTTGAAAGATCTATCTATGTAATCGTAGTAAACACAATGTCAATATATGGATGTTGTTTGTTTGTAGACGTATAAAGGGATCGGATTGAAATTTGGAACACAGATTAATTACACATAGGCTGCCTGTCGTCCCAGGAAAAACGGGAAGGAGAAATACGTAGTAAAGCACCGTGCGCGGATACTTACTAATTTCAGGATTGCCATATTGCCATGTCATGCATGCGGGGCACACTCTCGACTCTCAACTTGATTTCCGGGAACTAGTGATTTCATTTGAAAAGTCTTTTAAAAAAATTTACTTACGAATATTGACAAGACCAATACTATCAAACATCTTGATTATATGTATTTATTGTGTTATCGATGTATGGATAATTCATACGTGCTTGCTTAGATGTGCGTTAACGGGCTACGCGGGTGCAACCGCAGGACTCTATGAATAATATTTTAGTAAATAGTTTTAAAATTATTTAAACAAGACAATACTGAAGTGTATTTTACTTTAAGTAGGTAATTGGACATTCATAGTATATATAAATCAGTCTACGGTCTAGAAAATACAAATTCTTTGTCGTCGTGTTTGTCGCGAGCAAATTTATGAATGAAGGTTCCTTTTCTGTCACTTGGGAGTCTATTTCAGTTTTTAATTTACTTACCAGCGTTTAAATGATGTTAGTAAAGACTTGTATTTGTACTTCATCAGCTAAATCATTATGCCTACTGAAATTTGATAATTTTTCAGATACATAGGCTCACCACCTAGGCTCTATTTAAGTAGACCCCACCTACTTGTTATATTTCATTGTGGGGTCATACTAAAGATAGAAATACCCAGATGGAACAAACATCAGCTTTTCACATAATTTTGTTTTGTCTCGGTTGGAAATCGATACAATCAATCGTTGGATCGATTGTAATTCCCGTTCCCGTTATTGCCCCGCTGTAAAAAATATCCTATGTTAGCACATATTACCCTTCTACATTTTAAAATATTCTAAGCATATTCCAAATTTCAACCTGATCCATTCAACCGTTACGACGTGATTGAGAAATAAACGTCCAAACATCTAAACATCCAAACTTTGACATTTATAAAATTAGTAAAATTAAATTCTTCGTTATATTAACTACAAAAAGTGGTTAAAACTGTCCAACCGAACGTGAGTCTATAGTTATAAACTTAGGATTCTGCAGTTAAGTCAAAAGTTAGATATAGATGTTATAGATGTTTGTTACTCAATCACGTCGGAATAGCTGAACGGATTTTGATGAAATTTTGAACATGGGCTGATAAAAATTTGGAATAACTACTTTTTATAGCGGTAACTTCGAAAAACGAAAAGCACGTGAGTAAAATCACCGTGGGATAATTCACTGATCAAATAAGATTAGATTTTCCGTGTACAAGAAATCGTTCGCACATAATCTTTGACGAATGAATTCCAATAGTAGGGCACTTCTATTTGGCCGGAGGAACTAGGGTTTACACCCTAGATGGGGATCGAGCGACGATACTACCAAGGGGCGCTGGTTGCAGCCCTTTGCGTTTAATGAGCGTTCTGCTAGGGATTGTGAAGACGCTATTTAGGACCCGGAACTATTCAGACCCGCTGCAAAGGGTGTCTTAATGATTCAAGCTGAATGCGGCTTACACTCAAAGGGAAAACTACCTTTCAAACTCTTTAAGTTCAGGATGTTTATTAAAAAGAAACAAGGGCTCAGGACTTTCTTTTTGCAGTATAATTAATAACGTAATGGTTTTTAGTGAAAGTGAGTATAAATATCATTAAAAATTATCTATTGCTATCCACTTATTTTGTTCTTTTCCATTCTACGATTGCCTAGAAGATTTTACTTTTAGATTTCAAATCTTTTTTGGCTAAATAACATGTTCACGTTGGCACGTAATTTTTAGGCACATATTTTTAAATAATTAGAAACATACTTAAATGGCGCAATAGATTGAAATTCAATACATTGTACAAAGATATTTTTTGCGATAAGTTCGTCATGCAGCTACTACATCTGTACCTATTGGATTAATTTTTCGCCTTAATAATAGCCTATGTTGTATGTACTTCAGGCTTTAGTAAATGCAAGTTTTTAATTTTAGACGGATCCGTTCACGACACACATCCAAACATCTATACTTTCTCAGTCAATGAACAATCATTAATCATCACAAACACTTTTGTCCTGGCTGGGAACAAAACCCACAACGTACGGTTTTTTAGTGAGCGGACTTGATACTAACTAAACCACAAAACTTGTCACTTAGTAGTCAGTCTGGCTAATTAGTGTCTCCATTTTTTTTTAATCTTTTACCACAAAGAAAAATTTAAAAAGGTATTTTTGAAACACCTCTCCGGGCTGTCAGAACATTGTCAGCATTACTGATGTCGCAGATGTTAATTAGTGATGAGTACTGATTCATCATTATCATTAGCCGCAAGACGTGCACTGCTGAACATGGGCCTCCCCTCTAGATTTCCACAACGAACGGTCCTACGCAACCTGCAACCAGCGGTTTCCAGCGATCTTTGTGAGGTCATCTGTCTATCTAGTACCGCTTACCATTAGGCAATATACTTTTTGCTATTAATCCTATAAAAACTGTAGCACTTAAATGCAGCTCATCTCTAAATCAGCTGCAAACACCCGAATCCCCGATTTATTCGAACAATTCCTATCTGTCCCATCGCTTAATGAAACTTAAGAGAATACTTTACTCCGTAATCCAACGGCGGCCGAGATTTATTCGCCGGCTGATACCATCGCGATACCGGCTCGCTTCTACACCATACGTAATTTAAGTTCTCGATTGGGGCTTATTCTACGGCCATTCCAGAAGATCCGAGAGTCATTGACAACCCTGACGGAGCAGAAATGTAGGAAAAACGTTACAAGACGATTTTTCCTCCATTTGGTGGCTTTGGTACGTATTAGCTATTTGTTTACAGAGCTACGGTTAAAAGCCATGGTGGCCTAGTCGCGAGGTCGCTTGTTGTCTCTATCGTGAGTCCGGAGATTCTTTTTTTACGGGGCTTACCCTAAAAACGCAATAAAAAAATGTTAGAATTGAAGTGAATTTCTTTTCAATACTCAATACTCAAATCTTTATTGCGTCATATGTAGGTACAGTACAATCATGTGTTGTGATTATAGTTATTGTATTCGTTACATATGGCCCTATAAGGGCATGGCAAAAGTGGCATCGGAACGTCTCATTTCTAGGTCATCAAAATTGTCTTGAAAAAAGTCTTGTAGTTTGTAATAGCATTTATTCTCTAATATATTCTTTAGACATTCAATAAAATGGATATTTTTTTCCAAGTCTTTTATGTCATTTGGTAGCTTATTGTATATTTTTGCAGCCATTGAGTGTGGGCCAGCGCTATGCATTTCTAACCGGGATTTAGGTTCAACAAGTTTGTGCCTATATTGAGATCTAATGTTTCGTGCAGTCTTCCGAGGTTGGTCCGCAAATTTATCGAAGAATTCATTATATTTTCTAACAAATTTACAACATTCTAAAATATATAATGAAGTAAGAGAGAGTATTTTAAATTTTATAAAATATGGTTTGTGAAAGTTATCTATGTCTGTGTCGGGAGTTTTTATATTAGCCAGGATACGGATACATTTTTTTTTAAGCGACAAAGAGGCTGTCTGCATCCACACTATTTCCCAAAGAGTAATACCGTATCTGAGCCACGACGAAGCAAACGCATTGTAAGCCGTTATTGCTGTATTTAGGTCAGACGCCCGCCTTAGTTCTTTTAATGCATATGAAAAGCTAGACAATTTTGATTTTATTTTGCTTATGTGTTTTTTCCAATTCAAATGCGTATCAAGCTCTAAACCTAGTAGTGTAGCCGTATTTACACATTCTAATCTATTATTATTGTAGCAAAAGTTAATGTCAAGGGGTGATTTTTGTGGGGGTCTAAATTGTATGATTTTTGTTTTTGTAAAATTTAAGTCAAGACAGTGGTCAGTCATAAAATTATTTATACCATTAAATATGTCAGCTAATATTTTATTAAGATTTAAATTATTTTTACAAAATGTCAATATCGAAATGTCATCGGCGAAAAGAACGCTAAATTCAGTCAAAATTTTGGGTAGTGTGTTAATGTAAAATAAAAATAGGATACATCCAATCACGCTACCTTGAGGAATGGAGTTGTTAATCTCAATAGGAGCAGATCTTATTCTGTCAATTGTCCTGGAGTCAAAGTCAAAGTATTCTATTTCAACGTATTGCTTCCTATTTCTTAAATATGATCTAAACCAGTCATGAACTGTTCCTCGTATTCCCATGTCATATAATTTGTCTAATAATATGTCAAATTTGACCTTATCGTATGCTTTTGACATATCGAGTAGAATACCAACTGCGTAATTTTTACTGTCTAAAATTTTTAATATTTCTTGGACATATTTGTAAACTGCTAAGACTGTAGATCGATTTTTCGAAAGCCGTGTTGAGCGTCGTCAAATAGATCAAATTTTTCACAAAATGAATTTAATCGATTTTGCATTACCTTTTCAAATATTTTGGAAGATGTGGGTAGAAGCGCTATCGGTCTGTAATTATTAGGATCTAGTTTAGATAATTTTTTGTGAACTGGTTTTACAAGAGAGATTTTCATTTCGTCAGGAAAACTGCCTTCGTTGAACGATTGATTTATAAGTAAATAAAAAGGGAGGGTTAGTTCTTCGGCACATTGTTTTATCAGAATTGGTGGTAATTCATCTATTCCGTAACTGTATTTCCCTTTTAACCGCTTAATTATTTTATATATTTCGTGCGGCTGTACCGGCGCTAGAAACATTGTATTTATGGTTTGGCAGCGGGGCAGCGGGCCGTGCGCCGGCGCCGGCGCCGCGCGGCCGCCGCTCGAGCCGACGCATCCAATGTGTTCAAAGTATTCGCAATCACGGTGGGGTCGGAGATGATTTTACTGTTAATTTTTAATTTTAGATTATTTTTAATTTTTTTCATATATTTATTAGTGCGCTCCTTTATTATTTTCCACGTAGATTTTGTCTTATTATCTGAGTTTCTCATTTCAAATATGGCTTGGTTTCTTTTTGATATGTTAATTGTTTTTTTTAATAATTTAGTGTATAGCTTGTAGTGTTTGGATAAAATTGGGTTTTTTAAATAGCACACAAAAGGTTTTAGTAGACGCTTATTTTTGCATGAGATCCTTATGCCTCTTGTTAACCACGGGTGCTTCTTTTTCTCAATTTTGATACATTTTTAGGTATGCAACGGTCCAAGGATTCTTTTAACGCATTATTAAATATGGTATAGTTTTCATTTACCGTTCTAGTGGAATCCATTATTAAAAGTTTATTCCATTCAATATTTTTGATTTCGTTTTTAAATGTTGCTATAGTTTTTTTTGTTAAATATTCTTTTTTCTGTTTTCCATGTTATATGTTTGTTTGAGATTAATGCATTTTTTATATTTAGTATGATACCCGAGTGGTCTGAAAAGCCAATATCCTTTACATAGACATTAATTTTATTTTTATTGCAGTTACAGAACAAGAGATCTATACATGTAGCAGAGGTACTTGTTATCCGTGTTGGATCTTTAACAAATTGACTAAAGTTATTTTCTAACATTAGTTCAATAGCTGATTTGACTGTACGGAATTTACTAACATATCCAGATTGAAGTCATCGCCTATTATAATGTCCAAAGAATTATATTTCTTATTTATTAATTGTAATAATGCATTTAATTGACCATAAAATAGATCGTTTCGCTTGCCATTCCAGTATACTGAAATTAATAAAACATTAATTGAATGAATTAACACTGCACACATTTCCACCGAGTATTCAATAGACAAATTTTCCACTTCTTTTATTTCTGTGTACTCAAAGTCATCGCGAAGTAGAATCATGGTTCCCCCACCCTGGCGATCTTGCCTACAGAATGACGCCGCTATGTTGTATCCAGTGAAGGTCATTAGTTGCAATTTGGCCTTGGAGAGCCATGTTTCGGTCGCGCATAAAGCGTGTGTCCTTGAAAAGTTTTCTTGAAGATATGCCTGTGTTATGTCTTTTTTACTGTATATACTTTGCATATTTTGTAGTAATACATTGAAATCATTTTCGACGAAAGTTAGAAGGATTTTGTTGTACGTGTTGTTCCTGTTGAGTGTGATGTTGTGTGATATCGTGCTGTGCGGGGGCTGATGCGTGTTCTTTGGATGAACACGATGCATATGAGGCGGACTGTCGAGGGCTCGCTGTTACCCGAGTAGGTATGTACGATTGTGTTACTAATCCATCAATAACTAATTTATTGTTTCTAATAATAGCGTGATGGCCATTTTGTCGCGCAGTCTTGAGCTGTTGTAGTAGATTTTTCCTAAGTTCTTGACCTTTTTCATCGAGATACTCTGTTATTGACAATCCTGTATTTCTTAGTAGTCGACCATTGTGAAGCAGATATTTAGTCATTTTTTTGCTAATTAACTCAATTATTATAGGTCTGCGAATAGATGTTCTTTTTCCAATTCTCTGTATTTCCTCGATATAGCCTGAAAGATCTACATGCATCAAGTCTTGGAATATGTTTATTATTCTATGATTCAAAGAAGGTTCTGTCTCGTGGTTATGTTCGTTTAAACCGTATAACACAATTTTTTCGAAGTGTCGGGCTTAGTATGTGAAATGGAATGGCCTGTATAGTCAAATTGGACTTGTTTTAAGTCTTGCTTTAATTGTATATTTTCCATTTCCAACTTTGCGATAGTTTTGTCAAAGCTGTAATTTGATTTTAATTGATAATTGGTCCTTACATAAAGTGTCAGTTTTTACAGTCATTTCTTTTTTCAGTTTGTCAGTCATCTTTAGAATTCTCGAGTCAATAGTATTTGTTATCTCGCTCAGTATAGATTTTTTTGTCATTTCTAATTTAGTATCTAACAACTGGCTGATTTTTTCAAGCATAGAAGCTTCATCAAGACAGTTATGAGTCAAGTTAGTGGGGCTTGGGTAGAAATATTTGTGTCTTGTTTGTTAAAAGTATCGGTGAGTGATTCATCAATGCACATTGAAGTGTCCCTTATAATTTGTTGTTGGCTTCTAACTGGTGTGTTGTCGTTTCTGTTGCGTCTGTTCGTTACGTTTTGGCAGGATTGACACCGCCATGATTTTTCAATTCGAACATATTATTGAAATAGAAAGCTGAGGTTATGTTTAGGCACGCATAGTGATATTTCATTGAACAACCAGTGCATTTTAATATTTCGTTTTCCTATTCAATGATTCTATTGCATGCTTGGCAGTTCATGGTTTTTAGTGTAATTTTTAATAGTAATCAAATTGGTACTTATCGCTGTCTCGGTGATATGCAGTCCTTTTGCTCGTTGAAATAAGGTTTATTGTTGCTTGTCGCTGACAAACAGCTGACAAGAAAATCGACAGGCGAACGGTTATTTCAAAATGTGAACACTTTTCCACAAATATTTCCACGACTTCTTGATATCTTAAGATGATTTTATAATCACAATGTTTTTTAATCGCAGGACCTTAAAAATAGGTATAATTGTCCTGGATTCTTGGAGTTTAACTATTTTTAGAGAATTTTATACGAGGTAGGTATGAATCACGGTGACGGTACGTTCCGATTATCCTCCTTTTAACTTTGAATTTTAGGTTTAAACAGCACTGATGTTGCACAATACGTCATATTATATATAGCTACAAAACTGCTATAGTTCATGTCAGTGACACGAATTTACAACATTTCACCCATTCAATGAGAGTACTCGTATTTATGCAGGTACTTTATATTGAGAGTACTTATAATAATTATAATTCAAAATGCCAGTTTCTTGGCAAAATAGCATTTATGAACATTGTATTTATTTGTGAGCATTGCATTTATAAACATCTAACATTGTACTCTATTTTACACGGAATAAAATTTTCATTTCATATACTTTGAAAATGGATACAATTAGTACGCTTTTTCTTTTGTCTTAATTTTTTATTGTACGTGAATATTGTACATTTATCAATAAAGAACTTTGACTTTGAGTCTAATGCGCACGCGCTGCTACCGCTGCCGCCCTTTAGCTTGTTACTCGTATACGCGAACTCATAAAATATTACCATATCAAAAACTTGAAGAAGTTTTCGCTTCAAAAAAATTTACGACATATTCCCATACCAAAAAGCTAAACCATATTTTTTTATCGTTCTGGATGACTACAAATATCGTGAAATGATACAAGATTTTACATAAAATACATAGTCAATTCTCGTAACATCACACTTCCTTCAACATTTTAATTCTAACTTTCGCGCCAAGTTTTCGAATAACCAATTTAATTACCGAACACGAGAGGCGTTAATTGTTATTAAAGCAGCGAAATTCAAATTTCGAACAGGTAGAAAATTACGTCTCACTCGGTGTTGAGTCACAGTGACAAGATAACTAAAAGCTCGTCTCTGATATAACTTGATCTAGGACTCAGAACAACTATGGAATAATCGGAGGTCAGTTTATTTTGGACTTTCGTGATATACCCAATATTGACAGATCTTTGAATGCGAATAGTCTGAGGACATGTTACAGCAGTGATGAATTTGTTAAGGTTGCTTTTTCAGAATCGACTGGCTAGATCATGAGACTTTTCCAAACAATAAGTGATTTAGTTTTTTTTTAAGTGAAATTTGTTATGCGACTTTCAACAAGGTTGCGTTAAACGTTTAACGCTACCATGGAGAGGTATATGCAGAGTAACATCTTTTTTTACTATTTACTCTCGTATAGCCTCAATATCCCAACAAGGCCTATGTGCAGCAGTGCACAAGTACAGGCTGATGACGATGATGATGATGGGTCCCTCCGCGCGGAAGAAGTGAAACTTTTCAATTTCGCTCTGTATCTCTCTATTCCCCTTCCCCCGCACAGTGCTTTCATACCGGGTATGAAAGCACTGTTGCTTTCATACCGGGTATGAAAGCACTGTTGCGGGGAAGGGTGCACTGCTGGAAGTGTTTATAATGAAGTCAGTCATGTAAACAAACAATTTAAATATTGAATAAAAGAATATGTCAATCAGACATAAAAGAAATATAACTTATAAAGAGTCTGTACACAACAAGAGATTAAAGACTATCTACAACAGGCCTCTCCCATGATACGCCACTCAGCCCAATCCTCGGTCATCCGTCTCCAACCGCCACCAGCTGCCTGGGGCGGAGGGACGCCACGCACTATTTTTTTAAACTTTTTACCATAGTGTTGGCTATTAATAATTTACTACTAATTTACTACAGTTAGATTTTCCGCACGGTTCCGTTTTGTCAATCGTTAGCAGATGACGTGCATACTTTCTATGGCAACAGAGTGATGTGCCGCGACAAAAGTATGACACTTCCACAAGAGCAATAAGGCAAGAAACCCGTGCTTTCGGTGTAAAGCGTTTGTGCCAACTCTACGCGTACGTAGTACATGTAAACTCTTTGCTTTTTTACCTATATACATTTCAGCGCCATCTCGCCTAACGCTAAGTGACGATGTGGACTACAATGGAGCGTGTTTACCTGAAAGAAACCGATTCACTCTGTAATTGAAGACACAAAGATTGTAACCATCGGGGACAAACCACTTAGGTAAAGTATTCCACAGCCTAGACGTTTTTATAACAAAAGTAGAGTCAACTCGTCTCGTAGTCTTCGTTCGTGTCTTTGGAACATCAAGCATGAAATGATGTCGGTTTTTCAAATAACGAGCATTTCGATAGAAAAAAGGGGCACAAGGCACATGAACTGCTCGTCTCGTCATTTAAAAAAAGGGGAAAAGTGCTATTATATCATGCAGATCAGTTGCACTCTGAAGTCTTAAGAAGGTCCAACATGACTTTAAGAGCCATATTTAAATTGAGAAATTTAAAATCTAAATGGTCAACTTTTTGCATGCCATCAAAACGCTAAAAACTCAACTTATATTTGTAATCAAAAAATCTGAGTTACAATATTCACCCTTCCACATAACTTTGTGCCTAAACAATTTCCAAATTTATCATTTATCACCTTCCATTTTCGAAAATAATGAACTGACCGTTGACTCTCTTTGCGAGTCGTTAGCGGAACTCGAAACTTGTTCGTATCGAACAACAATTCCAAATTCGAATTGATCAATGAGCGCGCGCTTATTGAATTTGTTGTTTCCGCGGGTTACTTTTTGTTACGCGTTTCAATGTTTTAATAAAGTGGCCAGTATTTTTATGAAAAAAGTTTTTTATTAGATTGAAAATAGTAGAATACTTGCTATTTTATGAATATTGATGAGGTCATACCTGAAACAATACAAAGGGATAGCATTAGTAACTTTAATTTATTGATAATATAATATTTTATTAATTAAAAACTAAAAACTACTTAAGTATGACTTATACAGGGTTACGAAGGCAGGGTTGTGTCACCGAGGCAAGTTTTTTATGAAGTATTCACCTATTCTACCACCAAGCAATAATGCAAACCGAACTGTGTTCCGGTTTAAAGGGTAAATTTTACCGAAAATACCAAACATCTTAAATTGAGTGTTGAGTATAGTGCAGTGCTAGGCAGTAATTTAGATTCATGTTCGAATATATGCGTAGCATTGTGTTATTATGAGCAGGAATGTTGCTTACAAGCAGATGCGTGTCTTGCTCGTTTCAGAATAGCACCACAATTAAAATATTTTTTCGTATTAATATTAACTAAAATAGCGTTATTTCTTCCAAACTAACTTACCTGCAGATATGGTTAATTGACAACATTAAAAACAAAGTCTAACTTTTGTTTAGCACAACGATGGTAGCTCCATTAACTACATAACCGAATTAAATTGTACCACTATCGCTCACCCATCTCGCGACAACAATACCCGTCTATGTAAGACTGGAAAACATTTACCCACTAAATTATGTACATATTTGCTCTACAAATGTTGTGTTAGTGCGATTGGGGAATCTCACGGTTGTATTTGCTCTCTGGATTCCCACAATTAAAAAGTGGTACGATGCAAACAGATCCCGATGTTAGGTTTGGTATGTGATGTTTGTTGATGACGATGAATGTTATTCTATTGGGAAATTTAGGCCCTGCATCTTGTTGAGAGAATTACACCCTGTACTTTCTTGGAAAATTAAGTTTTATTAAAAACTAAGTATATTCTACCTTGTTGGAAAATTAAGGTTCTGTACCTCCTTGGAAAATTTAGCCTCTGTGCCTTCTTGAAAAATTTAGGCTCTATGTTTTCAAGGTAGGGAGAATTTTAGAAGGGAGGAGGAAGAGAGGTAGACATAGGCTAAGTTACATGAACCAAGTGAAGGAGAAGATAAATGTAGTGTCGTATCAGGAAGTCAAGGAGAAGGCGGAGTGTAGAAGTACATGGAAGGAACTCTACCGACAAGAGCGTCGCTCTAAAATTATGAATGAATGAATTTTCAAGGAAAATTTAGGGTTTGTGCCTTTTTGGAAAATTTGGGACCGCGCCTTCACTTTTTAATTTCTTCTAAGAACAGTTACGTCAGTGCTTTGACAACTGCACATTAAACTGAATACAGAGAAAATACTAAATTTACAAATAGAACATTACTTGTGTACATCACGTACACGTAGTGTACATCATCATATTTGTACAGATGGATTGCGATAAAATTCACCTCCAAAATGAAGTTAATTATGTCGGTTAAGGTAATTATTTATTCTTATTGAGATTTAACTTTATTCCGTTCGCATTACTGATATGAAACAAATTAAAATTAAAACACAAAACCTTATACCAAACCAAAATATTCAAATTTCGAATTCTAACGTGGAATCGTTTTCGCGCCACTACCGTCTCGGCTCGCGGTTGCCAGTATCGAGTCTTACATCAAAAGTCCATTTCGTCCATCGATACGTCTTGGGGCAAGACTCTTGGCGCCCGCACCTTTTGAAATTCAACGATATTTTAATGGCCACTATCGGGCCCCGATTGATTTCCTCTTTTTGCTTTTAAGAGCTTTGACGGTTGGTGCTGCTTCGGTAAGTTTGTTTTAGAGTCTGTAAATATTATCTATTTGAGGCTGGTTTTTACTCACAGAACATTTTATGTGATGTAGATTTTCTAAGAGAAATTTAGCATAAATAGGTCATGAATGATCAGCGTTGAAGTGAAATGCGTTCTTGTAAAATCCTTATCGCCTGCAAGAGGCTGCTACTGATAACAAGAAAAAGTACGAGATGTAGTACTCGATAAGTATGGCAAGTAAATAGAATGCTTTCAGGTATGCTCTACGTAATTAACTGAGGTTAATTACAAGAAGAAGTTAGTAGAACCCGGCGGGTTCTACACTAGTTAAGGTTTGAGGTAGAGGCCTTTCTATAAACCAACTTTCCATAAGTTTATTTAAAAAACATTCAAGCGGGAAAAAAGTAAAAATATGACCAGAGATTAATTTATTATTATTAATCTAATATCTTAATAATGATTAATATATTAGATTAATAATATATTCGTGAATTGAAAATGTCTTGAAGGATAATATTTAGAGAGATCAATATCAACAGGATCGTTTGAATTAAATACAAGCATGACATGTAAATACAAACGAACTGTTACAACCTTAAAACTGCTGATCCTGCAGGAAGTCAATTCCTCGATGTCGATATTGGCGATTCTGCAGTATTTTGCTATATAAAGTCGAATTGTCGAATAAATCTTCCAGTCAGTTCTCGAAAGGTTACTCTGCCTCTCAGCCTACGGACCTGGTTCATGCCCGCCGGACCTGAGACCTCAGATACCCCTAGAGAAGTGCCGCGCGCGTCTGTTTCTATTTCGGTTGGTCTAGGAAAGGCCCCTCACTAAATCCAAAAACTTGTGAAGTGTTTGTTTAAACTCAAATAAAAAGTGAATAAGTACAAATTGTTTTTTTTTATAGAATCAGTGATTTCCAGTCTAACATTATTGGTGTCAGAAGAAAAGGATCTATTATCCCTGGTCGCCTATTCCTATCACGCAACGCGCCGCGCCACTTCGGGTCTCTCAGTGACTCAACTGTTGGCTTGCTCCGCTCTGAGCTAGAGCCAGCCGCCAACCAGCCACTACTGTCTCCATCGCCGTAGAAGTACCGAGCCGTCAGCCGCTGTGCCGTATGTACACCGCACCGCCCTTCTGTTGACCACAGCTCGCCTCAAGGTAGAGAACCTTTGTGCAGCTCCACTGTGCCCTGGAACCCAGTGCACCGAGCCGCCCTGAACTGACTCCGGCCAGCTCCAGCTCGAAACGGGCTTTCTGTCCGCCTCTTCCCGAGCTGCCTCGCCGTAACCTCACCAGCTCCACCTGCGACGCGGGCTTTCTGTCCGTCTGTTGCCGAGCTACCCTTTCACCGATACCTGCTTAACTGCGCAACCTCACTTGCGTATTGCACAACACGACAGCTGCCCGACTACGGAGAACCGCAACCCGACACCGCGCCGAATTCCAATGACAAGTGTCTTAATAATTGCCGCTCTGTAAGTTATTTAATAATTTAATTTTGTTTCTCTGTTTTGCTTTTCTTGTATTTGAATTTTTATAACAAAAGAAAATGGCTAAAGATATTAAAACCGACAAAAAAACAACTTCCACTAGCTCTCTATTGACGGTAGAGGAAGTAAACTTTACTGTTCTCACGAAATTTATAAAACCATTCGATGGTGATAAAAATAAATTATCCTCATTTTTGCGCAATTGCGAGAATGCGCTATCTTTAGCTACAAACAATCAACAAGACCTTTTGTTCAAATATATTTTATCACAACTAGAAGGCAAAGCTGATTCAGCATGCTCTCTAAAGGTATTTGATAACTGGCTAGAACTGAAACCGTTTTTAAGAGTTACCTTCGGGGAATCTAAGCACAGAGACCATCTATTTATAGATTTACAGCAGTGTAGGCAAAATATAACGAAAGCGTGACCCAATACAGTCTACGTTTGAAACTTGCCTCACTCGCCTACAAACTGATATTACGCATTCTACTAAAGATCCTTCCGAATTAAAAGGTAGAATTGCCAACACGGAGGATCTCGCTCTCCATACATTTATATTAGGATTGCCAGGCCATATTTCCAATATTATAAGATGTCGGAATCCTTCCAATTTAAATGAAGCGGTCAACCTTGCTATACAAGAGGAAAAATTGTACAATTATGTTACACAAGCTAGAAAACATCCTGAGGAGAGACCAAAGTGTAAAAACTGTGGCAAAATCGGTCACTCTGAACGTAACTGCTACAACCGTACCCCTCCTAACTACCGCGAGCGCTCAATAAATACAATAAACCCGTCACTATCTCCACCGCGACCCCCTACGGTATCTCAAAACATTATAAAGACCTGTCGCTATTGTAAAAATATAGGTCATGAAATTCACGAATGTCGTAAAAGACAATATAACAACTCTCGCCGCCAGCTTCCTAATTCTTCTAACCCTAAACAAATGCATCATCTTTCCCAAGATGAGGATGACAACACCATCCAGGAAGATGATTTTTATGATCAGTCGCATTTAAACTAAAATTGGTTCCGGTCCCGCGTCGTACGGAATCATCAACACAAACCGACGCCTTTGACATAAGTTTCTATTTCAATAACGACCTGCCGGTTAAGTCTAATAGGTCTCGTTCTAATCCGACTCAATCGTCTCAATCGTCTCAATCGTCTCAATCGTCTCAATCGTCTCAATCGTCTCAATCGTCTCAATCGTCTCAATCGTCTCAATCGTCTCAATCGTCTCAATCGTCTCAATCGTCTCAATCGTCTCAATCGTCTCAATCGTCTCAATCGTCTCAATCGTCTCAATCGTCTCAATCGTCTCAATCGTCTCAATCGTCTCAATCGTCTCAATCGTCTCAATCGTCTCAATCGTCTCAATCGTCTCAATCGTCTCAATCGTCTCAATCGTCTCAATCTCAATCTCAATCGCCTCAATCGTCTCAATCGTCTCAAGCGACCCAATCGTCTCAATCGCCTCAATCGTCTCAATCTACCAAACCGACTCTCTCTACTAAGTCCAAACCTAATAAGAGTAAAATTGTTACATTTTCTAAATCTCTCAACTCTTCAGATCAATGCGAGGTAACTTATGAGATAAAAATAAATAATAAAACTCATCTGCCTCACATTTATGTTAAAAGCCAATACTCAGATAAAATTCTAGTATTTTTGGTCGACTCTGGCTCCTCTGTGTCTCTTATCAAAAATCATCTCCAAACGCTACCTCTCGTAGACCCTGAGGTAATTAAATTCAAGGGTATCGACAATGACTCTGAATATTCAACTAGCTTGGGATATTGTCAACTAGATCTCCAAATTTCCAAGAAAGAAACACTATATGCCAAATTTCATCTAATATCAGACTCAGTCTTCATTAAATTTGATGGCATAATAGGTAATGACTTATTGAAACTCTATAACTGCAACATAGACTATAGAAAAGATCTCCTCACAGTTGGTAACTACAACATCAAACTTAATTTTACTAAGCCTCAGTATACCATTCCTGCACGCTCAGAAATGATGATCGAATGCGGTATACTTAACCCTGAAATTTCATGCGGACTAATAGAAAACAGGAAGTCCAAAGAGGTGTTTTTTGTCCAACTGCCTAGTCGAAGTCAAACCTAATAAACATGCCAATGTCTCTATTCTTAATACTACTAATGAAGATGTTATCATTCAAGCTCTATCTGTAGAAATTCACCCTTGCGATACCCTACATGACCTCCAAAAAATGTGCAACCGATTCACACTGTCTCTTCTAACCCTTCTATTTCCAATTCATCTGTCCCAAGGAATCGTATTGATGAGGTAAAGGTCAAATTAGAACCTCACATCTCAACACTGAAGAGTCCTGTAAGCTTCTAGATCTATGCACCGAATACTCTGATCTGTTCCATCTCGAAGGTGACACTCTCACCTGTACTAACACCCTAAAACATGAAATAAAAACTACTTCCTCGCAACCAATTCAAACTAAAACCTATCGATATCCTGAAATTCATAAATTAGAAGTCAACAAACAAATCCAGAAAATGCTAGATCAACAGATAATAAAGCCCTCTGATTCTCCATGGTCATCCCCTATATGGGTAGTCCCTAAAAACAGGATGCATCAGGCCAGAAAAATGGCGCATCGTTGTAGACTATAGAAAGCTCAATGATGTTACGATTGGTGATGCTTATCCTATTCCAAACATTGCTGATATTCTAGACCAACTAGGTCATAGTAAATACTTCTCAACTCTTGACTTGGCGTCTGGTTTCCACCAAATAAAGATGTGTGAAGCAGACGGACCCAAGACAGCTTTCTCTGTCCCTAATGGACATTTTGAATACACAAGAATGCCATTCGGTCTTAAAATGCTCCTGCAACCTTTCAAAGATTAATGAACACTGTCCTTTCAGGCTTACAAGGCTTACACTGTTTTATCTATCTCGATGACGTCATCATATATTCCCATAATTTACCAGATCATATCCAAAACTTAGTCTAGTATTCGATGCTCTCAGACGTCATAATCTTAAATTACAGCCTGATAAATGCGAGTTTTAAAGAAAGAAGTCGCCTATCTTGGCCATGTCATCACTGACAAAGGCGTGTCTCCTAATCCCGAGAAGGTCAAAGCAGTACTTGCTTACCCTGCTCCTAAGAATCCAAAACAAATCAAGAGTTTTCTTGGTTTAGTTGGATACTACCGAAAGTTTATCAAAGATTTTGCCAAGGTTACCAAACCTCTAACTTCTCTTCTCAGAAAAGATGCTGATTTCATATGGGAGAATCACAAGAAAACTCATTCAACTCACTCAAAAGTTTGCTTACTAATTCACCGATCCTACAATATCCAGATTTCTCTAAAGAATTTACACTCACTACCGATGCCTCTAATTACGCTATAGGTGCTGTTCTTTCTCAAGGCGAACCAAACAAAGATCTACCTATTGCTTATGCCTCTAGAACGCTTAATAGCGCAGAAGGTAATTATAGTACCACAGAAAAAGAACTCTTAGCCATTATCTTTGGAACAAAAACTTTTAGGCCTTATTTGTATGGCAGAACATTTAAAATAGTCACTGACCATCGCCCCTTAACTTGGCTCTTCAACTGTAAAGATCCCAGTAGTAAACTAGTACGCTGGAGACTAAAACTTGAAGAGTATGATTACAAAATTGAGTACAAGCCCGGCAGAATAAATTCAAACGCCGACGGTTTGTCACGTCCTCCTATTCACAATATTACAGACAACATCGAAACCGACACACTCACATACCAACAATTTATGAAATCTCGCTCTAGCCCAATTTTGAATGATACAATTATTCTAGAACATAACAAAAGTCTCCTAGATTCACATTGTTCAATTATCGCATACCCTACTTCCATCGATTTAGATTCTTCTAACCCTTTTTCTGAAAACATTCTTAATCTTCTTCAAGATAAAATGAATTCGAAATGTCTGAAAAGGAACTCTATACCGTCAGAGCATCTCAAGTCAACAATAAAACATACTTCCACATGTTTACCAAAGTTCACCATTTTGAATCCGTCACATACCAAGAAATTTTCAAAGTCCTCAAAGATCTACGGAATAACCTTATTGTACTATATCCCGAAGTAAAATCGATTGCCATGCCTGACTTTACCAATCCTTCGACAAACTCAATTTCATTCTAATCCATGAAATGCTTTCTTTTCTATTTCATAACACTGGCATTCAAATTCACATTCATCATAACTTAATGAAGTATCCAAAACCAAATGAAGTGCCAACTATACTTCTCGAAAACCACGACTGTCCCACAGGTGGTCATATTAGCGCATCCAAATGTATATAAAAACTTAAGGACATATACTATTGGAAAGGAATGAAAGGTGAAATTGAGAGATATGTCCAGAATTGTTCCTCTTGTCAAAAGAACAAAGCTCTACGAGGAATCAACAAAGCTCCTATGGAGATTACCACTACATCCTCTGAACCCTTTCAAAAATTTATACTGATATTGTTGGTCCTCTCCCAGACTCTGGTAGTGAAAATTTCAAATACATAGTCACATTCCAGGACGACTTAACGAAATATTCCATGGCTTATCCTATCACTGAATCTACAGCCGAAAAAACGACCCAATGTCTAATAAAATTTATAAGTCACTTTGGCATCCCAAAAGTATCCTATCAGACCAAGGAGTACATTTCATTGCCGATGTATATAAACAAGTTGCTCAACTTTTAAAATTAAACATCTTTTTCAACTCCTTATCACCCACAAACAAACGGTGCTCTAGAAAGGAGTCATGCCACTCTCAAAGAATATTTGAAATCCTATGTCAATGAGAATCAAGATAACTGGCATAAGTTCCTCCCCACTGCCATTATATCGTATAATTCTTGTGTACACTCTTCCACTAATTTTTCGCCACACGAACTTCTTTTTGGCTGCAAGCCTCATATACCTAGCTCTATTTATGATACTAACCCTACTGCAACTTATCCTGACTATATAAAACTCTCAAACAAAAGTTAATAAACACCAGAAATCTAGCTCGTGACAATATCCTCCGTAGCAAGGAAAGATCTAAAACCTATTATGACAAAAATACAAAGGACCAGTCTTATAATGTAGGAGATATGGTTTACCTTAAGCAACATCATAGATTGCGTAAGGCATTATCTTCAATATGGAAAGGTCCATATCGCGTCATCAAAGTTCATGGTAATAGCAATGTCACTCTTCAAGTTAATCGTAGATTTAAAAGGTACCATTTCAACGAAATCAAACATGCTCATGAACACCCTATTTCAGGGCCATCGCGCCAGGAGCCCGTCTCAACTATACGATGAGCTAATCTCAAGAAATAATGAACTCGTAAGAACATTCCCAATTCCGTAAATCTTAACAACATCCACACTCTACTGGATGTGTCAGATGTCTCATCGTTTATTTCAGATAACAAATTAGTATTTGTAGTAAAATTTCCATTAGCTATTCTGACAGAATACAATCTCTACCATATTTATGCTCTACCAACTCCTCATAATATCCAAGAGCCAAATTCTTTTGCCCTAATTAATCCATCTGCAAGATATCTAGCAATAACAGAGGACAAATTAACTTATTCCGTGATAAACGATTTAAGTGAGTGCAAATCGATATCTAGATACAACAAACTGTGTCAATTGAAAAGTGTTCAATCCAGTGTGTCAAACCCAATCTGTGAAGTGCAACTATTTCGCGAACACGTCACTAGTATTCCACAATCTTGTAATGTTAAAATAATGTTTGGTGATATTGACATTTGGCAGAAACTCACCAATAATAGATGGATCTATGTCCAATCAGATCTAACAAAAGTTTCTGTGAAATGTAGTGATAGTCATATGACCGATCATGATGTAGTCGGAACTGGTATACTCTACCTTCAAAAAAATTGTAAAGCCTATCACAAACTATTGCAATTTGTTCCACAGCACGAATACGATACAAATCTGTATATTCCGTCACCTAATTTTAATATTATTGACGATGACTGTTGTTCTAAATCTAAAGTAAACAAAAGTATTCCATATTTAACGCCGATAAAGCTTTCTGACATTAACTTAGACTCACTGCAATATGCAACACATAAGTTAAATCAATTTAACGATGATCTTACAAAAATCGAAAACCAGCCCTATCACATTAAGTATGGATACTACTTCAGCTTCTTGACGACCCTGTTATCACTCTCTGTATTTTCTTATATGTTTTACAAATTATATTCATGCCTATGTCCAAAACGTAAACTGACTAACTCTAACTGCCGTGTACAAATATTTAACAAATGTTACTCAAAGCCTAATACTAATATTCGATCTAGAACGGCTATCGAACTAAATGAACGAGATATCACTGAATCTTCCAATTCTGATGATACTTCTTTATCAAATATTTCTATGTCTAGCCCAAGAAGAAACATTCAAATTTAAAAAGCTCGACTTTGTTATTTTTACTCTTTGAATCTTTTTACATCATTTATTTTTCTAATATATTATTATCAAATTTTGCTTAATTATTGTTTACATAATTTAGTGCTAAGCCTTATTATCATGTCTAGTAATAACAATTTTACTGTGTTTTAGCCTTGTCCGTTCCAGTGTTACTAACTTAGTTTTCTATTTCCATTTTTAAAATTTACTTGAGTATATTGTTTTGTGTAATCTTTCAATTAGTTTTATTTCCATTTCTAAACTTTAATTTAGTGCATTGTTTTGTGTAATTTTTAACTATTTCCATTTTTAAACTTTAATTGAGTATATTGTTTTAATGTAATCTTTTAATTCGTTTTCTATTTTCATTTTAAAATTTTAATTGAATTTATTGTTTTGTGTAATCCTTAACTTAATTTTTCTAATTCTAAATCATGTGAACTTTGCTAGACCAAAATCCTACTCACATACTAACCGATTAGTATGTTCCGTCTTAAGGGGGGAGATGTTACAACCTTAAAACTGCTGATCCTGCAGGAAGTCAATTCCTCGATGTCGATATTGGCGATTCTGCAGTATTTTGCTATATAAAGTCGAATTGTCGAATAAATCTTCCAGTCAGTTCTCGAAAGGTTACTCTGCCTCTCAGCCTACGGACCTGGTTCATGCCCGCCGGACCTGAGACCTCAGATACCCCTAGAGAAGTGCCGCGCGCGTCTGTTTCTATTTCGGTTGGTCTAGGAAAGGCCCCTCACTAAATCCAAAAACTTGTGAAGTGTTTGTTTAAACTCAAATAAAAAGTGAATAAGTACAAATTGTTTTTTTTTATAGAATCAGTGATTTCCAGTCTAACAGAACGGTAATCATGCCTTTCACGTACACACATAATTAGCTAACCAAAGCAAATAAAACCTGGCAAAATTTGATAATAGAACTGGCATGACACAAAAGCTTCGAAATTTGAATGATTTAACATTCAAAATAGAAATGAGTCAAAAGCTGTGAATAAATAATTAGAAAAAGTGAAAAGTCACATTCTATAAGGTATTAAACGAATTTAAAAATGATTTTTTTTTTATCTATATTTGGGATGTTAAATAATGTGTTATGAAATATTACGTAAATGAGTTACTTCTCATACACTTAGCAACATTTAACATATAGAAATATTAGCATTGTTTATTAAAAAAAAAACAAAATCAATACCATGAAACCGACAATGAAACCATTGATTCGATTTGTTTTGGCGCACAAACAATAAACAATATTGGATAAAATTAGATACAATTAAATGTGTTATAGTCTAATAAATCTAAGCGGAATTTAGCAACACTTAAAACGTACGAACGAGTAATTTCAAACATTTTCCACAGTTACGAATTTGTATCACACATGTGATATAGCATTTTCATTTATTTATTTCGCTATATAAGAGTTACTACCCACTAAGCCACGAGGCCAGTCAAGTATGTAAACTAATATTATTTTAGTGAAATGTGGCACAGGACTAAAACATAGCTTTTATAGACCTGCGGCGAAGAGCCTTTAAACAAATCCATTAATTACAGTAATTTGACGGTTATTTCTCGCTCACAATCTCAACTAGAAAGCCAAAATGGCTGTCCACTCCTACGAATGCATAGAAAATGTTCAGAGATTGCTCAATAAACGCTGGAAATTTCTGGTCCTATGTGAAAAAATTTGATTTATATAAATAGCGAAGAACCGGCAATATATCCTTATGTTTCGAAAAGTTTAAAAATATTCGTGTTAATAAAAGTTTTGTGTTTGTGCATTATTAAAAAGGAATCTAAAAATATTACTTTTACGTTTGATACTTCTGTTTTTAATGGGAATCTAACTATTTATTTATTTTATTTATTTATCTATTATGTACTTAATATCTTTCCTTACTATCTATTTCCACTATGTCACGCAATCTACGTTTATTATATTATATATTCCTTTTATGTAACTCTATCAAATTAAATACTTTGAAATTGGTTATTTACAATGTTATATTGAGTGGTGATTCGTCGACTTGATTGGCAAAAGCTATTTTTGTCTTCAACTGTTTTTTTCCAGAGCCTCCAGCTGATATTTAGCCGATCCATCCCAAAGGTGCAAACAGTACTCCATACAAGAGCGATGAGCTCTGTGCTTGATATAAAGTGAGCAACTGTTCAGACTTGAAATACCTTTGAGAGGACACCTACTTTTTTGGCAACTAATTTAGCCTTGGACTCGATATACGAGCCAAAGTTGAGCGTAGATGTTAAAGTAACGCCAAAAGCTCAAGACGGTCAGAAACCGGCACGGACACACCTCGAAAAGTAGAAGTCAGTTAGAATGGACTCCTTTTTGCGGAAAACAGACACAGACACGCCTGCGTCTTACTCTCGTTGAACTTGACCGGATTGGTCATGTTCCGATCAACGGGCAAAATTCCTCCACTCTCCGGCAACTATCCCGGAGGCTTTAAACAACCTGAACACGAGTTGGTTGCTTGTCTTCTGGGATAGCCTGGGATGGTTGGGGTAGACAGGAAGTATGAGCCACGACAATCGCCCGTAAATAAAGAGGCTGAGCAAGGAAAGGCCCCATTTAACTAACTCACTAACACGCATGTGAGCAACCCATTTCTTCATTAATTAGCAAGTCTTTTATTAATTCATCATAACTTCGATGACCCGTCTGACTTTAGCCGTCGTGAATGTATTCGTAACTTTACGAACTGCCCTTAGGGGTTTTATTGCAAAGACTTGACATTAGTTATCACAAACTTCAACTCTTGTCAAATCATAATAAGTATGATAATGGAATGTAAATTGAATTTTGCGGTCTATTATTTCGCCACAGAAACTGAAATTAACTATTTGAAACTATAAGTAACCAAAGATAGCACAAAATATGTGGTTAAGCACAAAACGGGAGAAACCTCGAAACCAGAAATATTAGCTTTATTAATTTTACTAAACTATTTCTTTTTTAAATAAATAGTGACGAGACTAGCAGGACCTCTGCCGGATGGTAAGCAACATGCCCGCCACATAACAGCACAGTGACACGCAGCTATTGGAAAATGAAGCGTCCAAATAATTACCTAACACTGCACTGCGCTCGTCACTATGCGTAATATCTCTATGCCCTGTAATTTCTCTGGAAACATTTCCCTTTAAATCGGAACACAGTAATGTTTGCACATAACTGCTTAGCGGTGGTAGAATAACTGCCAGAGGTGTGGTACGTCCCTAAACGGACTATGCCAAGAGTCCTACCACTACAACTACTACTACTACTATTATTACTATATTATAACTAGTATTGAGACAAAATTTAGAACATCAAAATGTTGGTGTAGAATAATGAGTTTACAGATTAATAACAGTGCCGAAGGGAACGAAGATGTAAGACGTTTAACAAGAACAAAATTAAAAATTTTGATTAACCCCCGACTACCTCGGATTTATTATCTGTACAACATTCAACTAGTCAAGCCCTTTCATTTG
This sequence comes from Ectropis grisescens, assembly GCA_017562165.1. NCBI lineage: Eukaryota > Metazoa > Arthropoda > Insecta > Lepidoptera > Geometridae > Ectropis > Ectropis grisescens. The sequence goes on from CM029770.1 coordinate 26,050,726, forward strand.
ATACCCATATTGAGGTAGGTTGTGCATAAATATTTTGTCCGCCATTGTGTGGAGGCGGTCATCTTGAATCGATATTAACCAAACATAGCTAAAAACATCCGCACGGTTATTAACCTTCAAATAAAAAAAACCGCATCGAAATCGACCTATCCGTTTGAGCTCTACGGTGCCACAGACAGACACACACACACACACAGACAGACAGACATCGACGTCAAACTTATAACACCCCTTTTTTTGGTCGGGGGTTAAAAAATCCCCACGACACTACGGGCTAGTAGCTGCAGAAGGGGAAAAAAATCCTCACGACAATACCAGTAGTGCAGCTTGGTAGTGCCGTGGGGAATAAGGGTCTCATTATGTGGCATATACCGATTTTCTCGCGCTGTTTTCCTTCTCTGTTAAAGCCTGTAGTGATGACAAACTCTCACATCCGCACTGGAAAAAATGGTCCGGATATGTGGAATATTGAAATTGGAGGTACTAGCACTAGTACAGCCACTAGACCGCCACTCTAGTATTATTTCTAGAACAACGCCGTTCGATAAAGTCTAGTTCACCATTTACCAATATAATCCCCTGAGAAATTACCCAGTTAAAGCTAACCCTCTTCCTTACACATACGAAGTTAGTAAAAAGTTTGACCGAGCGTCGCGAAACTTCTCGAATTTATATCTGAACCGAGTCGGGTGTGTCTTTTATCTTTAAAGTTTCAATAGTTCCCTCGCTCGACGTCGCCTTTCGATTTCACTCATTTCCCGCAAAGTAAGTAAGTTAAGTAGGTAGGTAAACATTATTGTGTGTCTCTTTGGAGAGAAATTACAGCGTAACGAGATAAATTTGAGGAAGTATTAAGCAACATCGTTTCATGATTGACGTTCCATAAACACGAACAAAGAGATTTGAGTCTATTTTTGTAATAAGAAAGGTTATGGAATATGTTGTCTGAGTGGGGTTTTCCCGATGTTTACAATCTTTGTCTTCAAATCGAGAGTGAATCGGTTACTCCTAGGTGAACACGTTCCATCGTAGACCGCATCGTCGGTTAACAGCAGGCGAGGTGGCGGTCAAGTGTAAACCTACAAAAGTTAAAAAATAAATAAAATAATGTCATAATAAAATAATAAATGTCAGTTTCTAAATAAGCTAGAGCAGTTGAGGTAAGCCCATAATCTATCATATCATTGGATTACAAACTGATGAATATAACAGTTTTACGATGATATGTACATCTCTGACTATCGAAAAGTAATTGTGTATGTTTTGGACAATAGGGTTGTAACATCTAGTGTTGTTCTCAAAGAGTTTACATATACTACGTATAGAGTTGGCACAAACGCTTTACACCGAACGCACGGGTAGCATCTTTCTCGCCTTGTCGCTCTTGTGGAAGTGTCATACTTTAGTCGCGATCACTCTGTTGCCATAGAAAGTATGCACGTCACCTGCTTACGATTGACACAAAGGAACCGTGCGGAAAATTTAACTCTATACGTAGTATATGTAAACTCTTTGATTGCAACCTACCAATATTTTAAAATCGAAAGTTTGGACAATTACGGTCAATCACAAGCCTCTGAACAGATCAGAAATTTATAGTTGTTAGATTATAGTTTGGATTAACGCTTAAGCTACTTTTTGCTACGAAGAAATAACGAGAACTGCGCCGATAAAACCACTGAACGTTGCTAGTAATTTAATATGTGTGTGGAAATAATAAACGCAGCTGCGGAAAATACCGCTTTTACAAATACATCACATTAAATACCTAATTCAATTTGAATTACGGTTTAAATTACGAGATGCTAATCCGTATTGTTAACAACTGCGCTGCATCAGACCGATTCGCGTAACAACTGCGCCCCTACCAGGAATCCCTACACGCACACATTGATAAAATGAACACAAGTATGCTCACAAGCACGCTATATTAATTTATAATATCTTATCGTAACTTCGTTTGCGTAGAATCTAGAAAAGGGCCAATTAATTTCTAAGGAGATTTCTTTTTCTGCGGGACTTTTATCCCGATAAACACAGTAAAAAACAGTATTTATAATTTTCAAAAAATAATTATATTTGAGCAATACCCGCAATATATTCAATTGTATTATTTAAAGCGCCAAAAAATGTATGCAATTAAAATAACACGTCATGTACATAATTCAATGTTATTTTATTCTTTTAATTTTGTCACTAGTTACTTGGGGCTTTTTGTAATGGAAAATTTGTATTTTTTTGAAAATTAAGAGATGGAATTACGAGTATTTTAACTTGTAATTTACTTTCATTGGACGAATCCGGAGTGGTGCTTAAACATACCATATGTACATAACAACTTTATTTAGGTCACAACAAATAAAATATGATTAAGTGAATATACAGCAGGGCACACTAACACACGCGCAAGCTAGGGCTGTCCGTGCCAGTGCGTTCTGTAGCAATAATCAGATAATAACACGCTGGCGCCGGCCAGTACCGCCCACCCCTGTCTGCGATAAACCTTGTGGCGTACCAAAAAATATGACAAGCCGGTAAACATACCATTCTAAATAAAATAAAGATCTCGGTGAAACGAACTCATTTCGAATTTCCTTTACCTAAGAGTAGAAGCGGGTAAAGAAGATTTCGCTTTAATAAAATACTATAGTTTTTAAACTCAAATCATATTTAGCCTCAGATGACTCTCCTGACATATTTGTCGAATTTTATGGTAGTGCAAGGCGCGACGCTTAGTATTTGCTTAGTCTTGCAAACTATATTCATGTTATGCAAGACTATCGTTTTGTTATGGTATAATATACCCCGTTACAACTGAAGTGACAGTAAAAAATGTTTTACCATTAGGTTTATTTCATAATCATCCAAGCATAAAATAAACGCAAATGAAATTACGGAAACAAAGCTAGTAACCTATAACAGTTGTATTATTAGTCATTTAACGCATCCTAAATACTCGTATTCGCTATTCGCGATAGAATTTTAACGCTTTTTAAGGTACGATTTGCATAGCTTTACTTAAATTTTCTAACACTTTGCTAGTAAGTTACCTATAAATGACTATGAAATGTGTAGTATAACATATAACCTTTACATTGTCCATACATATTCAACTATTATTATCCTTCGATATTTTGTTGAACAATCAACAACAATCATTCTAATTGTATGTTGTAACGCATAAAAAATAATAAATAATCATTTATACCTACACTTTAAGCTTCGTAGAGTAAGCAATTTGTACCATTTATGAGAAACGTCCACCAATATTTATTATCATATTTAGTAGGATCTGTTAACGCTTCGCCTAGTGTTGAATGTAACTGGATTATCCACCTACAAAATTACACACATCGTTGGTTATAATAGTTAAGCTCCGGTTACAATTAAAACACGTAGTAATCATTATAATTGAATAGGATTCCAACATGAATTCGTTGGGAGATAACAGGAAGAGATAATGAGAGTTATTTGTTGAAGAACTGGACTGGAATGTGTGTTAATGGAATACATTTTTAAATTAAACTATTATTTTCATACGACTTCGCCCGTTTTACACAAGTTATATGAAGGTTTTCTAGAAGAAATAGATTTCAGCAATAAGGCCGCCAGTTGTTTCACTAGTCTTACCGTTTTCCTAAACTGTATTCATCATTTAAGTGTTGTGGTGAACAATAAAATATGTTCATTTATAAATTCAATAAAACAAATAACATGTTACTTTAAGTGTCCTCGTAGAGTTCACCTGATGGCGTAGTGGCTAGAATATCAAATAGTTCATTAATATCAATAGTATCATTTCAAATAGTGGTTAATGGTACTGGTAATGGTCGTAAGTTTGAATCCCGCCTTCACCTCTGATTATATGAGGGCAACGAAGGCTGTGACACCCGTTCTTTAATTTCTAAAGTTTAATGAGCACTTACTGCTAATACGTACTACAAAAAAAGGTTAAACAAAACAGTAAACCAATGAACATAACACAAGGAAAACAAGCATAAAGTCTACACAAAAAAAATAAAAACACAGTAACCGTAAAAAACGTCCATTTTCGTAAGAGGCCGAACTCTTTCTATGTATTCTCGTAAAAATAAACTGCTCCAAACAATGGCGACGACAATTAACTTAAACGATCGATACGGAACGCATTTTGGTACACTAGCGACATAGGGGCTCAATTTTAAACTAAAAACTCAACATTTGTATTTAAAAAAAGAAAAAGCTTTGCTTCTTTTTTGGGTGTTCCATAGATCGATTAGATATTATAAAGCTAGAGAGTTTTGTTTGAACGCGCTAACCTCAAGAACTATCCAAACCGGCTCCGAAAGAGTACAGCAGAGGACAGCCGCGGAAAAAGCATCAGCCAATCTAACTGGCAGCCGAGGCACCAACACGGCATTCGTGACTGCTTTCAACGCAGCAGCAAGGAGCGTACTCCGAATCACATCCCATTCATCACCCCCTCGACGTCAAAGACCCCCAAAGCAGCTTCACAGCAACAAACAGCCCGAACGAAAGCCGACATGGGACAGGTTGAACCGCCCCGTTATGTCACGGCTTCGGAGCCGCGGAGCCATGCATGTAACGCCTTCATCGAATTCATAGCCACACTGAGCGCGACACGACAAGTCAACCCCAAGACCTGCGAAAACATCATGCAGTCCTATAGGCTAGGAAGTGAAAAGCCTTTTAAAGGCGAAACTCGAGGAGGCCGAAGCAGCCATTTACGATAATTTCACTTCCCGGGTCATCAAGGGAACCATGACAGGACAGTACATGGCAGCTTACAGTGCAGAAAATGGCTTCGTGACACTGAACGAGAGAGAGACAGAGCGCGCGGGAGTGCCTGTTTATGCGACACCACCAAACGACCCAATTGTAGTTACTGCTCGAAGCACCAAGATTATGCTGGACGATAAGATCCTAGAGATGGCCAAGACCATCGAAGGGAAAGGAAACGTCAAAGCAGATTGGGAAAATTGGGAGGTTCCGAGAATACAGTTGGTCAACGGAGTTCCAGGATGTGGAAAAACAACATGGGTGATTAGACACTTCGACGTGGACAAGGACGCCATCATCACTACAACAACTGAGGCAGCAAAAGATCTAAGAGAAAAGCTATCGCACCGAATCGGAAACCTGATCAAAACCAGAGTGCGAACCATGGCTTCTGCTCTGGTAAATGGTTTCGGTAGAGAAAGTTTCAGTCGCCTCATGGTGGACGAAGCTCTCATGAACCATTTTGGAGCCATTGTTATGGCTTCAAGGCTGTCTGGTGTTGGTGAAATTGTCCTCATTGGAGACGTCAATCAGTTCCCTTATATCGACAGGGAAAATCTCTTCGAAATGAGGTTTCATCGCCCGAACCTGGTAACAAAGATCAGCCAGGAGTTGCTCTGCACACATCGAAACCCAATGGACGTCGCATATGCACTGAGGGAAATATACTCCGGTATGTACTCCTCAGCGTCCCGTATAAAGTCCCTAGAACAGAGAAGATATAAGGGAGTGCAAATACCCAACACCCAACCAAACACCCTCTTCTTAGTTCACACTCAAGAGTTATCGTAATCAAGTAGAGTCGGTAATCGTAATAAAAACCAAGGCAAACATGAAGCTGCACGAGAGCGTGCCCCATGCGGTAGTTGCAATCTCACGGCACACCTTCACATACTACGCTGACGACACCGACGACGCCATCGGTCGGTTCGTGCGCCGAGCGTGGGCTGCATCACCGAAGACCATCCGCGATTTTAACCTACAGATGGCCATCAAGGACAGAAATGCGGCCGTTGTGGAGGCTCTGGGCCGGGAGGAGGCAGCTTAGGCAAATGACAAAAGGCAATTAGGCAAACACTCGATGTCGAGTCGATTACTAGCGGAATCCCAACCGGTAGTGATCGGCTCTACAGACGAGTACTAGAATTGGATTTTAAATGTACCCAACTCCCTCCTATTTTCTTCTTCTCCTTATCCAAGATATGTGTAAAAAAAAATTAGTAATGACAAAGATCACGGACCCCGGAGTCTGTGGAGTGGCTAATTTAATTAATAAAAAAAACCTCAAGAACTGATGGGCATATTTCAAAAATTATTTTATGGTTGAACATGTACGTGATTCGCGAGTGCTATATGCTATTTTTTATATGTACCACGGGCGCAGTCAGGGCGGACCGCTAGTACTCAAATATAGAACAAAAAGAACATTAACGACAGTCTCAATATTCAAACGTTGGACGCTGGCGAAATTGCGGTGATATTATCGTACGGAAGCCATAAAAAAGAAGACAGAACAATATAAATTACAAAAAAAATTGTTAACTTTGACTTTGGTCAGATGAAATAAATATCCCTAGCAATAAAATAAAAATAACAGTTTATCCACTCAATAACCGTGTGAAAATAACTATTGTTGCTATTTACCGTCACAATAGTTCCGAACGCTGTAACTTTGTCAGGGGGTACTTATTGATCGTACGTAATATTAGTTTAGCGCCCTTTCGGTCCCAAGGGCTTTGGACCCGTGGGGGTTGCGTGAAATTGATGCCATTATCGTACCAATCGCACACGATGTGTGCCACGCGCTAGTTTGTGTTTAATTAATATATAATACTTAGTTACTCTATAACAACACTACTTTTAGAAGTCGACTCAAATATCATGCAGAGATAACGTCGATTATGTTAGCTGAGTTCTTAGAATAGAATAGAATATGCTTTATTGTATAAACTGTGTACAGAGTACAAGATATTACAATTTCTATGAGTTCCAACAGTTTTGTCCATTTCGAACATACGATATTTTTGACCATTTTGAAAATTATAATTAATCTAACATTTTAAATTCTTAATTTACATTATAACACAAATTAAAACAGCATGGCACAAAGAGTGACTGTATATTTACTATTTGAATACGATATTTACGTTACTTATTGAAATATTCTTTGAGATCATAAAATGCTTCAGAGATCAACCATTTCTTAAGACTGTTTTTAAATGCATTGCCAGTTAAAATTTTCAAGTTTAGTGGTAAGTGATTGTAGATCCTAATGGCACTTGCAAATGCACTTTTTTTGTACACTGTGTTGTTAATTTGATGTACACACAAATTATATTTGTGTTTGGTCTTAAATGTTGTGTAAATAGGTACTATTGTGTGTGTAAACTATAAAATGAAAACATCGTCGTCGAGGAATTTTATACCCTAAAAACTTGTTTAGGGCATACAGTGACTCAACGTGACAAGACATTTTGCCTAACGGAATGCTAATTGCTTGCCAAAACCATTACAGTACTACGGATCTATTCGAAGATGAAGTGTCCAAATCTAAATGGACTGCTTGGGTGATCCGGGTTGGGGGTATAGTGATTTTTCTCTTTCCTTATAATAATTTATCTAGGAACATAGACCTTCAAATCAGAATACAACAATGTTTATACATCACTAGGTAGCGGTGGAATAACTGGCAAAGTTGTGGTGCTTTCCCAGGCGGACTCTGCAAAGACTCTTACCACTACAGAAATCTGCATTGTTTTGTTTCATGTAATGTTTGTGAACTAAATACAAAAGTGTATTTCAATTTAATTTCACACACCATAAAAGGTAACAGTTTCCTAAATGGTTATGGAATTTATGTCAAAAGTAAGTAGATAAATCTCATTGGTCTACCCAAAAATTTAAATAATCAGGAAAAAGCCTTAGTAAGTAAACAAAAATGAAATAATGAGAATATCTAAAACGTTTTAAGATTAAATTAGCTCAACCTACATTTTACAACAAACCGGGACCGTTTTGTCGTCGAAAACAAAGAATAAATTGAAACTTTACTCAGAATTCGAGATCAAAATTTTAGTAAAGTTTCCCTCAGAAAAAAATGTATTAAAATAATTCTATCACCCATAAACCCGGCTTACAGAAGCAAATCTTTACAACTTTTTAACCCGAAGATTTCGCTTTAAAACAATCCGGAGATTACGTCAGAACTTGTAATCGGAGTTTAAAAAACGTTGAATATTTTAACACGGGGCCTAACTCTAAAGTTTTAAGCCTTTGTTTGGGAAAGGATTACGGGTCCTTATCGGGCGGTCGGGAGAGGTTTTTTATACTCGTCTAGTTTCAATTAAGCGTCAGTTAATTCCAGCGCTAAGTGGTTGGTTTAAGTCGCGACTTAATTTATTTCCGGCCGCAATTTATGTCCGGGATTAATGTAATGAAATTCCCGCAGCAGGTCCCGGCTAATTGCTGCTACCAATTGTCTAAATAAAAATAAACGGAGGTGTTTTACCGGGAAATTTATCATCTTAATATGTATTAAAAATTGAACAAAAAATACGCCCCCAGAAAGTCACTGTGCTTGCAAATTACATTCGCAATATTTTTTTTACATATAACTGACTTTTGAAAACCGATCTTAGACCCTCCTCAGTTTCTCAAGTTGGTTTAAAAGAAAAATTATTATAAAGGCTACATCGATATTTTTTTGGTAAAGAAAATCATAAACCCGATAAATTACTCGCAAATGTATTTTATTTGATTCTCCAAAACGCTAAATCTATCGTAATAAAATAAGCTCTCACAACGACAACTGCGTTCGAAATTTTTAGCGTTGTCAAATATTTTAACAATTCCTACGTTCTTATTTTGAAAATAGCAGACCTTTTTTCAATGTTCTAAACTATTGAAATATTCGTTTAATCCGCACAAAAAGGGGCAAAGTGTTCGATTACAAGCCGAGTTCACTCGCAATACAATCAACATTACACGCGTGGCAGCTGTGGAACCCTAAATTACGGCCCGTTTAGCCGTAACGAAGGGTTCTTTACTCTAACAAAAAATACAAGAATACGCGGACGAAATTGACAGTTTAATCTGGAGAGTTGCAAGCCCGGCGGAATGGGGTGTGTGTGCAGTGACAATAAAAAAATAAAACTTTTTCTTTTTAGTGGTACTGCGATAGCCAGATTTTTAAAATGATCTCAAATAAAATAATATTGAACTTTTTATGAGGGGTATTGGATTTCATTATCGAGTGCTTTTTGAGCTAAAAAGGTCCAAATATTTTATAAAAGTTCGTCTCTAAAATTTGCAATATTTGTTCTTTTATAATACTAACATTAGGTATACTTATACTTTATTTTATATCTATCAATTTCTTGCAGCAATTTTAAAGAACAAATTTTCAGAACGCAAAGAAAAACATTTAAAAAATATTATTACCCAGTTGAGCCAAAGGTAAAGGTAATTTAGCATTTTGTTAGGAATATTCATACAACAATGTTAGTAATTTTATTAAAAAACCTACTTATCTGTTATTCATATTGTCGTTAGAAATGTCTGTCGTATTGAATGTCGCTTTTTTTTATGTGCACTGAAATTAATAAAGAAAGCCATTCCGATCTTATTGAGAAAGGTTAAAAATGCAATGATATATATATACAGGTATGGTGTAGGTTTCAATTTAGTCGAGTTAGCATCAATGTTTTATTTCGTGACATTTATCTTCTTCTACATACTACTATAAACTAATATTTCTTACAAAATTAAACGTTGGCGCCAACAATGGTCAATGTGTGAATTATTTTTGACAGGTCCATTTGCATCTTGATAACGCCTCTTTACTTATTTAAATTTTATCATAATTAAGGACAAAAACATCTGTAAATTTGTCCATAATAATGACGGCAGCCCTCCTGCATAGATACGTGATGTAAAATTAATATACTAACAAATCGCAAACGTTCTAAAAAATATCAAAATTCTAAATTGTTGCTTATTTATTTTTCTGGCCACACTGAATTGCTTCCATCTCGCATAGTACTTACTACTTATTCTGTGTTTCACCGATGTTTACACGTACGCAGGGCTAGCACGTGTGTTACCACACGTGTTCAATTGTTGATACAATAACACAGCGATCAAAGAAATGCGTGATGCGCTATCCAAACTTCTGATTACAACCAACCTCCCGGCTCCGATGGTCAAATCACGAAACTATAATCATCCTAAATAAGTTGTAGCTAAACACCGATAGAAACTCCTCCACGTAATACCAGAGATAAGTTGGCAGAGTATTCAAAATTAACTTCAGTTACTGGCTGTATACAAATTGGTTAGTGTCAGTTTTAACGAGAAAAATCAACGTCTATGGTTTTAACAGGAGCCGTTCCATGTTAGAAATTAAATTTACGTTTTGAATCATTACTTTAATGCCTTTTTAGTTGGAAACGCTGTTTTGTGTTTGATTTATATCGTGTATAAATGATTTAAAACGAAACAATGGTTTTAGAATAATTTCGCCGAAAAGTTGCAAGATTATGTTTTTTTTATGCATTAAACTGTTTCTAGCTAGTACTTAAACACGACAATTTTCATGGTAGACGTTCCAAATATATATTTGAATAGAATAGAATAAAAAAGCTTTGGCTTACACTTTTTTAACAAGAATATCTAAAATGTGGAATGCGGAATATGCATCGATTTATTTTATGTAAGTGCGCTGAATTGCATCGTCATTGTTTTACATCAAACACGACGATTGTAAATAACAGCTCTATTATTGAAAAAAAAAGTTATATCTCGCATATAAATATACAAGTGAGCCTAAAAACGCAAGAAATAATTTAAATTTCTTGTGTAAAGAAGCATAACTTCGACGCAAGAAGTAATTACCCTGTAGTTAGTCGATAAGTGATAACTAATTCAGTTGGTTGATGAATTAAGGTGTTAGTTTACGCGCGCATTAAAAAAATCACTGATAACTTTTTTGTAACGCGCCAAAAGAAGCATAATTTCAAAAATATTTCTAAAAAGATTTATTCTCATGTCGCTTATCCTGGTTGTACTTTCTTCTTCTTTTTTTTCAAGTAAAGATCTTTTTTTTTTCAAATTTGTCTCAACATCGATATTGAATGTGCCACAAAAGCGACGCCATCTCACAAAGAACTAGCTAATACAATACGGGAGTACAAATACGGGTTTCGAATTAGTGTGCAGCCATGGCGTCCGTCCGCGAAGGGTGCGTACCCCTGTGGATTTTTCCCTCGTTTTCAGTAAATAGCCAATGCAATCCCTTATATTGGAAGCTTGTGCTTAAATTGTAAATGCTGTTTGTCAGTCCAAATAGAGAAATCAACGAAATAAGATTGGGATTTTATTTTGTGAGTCCCTTTGATTGTTTGGAGGTATTGTAAGATCCTACTGTCGGATCGGGTTGGAATTTGGAACACAGATTATAATAGTCTACAAATAGCACATGGGTTACCTTTTATGCCGGGAAAGTGACAGAAGTAGGATCTATGGGTATTGAGATATTGGTTGGTCAATCACGTCGACGCTAAACTGATTTAGTTGGAATTCGGAAGTCAAATAGAACCCGTACTTTGGAGTCTAGAACTCGAACAAAATTTCGACTCAATAAAGTGTAAAAAATGTTAGTTTATATTTCAAGTACATTATTTATATACAAAAGAAACCCGTGAGAATCGTCTTGAAACGCAATTTAGAATAATGGACTCAAACACGTACAAGATAGGAAGCACTTTATATGCTGAAGCATAAACAACACCTCAGGTAACCTGACGGCCGTTTTCCCGCCAAAATTGTAAACGTGACTAACGTGAGTAGCGGCTGGCGGATCGACCGGTTAAGTCCTATCATCATATCATCTACATCAGATATCCTTACATACTTACAATGTCTTTATAACATTAGTAGGTTAAAGAAACTCTGGCCATTTGTAGTCAAATAGAAGCATATTTTGCGCCGCTTATCGAACACTAATGCCCAGGTCCGATCTCCGTTCACCCAAATAAATGTGACCACAGATAAACATTTCAGATAGCCGCGTGAAACCCGCCTAACCTAGCGTCTGGGATTTGTCCTTCAAAATGGCCGATTTATTCAGTTTTAGCCTCGGGAAAACTACCCGTTTTATCGTGTTTTTGATTGAAATGGCTGGAAAAACATGTCCTAGTTATCTTTACGTATAACTTTTCGGGTCTACGAAAATATTGCTAGATTGAGAGAGGACGACTAATAACAAGTTTTGTTATTCTCCAAACATATTCTTTCACACACGCCAGACCCAAGCATTTGTGAATATACATATTTTGATTAGTTCACAATTATTTATTTATCGAACGAAATCACAGTTCTTTTATATTTCTAATAAACACGCAATCTCATCAGATAGGTTCAACGAAAGAGAAAAGGGTATTCACGCCTCCGGAATTTTATATCAGCTTTCCACTAAGTAACCGATTCGCTCTCGTCTAAACCGTCCTAAAAAAGGGTCCTTAAGTCACCCTCGTCAGTCGATGTTCCCCTGGTACAATGGTCGGCAGTGACGTCACATCGCGTTCAAATGGGAGCCAAGACTTGACAAACGCACAGGGAAAAACGCATCTGGCGTGGAAGCACCCCGCGCGTGCTAGTTTTGTAGATCTCTTTGACCCTCTGTGATCCTGGTACTTCGTGCGTAAACGAAGGCATTTCGATGCTTCCTGTGATGTTTTTTTATCTTTTTATTGGGAAACTAGCCATGTGCGTTGTGACATCTTGCGACGGAAATTGCAATGGTAACACGACGCATCTTTAACTTCATATATGGACTGTTTATTTGTCTTATCATACATTTAAACCGGATTCGTTAAGAACACTAACCGCGGTTAAGACTGATCCAAATTTTCACATTTAAAAATTAATAAAATCTACTATGTAAGTTTTACTCAATTAAAATTCAATTCAAACTGCCCTTGGTAGAAGATCTAGATGTGTTTTTATTTTTTTTAAGTTCTTGTTGCGGCATAGCAAATTCCGTCATCGAAATTTTTGTTTGTAAAAATAAATTTCTGAGTTCCCCTCCGTTATCACACGTAGACAGTTAAAACACTGTCCCCTTCTAATTAGGCTATTCATCTCAAGTTAGGAACGGGGGTAGTTTATCTTGCTGATGTATGCGCCACGGTCGGCTAACAAAAATCCACAGATAACGTATCGGCGGGTAATTTGTCGCGGTTATTTATTGACGGCCAGTAATTAAACTTATCTGGAGACCGATGTTGGGGTGCAGTCGTTTTTTGTTTTGATTTTTTATAGTGAGTGGACTTACGTTCAACCTTGGTTTACCCAGGGATAGCAGATTTAAAATAATCTTCTACTTTTTTCTAACGCATTCCCAAATTTCAGGCGCACGGTCTCATCGTTCTCCTGCGACATGTGCGGACGAAGGTGTACATCATATTCTAGTAGAATGTTTACGAACCCAGTCCGTACGGTCAGCCATTCTCACTCAGTACGGTGTGAATTTACTTAATATTGGGATAATTCCAGAATATCCAGAATATAAATAATTCCAGAATATCCACCATAAACTAAATAATAATAAAGTTGTATTCTGGTTTGTAAAAAGGAACTTTAATTTCTTAATTAGTAAATGCCTCAGTTTTTCTTAGATAGCGAAAATATAATCTAAATGAGATCCTGTCCATTATTTCCTCGAAGACTTATAAAAGATCTTCACTAAAATAGGCAATCTCAGTAGGTATGATAAGATACTTACCAAGAAAAACATTTTTTTAAATTCAAATTATCGTGTACGAAAAAGATACAGTTCTTATAACTAGAGTATTTCTTAGGTTTGAACATTGATAAAAATAAGGAAAGGAAGATGAGGTACGTTCTAATATGAAAACAACATAATGTGGCGAACATAGAGAAAGAGTGTTTTACCCGTTATCACTGCAATCAACATATCGCTGGTCGTGTCCCACTCTTTCACGTCATGCATATCTGTCCCTTTTTACGAATGACAAATTGCTTACATTAGAAAATATTATTTTAATTGAAATAATTAAAGATTTTGTGTACCTAATTGCGTATGAAAAGTGATGCCACGAAACTTTTTCTTGGTCTTGGAACTATTTGTGCGCCTTGTACACACACAAAATGGCATTGTAACAGCTCAAATCGAATTTCGTGGAATTATTACCACACATGCGCTTCAATTGTCGCTCCGCTCATGTAGCGACTGATCTCAATCAGGAATGATTTTACATCGCCATCGTTGAGGAGCGTGTGCCGCTTCTTCCGTTTTTAAGAATTCAATGGGTTTGTATAATACATATTGGTGGTCAATTCACACACAACACTATCTGATCCCAAATCACAGATCACATACTAAGTAGAGAGATACTCTGCCCAAACTAAGCAAAGCTTATGGCTATGGCGGCCAGATAGCTGATATAATACTTATGTAATTGTAAATACATATTTATTATACATATAAACACCCACACATAGTACAAACATTTGAATTCATCAGACAAATATTTACACTGGGTGGGATTCGAATGAGACCCTCGGCTTCGCAGTCAGAGTTACTCTATCCCACGAGGCCAGTCTAAATGGAAATGTATCTACTATTTACGTGACGTTATAGGAAACGAAAAGTTTTTATTAAAAATGCTTATGTCTGATTGCAAATCGCTTGATGGTAGGTGGAAGTGGTGGCCAATTTTTAAAAAAAATACTCATTTTCTTAACCGCCATCGCGTATGATGTTAAGCGACAATGTGGTCGTCTATGATAGAGCATATTTACCTACAAAAAAATATTCATCTTCGACTTGACGACACTAAGATTGTAACCCTTGGAAAAAATCATCTCAGATAAAACTTTCCACAGCCTAGACCTTCTTATTAGGATAGTGGAGACAAAGTTCTTTGGGACGTCAATTACGAAACGATGTCCCTTTTTGACCTACGAGCAGTCCAATAGAAAAAAGAGTAAATGCTGTTATATCACGCAGACCAGCTGCATACTCTTTGAAAAGTATCTTGGACCCATAGGCGCTAACTTAGAATATACCCAGACCTTGAAAAGTTTTGACTGCGATTTTTCTTACAACAAATGTTCATTGTTCTCTAAATACAGAAGAGAAAAAGATGCTCATGTTAAATGTGTTGCTTCTGTGAAGAAAGGATGACTAGACGAGTGCAGAGCAAACACGCATCTCTGCATGAAGCAGAGTAGTTTACCTACTTCTATTGTTAGACCTAATGCTAACATGTCGATTGTTTTGTGCCTGCTGCCTGTACCTGTTCGTTCCAATTTCCTAGCAGCGGTCCGCGGTTTTACTCGCGTAGTTTCTGATTCCGTTATTTTCTCGAAATAAAAAATATTCAATTTGTTTTCCAGACTATAATCTATCAATGTACCAAATTTCATCAAAATCCCTGCAATAGTTTTTGCGTGAAAGAGTAACAAACATGCATCCATACATTCATACAAACTGTCGCGTAAGAGTAAAATAAGACTACTTACAGAACATTGTGTGGGTTCGGTTAGATAGGTATTTTAGTTAGGAATGTTTAGATAGTTATAGTTATTTTTTTTCATTAAAATCGCATAAAACCCGACTGCATAAATTTCATTTAAAAACCCCCAACTTTTTTTAAAATAAATCCATGCTTAAAAAAAATGTTGTACAACATAAAAATGATCTAAGGGCACTCAGGAGATTGAGATGAATCTGTCCAGCCGTTTGGAAGATACGTGGAATAAAAAATTACAAACATACTCGTACAAGATACGCGCGAAAAACATAACCCTTCTTTCAGCCCAGTCCAGTTACCATGGATATCGTGCGTTTTACTCACACCCTGATACAACCGTGCGATTTTGTATATGGTATTTAATTTGTATAATAATCCAACAAATGCAATATCATAAAATGTGTAAGTACTTCCATTCTTGAGTTAATAAAAATGGAGTAATTAACGTGCACCTGATGGTAAGCAACATGCATGCCTATGGCCTATATTTTCTGAAAACATGACCCTTTAAACCGGAACAAACCATTGGCAGAATAATTGTCAAAGGTGTGGTATTTTTCCAAGTCCTATCACTACAACAATAATAAATAGGTAGCATGAAATTGTACAATAAATGAAAATGTGTCCCAATTCTCGATTCATCTTTGCATATTTCTAATTTTAACATTTCCAATTATCCGACCGAACTGAAATGAAACGAATCAGAAAAAACCTCTCACAGACCAACAAAGGAAATACTTCAAAAATTTTTACCTTGTTCATAACACCGCATTCCCAGTTATTACATTATAATACATAAATTCCAAAGACAAGAGGAAGCCGCGTAAACTTAGAACCGAATCGCGTTACAAAGTCAGGAAGGAAGGTCCCAAAGTTGGTCCGAAAAACCGGGAAAAACCTCAAAATTCAAGTCCAACATTCTGTTTCCGACCGTAGACCGGCGCGTAAATATTATTCGGGACTTTCCTTTATTCCCTTTGTTTCAGACGTTTCGTTATTTGCGGTCGGAGGTGAACCCTAAGCTAAGTTCCGCGCCAGATACACTCCAAATTAAAAAATACGAGTCTCGATTTACGACACAACAAAAAGGCGAACAGCAATTTCCCCGTGACCGAAAGAAAAACTCCTAATAATGAGCGTAAACAAGATTTCAAAACTTTCCGCCTTTTGATATAAAAGAAACAAAGAACTCTAATTTATGTATTTCTTTCTTCGCAACAAAAGTAATTGACGAATTTGTGCAAATAGAAAATACGGGGGAGTGAGTAACGCGTAATTAGTCGTAGAAATACGTTCGGAATGTTGATACTTTGTTGAAATTTCTTTTATGAAATCGGGGTCCTTTGGGCTGGGGGGGAAATAAAGATCCGTAATTTGAGCTTTGACTGATATTTGGGGATGATCGACCGTCAGAAGTCGCAATATCGGAGATCGAGCTCCTAGTTTTACGCGCGGGTACTTGCACAAAATGCGGACCTTTCTGGAAGGCCGTAAAACAAAAAGGCATCTGTCATGGATGGCCTGTTACTACTTAGCTATAACTACATGCGGTCGCCGAGCACTTTTTGTGGCGTCAGGATCCGGAGTCGAGGCTGTGGTTTGTGCTTGCGTTTTATTGGACGTGGATAAGATACTCGTACGTTAGTGTAATTTATATTTTATTTATTCTAAGTATTTTTGTTATCTTGTTCTCTGATATTTAGGCCCCAGCGTATATATATAAAGCCGTTATAAGTATGACGACTTTGTTTGTGTTAAAGCTACAGCAACTTTGATTGTGTCTTTGATGACCTTTACCAACAAAAAAACAGTGTTTTAATTACGGAATATTTAACGTGGTTCTGATGGAACCAGTCCCGGATATCTTGTTGCAGTTAAACGGGAATACTGCATCGAAATATCGGGGACTCCCTGCACTACGCAATCACGTTAAGTTGTTAATTATCCCGTAATGTGTACTGGTGTAGTATACAACACCCACAGTGATGGCATAAAACAATGTTTGCGCGGCTGACATGTGAGATGGGTCATAGCAATAAATAATTTGTAACGATAATCACTTGATTTTGTCGTTCTGTTTTAGTGGCCCGAAATTAAAAACTAATGTGCAGTAGAAAGAACAAATTTGACGCCGATTCCCGACACGATATTTGCATTTACTCGAAGTTTGTAATTTTTAACCCCCGACCAAAAAAAGGGGTGTTATAAGTTTGACGTCGATGTCTGTTTGTCTGTCTGTCTGTCTGTGTGTGTGTCTGTCTGTGGCACCGTAGAGCTCAAACGGATGGGCCGATTTCAATGCGGTTTTTTTATTCGAATGTTGATATCCGTGCGGATGTTCTTTGCTATGTTTGGTTAATATCGATTCAAGATGGCCGCCTCCACAAAATGGCGGACAAAATATTTCTTCACAACCTACCTCAATATGGGTATCAAATGAAAGGGCTTGACCAGTAGAATACAATACATAATAACAAATTTCAAATCCAAGATGGCCGCCACCACAAAATGGCGAATTTTTTTTTTCTTCTACCACAATATGGGTATCAAATGAAAGGGCTTGACTAGTAGAATGTTGTACAGATAACAAATCCGAGGTGGTCGGGGGTTAATCAAAATGTTTAATTTTGTTCTTGTATATAACGGGATAGACTGTAGCCGTTGGTTTCAGTTGGTCTCCACTGCCTACCGAAATTTTGACTAGCGCAGAAAACCCAGGGTTCTAGAACCCCAAACGTACTGCTACGTAGAGCTGGGGATGCTTTTAGGCAAGTATCTAAAAACATATACTGAAAGTATTATAATGTACATTCCATACTAACTTTCCAGTCCGCGTGTACACAGTTACCTACATGTCTTCCACACGTTGGAAAATACAACAGTTTTTTTTTAACTTTTATAGGTTTACACTTGACCGCCATCTCGCCTGATGTTAAGCGACGATGCGGTCTACGATGAAGCGTGTTTACCTAGAAGATACCGATTCACTCTCGATTTGAAGACACAAAGATTGTAACCATCGGGGAAAACCCACTCAGGCAACGTATTCCACAGCCTAGACGTTCTTATCACAAAAGTCAAACCTCTTCGTTCGTGTCTTTGGAACATCAACCATGAAACGATGTCGCTTTTTCGAGCTACGAGCATTCTGATAGAAAAAAGGGCAAGGTGGTATCAGATCATGCAAATCAGTCGCACACTCTCCAAAGTGTATCCGATAAAAAAACCAATAAGCTGGCAATTTTTCGGCGATGATCAAGACTTTGTAGTCTTTTAATAATTTTAATAATACCGCCTTTAAATCTCAATTTATTATAAGGTACAGCTATAAATAATTATTTGTATAAAATCTTACCGGTGCCATAGTGAGTTGGATGATATCGCTGTGACCGTTGAAACTCGTCTGTAACAAAAGATAAAAAAAACATTAAAACAATTAAGTCCACTTATAGTTAAAAACTACAGAATAACATAAAACGCTCTAATTTTAAAATAGTCCTTTGACCTTTATAAAAAGGTGTCTAGACTAAATTAGTTTTAACACTATCTAACGCTGTGGGTTTTAATCTACATAGTTAGGTACTCTCATATTATACTAGACCATTTGACCACGTTAAATTTAGATAAGGATTACCTATTTCCTAAAAACTTATCCTTTTTAAGGATTTATTTTTAGCCCGATGGAGTAGCTCATTTATATTTTAGACTACAATCAATCGTAGTTGTTAGGTTTTGAGATTGAGCTACAAAAATTCAAACATACGAACCTTCACATCACATTTTGAACTAATTTACGAGGAAAATATCACAGAAATATTATTCAGAATTGCTAACGGCAGCGGGGCAGGGCTAAAGCTGTCACTGGTAAGGTTTGCAGAGTACCTTCTGACTGCACGCTGCGTGAATTTGCCCTGCATGATTCAGAAATAATTATACTTTGTTTTATATATATTTATATCTATGGTTTACCTTGATTCTTTTTACGAAATCAAATCAAATAGCGATCTATTTCCAACAAAAAAGGTTTTTTTGAAGAAAACACATCACATTTCGGAAAGTGACTCCGTCTGTTATTTTGCATTATTGCCAGCATTTTCTCCCCTACAGGAAAACCTTCCTCCACTCCAATCAAGAGAAGGATATATCAATCCAGTAACTCGGGTACCGTGTGTGGCCTAAAAGCAGTGATGAAAATGTTGTCTAATTCACGATGACCTTTGTCAAAACTTTTCAAACTAAGTCTGCATTTTTAACAGTTACTTTACTTTTCAGAGATAAAAACGGACCACCAGATGAAAGAAAGTGATCATCGACGCTCTATAGAAATGTATTTTCATAGTAAAATGCAAACACATAGCCTACTCTATAATATGGTCTCTCTGAAGTTTCATTGTCAAGCTCACATTAGATAGACGAATTTTAATAATTATCTTTAGTTCGATTGTATTTAAATAATTACTAAATTTAACCAAGTAGAATTACAATCATGGCGATAAAAATAACATTCAAAAAATCATTAAATTAAATAGCTTATTTCCAAAAAATACAATAGTTACAACACTTTTAACATTATAGTAAATTCATTGGTAATTAATATATATATATATACGTATAACCGAGGGCCCCAAACTAGGCTGAGCCTGTATCTTGGGCTCCCTCCAAAATTTCCAGAAAGAAAAAAAATCCATTGTTAATTTGATCTAACTTCTAACTTTGTACTAAGTAAAAAGACTACCTGTCTTTTTAGTTAGTACAAAGTTGTGAATCGATTAAACGACGCATTAAATACAGAAATAATAATACACAATCTCTATTGTTTTACTACGATAACGACTGGATAACCCTGGGCAATATCAGGCCCTGGGAAAGCCCTGGTTGTAACAGCAGAAATGTATTCTCGCTTTCCAACCATAAGAAAACGAAAGAGACAACAAAAGAAAACTTGATAGAAACATTATTAGGTGGTAAAGAACAAATATTTTATAACCATTTCAACTTTTCTGCAGTGTTTAATAAATAAATAAATTAAATAAATAAATATTGGTGGTAAAGAAAACAAAAAGCTTGTATTTCAGATATGATATAATACTTATATAGTTTTAAATACATACTTATTATACATGCAGACACAGTTTTGAATTCATCACAGTGTTTGGGATCGGACCCTCTCGCAGAGAGCTACTACCAACTAAGCCACTAGGGCAGTAATAAAGTGTTTCTATCGGTCTCTCGAAATGAATAATAACAATAGATTAGGGAACAAACAGAATATTTTAAAACAATAATGCGATGATAGTAGAGTATATCAGAACAATGACGTTTGATCATATGACTTGTCAATCAAACTAACTTCACTAGTCGAATCCCTGTATTATAGTCCACTCAAGGCAGCGGGGTGCCGGGGTCTAAAAAGCCCTCTTTGTCAGAGCAATAGCCTGAAACAGTACCACCTGAGACTGTAAGAAACATGTGTGTCATTTATTAAGTTCCTACCTCTACTTACCTGCTTTGAGAAAATACAACGTTACGAGAGCTAGCTCGGGAGGTGGATTTTATTGGAAAATACTTGAGCAAGTTACTGGAGTTTTGTGTTATTTGTGATTGAGATGAGATCGATCGAGATCCGGCTCGACATGGCGGGCTTAAAGTGATGAGCTTACAGCTAACTATATCTGTAACTAACCGCTAAACTATCTATTATTATCACTGTAAATTCACAATACCCAGCATTGACAAATATACTTAGTACAATTTTAGTTCATTTTGAAATGTAATAAAAATGTATAAATGTAAAATAATATCCGAACTACAATTTTTTTTTAAATAAAGTGTGACGAGACGATCAGGACATGTGCATGGTAATCCGACACATTGCCACGCAGCTATTGGAACATGAAGAGTCCAAATCATTACCTAGCACTTCTACCCAGATTAAGATATTATATCTCTAAGCCCTGTAATTTCTCTGAAATACTGTTAAAACCGAACACAGTAATGTTTGCACATTTGCTTGAAGAATAACTGAAAGTTTTTCCTGCCATCCTACCACTAGATTCAACAATCCGCTTTTTGCACCAAATTCTACCGTATGCCTGAAAGTTAAGATGTTTGTTAGAAATGCAGATAGTTTTATACTAACTGATATAATGATAAAGGATTTGTATCACTACCACCACCTCGCCTAATGTTAAAGTGTTAAAATATTTGGTCTACAATGCAGCGCGCTTACCTAAAATATAAAAACTCTCGAGCTTGCGACCTGAATTCACGGAAATTAAATCCACCCCAAAAAAACCCACAGGTATCGCATTCTACAGCCTAAAAATTTTATTACGAAACTGAAGTCTGACAGAGTTCGAGTTTTTCGAACGCCAACTATGAAACGATGATCCTTTTAGAATTATTTATTAGATAAATCACAACAATCAATATAGCACAAAGAGTTTTTATATTTGGAAAAAGTTAGGGTTCTTGGTGAAAACTTTATAAAAAAATTACAAAATCTATGCGAACGTAACTCTGGAAAATACTACTGTACAAAAACCAAAAAGGCCGAAAATATCACTAAACTTTACTAGCAGACCCATAAATCGTTTCATTACACCCGGGATACACATTGCGTACCTGATTCATTATAAAATATAAAAAATACATAAAGTCCATTCAATGTACTGCAGTCTGTTGTAAATAAATTATGGGATGTCTACGGCACCTCGCATCCCATGGGCATGGG
The DNA here is from genome assembly GCA_017562165.1 of Ectropis grisescens. Lineage (NCBI taxonomy): Eukaryota > Metazoa > Arthropoda > Insecta > Lepidoptera > Geometridae > Ectropis > Ectropis grisescens. Next base: position 26,072,794 of record CM029770.1, read on the forward strand.
CAAAGCCAGGACGAAATATGGAGGGGCTAGAAAGATTCCACAGGCTGATAGGACACTGATCCTATAGATCCTAAAGCCCCGAGTTTAATGTTCAAAAGAGCTTCGGTGACTCGTAAAAACTTCAGAACGTCGAAAGCATTAGAGGTCTTAAATTAAATTTCTCCAGAGATAGTTGAATGGTTTGTTTTTCTCGATTTATTAGAGAACTTGAGATTCAATTGAAATTAATTGCGTTTCATAAAATCATTTGCATTGACTTTTTAAAGTCGGCAGAGGCGGAACCTGTATGAACAAACTTAGAAATTGCGAGGTCAAGTAAAAAACTATAAAAATGAAAATAAAAAGTTCAAATTCATTTGTGGTCTAATTATTTAAGCCAATAATAACATATTATTACTACCAAAAACGACGTATATAATTAATATATAGGAAATAACTGTTATATATAGATATATTACTTGCTGGCTATGCGGGAAAATTTACTAACAACTAAACCACAAGGCTAACTAGCTCTACAATATAAACTTTAGCGAAAACACTTATTTAAAAAAATATAACGGCTAATGGCAAGGTTAGGAACACTATGTACGTTTTTAAAGTTGATGTTAAAGTGATACAAAAGCTACAAATGAATCACGTGAGCCTCAAATGTTCGGTAGATGTACACAAGTTACAGTATTCAGGAAGCAAGGGAGGCGATAACATATTCAGCTCCCTTGCGGTTACCAAGCTTAGAAGCAACTACGCTGCGAACAGACAGACTGGAAATTCCGGCGCGAATTAACACATCAAAGATCGTATGGAACCGAGAACATTCACTAAAAGGTTTAAAAAAGGAACACAGACTTTTCGCCCCAACATGACCCCTCCTCACCACGTCCAGAGGGTAGCCATATTTCAACGGAGACAGTCCCGCGTCCGTAGCCGACGTATTTCGTCCACACCTTTTTCTACTTTTTGGCGGACACGGCGGTGGCGACGTGGCCACCCTTTATAGCGTTTTTAATAGATAAATAGCTCTTTGTTCGTTGACATGACACGAGAATTTTAACAAAACGCAATGCGCACGGTGCAGCTATCCGGCCGCAAATCGGGCTGGACTTGTTAACCCGCCTATTTTGTGTGGGGTAATGTTGAACGGGCGTTTGTAATTGAGTTATGCGATTTTGTGAGTGTTGTATGATAAAAGGGAACTTTTAATATCATCAAAGCGATATCGTACGAATTTCCAATTGAATGAAAAGTTTTTTGGATGTTTGCATTTTAGACGAATAGGAATTTGTTTCGTTTTTAGGAAGAGATGGATGGTAGGAATCAGACCAGGTTGGAATCTCTCTTGCTGTCAAACTCTGAGTTAACACAGAAGGCACAGTGTTTTCTAACTTAAACTAATTACACTTACTTACTGCGCTTACATACATACCGAAACGATTTTTTAAAATTATATTTGATAAAATTTGGATTCACGGATAATTCGACGCTGAGGTTTTTTAATGTTGACGTTAAAAGATTATTTTATCATGACAGACTGCCTATTTAGACACGAGTAGCAGATATTTCAAGAAAACTTTAGCAAGCTAGTCATTACTAAGATTTTGATCACTTCAAACTCTCCTTATGAAACAGCGACCCCAAAATTTCTCCAGATAACACAAAGCCACATCTGCCGCTAACATTAAAATCATATCCCTGTAACCAAACAAAGAACAAGTACGCCGATACACATAAACACAGCCAACATTAATATTACCGACCGAGTTACGGTTCCCTCCCGTTTCATTACGCACCTAAGCAAATGCGTCATTAAAAACCCGAGGCACGTAAATTCTAAAGCCGCTTGTAAAGCGTTATTCTTGATTTATATTTTCTAGACGTCACTCAAAACAAATATGAACTCCTTCAAATGTGGAGTGAGTGAAAAATGATCTCCAACCGACGTTGCCGCGGAAAGCTTTCGAGTACGTATTTCAATGGGCCTTTTGTGGCGGTTCAATGTACTCCTATCCACAGGTTCAACGTTCATCCCTGCCTTTCTCATCACTACGACCTTTCCAGATCGTAACTCTAGCTGTGAGCTTCCCAGATATTTTCCTACATCTAATATCTTACCGAAATTGTTGTCGCTATCATGTTCAGCAATTTCGGTACATCGCATATGCGGTGCCAGCGAGTAGATGCCAACGTGGCCGCCTAATGCCTTTGTAGCGACAAGCCACAGCGCCCGCTGAAATTATTTATCGTGGAACTGAACGCTGGGATATTCTGGAGTTATGTAGCTATCGTGGAGACAAAGCAGGGGCCTCTATAATCTATTAAGCAGTAATAGCGACGGTTCTAGCTCTTCGGTACGACGGTTCCAACTTTCGTCTAATTGGTGGCGAACAAAGGGCGCTTCACAATACGAGCCGGTTAATGGCGAAGACATTGCGGACTATTTCAGTAAATCCCGCGTCGATGCTGCAGTTTGTCACCGGTTCGATTCGGATTAGAGCTGTACTATAAATACGGCGGTAATGTTGGTGCTCGCGCGAACTCGGGTGCGAGGAACTCGTTGAAAGCGCGAACGGTGCGCTTGTAGTGTGATTTACGATTGTCACGGCCATATGGGTCATTAAGGCTCTTGCACACGATGCAAGTTAATGCGGGCTGACCGCATAAGCAGTTCAAGCGGGTGTGTTATGCTTACAAATACAAATACAAAAATCTTTATTGCTGTTTGCAGGTAAGATAAGATGATACAAAACATTTAAATAATTGACCCATACAAACTTAGTTTTCTAGAGGCATTTATCAAAATGAATTTATGTTCGTTTTATGCGAGAGACTTGCACAGATAATACATGTAAATAATGCAAATAATATTCTTAGTTTACACGTTACTCGTAAAAAAGAATCGTAGTTTTATGTAGGCGACAAAATCACTTGCTGGTTTACGCGTTTTAAAATGAATAACGAATTTTAGTGATCGTAACCAGTTCACAATTAATTTCATCCACATAACGCCGTCCTCCCACTTGTTTTTATTGAGAATTTTATTTGTATTAACAGGCTAAATGCTCTTAGCAGTTTGTCAACAACAAATTTCCCGTGATATTTTAAGACAAGATAAAATATCAAAATTGTTAACATCCCTATTGCTTATGTTGATAAAAATGCAAACATTTAGAATGAATGATAAAAACATGTTAGACAAGATTTCAATAGTCAAAATTTAGAATGCCATAGGTTTCAGGAGAAGGCGCTCCACTGTCATAGACGCCGTATGTACCGTGTGAAAGCACTATAATGAAGAAACATAAGAGGAAACAAGCTGTCGACTTGTTCCAAGTCTAGAATAGCCACGTGGTATGGAAATGTGGGAACACTCGGCTCGTCGGCGGACTTGCGAACCGAATAAACATGACATTTGCATCGCTATTGGCGACGCGGCTGATCCGAATCCCAAATTATGGACTACGAGTCTATTCTTCGATCTGAATCAGTCGTAAAAGTGGTGATTCATTTCGCCCGTTGACAGGCACAAAATGGAAAACATAAGTAAGCTTTGAAGCATACGAAGATTTCCAGTCTCCACATTTTAGTAATGTTATTTGGTTTAGAAGACACCTGAGATATAAATCCAGACTGCTAAATAGTGTCAAATTGTTGTGTATATTATACGCTTTAGCATGTTTTTTATGACTATCTATGGCTGTTGAACACAGATGGCCTGCAGTACTTACATACCGAACGTTGGACAAGCTCAGGACCCTGCTAATTTAAATTACTTACGAAGTATATTTACGCACACACGTAGTTCACAAGTACGTGCATACCTGAAAAAAAATGTTTGTAAAACACTACAATTAAACGACAATAATAAGTTTAATGCAAAATAATAATCCACTTTGACTATAAGACTAGTCCAGAAGTCCTTAAAAATCATTTATTTTTGGGTATTTTTATTAATACCTACCTACGTGCCTTAGAATCTGTGAAACTGTTAGTTATGAAAAAAGTTTTGCTTGTTAGCTATTCACTATTCACGGAAAAAGCAAAAAACTAAATAAAGTTGACGGTTGAAATCTAGGCTTTCACTGTATAACTACAAATGGAATATGGGTGACTTGAAATCAAAAGTGATACGGTTTTAGATGTCCATCTTAGACATTTGCTCGTTGCATTATATCTGAGATGTGTCTTTGTGACGGAAGCAATCGATATAAACCAGTAGATGTGCCCTTCCAAATTTCAGGCGCACGAAATTATATCATCGAAAGAGTGATCTCACTCTTTCCGTTAGTCGGTTGCAGGAAGTGGTGAACGCCGGACGTTTTTACTCGTTTCTTCGTTGTCAACCACCAAGTAGATCCACACCCACAGCATACCTCGCCGCTAGCGATTATAGGGGTCAAGTAGATTGGTGGTGTGTAAACCACTTACACTACACACATAGATGAAGTTTATTACCAATTTCAAGGTGCACAGGGCACATTTAATGGCTTATATCGATGACGAAAGCGTCGCGTCGTCAGCACACCGCTGTTTCGGCAATTTTTAAATCTGAGCGTCGTGTTGGATGTGTCGGGTTATTGTGTATTCGCCACAATCCCGTGTTACGATTGACACAAGTAAAACTGAATGGGCACAAGTATTTAGCGCTTGCTATTTTGTATGTCCTTCGTTCACGAAAACACGTACTTATCGTTACTTTGGCGTATTTGTCCCTGACTAAATAAAATTTTACCCGACATTGCGTATTTTCTGTTACATCCCGTCTCATATGATAAAATATGAAATAAGTTTTTAGCAAGTTCTGAACCCTAACAGCACATTTCAAGATACAGCGTTCAGTTCACATTAGCGTCATCTCCAGCTATTTGCTCAGGGATATAGCCCTCGCCGCCGACTGCACCCGTTATGTGCGCGTCTTGTCATGCTGACTGAACGCGTTACCGACATCCCGACATGGCTCCTACGTCTGTACTAGGCAGCTAGGAATATCGAGATGGATGCACAAAATTTCGCTTGGTATAGTATCGGTAGCGATATAAACAGTATGGGAAAGATGTTTGAGGCAATGTTTTTTTAAAGTAATATATGTAAGATTTTTTGATCCATCAAAGAAATTACCCAGAAAGGATTCACCATGACCTTTGAAACTGGTACAACATTTAGACGGTATTAAAGCGACATCTTCCAGCGTTATCGAAGTATGTTTTTATTTTGATTTTTTGTTTTTAATATCTAGACATTTTTAATGATGTTGAGCTATAATGCGTCGTCTACGACAGAGCGTCCTTACATTACCTAAAAAGTGCTCAACAGGCCTAAAGAAGTTAACTTTAAAAATATTATGAAAGTAAACAAAACTTGTAGGTTGATAAACTGTATTCCAATACAAATTTCACGTCGTTTGGTACCGCTTCAGACGATGTTTCACAAATGTTTACACCAATCGATACGCAGCAATATCCATACTTTGCGGAAAGTGCTACGAAACGCCGTTCCAAGAATATAATAATAAATAATGTATATCATACGCATTACCCGCCAAGGGCTGGCTCAAGTGTTCTAAACGCCATTACGCCGGAAGTTAGGAATGCTGTGACACTTCCGAGGGATAATCTACGGCGGTAAATGGCGTGACGCAGTGTCAATGTTTTTATTTTGGACGTGACAGTGTTGTTATTATGACGATATTATTTATTTTCATTATAAAGTTTCTAAAACTGCGTCTACGTTTTAAACTGTTTGCATTAGCAGCCCACTAAATGTTCCCACTGCTGGGACTCGGGACCGCAAGCAGAGAGTCAAGGCCATAATCCACGCTGACCCAGTGCGGGTTGGTGGATGACACATAACCTCGAAAAATCCTAAGTACGGTTCCGATGTTTTCCTTTACCGTTTTATGTTAGCGGCATTACGCACATGACACCGATAAGAAAGTGGTGCGCGTGTGATTTGAACCCTGGGTCTCCGGATCGGGAGTCTCCGTGCTCCTGATTTGACCAGCCGTAACTTTAGAATCATAGATCAAAATTCGAATGTGGAATTATTGCGTAGTTATTTGACCTTTGATTTAGACGCGAGGTCAAATTAAAAGTAAATAAAGCTAGGTACTTGTATGTTAATTAAACTCAGTTGAAATAAACTTGTTCAAAAATATTTACCAACTTATGTGCCCTCTGCTTTAGGGCCTTCTCTCACAAGAGAGTCACTAGAGAGTTAAGGCCATAGTCTCGCTGTCCAAGAGCAGTATCGTGGATGAACGACAAATGACGTTGACAAATGATGTTTTCGTTCACTCTTAATAGCAGACGCGACAACTTCTACAGTTGGTTGACACCCATTTTTTTGTACAAATATACACAAATACGCATCCTGGTTCAGTACTATTCCGTCTTAAAACAATGTACAAATCTACCTTAACAAATGTATAAATGTTATTTCTGACGTGCAAATAAATAGCATCGTTATATCGAAACCGACGCGTGTGCTTTCTCCAACCATCGTGATATAATGGCACTGTCTGGCGAATGCTGGTATGGCACATCTATTCTTGCAAAGTGCTGAAGTAATGGATAAAAAAACGAGCTCGTTGAGCCAAGTTTTTATGTTATGATCTAGACAAGAACAAACGTTGGAAAAGCTAAAAAGAAAAGGTGAAACTCGGAAGAGTTAAAACTTGATAGGTAATATCAAAGTTTAATTTTCTTCTTACTGTAGTTACATGGATTACGTATTTAGTAACTTCTGTTTGCAACTTGTGTTTTCTCCGCGATGCTGTATAGGATTAGAAAACTTAATTTTTATACATGTCTAATTTATTCTGAAATTATTTTACAAAGTTTTCCTTATGTCTATTTTTTAATCACACTGTAAAATAATGAGAATGGATTTGTCAAAGGAAGTTGTTATTTGATACAATCACGGCTCCCATAGCCAGTTTATTAAAAGTCAATCTTTTGTATGTTTAAACTTATAATTTGCTACAAATATGTTTTGTGTTTTTGTTTCGTGTAAGAGTAATAAGCATTCAACTATCAAAACCAATAAGTCCTATAACACACTCAGGCCAATCCTCTGTTTTAAGTTTTCTATATATATATAAGTATGACCTATGGCAGTACGCCTCACATGTCTTCTTCTACCTACAGAACTTCAAAAAGCAAAGTAAGAATCATGAATCTACTAACCTAAATTTACAAACATGTAAGGAACATCTTTGCATGTAAGAAACAGTCAAGAAGAATGCATTCTTCTCATTTAAAACATTTAGTAAAATAAGAAAGGTAAATTACGGTAAGTGTTGCGTTTGGGAGTAATAAATTTTAATAATGTAGTTCATTACCAACTGTCTGTATTTTATTTAATAAAGAAATTTCTACAGAATTTATTTCAATCACACAGTAGATTTCGCCCGCCATATTTGCGTTATTAAAGCATGTTTTCGTCGATATACACTCCTTCCTTTTTGGCGATGCAGCCTGAACGGATATTGAGCACCGATTGACTCGTAAATTAAAAATTCCATCCTCTCTCTAACTCTGAACTCTATGCACCTTAGGTCCACAAACATATAGGTATCATTACTTTATCTACAACTATATTGAAACTTGAATCATTGATGATGATCATTTTATTTATCTCTGAAATTAGGTAAACACAAAAGTTGGTTGTTGTCTCAGAGACCAGAAAATCGTTCGTTAGTTTCCAGCTTACTTTAGGATACAGTCATTTTAATATTTTTTTTAAATAAAGATTGACGGTAAGAGCAGTCCTTGTGCCTATGGTAAGCAACATGTCTGCCACATATAAGCACAATGACACGCAGCTATTGGGACATGAAGAGTCCGAATCATTACCTAGCATTGCACTGCTCTCGTCGCCCAGAGATCTAAGATGTTATATTTCTAAGCCCTGTAATTTCACTGGAAACATTGCCCTTCAAACCGGGACACAGTAATATTTCTACTTTAATACTTGGCGGTAGAATAACTGGGAAATGTGTGGTAATTCCCCAGGCGGACTTTGCTAAGAGTCTTACCACTACTAAACTCCTACTGTTGTGAAACTACTACTAATGAACATTTAGGTACTTACGTATTATATTTATGTACAAAGGAATTCAACAAATGATTCAATCCGTGGCACCTTTCCGAGCACAATATTTTAACAATTAAAATTATAATATGTATATAAGTACATTTCTATGGGCCGGGCTATTACTACATATTTTTGACCAACACTAGCGGGCTACACTTTTGGCTGGCTTTTTTTAATCTTGAGTTGCCTGCATTTTAATGTTTTGTACAGGACAATACAATAGGTACCTCTCGTAACTTGAAGAAGCGGCACCATTTCATAGTAGGTATTTCAAAAACACGGACGAAGAGGTTATTTTTTTCAAATAAGAAGTGACGAGACAAGCAGGACATGTGCCTGATGGTAAGCAACATGCCTGTCACATAACAGCACAGTGACTCGCACTGCACTACGCTCATCACCCAGAGATCTAAGATGTTATATCTCTAAGCCCTGTAATTTCTCTGAAAACATTGCCCTTCAAACCGGAACACAGTAATGTTTTCCCATTACTGTTTGGCGGTAGAATAACTCTACTTTTGTGATAAGAACGTCTAGGCTGTGGAATGAGTTTCCTGAGTGGTGTTTTTCGGATAGTTATAATCTTGGATCTTCAAATCAACAGTGAGTTGGTTTATTCTAGGTAAACATGCTCCATCGTAGACAGCATCGTCGCTTAACATCAGGTGAGATGACGGTCAAGTGTAAACTTTATAAGTTAAAAAAAAATCTCGAAAAATGTATTCCTTGTTTTTCACGATGTTTTGGTTCAGTGTTCATGCCAATTCCGATAACAAACCTGTACAACTAAACTTAGAAAAGGACACAAATGTGCAGGAGGGATTCAAACCTACAAACCTTAAGATGTTCTACTCTATACTACTTGTTAGACAAACAAATAAATTAATCGCCTCGATTACGTCATCTGAGCCAAAGAGAGTTCAGACAAGCCAACCTATAATGTATAGTCTTTTTACCTCTCTAAGTAAGAAGCTTAACGACTAATAAAGTATTCCATTACGATTGTGGGAATTAATGTATTTCTGGAAGCTTCGCTGAGAAATGGAAACCTTTAGGTTAATTATGGTATAATTATATGGGGGTATTACGTGAACCAGACGCCGGAAACTAGTAAATTGTGGATTTTGTATAAAATTTGTCTGTATTGAAGTGAAATATTTGAATTTGCATCTTGACAAAAGACAGCACGGACATAATATGAAGCCTAAGCTAAGTTTAGTTCGGATTTTCAAAGCTCAAAATTTACAAGTAGCAAATTCAGACGATTTTCCCTTGCAATTTTTTAAATCCTTAGTCGACTATCAAAATAATTTAAAATCTATTTGATCGTCTTATTTTTAAGTAGGTACAAAAATATTAATAAGACCAGATTTTAAAAACGATAGTGCCGCCTTCAGCGGTGTATAGCCCAAGCTACCGGTAGCTAAGGCTGCAGAGTGAGAACCTCCAGACGATTCGAGGCTTGGCCAGGACAACTGTATTTTATTTCTGAACCTCAACTGAACCGTCTCGCGACAACTTTTTCACCTTTTGTTTTGTTAAGCTTATCGCTAAAAGATCGTTCACTGAAACGACTATCGGGATTACACTCGTCGAATCAACATTTACTATTGTTTTTATGTCAACTTCTATATTTATTAGAACTATTCCACTTCTATGGTTTGGGGTCAGATGGTGTTGTGTGTGAATTGTCCACCAATGTTTATTTATTTTATGTATTATTGATACCGTATGACAAAATGTCGCTAAAAGCTTCCAGGAGACAAAGAGCCGTCAAATTATTGAAAAATGATAAACGTGTGTGCAAATCAATTTTACTCAAAAAGACAACATTTTGCTTCAGTTCTGTTTTGGATGTTAATTATTAAACTTGAAAGAGAAGAATAATATTGTTAGCTATTAAGAGAATAAAAAATGAAATATATATTATTTACTCGGGAGGAATTGCTTAGTACCTATAACGAAATTACTAAGTACAGAAAGACGAAACACATCTGTTACCTATACTAACATTCTACATAATTTTATTATGCATGGCGATAAGAATCTATGACAGACGATTAAAGAACTATCTGTGAATATTATTGTAAGTACCTACACTACACAATGTATATTACCTACACTGTGTATAAATTATTACCCATAACTATCAGTTGTCATTCACACAACATCATCGAAGCTATAATCTGAGCCAAATCACTGATACTTTATAACTTAATATTTGCGAAAGTTTGGATGTTTATTGCTCGGTCACGTCGAAACGGCTGAACGAACTTCTTTGGGAATAGGCTTGTTCTAAACTCAACGGGGACAAAATCGCGGACCGATCCTAGAATCTTAAGATATTGCGATTATTGCTAGATAACATTCTGAGGTCCTATTATTAGATATACTAGCGATCCACCCGGCTTCGCACGGGCGATGCAATGCTGATACTAAATGTAAGTACAGTACAGTAAGTACCTACTAATAAAATTCCGGTCCGGTGGCCAGACGTTTCGTTTTACGTAGTCGCATAAGTCACAGTTTTTCGTGATGGATATTTTTTTGGCGCGACGGACGCATGCAATGTTGATTGATGGAACGAAACGTGCTTCACACCAAAGATGGCGACAGCGGTTTGATTGTCAGTGCCATCAGAATTTAGCGAAATTCTCCATAATCCTAATTTTGTGGACATAAATATGTTGTAAACTCAAAATCAATTTTTTTTATGTTTTGTTATTCATATAAGGTGTCGATCAAGTCTACCGTACCCCTTGACGAAATTATTAATATAGATAAATAGATTAAACACCCCACAGCTCTGGCAACACTGTCCCGGTCCAGCTGCCACAACTTTACCCGGCACTCTCATTAATTGAGTCGTGTTTTTACACTGACAAACTAATCTGACAGCCGGCTAGGAGCGGAAACCTGAACGCCTACACTACCCAGCCACTGTCCCGTTTATCACTTTACTCTGGGCCATTCTATTTACACCAATTTTAACATATTACTACGTTATTTACAGAAAAATATTATACATAAATGCTTTATATGCACAGTTAAATCTATTGATGAAATCATATCTTACGAAAATTTTAACAAAAAGTTTTTATGAGCGATAGAAGTTTGGCCAAGTTCAGTTATTTTTGGGACAGTTGATTAATAAGCATTTGCTCGTATGATTTGAGGAACAATGATAATGATATTCCTAATTATGGATGTGTCGTCTAAGTTTAAGTTTTATTTTGGTCGTTGAACTTTAAATGAATGAAAAAGTAAGTAGAAAACAAGCACTGTTTATACAGAGTTAGTAATATCACATTTTTGCCAATAATCGGTTTTCACTAGACCGCCATCGCGATCTCATCTCATCTCAACATTAGACACGATGCATCATGTTTGATGTTGAGTGACGGCGACGCGATACAGTCCATGATGGAACGCGCTAAAACAACTGATTATTTGTGAACTTGAAGGCGTCTAGCTTACAAACCTTACAAACCGATTTAGGGTATAGATTTGAAGGCGCCCAGTTTATTCATCAGAAAATACTCACTCAGGCAACGCATTTCAAAATTAAGATGTACTTATTACGAAAGTGGAATCAAACCGAATGTTCGAGTCGAAATAACAACTTTTTTGCTGAAAATTAAACTCACACATTCAACTAATTCTAATTCGTACAACTTCATACAAATAATAATGGTCAGGAACTAATCCATTGCTGTAATGAGAGATCAATGTTTTATTTTGATATCAAAATTATAATAACATCTTCAGAGGCGTTCACTAGACGGTTGGATCAAGGGACAGATTTAGAGTCCTTGAGTCCACAGCGCGCAACGTCAAGAAGTTTTTTACTCTGCAGTACTAATAGGTAGTGAGTCTTGGCTCCTCTTTCGGTACCGGCGGCACTCTTTCACGGCACTCAGTTTTTATGTATTCTATAATTTTAATATACATAATTTTTTAAACCGTTTTGTGAACTTTACGGATAATGATGATAAAAATATAAATGCATTGTTCTGCTGTATTCGCAATCTCTAGAGTTATCAACTAATCACAAGATTTTTTATCGTATCCATTGAGAGAAAACAAAAACTTTAGAATTTGAATAAAGAACTGAAGTCATAACCATTTCGAACATTTTATTTGTTCCTTCGAGCCAGGTAAACTGTTCCTTTACTTATAGTAACAAAACCGCGGCGGCATCCACAAAATCTTTCCCAAATCACCTCAAAAGCGGGGTCAGGAGCTTCCAAAACGCCAAAGCTCATTTCCCTGATACTTATCAAGGCACATTTACAACAAATAGACGCCATTCTCAGACAAAACAAGCCTATTACTAACGTATTACTCCATCCGACGCAAACGACCCCAGACATTACCACGAGAAAAAAAAAAACATAATCCAGATAATTTCGAACAAAAGCACTCACGGTAAGCAAAACGCGAACCCGAAAAACACATTACGCAAGTAAATTCATTCTAACGATTGAATAGATCAATAAAAAAGAGAGGACAGAGAAAAATATTATGCAAAGAGATAGAATAAAGTGTAACGGGAGTGAATATTCTTCAGAAATGTTCAGTTATTTTGATTTAGCCCGGTATCTGATGGTCCCGGGGGCTCTCACCTGTCCTGACAGTTTTAATAAAATAATATTTTCCGGGATTCCTTTTACTCCCGATATTAAAAGAGGCGAGATGAGTTGCAGTGTGACAGGTACGGTTTCATTGTGTTGTCATCTTCTTTTGTGCGTAGATTCGTATAGGGTTTTGGTAAATCGTACTTATATTTTAAATGCAAAAATTTGAATGATTATGCTCAATGACATCGGATCGGCTAAACGGATCAGGTTGACTTTTCAAACACAGGTAATGGTATGGTCTAGAATAGGACATAGTAGACCTATATGATGTAATTAGTAATTAAAATAACCCAATTATTGATGGTCAATAAACAAATCGTTTGATAAAAGGGTGTGTATGTGTGTTTGTGGTCGCACGAAAAAAGTTAAACTTATTCAATTTTTAAAAAGTATTGCCAACGCTAACTCACATACTAAACTAAACTATTAAACGCTTTTGCATTAATTTAAAGTCAGGTTAGGCTGAAAAAGCTACTTGAGGCCAACTGCCATAGGTCCCTTTCAAAGAAACGCGCAACTATCTTCAGCACACCTCGTAAAAAATCATTTTGAAGAAACAGTTGTCAGCCAACTTCGTCATGTTTTTTGGCTGTCTGTGTGCACGCGCATCATAATCATTTAATCATTTTTTCCAAGCGCCAACAGATATATAACTTAAAAAATATTGCCCAATAGTACTTTTTCATTGCATGCGCGACCACTTTCGACACATTTGATTTGAGCATTCATTTATTAGATTAGATAGAAGCCCACATAAATCTCAGCGACTTCTTCATTAAAACAAAATTGATTTATCTACCACAACCGGTCACAAATTACAAACGGTAAAAGATGGCCATAATCACAATAATTGTGACAACATGAGTTACGTCCAATCATATCGATGTAATCAGTTCCGATGGCAATTTCCACCGCCTCCGAACTTTGGGTTAGCTACGAGATGGGATTTCATTAGCGTTTACGTTAAATAGCACGTTACTTATAAATAACACTTACGTTTGGTGTTATTTTTAAGTAACGTGTTATTCAACACTGATGCTCGTAGATCTTTTAATATTATTAGAGGTTGCAAAGAATGAAGTTTAACTCCACCTTTGTGATACTGACGTCTAAGTTGGTGAATGTCTTGCTTAAAGTCAATTGTCCACGTAGCTGTACGTTATACGCATGTTTTGTCTTTTTTTTTTTTTTTTACTATTAAACATACCCTTTTAATTAAACATTTTGTCTCACACTCTCCGATGTCCGTGACATTTTACATTTGTTTTTTTTTTAACATTACTTTAGTTCATTCATTTCATTTATTTCATCACTAGATAATGTACATCAAAATTTAACAAATATTTGCTAATATATAATGTAACATAAAAAATCAAAAATTAAATGAAAAAACAATCAAAATACATGAAACGTTAACAGTTTAGTTAATTAATTTATACAAATGTTAATAATTAGAATTTCTTGATTTATCTATAATTTACAATACGATTATGTATCCAAAGGCATCTGAACTAGCTTGAAGCTGTATTTCAGGTACCTATGGCCTCCTCTATTTGTGCAATTTGCAAATATTAGATTTACTTTGAATTATCATAAAATTAATTTCAATTAAAGAACAATGCTGCAATCAAATCAAGACAAGATTGACGGTTGCAAGATGCTTGCATCTTGCGTATAAACAATGAAATCTGTGTCCACGAAGCGGCAGCCGCTCGTCATACGTTCGTTGACGAGAGGCTGACGCGCCGTTTTATCACGATGATTACAACCTTGGTGCTTAAATTGAGGCGTGAGTGAATCGGTTTTTATTAGGTATCTCGGGATAAAAAGTACTCTTTGTTTTATTTCCGACTATTAAGTATCTATCTCTATCCAATTTCATCAAGATCTCTTCCAAACTTTTTGCCGCCATAAAAGAGTAAAGTAAATCATCCCTACATATTATTAACTTTTTTTTACAACCACATAAAAATTATACATAACTTAATTTCACGTGAAAATAATTAAAATACTGTAATGGCATGATGATGAAGTAATTTGTTTTACATTAATTCATTTAATTCATTTTAATATTTTATTTATTACAAAAATTAATGTAATTAAATTAAAGATACAAACGACACAATTTTAAAAGCAGTAATTTATTCGGTAAAATTCAGTTCAATTTGATCTGAATAGACATACGCTGACTGACTTTGTAAAATTATTGAAAGCAGCAAAGTCAATTATAATAATACTTTGCAAATTTTCACGTTATTAATGTTATTTATAATGCTAAAATAAACGTTAAATTAACGAAAGTAATTAACTTCGATGTCACTATTTTAACTTGAAATTGGATCTCAATAATGACATCAAAATGTGGGTGGCAGGGCATGTCTCGATTTTATCAAATCTGTAATTGGTTCGTGATATATCGTTGCCCTTTGCCCGTTTCTAGCTTGCGGGCATCCGTATACCGCGACCACAGAATAGATAATAATACTACGTATAGAATGGATGTTCCTCACGCTCTTCCTAAGGAGCTTTTCTATCTAGCTGCCGATACTGAGTCTTCGAGACGGTACAACGCATTACGTTGTGCCGCTTCCTTACTTACTTATTTAAGAATATTAAGATTAATTTATTATCACGCAGAAAGTTACATCATACACAAAACCTTTACAAAATAATAGAAAAAAATGACGATAAGTATGATAAAAATATGACACTAACATTTGTGTACTTAAAAGACGTTAGGATGACTCTAAACTCAGCAATTTTTGCAAGCTTTTTCACTTTCTGCCACGAAACTATAAGGCCGCGCTTTCTGAGAGCGACAGTAGAAGCCAACCTTGTCAGTCCATCCCACAAATCGTCCAGCTATGTCATTCACTGTTAAAGTCTTCCTTGTTGGGTACTCTACCACCTGGCTTCTAGCGCCTAACTAAATCGCCTTTGGCTTTTCTGTTAGATACTACAATTTCGAGCAAAAAGAAAGGAGAGCGTATTTTCAAAGCTAAGACGGGTGTCTTAGGTTTGAAAATAGCTCTCAAAGCGTTAAACCCTCTGACAATCCTAAGGATGCCCTCTAAGTCAAAACAGCACTTCTAGTCTTCACGCTTTTACTAAGAACTTTAACATCACAAATTGCCATAATAATTATATATGGTGCAGTTAACTCTTGAAAGCGAAGCACGTCCGGACACTTTAATGTACCACACCGTTATTTGGCTATAAAATATATGATTACACATGCATGCATGCGGGCACCAGTCGTAAACTGGCGGGCGGCTGAGAAACACTCGAAAGACGCTCGAAGCTGTACCTATCTAAAATCCATACAGGACTACCTTCAAATGGTATACTCATTACTCACCACGAAAGACTCGTTACAACACTTATCTACTAAATAGATACAATTTATTTCATCCTATCTGACGAAATCTAGTTAGCTATTTTGAAATTTCATTTTTTTCATTTTTTTTAGTTTTCGAGGTCTTGATTGGCGAAACGCGTGACCAAAATCACGGCGCTTATTTGGCCCAACGTATTCCATTATACGCACTGGACATGCCTCCGACTACTAGTAGGTTTATTCAGAAATGCGAAGTGTAAGTATATAGGTATATAGTGTAGTTCAGCTCATTCTAATTAAGTTTTGTTAATAAAGGCGGTGCCCGATGATAAAAATACAAGAGTTTAATGAAAATACTAAACAGGACTTAACCACGATCTAAATTGTCATTTATTGTTTAATACCAATGAAAATCTTTAATAATTATTTATTACACAATAATAAATAATTTTAATTAAAAAAAGTTTAAAAGCTATAAAATGCAAGATTAAAGAATTTGAATATAAAAAATAGAATTAAGATGACTGAGAATGCCTATGAAAGGGTAATGGGAAGAGCAGTGCTGTACATAAGAAAAACTCAGTAAATTCTGAAATCCCTATGTTTATTTATTATCAATTATGAAACAATGTTTGTACGGAAACACCTTAAGCAAGGCTCAAATATCACAAGCATAGGATATTAATCAGAATCAGTAATTACTACGAGTATATCAAAGAGAAACCAATAAATCCATTTATCTGATTTCCATTAAAATAGATTGGTCTATGTAAACCAGATCGTTGTAATATTCAAATACACACTATGTAAGTGTAATAAACTTGGAACGACTGGTTTAGCTCAGTGGTAGTGTTGTTGATATTAAGAGTGTTCCATTCAATGCAGCCAATGTTTAAGCCAAAAAAAAAAACGAATGATATTAAAATGGGGTATCAGTTTGGTGTTGCAGTTTCTCTATCTTAAATTCATTGAAAAAATTAACGGGCAAAGCCTTTATTATCAAAATTTAATTCAATAATGTTGATATCTAAAGCATTGCATATCTAAAGTTTCAGAAGCATCAAAAACAGATTAAAATGCTGGATTAGCGACCAAACTTTTTTATAGTTACAGTAAGTTCTTAGAAAGTGATGGTAAACTTAAAAAAGGGTAAAATAAATATATAATAAATAAGGGGTAGGGTAAAATTATAAAAAAATAGTATTGTTTATGACAATTGTAATAAATATACAGTTATCGATACGATCTGTAAGATAATTATTAACGTACAGTGGAATCTTCATTTTAAACTTTGAAAATGTATATTATTTGTATGTAATCTCATTTGTTTTTTCACTGTTTGACTTTGAAATTGTACTTTGACTTTAAAGGATCAAAGTATTCATTATACTAAGTGAGGACTGTAAAACATCGCACGCGGTAGCAGCGTCTCCATTTTATGGTTATTTTCCTGAGTATCGAGATTTGCACTTTGTAAAAACTTGTGCAAAGTGCCTTTTTACGAGTGCCCAAATACTTTTGAGTGGTCAGTGTACGTGTTCTGTACAACTAATGGGTGTGTCCATGGCACAGTCAAACCCACTTTAAATTAATAAATAATTATTTACAGCATTCGTCTAGAAAGCATGTGTGTCGACACCATGACACCGTCTTATGCCGGTAGTTCCGCTCGGAACGTCCAATCACTGGCTTCTGAGAAGGAAATGATTTATAGTAAATTTGAAAACTCCTTCGACATATATTTACCAAGGCCAAGTTTTCTGCAGTTTTTCAGGACGCTAGATGTAATTGAGAACTCGATTCGTTTAGCACGAATTTTGGGAACCGGTTGAATCTTAGTGTCTTCAAATCGAGAGTAAATCGGTTTCTTCCAGGTAAACACGCTTCATCGTAGACTGCGAGTTAATTGACCGCATCGTCAATTAACACTAGGCTAGAGGCGGTCAAGTGAAAATCAAAGAAAGTTAAAAAGTAAATATTAGTCTAAATTATATATTTAGCCGGTTTATTAACAAGCTAAAACATTTAAACAGCAACGACGCGACGCAATAAAATATAATATTTTCTAGTTGCACTCAAGTTCGCGCGTCTACTAGGAATATCGATAACTCGATAATTCAAGCGGCGCGTCACTATAAATCAACGTTAGATAGTGATGCCCACGTGCGACTAACTACTCGATAAATACGGACTCGGTCGGCTACGGTTCGTTTAAGAATTTGCGGAAATAGATGCGAATTGTACGTAGGCTGGCTTCCATTGGTGATAAGAAAATCAATGTCTTCGGGGAATTTTGTGACTAAAAATACATTGGGACAATTTTATTTATTACATTAAAGTCTATGATTTTGTAAATTTGTACCATACCTGCAGTGCCCCGCGGATTTACCCGCTCCATTCCCATTATGTTCACGTGATAAAAACCCTGTGTTATTCCCCACTACATTTTTTTTTTCTTTTTTAGGTTTACACTTTACCGCCATCTCGCTTGATGTTAAACGATGATGCGGTCTACGATGGAGCGTGTTTACCCAGAAGAAACCGATTCACTCTCGATTTGAAGACACAAATATTGTAACTATCGGGAAACCCAATCAGGCAACGTATTCCACAGCCTTGACGTTCTTATCATAAAAGTAGAGTGAAATCTCTTCGTTCGTGTCATTGGAACATCAACCATGAAACGCTGTCGATGTCAATCTAACAATTAGTAGGATGTCTGTACTATCCCCAATTCTTATCTAAATTTAAATAAAATCACAAGTAAGACAAGCTTCGCTTCGTGAGATAAAACCACTATAACTGCATTCGTTGCTAACCAGTAAATTAATTGTTATAACGATCACAACTGAACAGCTTTCCCCGTCTACATTAATATGAAGAAGTCTATGAAACTATTCCACCAGAGCTATAACTGCCTACACAAACAAATAACTGTCACATGGCCGGTCTTTTATCTATTTGCTATTAAAGTATTCGCTAGATGTGTCAATGTTATTGTAATAATCGTAAACAAGCGTTCGCTTTCGAAATATAGAAAAGTGGACCATTTTTTGCGACTCACAGATAAAAGTAGAAACGAGTGCCCTCTTTTATGTATTTGTCTTTTTTCAACCATGCTATTGTGACGAATCTGTAAGATTAAACTATAAAAAATAAACATTTTAGGCACATCCTATCTTATCGCTAGCAATCGTGCAGATATTCTTATTTTTTTGGTTGGCACTTTTTCTTCATTTCGATGATGTTGTTATCGACATGAAGATGAAGAAATAGGTTTAGGCTTGACCTTCATCTCGCCTGATGTCAAGCGACGGTGCGGTCTACGATGGCACTTACCTAGAAAATAAAACGATTTACTCTCGATTTGAGGACACCAAGGCTATCGAGACTGTAATTATCGAGAAAAATCCACTCAGGCAACACATTCCACACCCTAGACGCTTTTATCATAAAAATAGATTCAAACCTCGTTCGCGTTTTTGTAACGTCAACTATGAAAAGACGTCGCTTTTTCGAGCTACGAGCCTTCCGATAGATAATGAGCAAGATGGTATTAGATCATGCAGATTAGTCGCATACTGTCCGAGGTGTATCAGATAACATACAACCTGATTCCACCTTGCCCATTTCTCTATCGGAATCCCATAGATGATGCTATGGATGATATCCAAAGAGTTTATATATACTACGTATAGAGTTAAGATTTTCCGCACGGTTTTTTTGTGTCAATTGTAAGCAGATGACGTACATACTTTCTATGACAATAGAGTGATGTGTCGCGACAAGATTGGCCTCGTGGCGTAGTGGGTAGTAACTCTGCCTGCGAAGCCGAGGGTCGTGGGTTCGATTCCCACCCAGTGCAAATATTTGTGTGATGAATTCAAATATTTGCACTGTGTCTGGGTGTTTCTATGTATAATAAGTATGTATTTACAACTATATAAGTATTATATCAGCTATCTGGCCACCATATTACAAGCTTTGCTTAGTTTGGGGTCAGATGGTGTTGAGTGTGAATTGTCCACCAATATTTATTTATTTATTTAAAAGTATGACACTTCCACAAGAGCGGCAAGGCTAGTAGATGAAGGCAAGAAAGATGCTACCCGTGCTTTCGGTGTAAAACGTTCGTTCGTTAAATTCGTTTGTGCCAACTCTATTCGTAGTATATGTAAACTCTTTGATGATATCAATAAAATAATACGTCATTTAAAACATATTTCGCAAGAAACAACCAGCGCGTACGTGTGCATGGCTTTTATCCGGCAAATAAACCATTCCACACGAGCGAGCAAGTAGGTGAATAGGTGACCATATTATTTCATAATTCCATTATCAGAGAAACATAAAATCCGGAATTATTACGGCCGTGTTATATCCTGGTATAAGGTGTTTGCAGATGTCGACAATTTCGCCATTTTATTCGAGTGTTTTTGGGAAACTCTTTATGTTAACGAATAAAACTGTTGTTCGAGAAAAATGTGTAAATTACTGGTGTTATTGTATACCTGTGGAATATATAATAAAGCTTTAAATGTATATATTTATATTGTGTTGTTTTATTTTTGTATTTTCGTGTATTGAAGAAAGTGTATCAATCAATTTTTTTTACTTTTATTGGTTTACACTTGACCACCATCTCGCCTGATGTTAAGCGACGATGCGGTCTACGATGGAGCGTGTTTACCTAGAAGAAACCAATACACTCTCGATTTGAAGACACCAAGATTATAACTATCGGGAAAAACCCACTCAGGCAACTCATTCCACAGCCTAGACGTTCTTATCACAAACGTAGAGTCAAACTACTTCGTCCGTGTCTTTAGAATATCCACCATGTAACGGTGCCGCTTCTTCGAGTTAGTTTTATAAAAAATAGATTACAACAATTTAATTTTAAGCGAAGAGAAGAAAAACCGACTTAAATTTTAAAATTCCTCGACTAAATTTTAAAAATAGCTATGACTACGTCGTCGTCCAGATTAAGAAATGCAATTTTTTTGTTGGTACACTTATGTATTTAAAAACCACCGCACTGTTTTCAATAAAACTTATATTTTACAACCTCTGAAGTATTTCTACTTAACTATATAGGTACTAAGTATTTTCTTGTTCCGTAGTCTTTCGAGTCATGCGTCATACGCCAAACTGCACAGTTACAGTGTAGTAGACTTGGCTCTCTCTTTATCAGAGAAGGCCCCGAGTCCGAATTGGGAATATTTAATGGGTTGTTACGTAAAATCCGTTGAGGAATAAATAATATCCATCGACATAACATCAACAACAATAATAATCGCACGGTACGGTATCTTCTAGGTAAGCGCATTATATCCAAGGTATTCTATCGTGTCTACATATATGGTCTATATTCAGTCAGTTAGTATGACAAGGTGATACAACGCCCATTAGTTTAGTAAACGTGCTCATACAACCACATACATAAATCATCTTTAGATATCTGCATCAAGAATGATCGTGAGTTATGTCCAGAACTGATTCTCGTCACTCCCCCCTGAATTATTGTTAATTTACTTTAGTTCCAATAGGACTATGGAAATCTTACCTAGCATGGTATATAAATAGCCAAAAAGTCAAAGCCAAAAAGTAAATATACTGTAGGTATAAATAAATAACTTTATAGAATTGTCCGGCTAATCATGTCCGATAAAAGAGAGTCCTGCTGTGTTATGTCTTTTTTAGAATACACCGGTTTTTCATAATGCTTTCAAAGTTGTACCTGCATTTAGAAATACACTCATAGGTGTAAGTGTATATTATCTGTAGTGGTAGGACTCTTAGCAGAGTCCGCCTGGGGAAGTAATACACCTTTGCCAGTTATTCTACCGCCAAGCAGTAATGTGCAAACATTACTGTGTTTCGGTTTGAAGGGCAACGTTTCCAGATAAATTACAGGGCTTAGAAATGTAACATCTAAGATCTCTGGGTGACGAGCGCAGTGCAGTGCTAGGTAATGATTTGGACTCTTCATGTTCCAATAGCTGCGTGTCACTGTGCTGTTTTGCGTCAGGCATGTTGCTTACCATCAGGCACATGTAATGATAGTCTCGTCATTCTTTATTTAAAAAAAAAAGTGGTATTCGTACTTACGATATTGCGAGTGTAAAATACATAGGATATCCAGCCACAAGGCTAACACGCCTTTTTATCTATATTAATAAATTATAAACCTGAAAAGGGTTTTTATTTGATCGCGCTAACATCAGGAACTTCAGGACCGATTTCAATTTTTTTTTTACCGTTTGGCGTGTTCGTGATCCTTCAGCGCTGTAAAGATATACTATGTACCACGGGCGAAGCCAGGACAGGCCGCTAGTGAAACAAATAATGAGTGTCTATTAAAAATTGACCAAAAATGTGGAACATCCTTTATTCTGCACCTGCAGTCTTCGCTAAGGCGTGGAACATTGCCAACAGTTATAAATGTTTGATTTTATGCCCCACTCCAGGCTATTTGATTTTAGTACGATTGTGCTTTTGTCAGAATTATTGGCTGGATAACTGACATCACACAAAATATTCAGCAAGTGATTTGCAACTTCGATTTCAGGATTTCAGACTGGGAAATAGATAATAGATAGGCAACATACAAGTAAATGCCCTTTTTTAATGGGCAGAGCCTTTAATAACAAAACTAAAATAGAATGAGAACTACGATACGATTACTAATAAGAAAGGAATTTGGTACCGAGATATACTAAAATAATCATTAAAAAAACTGAAACACATGACAACTTTGTATTTCGCGAAACTTTTGAAAACGAGAATAACGCGGATAAATCCTCGGGGACCTGATAGTATTTCAAACAGAAAATTAAGCAATAAACATTTATCCAATCCATGCGCAAGCTTTCGCACCGAGCTTAGAAAGCTCGATAGAGTCATTTAATGAGCCATTCGGCCATTAACGATATCTTAATATGCGATCCGTTTTCCTACTTCGCTGGTTTCGCTTTCAAAGACGTGCGCTCGAGTTATGGGAGCATAGATTATATTTGTTATGTTTAAGCCTTTTTTTTGGTTGCTCCTATCTTATTGCTGTTCGTGTCTCTGATCTGATCTGTAATCCCCAAGCCCATTTTCTATTGGTTAGTTGGGATTTTGAACAAATTACATCGTTTCATTGACTATGTAAAAACTCAAACAACGGTAAAGTGTACGTATCAACATACTCTGCAATATCTTCTCGGAGAGCTTATTCTCCGGTGGAAACTGGGTTCTTTAAAGTCTCGATTAAATTAATGTCTTCGATAATTTCTAAAAGTCCCGGGTCTCATTTAAACATAAAGGGTGCTGCTAATACTACGAGTATGGCCCGGGAACCGAGAAGTAGGAACCGGGCGTAATAAAATAACAAAAAAAATATTTCGACACCACACAATTTGTTTCAAAAATATATGACCCATCAGCTCCCGAATTAGTCATAGACTGTGCATCGGGTGCATGCGGGCAATGTTTTCTTTTTAGGGATGGTTGCTTTGGTTGGTCGTACATAACGACGACATCACAACTAATTACTCATTGATAGACTCTAGAGACAATTCTGAAGACAACTGCTTTTGGGCCAATTATGTACAAAAATTTCAATCGTAAATTCATATATGTCACATATTTGAAAAGCCGTAACTAGACAAATGGTTAACTTGCTATAAAAAACTTTTCGTACATTCTATTTTACGCTTTCAATAAATCGAATTTATTTTCCTTTCTTAGTGCTTCATAAAATCCCAACAACGCCCTAATCCGATAATAAGCCTGTCTATTGGACAATAATAAAATAATTTATGTACGCAAACAGCTGGTAGCGGGGATTAAAGTTACGGCAATATCTATTTAATTAAAACTTTGTTAAGCGAAATGAGCGAAAACATTCCGAGCGAAACGAGCGGAATGAGCGGAAACATTGTAAGCGTCAGTTACTGGTGCTAGCCACTATCTTATACAAGATGCTTTATGTTTATGATAGTACGTATAAATAATGTAGTCGTTTGGACGATATCGCGTCTGGAATATTAAAAGTTGCAACCGTATTGCTGTTTTTAATATTGTTTAGGTTCAGTACATTTCGTGTAACGTTATGTGAGTGTTAAAATTTGTCTGCTCTGCCCATAAATTGGTTGCAGTTATTTGACTTCCCATGGTAGTGCAAAAATTAGTATTATTCAGTTTTGTTGGATATACATAAATGATTAAATACGCAAAAGCGTCTCGTGGTTTTGCTTATTTATTGCATTCCTTTAATTAATTATCCATCTATGAAAAGTAACATCTAATTTCATCCATGCTATAATCTCACTTTGCTTAAATTTTGAACCCGATCGTTTTCAGCCGTTATAACGTGAACCGTTGTGCGTTTTTAAATATTATAGTGGGATCTTTATTTTTTACTTCTTGCTGAAAAATTACAGTGCCGAGAACTACGCGGCTAAATCATGTGGCATTACCAGTATTATACAATTGTAAATACATACTTATGATACATATAAACATCCAGACACAGAACAAATATTTGTGTTCATCACACAAATACACGACCTACGGCTTCGCTAGCAGATTAGAGCACTAAGCCAGCCAAATCTCAAAACAAACTTTTTTTCTGAAAACATCTCACTAAAAAACTCACGTCAAATGTCTACTTAAGAACAAACTATAACCATAATTGCACACGTAGTTGCTTTATCTACACGTAACATTATCATTGAAAGTCGTTCGGCATCGAAAGATTCCTTTACAAAATATGTAGGTCGACCCGGGACATAAAATAGTTTGAAATCGCCCAGCACTTTGTAGAATGTTCCATCATCACGCCCACCGACTCAAGCTTTGGAGACTTTAGATCGAGCTATTTTTCTTGTTACGCCAATCTTTTGTGGAGGTATCTGAGCGTTATACGTTATAGATGCTTTGAACTTTGTGTAATAAGTAGAGTATGCTTGCGTGCGTCACCTCAAGATGAAAAGTCTTGAGCGTGTTTTATAGTTTATTTTAGAAAAAACTTATTTTGCCACTTTAAGCATCTATTGGAAAGGGCAAGTCCATGGTATGCCCTCCACTGCGAACCGATCTTGAGTCGAATCAAGGCTGCTATCAAAGATCGAAACTCACGCAGAAGCAGGAATAAGATGACTGATGGCTGGATGATGATGATAAACCAGATGACAGAGTTTCAGTGAGTTTAAGAATCGAGTTATAACAGTCAACACACTTGTTTAGTAAATAAGCTATTTAACTAGAATATTCAGAGTAGTTTACGTAAAACATTTTGAACCACGCTAGTGCATCGCGGTTGAAGAGGCTAGTGCACCATAAATCCAGCGTTTTCAAGAATCAGCACTCAGTTAAGTAGAAATAGATGTTGGCAAGCGCCGACACTGTTTTACGAAGAATTATCTTCATTCCCAGGTACCAGAGCAACGATGAATCTATCTCATGAGCAACAGTTCTTATGGAATCTGAACTCACGAAATAGTATCGCCAGTCCTACCTTATAGTAGGAAGATTTTTTATAAAAAGTCCTCCCATAACTAATATCATTATGGCAACAGAATCTATTTATAGACGTGAACTGGGTGTCCTCTCAAAGGTGCGAAGATACTTCAATTCTGAACAGTTGCTCACGTTATACAAAGCACAGATTCGCTCCTGTATGGAGTACTGTTCGCACCTTTGGGATGGATCGGCTAAGTATCAGCTGGGGACTCTGGAATCTATTGAGAGACGTGCCAAAAGACTCATAGGCAATGACACTCTTGTGCGTAAAGGACTTCAAAGTCTTGATCATCGCCGCAAAATCGCTAGCTTATCGGTTTTTTATCGGATCAGTTGCACACTTCGGAGAGTGTGCAACTGATCTGCATGATCTAATACCACCTTGCCCTTTCTTCTATCGGACTTCTCGTTCCACAAAAGGGCGACATCGTTTCATGGTTGATGTTCCAAAAACGCGAACGAAGAGGTTTGACTCCACGTTTGTGATAAGAACGTCTAGGTTGTGGAATGCGTTGCCTGAGTGGGCTTTCCCTGATGGTTACAATCTTGGTGTCTTCTAATCGAGAGTGAATCGGTTTCTTCTAGGTAAGCACGCTCCATCGTAGATCTCATCATCGCTTAACATCAGGCGAGATGGTAGTCAAGTGCAAACCTATTATAGTTAAAAAAAAAAAAAAAGACGTAAAAAAACCTGTCATATACAGGTCCCAATTTCACCGTAGGTGGCGCCAGTGTTTTATTTTTTAGAGGACTTTCACAAAAACCAACAGTGGTGCCACACTCGACAATATTTAGTACTATCTTTCACAAGTCTTTTTTCGTCTGGAAAACACCTCATTACGATAGATTTATCTCTTGTTTGAGAAGCTATATTTAAGTTTTATTTTGTTTTACAAATAAGTTTTTAATTGTTTACCAGTAAACTACAACGAATATTATCAATATATTAATAAACTCTGTTATTCAATCTGTTTGATTTGACCTACCTCAGATATCAATAGCGAGAAGATGGTAGTTCTAAAATAAATAGGAACTTAAAAGAAAGGAAAAATGGTAAGCAGTAGTAGCTATCTGAAGACGACTATCACAGGTGTTTTAAAAAATATAGGAGGTAATAAAGCCTAGCACGACTTAGAAATTCGGTAGATACACATTAAAAAGGTAGAAGTACCTACAATTGAAAGAGTAGGGTAGCCGACAGAGAAAATAACAAATTGGCCGCTTGCCAGCCTCTGCTGCTGCCAGGCTCAATGTATTGCATACGAACAGTCTTTTATAGTTTTGTCGAACTACTTGTGTAATTTAATACCGAGCAAGACAGCTAAACTCTTACAGACAATAAGGTTTTATACGGAAAACAAATCTCTTTCGAAATTGGTCGTATGTCTAACGTCCTGCCTCGCTCGCTCGCCGTCGAACGAATGACGGTAATGTTATAGATGCGAGAGTTTATGGAAGTTCCAATAGCCACTCTGGACCTCTTCAGGAGGATAACGTATATACTCTAGGATACAGTTTAGCATAAGCACTAAACAGTGCCTAACCATAAGTATTAAGCAGTGCCTAACCATAAGTACTAAGCAGTGACTAACCATAAGTACTTAGCAGTGGCTCACCATAAGCACTAAGCAGTGCCTAACCATAAGTACTAAGCGGTGCCTAACCATAAGTATTAAGCAGTGCCTAACCATAAGCACTAAGCAGTGCCTAACCATAAGCACTAAGCAGTGCCTAACCACAAGTACTAAGCACACTTTCATGGAAATATTTATTTCCATGAAGAACTTTTAATATATCATAAATATGACTTCCATAATGAGTAGACTCGGCAATGTGAAATTGGCTAAGTTCAAAGTTTGGGAGCGATTTTATGTACCTAAAACTATTATTTTTTTATTTACTATACTCTCGTATAGCTCCATCTTCTTAGAATACAACGTAATCAAAACATCTTCAGTGACATGACTTTTGTCAAAACCATTTTTGAGATGGATCGCACCGTTTGGTCCCATTGTGCGACGGCGTTAGTTCCTATTTTGGGCCACGTGCCATTATGTCCATGTAAGGGTACCTATACGTTAATGGTGTGACTGATAATGACTTACACACAATTACATGGGAAGAGTTTTGTAGTGGTAGGACTCTTGGCAGAGTCCGCCTAGGGAAGTACCACTACTTCATTACATGGGAAGAGTTTTGTAGTGGTAGGACTCTTGGCAGAGTCCGCCTAGGGAAGTACCACTACTTCATTACATGGGAAGAGTTTTGTAGTGGTAGGACTCTTGGCAGTCCGCCTGGGGAAGTAGTGGTACTTCCCCAGGCGGACTCTGACCTCTTCTAATGAAACTGAGTAAAAACTGAGTGGTACCTCTTCTAATCTATTATTCCTCAACGCCGTACAAAAATCATGCGATAACGAGAAAAGATCGAGGTTTAGAACCCCCCCTCTTCAACAGCACTCAGTTGGACAGCTTACAAGTGACGGCATAGTGCTCAATCTTATTACTTTATACCCTTCTATCATCCTACATAGGTCTCCTGCTGTATCAGATGACCCATAAATTTTGTTCACGGGCCTGCGGTCTACAAGAATATTTTAATGTGACTGAGATGATTTATCTAATTTCATCAATATCATATTTAATAAAATTTAAAAGTCAGTCCATAATTTACACGAGCAAACTTCTACCTACGCTACGTGACATCTGTTCACTCAACAGGTACCATGATATGGCAACACAATATACATCGCGACATCTATGATGTGATCACATTTTTCACACATTGTATGCAAATTAACATATTCATTTATTTATTGACTAGCGAGCTTCGCACGGGTACAATGCTGATACTAAATATCTATCTACTAATAGACTATAGGCCCGTGAACAATATGTATGGGTCAAGTATACATTCAAATATCCATTTATTTATTATTACAAATATACATTCTTTGACATTCCTCACATGGATGAACTGCAAGATCTAATAATGCAAGACCTTAGACCCTGGATGGACATATTGATCAAACTCAAAAACACAAGACAATATCCTGATGAAACACAAGACGTTGGCGAAATTGTGCTCACCAAACATTTATCTCACACAAATATATATCACAACCAAATAGAAGCCAGAAATTAATCTAAGATGAAGAATCAGATGACATAAATAAAAACCAGAAATTAATAGAAGATGAATAAGAAGAAGACTTTAATCAGCTGACTATTATTTAATTTTTTTATTTATAAATTAAGACTAACAAATTGTCTTGCCAGACATATTGCATGCCTCTCGCAGAGGCCAGTTCGTATGGGGCAACTTTTAAAATGTTTTGTATCATCTTATCTTACCTACAAACAGCAATAAAGATTTTTGTATTTGTATTTGTAAATGAACCACCAGGAGACTTGTATAGTGTGATGTAAGGGTATAAAGTAATAAGATTCAGCACTATGCCGTCACTTGTAAGCTGTCCAACTGAGTGCAGTTGCAGAGGGGGGGTTCTAACCCTCGATCATTTCTCCTTGTCGCATGGTTTTTGTACGGCGTTGCGGAATACTAGATTAGAAGAGGTATTGAAACTATAAAAATATAAATTTTAAAATTTTAAATATTAGTTTGTCGGAAAAAAAAATCATGATTTTCCGACGATTTACAGAGTGATTTACGAGAATGGTTATTGTGGGATAAATCGATTATAAAGCAGAAGAGTTTGTTTGTTTGGTCAAACGCAAGGATCTCGGGAACTACTGGTTACAATTGAAAAAATATTTTTCAATGGGATTTTCCATTTATCGAGGATTTTAAGAAACAGCAACCGTATATATATATTAGATAAGTCAAAGGTGAATTTATAATTGTACAATGTTTCTTGATATGTATACCCTTAATAAGTGTTTATAGCAATCTCTACAACATGAGGCGGTTAAATAAACCAAACATATCTTGATCCTGCAACAGCAATTTTAGTCGTTGTTTCAAATTACACAATTGATTTATTCTATATTTTGACCACAATTTCAAACTAAGAGAAACAATAAGCAGCGAATAGCACGTAACAGAAATATAACCTTACAATATAACATCTAATACAGTTTGATTTTTTAACGAAACCACAAAGCTCAGGTTATAATCCTAATAAAGCGTTTAAAAATGTTCGTAAACCGCGACAAAGCCACGGTTCAATAAAACCGTTCGGAATCCAATTGCGCTATTAGCCTGCAACTGCCGCGGAAACAACGCCACGGAATAAAATCAATGGCTCACTAACCTACTGCCATTCTGTTCTGACAATCGATTCGGTTCTAGTTCGAGAACAATGTTCTGGATAGATTTATAAGGATACTAGCGGCTCCGACAGACGATGTCCTGAATACCTGTCTTAAACACAGGGAATTTAAAACTTAGTACCTGGTTGACCGAGCTTTGTTCGGTTTAAATGCGTTTATAAAGGGTTGTAAGTAAAAAAAATTCTCAGAAAAAAATAACAAAAAGAAAAGACCCGAATGTAACCATCAAGATTCGACCGGGGCATGTTGACTCCGAGGGCGAGCATATTCCGTCTGAGCCATTTAGACTTAAAGAATAGTGGCGAAATAAGTTATCGTATTCTAATGACATTGTAGGAGTTTTTCATTGTCTAAAAACGCGCATAAAATGATGTTTAAAAAGAATAAAACCTAGCTAGATCGATTTATCGTCCCCGAAATCCCCTATATATATAATTTCATGAAAATCGTCCGAGCCGTTTCCGAGATTCAGATTCTATATATATATATATATATATACTTATATACCTACAAGAATTGGTCGTTTAAAGGTATAAGATTCAGCTACCTACCGGAAAAAGATCTCTACATGTTAATCTAAACCAAGAAAATCATCAAGATCGGTCCAGCCGTTTGAAGGAATTTAATTAAAAACACACGCATAGAAGATACATAATTACGTTTTCGAACTTGAGGAGGTCTATACCCAACACTAGGTCGTTCCAGGCTGAAGAAACATCATTTCTTAACCTTTTCTAGCTCTAAAGTGCTACTCAATTTTTCTAACTAATTTTGGTTACAAAATAATTTGGAAATATTAAAAAAGCACGTCATTTTAGGTTATTTTATATTACCCTTGGATAAAGTTATCAAGCCAGATGGCTGAAGAACTTTACAGTATTTAAGTGCAGCAGCAAATAAGAGACACTAAAATCTAAGGCACTTTATAGTTTTCACTAAAATTCTGTCGTCAAGACGAAATAGCTTGGAGCGACGTGAGATTTAATTAGTCATCAAAATACACGTCTCATAATGATGATGTTGTGTGTATTTTGCATTACTTTCCTTCCAATTTACGTTCTACTTGAGTGAAAAAAGGCCAGTCTTAAAGATGTTTTCGAGGTTGTCCTGGCATCGCTTTAGAGGTGGCAATCCCCGTTATCATTAATTATTATAATTGGATGTTAAAAATAAAACATATGTTTTTTTTTTACTATTGCCATTCCTAAGTAAATAAATCCACGCAGTCTTTCCGATCCTATTTCTGGGTACAACTCCATACGCTCTTTATCATCTGCCTTTGTTCCATGTCAATCTAGTCCAGGGTAAGTACTGGTTCTGAACGCAATCCGATCGACTCAAATTTGGAATGAAAATGCTTGTCTCTGTCATACTAAACGTATAAGACAAAGAGTTTTATTCCGTGTCGAGATCATTCCGACAGAATTTAGAATCGCTACACTCACTCATCTTGCCACACCCATATAAAAACGTAAAAAGACACAATGAAGTCCATATAACTTTACATTTTTGAAGTAAAAAACTTGGTTGCCTGTAAAGTCGGTATACGGGCGAAAGTTTTACGTGACAACGACTTTGAGTGGTAAAATAATTTTACGGAAGGGACGCGTGCCTTTCACTTTTTATGTCTGTCTCTCTCGCTCTTAGGCGGGCTAACCATGCCCGAGTGGAAGGGACGCGTGCCTCTCACTCGCTCTCGTTGTGAGCGCATAACGTTAGCGGAGCGTAACGCAGTTTCTTGAAGTGTCACCCGGCAAACTAATTTATAAGACGTTGTCACGTTAAAACGTAAAAAGACACGATGAAGTCCATATAACTTTACATTTTTGAAGTAAAAAAACATGTTAAGTCGTGGTAATGGTCACATTTCTACACATTCGGGGTGGAGTCCTATTTTCCTCTGTTATTTCGCGCGCCATCGCTGGCGGTGGCATGTGGAAGCGTTCGGAGGCTTTGTTTTTGAATTGGACCCGTGTTCCGGAATGTGATGCTTGTTTAAATGTCTTGCGGAATAGTTGAATTTTCCTCTGGCGCTGACGAAAGTTTTCGGCGCCTCTACGTTGGAACGGTTGCGTTTAAGTGCGGAACAGAGGTTTGAGAAAATTTAATGGAATGAAATACTATCATAGATATACTCGTAGTGGAGTGTAATGAAACAAATATAGAGAATAATAATGGATAAAAATAATGGATGAGATACGACAGATCACGGAATTTCAAAGTGTATTTTTTCTTTCAATTTGATGAAGCTGAACCTTTGACCTTCTTTTTTATATTCTGTATTAAAAAATGTTTTGAAGTTTAATACACAATTTTGTCGTAATTTTTGTGTGTTCTACTTACTATATCTGCCTATTACGGGCTATGTACTGCTATTTGTGATGTGAACACACAAAATATTTCTCACCCAACTAAGCGTCTGCGCACGTCTCACGCCGCTGCTCTTCCATCGCTCCCACAATACATTAGCATGTCGGTGAAGCAATCATCAGATTTTTCGAAAATCGAAAAGTACTCAACACCGATAAAGAAGCGTTCACTTCGTATAACAGTTTATTCTTAATCAGTAAAATGCTTAGCGGTTTTGCGAGGCAATGGAATACTAGAACGTTCATAAACCCCACCCCGCTACCATTACCGAGCTGTCTACCCGCTAATGATCCGGCTCCTATTCCTATCAGGCCGTCACCTACACCGAGAGCATCATAAATAACGAATGCACTCATCTCCGTACATTAGTTATTAATATTCATAGTGGCGCGAAATCCGCCGCCGCCTCGAACCCATTCCTGCATCGCAATCGAGATGCCATCCGAGACGTGGGTAGGAAGGTCGCGCCACAGAATGGCGCCACAGAAAGCTAACTAACAATGCAACCTTTCATAACTTCCTGTGGATTAGAACTAGGATTTTCGGGTAAACCAATTATTAAATTATTACAATCATAACTTCCTTCCGTACTAATATTTTATATGCGAAAGTTTGTGAACATGCTTAGAATGTTTTTTACTCATTCAGGAAAAACAAAACGAAATTTGGCATATATAGATTATGATCTGGAACAAAAGATAGAATAATAGGATATTTTTTATCCCGGGGAAAAATGGGATCTGGAACGATGTAGATGAAATCGCCGGGCGATAACAGTTATTAAATAATTACGTACCTCTGTGCAAGTAATCTTAGTAGAGATACCATACAATTCCCTACTTAGCTGGTGGATGCATAATACTTACCACTCTAAGAGCTGAAATAAAATTAATAGACCGAATAGATTTTTAAAGCCTTATTTGAGGACGGATTTCGTAGTAAAAGTTGTGTGTTATCATGAGCTTTATCTTTTTGGGTACATCAGAGAGATATTCAAGTTTTGATGGCGAATGGTACGAACTCGTTAGAAGATTCCAGGGCAGAGTATTTAAGGTGTTTGCTTCTAACAGCTGCCTTCGCGCCCGCACCTTCCACTCGCTGAGTGGCAGGAAGGTGACTGGATGCGAAGGTATTGACACACGTGGCGTCGAGATAGCGACCGGAGAGGTCAAAGAATCAAAGGAATAAAAAAAACGGACTAACTGTTAGGGTGCTTACCATCCGAGCAAGACAAACCGGGGGGCCCAAGTACGCACGGGGTTTCGGCCGACTTGAATGCTCTTCGTAGGAGCCCGTTAAGAGCATGAAGCCGCAGTCGTCGTCCCGTACAAAGGGAACAACTGAGACTGTGCAAGCCAGTCGCATCCACAATCGCCCCACAAACACACCTGTGAGGTTCACACACGGCACAGCCAAGACGAAGCCCCACCGCCACCATAATGGAATCGTCGTCCAGCAGCGTGTCCAGTTGAGAAGAAGGTAGGGCATGCAGCCAGGCACCAGACTCCGGCTTAGAAACGGCAATGAGGCGGGCCAACTCGACCTCCGACGAGCCAACACGTCAGGATGTGGGAAAATAATTTATTATTTACGAAATGTTACATGGAGAGAGCACCTATATAGCTTTGGTATTTCGATGCAGTTTCATATCCCAGTTTCACTTACCATGTTTGTCAAAGCTTGACCCCAAATCAATGTATTTTTAAAGTGGTATCTCTGCCGATTGGTTCTTTATTGCCTGTGGTCGAACCCACACAGCTATTAAGCGAACAATGAAAATCGATTTAAATACCCTTTCTTAGATTATATTCCTTCCTCATTTTCTTATCCTTCTGAAGGAGAGAATTTATTACAATTGATACTAAGTGACAAGCCAGATGAAATTAGCAAAAAGACGTGTAGAAATGTTGTCAATATCAAAGTTTATATTTCTTTACAATTCTTACAGCCGTATTCCAAACATTCATCATCATCCTCAGCCTGCTTTGTCCCATTACTGGCTATAGGCTTCTCTTTTTGATTGAACTTAGCGTAGATAACTTGTGTTATGCCATCTTGTTTGATCCTGCTCCAATCATGTCCCGGTTTAACTTTTGTTCTCTACGCCTACCAATAAAATATTGGTCTTTAGACCAATATTAATGTATGTAATGTAGAATTTGATTGAACCTGAAATTTTGACAGCATTAAAAACGCAGTAATTACTACAGTAAGCCTTGGTTTGAGGTGGTACATATATTGTATTGGCTCAATACAATAAAAGAGGGTACTGATACATGACTCCTTCTACAATATAGCGAAAGTCTCTTAAAATTTCAGTTGAAGATTATTTATTAATCATGATCTAATAAAGTCCATAATCCATAACTATAATTAATCATGACCTACCTTGTTCATACCATACATAGTGTTTATATGATAGAGCTAATGTGCGGCCCACTTATGCATCGATTAAACATCTGATAATTCGATTAATCGAACTGTTGTTGCGTTGAACTGCCGATTACCGGTTCAAACAGGTCGCGGCACAGATTATAAACAGAGATCTTTGAAGTTACAGTGACGCGTTTTAGAATGACAAATATTAGTGATTAATGGGTGAACAAATGTGTCAAATTATTGAAATTGACATATGAAAATTTAATTGCTCTAACATAATTCATATCGTTTAACATTACCAATGTGAAAGTTTGGATGCTTGGTAGCTTAATCACGGCGTAAGAACTTAACCAGTCAAATAATGCTCTTTGAAATGACAAGGATTGTTGTCTAAAGAATAGTCTTATTTTTACTAAATAAAAATACAAATTTCATAAGTTAAAAAATAGTCCATTTCAAAATTCTACGCGGACAAATTACGGAACATACTCTAATAACAAACATAGTATTGTGTTGTGTGTGAATTGTCCACCAATATTTATTTATTTATCTATTTATACAGTATGCTCAACGATTGTGACTATAACAGAATTTGAAGAAAGTAAATGGTGCTACAGAACATTTTGTACCTCGGAAAATTATGATCACGAGGGCTAGTTGTCAGTCTGGTTTTCTTTGGTTTGAGATCGTAACGTTCTAGTGAATAGGTAATTATCAGTTCCTACCGATCGAATAATGAGTAAAGTTGGGATAACCACGCGGTTAAGGTTAGATTAGCGGCTATTACTAGTAAGCATCAAATAACATTTAGACTTACCCTTTTGATTTTGGTCATAGCAGGGCTAAAGTCAATTCAATTTGAAAATATCTTTATAATTATCTTCTTTCTCATATAATCTTTATAATATCATAATTATTGTAAGTTGAACATTTCTAGTGTGAATTATTATCCTAGAAGTGACAAAAATAATTAAAAAATGAAAGTAAGCAACACTTGACTTTATTTTTCACTTTTACTAGTCTTTGCTTGCAGTAAACACTCTGCTTTACGCGGTTAATATTTCATGAAGTGAGATTTTTCCTCATGTAAATGTGTATTCTCAAACATTTTCAGAGTGTTTTCACTATAATTTGGGATGAGAAGAAAGTATGTCATTAATTTCAGTTGCTCTCGCATATCTAGTCGTCGTACAATTGTAGTACTCATTCACAACTCACGCAGAGTTGTGAAAGTACTCGTATACTTGCTAAAATAAAGATTTTAAGCAAACTTGTACAAAATTCCAACATGTTCAACAATCAATAATCGATTTATTATTTCGCAATATATTTGTAAATCTCGTTCCATTTAATTCCACCTATAACTGGAATAATATTCCAATTTCCAACTCGAATAATGTATATCGATAATCGTTTTCACATCATTTCATTATGCACCGAGCTAGTGCCGCCACCTAAATATTGATTCGATTAATCTCAATATATATCTGAATCGATAGGATGCCCCCAGTTGGAACTCAATTCGGGTCGCAATTATCGAAATCTATTAGTCCCATAGTCGAATAGGCTACAGTTTTAGTGCTGTGCAATAAATAAAAAATCGACACGTCAATTTTACGGCCGATGTTTTCGTTAAATTGGACTGTGAACGGGTTTAGACTTTTAAAGTGTTCATTGAAGCTTTATGTGATGGATAATTTTACTAAAATAGCTGAGCAGTGAAATGTTGCTCCATTATGATACGTTTATTTCAAACTTTCATCTATTTAGTTAATTTTTCAACTGAAACCATTTATAAGAAATTTATTTGGAAAGCAAAATAAGTTACTAATCAATAAAGGTACTTAATAACGTGTTCATTTTGACATCTTTGTATTATGAAGCAGTCAAAGCGACAAATTTCGAATAATGATATCCTATAATGGCATAAAAAAAGAAGACTTGCTTTTCGCTGATCTATCTAAAATAAACGACTGCTTAATTTCGGTGGTCCATTTAGAGATAGAGACAAAAAGCGGGAGAGAACTGAAATTGAGAAAAAATTGCCGATATATAAATGTGTAATTTATTTTTCTAACAAATATAGAAATATATTTTGCGCCTGGCCGCTATCTTGCTTAAAATAAAGCGACAATGTGGTTTAAGCATGCTTAACTTGAACTAGAATAAATGGATTCACATACGATTTCATATAATATTTCATAACTCACCGTTCTTAAAGAGTACTACTATATTTCGCTCGACAACTTGAAAAGAGAGCACCGAAGAACACCTCATTTGAAGGAAATAGATTCCTCTCATCCTAAATTACAGTGAAAACGCCCTGAAAAATGTTTAAAATACGCATACATTTTTGAGGAAAAATCTCACTTCATGAAATATTAACCGCATAAAGCGGAGTGTTCACTGCAATTCAAATGGATGCGCCAGCGCCACGGCAGGTGAGAGGTCACCGTGCACTTCCAATTGTTTATGGTATGGTAAGCTATGCAGCCGAGTGCGGTAGAACTGCCTTCGCGTGGACAAGCTACAAGCTACAGCGTTTCTACGATCGTTTGTATTTAAAAACAATAATATTTGTTTATGGCATTTATGATTTGCGACATTGCTGATCTTATATATAATCCAGAAATATTTATGTAGTGATAATTATTTTATATTTTTCAAATATGGAATTATGTAATTAGATATTGATTATGTTTTACTTCCGGCTTTGCTTTTGCGAAACGAATCAGGTGTACTATGGTAAAGCTCATCATTTTATTTTAACTGTACTCCTTATGTGATTTGATACGTTTTATGTTTTTTTTTGCGGTTCAAATAGATGTCTTATTATTTTACGTCTTTACAATTGTGAAAATTTTGATGTGGTATTTTTTTTACATTATCTACTCGTATAACAGGTTTTCACTTGTCTGTCATCTCACTTGATGTTTAATCTAAACGTTTTTGATTTGGACCACGCGTATCGCTGCCGCTGGACGCATAGTGGTGCATAAATAAATGCGATCTACACACACACTGGCACTCACACATGTAGCTCGTGTTCGTGTGTTTATGTGTTGGTCTTATTGTGCGGTATTGTGTACAGGATTCATAAGGGTTTATGCGTGTTACTTTTTTGAAAGGATTGCGGTCTCGTATCGAGTTTCGGAAATGTTCAGTTTTACTATACCTACTTTTTGCGACTAATATTCAGTGAGAACGGAAGTTTTATTTATATATAAATTAACGAGTTTGAACATGCTATTTTAGAAATGTGTTTGTTTAATTTTTGGACAGCACTCTTCTATACGAATACAAACAATTTACTAGTAGGTATTATACTGACTTAACTGAAAATGTTATATAATAAATGTTAATAAATACAATTAATCAATAATTTGCAACAAATAACTATCAAAAATGTTATAACACCAGCTACGAGTAATTTGTTTGTATCATCAAGGTTAACCTGAAATAAAGTATGTAAGTAATATTCTGATATACTTTTATCAGGCTCAAAGGTTTATACAGACATACAAATACAGTATCAAACTATATTTCTTTGTATTACTGTTATGTCCACTTTTCGAGTTAAATCAATTCGGTACATTTTGTCTGAGGCATACGAGTAGAATAGATAAAATGTCTGAAGCGCAAAAAGTTCTCAAGGATAAATTTCAAACGAGATAAAGAATAGAAAATTGAGCCAAAGTAATATTGAGAACAAGGGAGGTAGCGATGACTTTTACATTTTCGAAATTTGAACTTGCATAGAAACTCTGCGATTTTTTAAGACCAACTGAGGGTAGATGGAGATTCTTCTCATTTCCTAATGAGACTACCCGCATATTCTCTCTTCTCGTGGCTACGGCTGTTGTAATGTGACCATAACGACGAGAGATATTTAAAGACAACTGACGGTCACGGAAGTCTATCGATTTAAATCGAAAAATTTGACCTGAATACCTTGAAATTGTTAACAAAACTGTGTTTGTGTGGTGTAGCGTGAGTGGTTTACAGCTACCAATCTACTTGACCCCCTAGAATCACTAGGCGGCGTGGTGAATAGTGATAGGTAAAAACGACCTCGCGTTCTCCGCTTCCTACAACCGATTAGAACGGAAAGAGTGAGCTCACTCTTCCCAACGATAACATAATTCTGTGCGCCTAAAGTTTGGGAGGGCACATCCATTAAGTCATTTTTTTCACTGTAGTGAAAGGTATAATGGCTATAGATTTATCAGAGTTCATGAGTGATACACATTATACAGGTGTTACCATAACGTTTATTGTAAAATAACGTTAAATACGAATAATTCTAGACCGTCTCTCTTGCTTAAACCCTGGTCACATCCCATTTTGTTTTTGCCAAGGCGTCGGCGAAAACAAGCGTAAAAAGCGAGAAAAATAAAAACTTTTATTTTCTTGTAACAACACATTCGCTTAACGTTTGTCTGTCCAAGGGCTTCATTTTTAAATTCACACGTATGTGTGTGACTTCGGCAAAAGTATTCGAGAACGTAAAGCGAGTTTGTTTTTGTGCACCTAGTATTAAACGTTCAAGCCTTCAGGTTTACTTTCGCAATTGGAGCTCACATTGAAATCATTACAAAAACTCTAAACAATAATTTAGATAACAAGTGAGTCTTGTGTAATCTATACTAATATTATAAAGCTGAAGAGTTTGTTTGAACGCTAGGATCTCGGGAAGTACTGGTCCGGATTGAAAGATTATTTTTGTATTGGATAGTCAATTCATCGAGGTAGGCTATAGGCTACAGAAAATAACGCTACTATTGATAGAAGCGGAGCATGAATCAAGAATGTAACAAAATCGGGAAAAAAAATATTGAGATACATTTTGAGAGTTTTCGAACGATTCGTGCTTTGACATGACAGCATGTGTCTAAGATTGCGTCATTGAATATCACAGACTACATACCTCTTGAATATAAAACCTTTGCTAATCAATTTTTTTTCTAAACCTGTGTTGGTACAACCAATTTCCGACAGGTGGCGTGGCGGGTAGCTGAAGAGGTGTTTTGTTTGAAAGCGATGATTTCAGCCATTCTTTCACCGTTGTATATGTACGGGATCCTGATGAGTACTATATACCACGGGCAACGCCGGGGCGGGCATCTAGTGTATTAATATGAAGCTCCAGTTCTTAGTCGTTCACTTATCCCTAGCACTCATGTTAGTACTTAGCAAGTAGTTGAAAATCGTGAGGTGACTAGTGATCAGTTGGTCGTTGGTCAAAATATTTTTGGTTTTAATATTGTCATAACGAAAGATCATACTTAAAAAAATATTGTTGAATATTCCTCATTGATCACTTACTGGACCAAAATTAAGCAAAGCAACAACTTACATAATTATGCAGTTATAGCCCAGAGTTCATACAAATAATATTTCTAATCATCATAATATATACATAAACTATCAGCCCGTTCCGGCTTCGCACGAATAGTGTCACATAAAGCCCATTTCGTCGAAATAAAAACTATCCTATCTTTTAAGTTGGATCGATCTACACACGGTGTCCAAATTTGATTAAAATCGGCTAAGTAGCTTAGGAGTCCATCGCGGACAAACATCGTGACAGGAGATTTATATATATTAAGATATCTTTATCCTAGGTGAGAATCGAAACCACGACGTGCGAATCTTACACTGCCTTACAAAGGCGACTTGGAACGAAACAACATCCGCTTCAAAAATAGGACCCCAGATGCGTGTTAATGTATCCCAGACACATAAAAATTGTTCCGCATATAATATTGCGATGCAAGTGCAAGGCGAAGTAACTAATCGGTCATCTTGCATTCCATGCGGACTTCTTCGCACACGACGAGAGAATACAAAAAGATTTTAGGGGTGCTACGCTAGTTGGAAAAAGAATTTATAAATTTTCTAATATTATAAATGTCGAAGTTTAGGTATCTGGATGTTTCTTGTATAATTACGTCGATACTTCTCAACAAATTGGGTTGGTTGACATTTGGAATACGGTTAGATTATAGTCTGAAATAGCACATAGGTTACTTTTATTACGGAAAAATTACAGGAACGGGTACTGAGCGAGCGACTGAGGTAAAACTACGGCGCGCTGCCAGTAAAGGTATTGATTCTATTTCTATCTATTATGACCTATGGGTATTACGAAATTTCAACTCGATTTTTTTTATGTATTATAAATGGAAGCATTTAAACTTTCAAATTTATAATATTAAAATCTTTGAAATATTAAGAAAATGTACATATCAAACCTAATTTTATTTTCCTACGAGTCCCTCGCAATCCTTGTTAAAAATTTAAGAGTCTTTTTCATATTCGTCGGGTATTTTTTCTTCTGATTTTCAGTTGTGTCTTGAACTTGAATTGTGCCTTTTATTTTGTTTTAACTTATTACATACTTGACTTAAACTCAATTTTATTTCTTTAAGTTTGTTTTGCGTCACATGTCGAAAATATGTTTTTTTTAAACATATTTTCAGCTTATAGCTTTGCACGTGGCCGTGTCAACTATTCGCACTATTCATTCCAAAAACTTTACAAAACTAAAGTAAGGAAAACATTAAAGTAATAATTTACCAAACGTTACATACACATTAAGAGAGAAAGTTTGTCAAATAATTACTTCGAGATTTAAACAACTAGTGAAGTAACATTTTTTGTGTAATAATCATTAGATAACCCAGATAACCTATGAACTTGTTGAATTTGTTCGTTGCTTGTCACAAACCGATTTTTGAAAAAGTTTTTGAAAAGAAAGGGGTAACCGCCTCTCTCTCTCCTGATGTTAATCGTTTGTTCGTTGTTGTTCGTTTATTAAACTACGTTTGAACTTCAAAATTCTTTTCGCGTGTCGTGAAACGCGAAAAGAATTTACTACTGCCCATAAAACATACGCCACAGCCACAGTTATAAAGCACGCGCCAATCAAAGGTGTTGATTATATTGTCACCATTCAACCATTGAGTGGCAGTTTTTGCTCGTCCGTCCGTATAAGGTCTACCACGAAACGGCGATTAGCGGAGTAGGAACGTTTTCAGAGAACCAGCTTTAAGGATTCAACGGAAACGTAATCCGAAAATTCTATCAATCTCATAAATGCCAATGTTTGAATGTTTATTGCACAATCATGTCGTTACGTTTCAACGGATCCGTCTGAAATTTGGTCAAAGAAACACATGCACTCTACAGTATGAGCTCGCTTTAAAACTGATTCATTCATTGCTTGTATGAGTTTTATTTGCATAAATAGATTCTATCTTTGAAGATGGAATCAAAACATTCTGCGAGAGGGTTCAATTTATAGCCGATCATAATGAGTATAGTAATAATGTCTATCAACGTAGAAGCATTGCCATACAGCTGGGTCACCAAGCGGTGTTGGTAATGGGTTTGATCGGCTTGTTTATTTTTAGCCTTTCATTGGTTTATGGATAATTCAAATCTGCACAGTGTTATTTAGCCTAGTGTAGTTTTCATTTTAGTTTTATTAATAAAAGCTTTGCCCGTTAAAATAAAACTTTACAAAGATACTGCTGACATGGAGTTTTACAATCTTCCTCTCAAAATTGTCTACTCGGTGCCAGGTCGCGGCACGTTGCATGGTTTTTAGCCCCCAGCCGTTCTTGGATCTAATTTAATGGTGCCATGTTTCTGCCATAACTGGCGGGATTTCGCCGCAAATGGCGCGTCGTGGCCGCCCCACGGCGGTCACAGATTAGCGGGATTAGTCGCGGAGATGGCTCGGACGAAACCGACGGCAGTCGAAGGAACGTCCTGCATTCCACTCATTGCAACATCATTCTTTGGTCGTGATTCATTGGACAGATTTGTGGTAGGTCATGTCGTAGCGTAATGGATTACCAGATTCCAGTTTTGTATTGATTTTCGTTTATTTATCGAGAAACATGGGGAAGCACTTGCAGTCTCCCTGGATATCTCGAAGGCTTTCGACAGGGTTTGGCATGATGACCTTATTAGCAAGCTGTCCAGTTATGGTTTGTCTTCAGGGTTTATTGCGTGGATATCGGATTTCTTGAGGGATCGATCCATACGAGTTGTCATTGATGGCTGCTCGTCGGATCGAATGGCTATCAATGCCGGAGTCCCTCAAGGGTCGGTACTCTCTGCGACGCTTTTTCTGCTACATATCAACGATCTGTTGAAGCCCGGTATCTTTGGGTACGCAGATGATAGCACCGTTGTAGAGAGTTACATATCTAGCGCGAGAGCCAGTGGACAGCATACTAAGGTACTGAGAGAGAGTATGATCGATCGTTTGAACATGGCCCTTGAGGAAGTCTCTGAATGGGGCGAAACCAATCTGGCCAAGTTTAACGAGGAAAAGACGCAGGCGTGTCTGTTCTCCGCAAAAGGAGTCAATTTGAACTGACTACTACTTTTCGAGGTGTATCCGTGCCGGTTACTGATCATCTTGAGCTTTTGGGCGTTACCTTAACTTCTACGCTCAACTTTGGCTCGTATATCGAGTCCAAGGCTAAATTAGCTGCCAAAAACTAGGTGTCCTCTCAAAGGTGCGAAAGTACTTCAAATCTGAACAATTACTTTTGTTATACAAAGCACAGATTCGCTCTTGTATGGAGTACTGTTCGCACCTTTGGGATGGATCGGCTAAGTATCAGCTTGAGGCTCTGGAATCGATCGAGAGGCGTGCCAAAAGGCTCATAGGCAAAGACATTCTAGCGCGAAAAAGACTTCAAAGTCTTGAACATCGCCGCAAGATTGCTAGCTTATCGGTTTTTATCGGATACACTTCGGAGAGTGCAACTGATCTGCATGATCTAATACCTCCTTGCCCTTTTTCTATCGTACTTCTCGGAACTCAAAGAAGCGGCACCGTTTCATGGTGGATATTCCAAAGACACGGACGAAGAGGTTTGACTCTACGTTTGTGATAAGAACATCTAAGCTGTGGAGTTGCCTGAGTGGGTTTTCCCCGATAGTTATAATCTTGGTGTCTTCAAATCGAGAGTGAATCGGTTTCTTCTAGGTAAACACGCTCCATCGTAGACCGCATCGTCGCTTAACATCAGGCGAGATGGCGGTCAAGTGTAAACCTATAAAAGTTAAAAAAAAAAAAAACACTTTGTATAACTATATTTTAGGGGGCATGCGTGGTAGCCAAACGCATTTATCGATTAAATAACTTTGCCACTTACATACGAGTACATATATAATGCTATCTAACACAACGTATTTTTTATTTTAAATGAGTGTCAGATTAAGCACACATTTAAAAACCAAAAAGACAAACAAGCAAAATATAATCCCAACGATAGAAAATACTGGTATGCGTCATCCATGGACCTGCCTATCTTCGTCCTGCTACTAGGGGTGGCGGTGGCATCAGATATCTTAAAAAAAACATTATACAATTGAACTGTTGTAGGTAGTGGGAGTAGTATTAGTAGTACTAATATTCGACAAGCCCACGATTGAAACAAGTACTGTGGTACGTATAACATTAAATTAATCGCCTTTTTGCGCGTAATGCTGCTAAGGATAACATCGTAAGGAAATCGGCATATTCCTAGAATCGAAGTCATGCGCCATCCACCAATCACTACTGGGTCAGCGTGGTGGATTATAGCCTTGACTCTACTTGTGAGAGAAAGCCCAGAGTCCTAGCAGTAGAAACATTT
Organism: Ectropis grisescens; assembly: GCA_017562165.1. NCBI lineage: Eukaryota > Metazoa > Arthropoda > Insecta > Lepidoptera > Geometridae > Ectropis > Ectropis grisescens. The sequence goes on from CM029770.1 coordinate 26,117,072, forward strand.
AGTGGGCTGCCTATACCAATCATTCTTTTAATAAAACAAATACAATTAGTACCAGTTTACCAACCCAATCGATATGTTACTTGAATAAAAGAAATTTGCATTTGATAAGCAATCATTTTTAGCGTATCATAATAATTTCAGATCCGTGACAACCCTATGCGCTGTCCGCGCGTGTCCGCGACGAATGCACCGAAGTGCGCGCACGCACGGTTCCGTCAATAAGCCACGGCGTATAGATTCTCTGAACTTTGAACCTGTATGCTTATCGATGGGTTTCCCACATTAAGGAAACACTATTGCTAGCTAGTTTCTGCCTTCGAGTTTGATAAATGTAAATAAGTACATTTTTTTGTAAACAATTTTATACATATGTACGTAGAGTGACGGGATTAGTAGAATATGTATCCGATGGTATGCAACACGCCTGCCTATAACAGCACAGTATCACGCAGATATTGAAACATAAAGTGTCCAAAATATAAACTACTTAGCACTGAATTGCGCTCGTCACCCATAAATTTAAGAGGATACACATGCCCTGTAATTTCTCTGGATACATTGCACTTCAAACTGGAACACAGTACACACTGTTGGCGTATTACTGCTTGGAGGTAGAATAGCAAAAAAAAAGGTTTAATAGCTGGCAAAAGTGTGGTATTTCCCTAGGCCGGGTCTGCAAAGAGTCCTACCGCTACATACAACTACTACTTACTCTGTACTCTGTCTTGGAATGCACTTTGTTGCCAAAATATAATTCAAAGTGCATTTTATTCAACACAAAAGAAAACACAAAAACGCGTGTTAAAAACGCAATAGCTGAAAAAATAATCGTAAACAATAGAAAATCGAGTTTATTTTCTTCCTACGCAAAACCGAAGTAGTTGTATTATAAATCTTTTATTTATGCACATACTATTTTCATATCCAACCAAATAGGCAACTGCGAGTGTGAAAAGCGAGCAAGTAAAAACGCTTTGATTTCACTGGAAGGTCACTTAAGTACGTTGTAGAATATGAATGGATATACTATTCAATGTACAGCGAAACTGAATACAGTTTGAATATCATTATGTTGAGCGTTCTTCTAAAGGATTTTGAATCAATGAATGGACGCGTTTCGCTTTCTTTTAGTGTATTTGTTTTAGGTTATTTTGCAAAGAGTGTACATACTTTATTTAAGTCATTTTTTTCGATCGACAGGATTCTAAATACGATTGTGAACTCACCTCACATATCCGTGTATTTTGATCCGTGGGGACGTGGAGAGGATCTGAAAAAAGAAAAAAAAACTATTAGGAAAAGAAAATGTATGTCAGGTCTCACTACAGATATGTTTTACACCGGGGCTTACTCTACAATGGCAATAAAAATAAAATACAATAGAAAAACATTTTTAACATACAATTATTACAAGACCAAAAAATTATTCAGAAAACAGTGATTAAACTCAAAACTATAAGGATTGTGGCCACGAAAAGCGGTTTAATTTAGCAATTAAATATTAGCTATTGATCGCTTCCAGAAATCCTTGGTGTCCCATATACGAGTAAATATATTGTCAAGTAAGTACAGTATGCATTTAATGATAGCGTAGTGTTAACGTAACAATTTGAACATGAAGAGTTCATCTCATTACCTAGCATAACGTGCTCGTCACCCAGAATATAAGTAATCTAATTGTCCAGTAATTTATCTGTTTTGCTATACTAGTATACTCGTAGGTGGCTGAATTGATTTTTCTTGTTGTTTATGTAAACGAATTTGATGGAGTCTAACGATTGGATTTGATAATATTTATGTAAGACAGTCCAATTCAAGAAGAAGAAGGGTACAGATAATAACATTATCAGATTATACCCTAGGAAAGGGACAGTTAGCATAACCAGCCAATAAAGGTGGAGATTCAAATCTACGATTTCTCGATTGAGAACTCCACGTTTCAGCTACTAGACCAGTACGACATCTTTGAACTGCTGTTAAGATAATATAAATAGAAAAAATACCGCCCAGTAGTAATGAAACCAACTAAAAATCCATCAACTAAAAAAACATCAATTTGCGAGATGATGAATGGCGTGCCATGGTGAAGTGTCGACTCATTCTTTTATATTGCAACCTTTTTGGTCACTAATGAGCCTACATCACAGCTTGACCACGATGATAGCTGTCAGTTACTCATCAAGAAAAAATGACGAAGTAATGAGTTTTAAATAGAAAAAAAAATGTTTTTGATTTTCTTTCCGACATGGTTGATTTAAGTAGAAAACAATAAAGTACAGACAATAGTTTTGTTCCATTAATTATATATTATTAAATAAACTCCAGTCAATTGATTGATAACTGTTGCGCATATACATAAAAAAAAAATTGAGTTTAACACCTAATAGGCACATCACTCGGCACAAAACATGATTATACAGAAGAAGGAACCCAAAGAAATGTTAAATTTTAAAGATATATAAATTTTATCAAAATTATAGCTTCGATGTCAGTTTCAATTTGACAATCCATTTTTTGAGAAATGGGAAAAACAGAATATACTATTTATGACCTATATAATATATTAATTCAATATTGTTATGTGAGTTAAAAATAGCCCACATACTAGTAAATATCAAGCGAATGGCCGCTTATATGACCTACTCAAAGTATTCCCACTGAGGGTAGGTCATCCAACCAAATATCTTATCCAGGTCAGACTGTGCAACCCTTCCGCAGTTCAATTTATGAAGTCATTGCGAAAATTATGTACTACCAACGCGGAGGGGAGTTTAAATCGTATTTCGAAGAGATAAGGTAGGGGAGTGGGGTTAATTACGGGGCTGGGGGTGGTTAGGAAAAGTGGAGAGTCATGGTGATGGTACAGACTAGATAAATACAGATGGCCAATATAAAGACGGTCGGTTAAGCCCAAGTGCAAGTTTTTTTGCAGTTACCATTTTTTATAAAAAAAAACATTTGTTTTTATGTCAGTAAATAATGTGTAAACTTTTTCTTTCTACATCTAATATATAAAATTCTCGTGTCACAGTTTTTGTTGCCATACTCCTCCGAAACGGCTTGACCGATTTTGATGAATTTTTTATACTTATCCGGTATCTATGAGAATCGGCCAACATCTATTTTTCATCCCCTAAATGTTAGGGGTAGTCCACCCTAAATTTTTATATTTTATTTTTAGACAAAATTTTTAATTTCTATTATTTTATGATACAACATACAAAATACATACAATGCTCAATTTTACCATTCTACGATCAACCCTTATTTTTTAATAGCCATTTTAGTAATTTAATCATTTTTCCTCTCCGGTCGAAAACTGATCAATCGTCATTTAATTAGTCATCCCCGCCAGTTGTCTACAGGTGTCACTTCTGACCCAGAAAACAGCACGATAATTTGGGGATCAAAAGTAGTCTATAGCATATATATAGTTAGTACACGGTAATCTCGGGAACTATCGGACCGATTTAAAAAATCATTCACCGTTCTTTCATATGTTCGTAATCCTTGAATGCTGTAGGTTATATATATGTACCACGTGCGAAGCCGGGGCGGGCCGCTAGTATAATATACTATTTGAAGGGTCCTTGTACCTATAGCACATTATTTAATATTTAGGAGGGATACTAATCAGTCCCAATTTAAATGTAAAAAAAAATCTTTGTGTATCTAATTGTTAAAATATTACTAACGCTAACGTATAACTAAATCTACTGCACTGGCCCACAGTTGGGAAAAGTGCCCAACTGGCGTAGGTATCTCTTAAAAAACGAGAACTTCAGTGTGTCGAATTTGAATGTCAGTATGTGCACGCATCGTAAAAGTTCACTAAGAAGAGAAAGTAAGTAGTAAGATAAATTCATAATGACGTTTTAATGCTATCCGTGCCCGTTAATTATTCACTCATTATTATTGGTAATTATGTTAAACCATATTTTTTTTCCAAGCGCGCATACCTATAACTTTAAAAAAATACTTAATTGTAAATTAAGTAGTTCGAATTTGTATTATACAAAATGCTGTAAATTTAAAATAAAGATGTATGGTCATTTCAATAGAAATTCTATAATGGCGAAACGTCTATACATTGCAACTGGGAAAATAGATAAATGAAATTACTGCAATGCTGTAACAATTTACTACGTAGAATTTACAAACTCTCGTGTAAAAGTTACATTAGTAAGTCCAATAGAAAAAAATTGAGGTTAGGCTTCTGTCGTTATCTGGTCCTTGGTTCATAATGTTTGATGGGTGTGATGTTTTGGTGGAAAATTGATAGCGATTCATTTTTTAATGTCAATTATCTACCGTCCAATTAGCACAGCTTTGGATTTGAATTCATTGGGTGTATAAATTAATTATTAGGTGTTTATTTCAACGAAAATAAATAATATTTTGTTAGGAAGAAAGTCAATTTGGTTACATTGTTTTCAATTTAGGACATCAATAATGTATTACTTTTTGTTATAGTGTTACTTAAAAAACTGATTGATGTCATCGTGTGTTACTTGTATCCCACATTTTGATGTTTGGAAGATAATGATGATGTATAAATGATCTTTATTTCTTCTTCAGATTCTAAATTTTATTCGGAGCGGTTGAACCGTTATTATATTACCACGGATATTCGGCATATTAACAAGTAACATGAAAGCGGAATGAAGAACCACTTAGTAAAAAGAGTAGACCATGACAAAGAGGTTATCAAAGCGAAATGGAGAAGGGTTTTATATATAAAAATACCAAGACGACAAGACTATTGTCTATTCTAACTTTCAAGTCCCACGCAAAGAGGCACACTAAACATCTTTAGTATTTTCAGCGGTATCCAAACACCGCGGTTCCTCCGCCGCAGTTAGGCCGGTCACAGCGCATTAGCCTCGCCACGGTCGCTCGAACATTCTTGCCAAACAGTTAAGTTACGCTTCTCACGCAAACCCTTACTTTAACCCTCCAAAGTATGCCTGTTGTGAACTTTCGACAGTTTCACGAGGTATTGTCGTGTTGATCCCTTGAGGTATGGTTACACTGAAAGCGAGCTACGAAGATCGTGCCCTGAATTTTTCACATCTGTGTTTTCTCAGAGGATCTGTTTTTTTCTCTGTCAATTTTTTTATTTATTTTTGGTAAGTTATTTGTCAAGATTCAGAAACGGAATAATAAATAATTTATTTAAGAAAACCAAAACCGTCTTTAAAATTCAATTTAGACACTCGACGAAATTTCTAGGGCTCCAATCATTCTAAGATAAAATAAAAGAAAAAGAAAGTAAAGTTGTATACTTTTATATTTCGGGAACTGCCACACCGATTTAGTTAAACTTTATATGGGAACAGCTCTGAATCTTGATCTACCAAAAAAATAACCATCACAATCGATTTAAATTGGCAGAATTATCGCGTAACAAACATAAAAAAATCATACAATCGGGTAAAACCATCGAATCTATGAGAAACCTTTCTTTTTGTCAATTCGGTTAAAAAAACAAAATATTCGTATGTGTTCGACAAAATGTGTAATTAAAATAAAAAATAAATATTATTTTTTCAAGGAGAGTACTTGACGTAGTGAGAGTACTTGCGTGACCGCTGCTCGTTTGGCAATCAAGTCGGACTGGACTGACTATATCAAACGTGAGTTACCCATGTATTCATTTAAAATGTGTAATATGTTACGTTACAATACGTTAGTTTTCATACTAAAATTACGAGTATAACTACTATTATCGCACTAGCACTACTAGGCAGTAGCAAAGAGTGACGCGAAAGTACGGTAGTTGTGGCTGCGGTGTTAACAGTGACCCCGCTTTTAGTGTGACTGTCGAGAGTTTACGAATTCGAATAATTAGCGAGTGGCGTGCGTTTCGACCGCTCGTTTGCGAACGCCCTTTTGTGATGGTCGTTCTCGATGCGATTGCTTTGTTTAGGCCTCTGGGCTTTTATTTGTTTAGACTAGTGAGCTGCAGTGGCGTTGCTTTAGATAATGTTTACTTGCTATATTTACAAACTACTAATGTTATTAGCTCAAGCGTTTACCAGCTGAATATAGAAATTAACAAAAATATTTTGTTATAATTTTTCTTTGAATAATTTATTTTTTATGAAAGCACAAAAACCAACTTCAATTTAAAATTAAATTTAGATATTCAGCAAAATTTCATAAGAAGAAAGTACGTCGTCCAGATAGATAAAATATAGTTCTTTTGTAAGTTTAAAATAAAATACCTCATCGATTTCGGTACAATTTAAATGGGACAACTATGATGTACCATACAAAAAAGGAACCATCAACATCGGAGCCATCGCGTAACATACATAAAAAACTGATTTTTTTTTTTTTTAGTTTTTATCGTCATTTTATTTTGTTTTACAATTTACTTAAGTACTTGCCTACTTTGTACCTTCAAATAACTAAATTCTCACCTTTTAATTGTCCAATTTACATTTTAAAATAGCGTCATGTGTATATTGCCATAATTTTCTAAACAGGTTTCAGCTGACGAGTTAAAAGCGGTTAAAGTGTAGACCAAAGTAATAGATTTGAACATTGAACTTTATTGTACTGAAATAAAATGACATGTTCATTATAAAGTATCCGATTACTTTTTTACGGCTTTGTTAATGTTATCAATTCACGTTTTAAGTTTAACTGCGATATTAACGGAGATAATCAATTATGTGGGAACGGTTATTTTAATTTGAGTTAAGGTTTTCTTCTGCAGCTATAAAACGAAATAAGATAGAGAACGGAATTTCTGATTCTCGGCTATAAATTTCTGTTGCTTTTTGCTTACAACCGTCAGTCAAACAAGATTACAACCGTCGTGGTCACGAGACGACTATACCGTAGTCGTCTCTGGTGACCACAGTTTTTGTATCGCTCCCGAAGCGTCGACATAATTAAATAATCCTAAGTATGTTACAAATATGAGTTCGCATCAATATAATTTAAAATTATACTCCAATACATACTCTGGAGTGACATATAGGTTTAAACACTGTTCAACCCGTAAAAAAGTTCTTATAGATATAAAAATATGTGTACCTACCCTAAGCCTAAGTGTAGGTATAGCAGTTTTCCAAATACCACAAAGATGAAGTTTCGGATAGATACTAGTATTGACATATTTATAAAAGAAACAAATACATGACCTACAGCTTTGACAGCAGACTTTCAAAGCTGCTCAACTGTATCTTGGTAGATACAGTCGGTACAAAAACGTCGGACGAAGTCCAGCACAAATGATTACTACCGATCTAAAAAAAGTCACCACACATCATTTCCATCAGTAATCTGAACTATAGATGAGTACGCAAAAATAATTTCATTTTCGTGCCCTGACCTCGGAACAGTCAGTACACAATAATATGTTTTCAGTGCCGCACGCATCTCCCAAATCGTGACGTCACAATGTCACAATAACCCACTTTTGGCACCGGCTGCCGATGACAGCGCGCGATAATTGCACAACTTGTCAATCCAGATTTACAGCACAATGATTATGTCCTGTCAAACGATTTGATGTGTTATTTCCAAGGAAATTATGGCTAAAGTGGAATGCAATCCGATTTTATTTATTGAATAAAATTCAGTATGACCTAGTGACGAGAACGTTTGACGGCGCAATCGTGTGTTCACAGGTTCGGGTCCCGTTTACACCGTTAAAGCTAAGAGCAAATCCTGCCTGCGGTTAAAAAACCCTCATCTTTTTTTTTTGTTTGATTGTTGTGTGATGTAGACTACATATACATCAAAAGATGTATTTTCTCATTCTTCATGGGTATTTAGTGTGAACATTTGTTACTAATTTGGAATTACAAACAGCAACTCAAATTTTATTTTAACACTTATTCAAAAAAACTATTTTTTACAAAAAATTAAACCGACTTCAACACCACAAATAGGCACTCAAAAGCGAAAAATAATTTAATATAGGTAATTATTATAACCGCTACTCACTCATCCATATGAAGTCGGTGCCAGGCTAGTTAAAAAGTTAGTAGATATACTATGTACGAGGTAGTAAGTAAGTAGGCATAGGTAAGTAGTATCTATCTACTACCTGTTAGATTTGGCTGGCACCGACTTCATATAGATGAGTGAGTAGCGGTTATAATAATTACCTATATTAAATTATTTTTCGCTTTTGAGTGCCTATTTGTGGTGTTGAAGTCGGTTTAATTTTTTGTAAAAATAGTTTATTTTACCTTTTTAGTGCTAAACAAGTTTTCACTAATGCATTTACACGATTTCGTGTTGAGATCTCAATACATGAATTAAACCCAAACACTGGGTAGTTCCTGTAAGCCGTTAAGAAATTCCCTTGACTGTCCTTTATCTTCATCATCAGACCACTAATGACAGTCACAACCCATCTATGTAAAAAGTTCTCATCAATACAAATTCATCGAGCCCAAACACAAGGTAACTACTATGTACCGTCGAGGAGTTCCCTCGACCGTCTTCCCGTTCCCTCATCAGATCGACTCCAGACCATCTTTAAACTATACTGCTTTAAAATGCTCAAGCAAAAACTTAACTAACGCACTAGTCATCTTTACAATTTTCGAAAGTTATCCTCGATTTCTCTAGGATACCATCATCAGATCCTGGTTTCCTTATCATGGTACCACCCTTGGAATATCTCCTTTACAACAAAAAAAGAATCATCAAAATCGGTTCATAAACGACGAAGTTATCCGCGAACACACATAAAAAAAAAAAAAAAAAAAAAAGGAACATACATACGGTCGAATTGAGAAACCTCCTTTTTTGAAGTCGGTTAAAAATAGTTCCTCATTTGTTAGTTTGGAATTACAAACACACATTCTAATTCTGTTTTAAGGTATCAAAAAAATAAAGTTTGACATGGACAAGGGATTGTTACATAACATTGGTGTGTTTGTATAGGTATAGACATAGATCCGTTTTTAGTGCGGGTCAACTCGCAGGGAGCTACTAGTATTAGATAGATAGAGACATTGAACACACCAAATAAAAATAATTTACAAGAATATAACATTTTATACTATTAAAACTAGTGCGACAATCTAATAACTTACACCAGACATGACTTATACACCCGTACAGTATTGGTACGGGTGCAGGCACGTCTTTCAATCCGGACACCACATTTAGCGTTCAGACGATATTAGTCATCGTCCCATTATAGTAATTCTACTGAAACTTGCTATACATGTTAGACGCGTGCTATGACGGTATGTTCCTCAGACGTATAAAGATAAAGATAATTTATTTAACAGAAATACAAATACAATGAATTATGTGGCTCTGCCTTTTGCTTTAGTATAAATACTGTGGTGCAAAAGGCAGCGTCTTCCATTTGATCACTAAATTATGATGTTCAACAACATAAAATGTAGGAATAAAAACAAACTTAGGTAAGTATAATTGATACGCAAATAAGTTATACTGTTAGAAAGCAGAAAAGCAACAAAATTGAACGTAATTATTTTATTATTGACACAACCCATTTCAAGACAACGAAATAAATAATAAAAAAAAAAAATTCAAAAAATTCAATTAACCAAGCTTATAATGAAATCAATAACAATACTCGTATGTATCTTATAACACTTTTTTTAACACTTTTGACTTTGTATGGTTTGATGTTTCCTGAAGTTCCAATTTGCTTAACTTGACTGACACAGTAGATTACGGCCTTGACTCTCTTTTAGCAAGAGAACGTTCTAGAATTCCAGCATTGGATACATAAATGTCAACTAAAGATGTTTATGTTTAAACACGTAAACTACGAATGTTTATAGCAATAAATAAAATCCAACTCCATATAAATTCAATTAAAATGCACTCCGATTCCCTACATCTCTGCTAACGGAAATGCCATTCACAAGCCTCGCCCGCCGGGTTCGCCCGCTTCATTTGCTGCGCCGTTGGGATCGATCCCGACGTTTTTAGGTCTGTCACTTAGGACTAGGCGACTAGAGTATAAATAACTACTGACATTTCGCATATAATATGTATGTAAATTTACAGTCACTCAATATAGTACATGTCACATCTAATATTTAAGAACTAGTCAAACTAAAATAAAACAAGTAATACGAAGTTTTTCGATAGTGATTATAGTTTAGGACAACATCATCGACATGGAGAAGAAAAAGGTACCCTGTGAATAAATCTATCATATTTTGACCAGTTCCATCATTTATTTTGTTTATGTTATTTTGTTTCTTGTTTTTGGTATTTTATTTTTGAAGTGAGAACCTCTTTTTGCGCGCCACAGACAGATTTTTCGTGGCTTGTGTATTGAATTCTAGTTTTTTTCTTGCCTTGATATAACGAGTTCACTCTGTATTATTTATGTATATAAATATGTTTACTTTGTGAAAAAACTTTGCCTTCATTCCACATCAAAAGAAAAAAACAAAGTAAATGAAACACAAATTTCAAAAGAAAAGTTCTCAATAAATAAATAAATGCAAATGGCGGTCAATAAATTCCCGATAATAAAGTGTCCAGCCGCTTCCCGCGTCGCGAGAAAGCCATTCAAACAAACGTAAAGTCGTTTAATATTTAAACATTACAATGGTTAACCCCAAAGTCGGCTTACATAATTAAAAAGTGGCGAAACTCGCACCGCTGAATTAAATTGTTCCGAAACATGACTTCATGTTCGAAATTATCTTGCTTTCACACTGACGGTCGTTTCAGATAGCTAGAAAACGGAACAAAGGTAATGGTTTTTAAACGAACAAGTTTTATGTAATAGTTCATAGATGGCGCTGTATAAAAAAAACTAAATTGTCTTAAGAAAATAACAAATAAATATTACTAGTTTAATATTGTTTGTTACTATTAATAAATAATACTAACAAACCCAAGGATCTAATCCCAAACTAAGCACAACTTGCAGGAAAAACTACTAAAATGATCTTGAACAAATTCGGTACATAGATAGATGATAGTCTGGAATACCTCCTAGGTTATTACTACTAAGTACTATGAAATTGTGTAAAATAATGGCATTAGGCCCTACGCGGATGAAACCACAAAACGTTAACAATACTTACATACATAGACACATCCAGACAAAAAAATCTGTAATCTTAAGACGCACATTTGTCCTGCATAGGAATCGAATCCATAACTTACACATCTGAAGGTAGACTACTACCTACTGAGCTACGAGTCTAGTTTATGTACATCAGTCAGAACTCTTTATTCATAAATGTACAACTTCGTCATAATAATACGCTTATTAATGAAAAAATAAACATCCAAATACTATTAATTTTCAAAGTTTACAATGAACGTCACACTTTACGATGATAATTATCATATTGTCTTCTATTATTTAATTGTTAATATTGCAAATATGTACTTTGTACGTAAATTTGATCTATAGATATATAGTGCGATGCAGGTCTAAATAATCTCTCTTGAAGTCTGTACTAATACAGGTACTTACAATACATTTTGTGGTAGAATTGTTGTCCGAAGAATTGTAAATGTTCGTCCGCGTTTTGGAATAAGGTCGTAAGTACATCTGTTATATGTTCAAAGTGCATGGCCGTGACTTGTTTTGACTACGTGTATCTTGTCATCATGTATTTATCATGCTTGGCTAGTAACTATGTCATAATAGTATTAAAAATGTATGTGGTTTTAATATTTACATTTTTTTTAAATAAATGGTTACGATACGATCCGAACATTTGCCTGATGGTAAGCAACATGCCTGACACATAACAGCACAGGGACACGCAGCTATTCGAACATGAAGAGTCCAAATCATTACCTAGCACTGCACTGCGCTCGTCACCCAGAGATCTAAGATCTTATATCTCTAAGCACTGTAATTTCTCTGGAAACATTGCCCTTCAAACCGGAACACAGTCATGTTTGCACATTACTGCTTGGCGGTAGAATAACTGGCAAAGGTGTGGTACTTCCCCAGGCGGACTCTGCCAAGAGTCCTACCACTACATAATATTAAATACATGAAACTGATACAGCACTAACAAAAAGCCTTCATTACTGAGTGTTGAATCATTCCTTTACAAAGAAAATACAGAGTTCTTATAGTGACTTGCATCGGCAGGGCTCGAACCATGGGAATTGGGATTTGATCACATATTCTTTTATAGTTTAGATTGAGAGAATTATGTCTAGTGGTAAGCAACATGCCTGCCCATAACAGCACAGTGCTACGCAGTTATTGGAACATGAAGAGTCCAAAGCATTATTTATCTAACTCTATACTGTCCTCCGACGTATCAGATGAATTTCTCGAAATAAAAAATCCTTTTAAACAGGCGTGGTAACTCCACAGGCGCACGTTGTACAGACTCCTGTCATTACTAAGATTACGATTCCTCCAGTTCCGGTAAGCTAAATATTGTACGACCACATTCACGTATGAGTAAAGTGATGTCTTGTGACAGGAAAGAATTAAATCATATTTGCTGAACCTAGTAATATTGGTTCAGCAAGTATGATTTAATTCTTTCCTTATTCCCCTTATCCAAAATATGTGTAAAAATAATAATAATATATAATTGTAATGACAAAGATCACGGACCCCGGAGTCTGTGGAGTGGCTAATTTAAATTTTAAAAAAAACCTAGTAATATTATAAATGTATGGTGATCACTCACACTAATGCAAAGCTCAGCCTATACCTCGCGGACAAAATTTCAAGCTCCTGCCTGATTGGTGATCACTCACACTAATGCAAAGCTCAGCTTATACCTTGCGGAGTATACGCTTGGCCCAATCTGGTTGAAATTTGATACCTACGCAGTTAGATAATGATAATGGTCTGAAATAACAAATAAGCTTTTCAATTAGTTTAAATCCATTGAGTTGTTACCGACATACGTCGGAAGAAACATAGACCTTTACAAATACACACACTTTCGAGTTTATAATTTTGGTGCTATAAATTAATAATACAATACGATCGTGTCATACTCAAGGATACGAATTGCGTTGAAATTATTAAACGTGAGCTGAATCGTAAAATGATTGCAACAATCGCTAATGGTACACGCGTCCGTTGACATAATAGTGAGCGGGCCAGGTGCGCCCGCGCCGGCGAGTCTCACATGTCACAGAACTTGTTTTACTCGTGTGACACGCGCTTGTATGTGTGTTGGCACCTGTACGAATATATATTATGCACTTGTGTGGATATATGTACTTGTATGTGTGTAGTTATTTGATTCAGGTACTTGTATGTAGGGTGCACTTGTATGTATGTATGCACTTTTATGGATACAGGTACTTGCATGTGTGTAGGCACTTGTATGGGTCCAAATACTTGTGTGTGTATTGGCACTACGTATGTAGGCACTTGTATGTATAGGCTATAGGCACTTGCATGTATGTAGGCTCATTGGTTGGTCAACTTTGGGTGGAACTCCGATTGATTACTTTAATTTTTCATTGCTTCACTACACAATTGCAGTTAATTATGTGACAGGCTGTTGCGACGATAATGAAACCAATTACAAGCAAGATATTTTTTTGGTCAATAACATGTTGGGTATATTGAAAATAATACTTGATTGCTTGGTACGATTATGAGTTAAAACTAAACATAATATAGAGTGAAAGGACGAGTAAGACATGAGCCTGATGGTAAGCAAAACGTCTGCTCATAATAACATAGTGACTTATGACTTTTTTTTATCTGGGCAGAGCCTTTATTAACAAAACTAAAATACAATGAGAACTACATACACTACACTACAAACCTAACTAACTACTTACACTAAGCACACCTGAATTATCTATAGACCACTGTAGACTAATACTACTACTTAGTGTGTTGCGATCGTCACCAAGAAATTCTGATTACCTTGTAATTTCGACCCGGAACACAGTAATATTTGCACATAACTGCTTGACATTACTTCCCTAGACAAACTCTCAGAGTCTTACCACAACAAAATAGATTTTACACGCAAAAAGTTAATTAATAGGTACTTCTAATCCTCTTTATTCCTCGTATTAACAACTTCAACCATAGGCTCTATACTAATATTATCAAGCTGAAATGTTCATTTGTTTGAACGCGCTAATTTCGGGAACTACTAGACCGATTTCAAAAATTCTTTCAACGTTGGATATGACTATCTAAATACACTGGAGTGGTTGGAATGAATCTAACGATATCTAAATTGTCGAAATCCATCCAGCCGTTATGAAGATACGTGAATAAAGAAAATTACAAACATACAAAATACGCGTGCAAAACAACCATTCCTTCAGTCGGGTAAAAATCAATGTTTGTCTATATGTATGTCCTTAATAGGATCGTAAACTATGCAGTTGATCTTGTGATGAGCTTTAGGAAAGATGTTGTGCATGAGCCAAAGAAGGTTTCTGAGTTACGACTAACTTTCGATAGGTGGCGTAGCAACGCGCGCAAATACAAGAACAAAGTTAAACATTTTGATTTACCTCGGATTGTTAATTTATACAACATTCTACTAGCCAAGCTCTTTCATTTGGTACCCATATTGAATGGAGTTGTGAAAACAATTAATGTAATTCACCATTTTGTGATGGCGGCCATCTTGGATTTGAAATTTGTTATGGTAGTGTAGTTTATTAATCCATCCCTTTCATTTGGTACCCATATTAAGGTAGGTTGTGAAGAAATATTTTATCCGCCATTTTGTGGAGACTGCCATCTTGAATCGATATTTAGCAAACATAGCTAAGAACATCCGCACAGAAATTAAACTTCAAATATTTTTTTTATCAAAATCGGCCCATCCGTTTTAGCTCTACGGTACCACAGGCAGACGGCAGACACATACACAGACACACAGCAGACAGACAGACATACATCGACGTTAAACTTATAACACCTCTTTTTTGTAGGGGGTTAAAAATAGTAAACTTTAAGTACCTAAACTGTAGACTTGGTACCCCTGAATCCCTGGGTGTATGTAAAAATCTAGAGTAACTATTTATTTGTTACTTTTATACGTGTACGTAGTTTCCAATATAATAGAAACTCGTTATCTTAAGGTCAATCCCCCGTTCCTGAGCTATCCGAGTTGAATAATGCCTCATAAAGGGCTGCAGGTAACTGTACCTTCTCGATTCGCTTTGCTTCTGAATAGACAGTAATTGCAACTATGCAGGTGAGACAGTGCATTGCAGTTGCGAAGCTTGGAACGTAAATCCTTGGAGTTTATAGACCGATAGATGAACTCTTTGTTGCGCTAAGGTAAAACAAAGACTTCTTAAGAAAAATCTTAGTTAAGAATGTAATAAAATTGGTAGCCTTATTATAAGCAAGCTCTTTCAGGGAACCGTGGAATGAATCATTTTATTTTCTCCGTAAAACAAATCCAGCTTCTAATTAAAATTAATTTCAAAAACATGACAACATTTCCTAATTTTCCCTAAATCTATCATTAAGTCTTCCAGGCAGGTATGCACATTTTTATTTTTTTTATTTTATGGGATATAATTTTTTTTTTTTTTTTTTAACTTTTATAGGTTTACACTTGACCGCCATCGATTTTATATGAATAGGCGGGAAGTTGGCGGTCATGAAGTAGTAGACCTGGGTTTGAATCCAGACTATTCTACTACTTCTATTTTTTTTCAAGTTCCTTCTCTTTTTTGAGAAAATCTATTACTGGAAGCTTATCTGTAGGTATAAGTATACTCATAATGTTTATAATTTACAGGACTTAATCACGATTTAATTCTTTGTTTAAATACCTCGATGTTTCGGCTGCGTTACAACCGCCCTGGTCACGAGAAGACTAACGCTGCCGAAACGTCGAGGTATTTAAACAATGAATTAAATCGTGATTAAATCCTGTAAATTATAAACATTATGTTTTCCAATCGCGAAATCAATTTTTTATTTACATTTATCATTTTCAAATTTATGTGGGACCACCTCTGAAGTATTATCTGCTACGAGTATACAAAAAAAAAGCTATCAAAATCGATTCAAAAGTGGAGAAGCTATCGCGCGATATACCAAAAAAAACCTTGTTTTACCTCCACAAAAATGATACTTATCTAATGGGTTACGGTAACTAGTCTTCATGGGCTCGATTGAAAAAGTGCTTGGTAACCAAACTCCGTCATTTAGGGAGATCTTATTAACTGTTATTTACTACAGTTACACAACCCGACATCTCGCGGTTTGAAGTAGCGTTAATTATAACTCACGTCAATGTCTAGAGGCTTAACGCATTCTTGGATTCACCAGCAAGCTGTGCGTAGCAGTATAATTTGACCCTTAGACGCTTTGCATTTCCGCGCAAGCGTAGGTCGTATTATACTGGCGTTTGTTTGTGTTTTGCTTAATGGTCGTTGAAACTACCGGACCATCATGAATTGGTTAATCATACGCATTTTGCACAGGTTTTAATGCACCATAAAATAGATTGAAGCGACCGACCGTCCAGTTCCAAGACGGTGCCTTGAATTTATTTGATCGTGTTTCGTTTTCGAGATTATCATGGATAAACAAACAGACAGAAAAATTAAGGGCCATTTTAAAATTACAATTTTATTCACTTAATGAGGTATTTTTGGAACCTACTAATATTAAAAAAGTGAATGGTTGTTTGGATGACGTCGGAATCGCTGGACGGGTTGGGTTGAAAATTTGAATTTTATTTAATTACTTTATATAATTAGAAAAATGGTTGGTTTATAATCTGGAACAGACCATAGGCTACTTTTTATTGCAGAAAATTAAGGGAACCTGAACTACGTGGTTTAAAAAAAAAATTTAGCTACTCCACAGACTCCGGAGTAAATGTTTTTTCTTTTGTTTCTTTTCCTACGATTCTTTTTATTAACCCCCGACCAAAAAAGGGGTGTTATAAGTTTGACGTCGATGTCTGTCTGTCTATCTGTCTGTCTGTCTGTCTGTCTGTCTGTCTGTCTGTGTGTGTGTCTGTCTGTGGCACCGTAGAGCTCAAACGGATGGGCCGATTTCAATGCAGTTTTTTTTATTTGAAAGTTAATATCCGTGCGGATGTTCTTAGCTATGTTTGGACAATATCGATTCAAGATGGCCGCCTCCACAAAATGGCGGACAAAATATTTCTTCACAACCTACCTCAATATGGGTATCAAATGAAAGGGCTTGACTAGTAGAATACTATACACTATAACAAATATCAAATCCAAGATGGCCGCCATCACAAAATGGCGAATTATATAATTTTTTCACTACTACCACAATATGGGTATCAAACGAAAGGGCTTGACTAGTAGAATGTTGTACAGATAACAAATCCAAGGTAGTCGGGGGTTAATCAAAATTTTTAATTTTGTTCTTGTTAGTTCCGTACCTAAAGGCTAACAACGGGACCTTATTACATCGACTTCGCTGTCCGTCCTGCCAGACAGTTGGATTTTCACAGATGATGTATTTCTATTGCCGCTATAACAACAAATACTAAAAATAAAATAAATATTCTCCCATATAACAAACATAATTTTTTACCGTTTCTTGCTCGATACTAATAATTAACAAAATCATTAATCATTAACCTAGCACTGCACTGTGCTCGTCACCCAGAGCTGTAAGATGTTTATCTCTGGAAACATTGCCCTTCAAACCAGAATACAGTAATGTTTGCTCATTACTGCTTGGTGGTATACTACATGGCAAAGGTGTGGTGCTTCCCCAGACGGACTCTGCAAAGAGTCTTACCCCAACAAACTACAACATCTAGGGTTTTCACGAAATCCGCTTAAAAGTATTTTCGTAATATCCGCAATGTCATAACTTTATATTTCAAACAATGACATGCTTTTAAAATTGCGCTTACAATATTTCAAATTTCAAATTGCACTTTCGCGCAACGGAATAGAGATAAAATTTGATTGTGTTGTGACAGCCAGAGGCGATATTTAGGGCTGGCAAAGAAGTTATTTTAAACTTCAGTATTATAATTATTAGAATATTTATTCGTCAGATTAAAATCCATTTATTCAATAATGGTTATGATAGGTTGAAATGTTACATTCATCATTATGGCCACATGGTAGTTCATTTTTTGAACGTAGGCCTCTTCTCCTTTTCTCCACTTCTGGCGGTCTTGTGCCCGACTCATCCAGTCTTTAGGAATGTTACAATAATACAAAATAACTTACAACTGGACAATGTAGCAACCTAACACGTGAATCTATAAAAAAAAAAAAGTAATAAAGTATACGAAATGTTTATTTGTTGATTTCTAGTCTCCAAGACTATGAAGGGAAATATGAAAGGGCAATAGATAATTGCCTCAAACTTCTTACAGCAAAATATAATGAGAAATTAGAAATCTAAATGCTAAAAATAATAGTAGGTACCATCAGCGTCTAGATCTATATATTCTTGATTAATTTTGTATCAATTGATCGATCACGATTGTGAGTAGCTAAAACTGACTTAAGCTCCATTTCATTACTTTTTGAGTTCATTTGACGTCGTTAACGTCGAATTTTTTTACATTGATTCGATTTGATTCAAAAAATGTCAAAGCTTTTTGGCTTTCGTCACACTTTAGCGAAGGCATGTTTGGCACACGACAGTAAAAGTCACTATGATTTATTGGCAGCCCTACCTAACGTACAAGCAGAAAGGTACTTATTCAGAATTTCTCGATTCCACATCTCGACAGCACCAAGATTGCATCTATTTCGAATTTTATTTAAAAACACGCCCGGTATAACTCAAGTCTTGGCGGAAATACGGGCACCAAACAATGCTGAATTGCTTATTGAATTTTATATCGTTTAGAACCTAGGATATGTCATTTAACTCGCAACTAAGAGAACAATAAACAGCTATCTATACATATTTAAACTTAGTTAAAAAAAGTTAAAAATGAATCCAGTGTGCCGTTACATGTCAGTACTAAAATGTTGGTATAGATCAGATTTAAATCACATAAAATTAATGAAATCAAATTCCATTAAAAACACAATGTTTTTGCCACTGTCATGTTAGTATTTAAGAAAACCAGACCTCAAAAATTACGTGTATTAATTATTTTTATTTGAGTGCCATTAATAAATGTAGTAAAAAATTAAACAGTTAATTTTAACCTCAAAACATATCTGCAACTCGATGCATAACAATATGTTTCATTTGCACAACTTTCATGGAGTCTGTTAGTTCTGCTAACTTATTTATTTAGTTTTTTGGACCAAAATAAAAAAAAACGCATAAAATAAAACAATTTGAATTATAAACGCTGCCGAAACGGCAAACTAATTTAATAATTGTTAAGATCGTGGATAAATACTGTACCTATAATGGTTCACAATATGTGTCCAATTCAAATTGCGCAAGTATAAAATATTTTTTTAAGTAGTTTTAAAATAGTATGACAGATGATAGATATGACAGACAGAAGAGTATGACAGACTGCCACATAAAAGCAGAAACAGAATTAGACCAAGTCCTAAAATACAAAATTCAAATTCCGAACACGATTGGAATAATCATGCAACCTCATTTTAATCAAATCGATTTACTGTTCCATATTCGAAAATCGAACGTGTTCGCGCGTTCAAGCCATAAGAAGCTCCGTTCCGTTCCCGTGAGGGCAGCAGTTTTTATAACATCACACGGAACGTTCCCAGGAGCGATCAGAGAAATCCGTAAAGAATGTAATAGAGATAATAAAACGCGAGCGTGGAAAGAAACGTTAATAATTCGGATTGGAACAAATTTAAGTTTGTTCTGAGAATTGTGTTTTTTTTTTCTCGACTTTCATTTAAGAGAAGATCATGACGGGACCGCTTTTAATATCAAGACCAATTTACGTAATATTTATTTTTGCCTTGAGCTTAGTGATAGATTTTTGCTCTGAAAGTTACAAAAATGTTGAAATTGAAAAGAGTATGTAACGTATAAGTATTTTTACGTATAAGTTATATCCAATAGCTGTTGTGTTAACTCAGTGCTATTAAGGGCAGGCGTGTTGCTCACCATCAGGCACATGTCATGCTCGTTTCGTCACTCTATAATTTAAAATCACTTGCCTGAAGTGAAATTCTATCCTACAAGAAATTAAACGATAAAGGCGGTTACCTATTCGTATTATTATAATGATTTGTATAATTCACTATATAATTATTAGTCAGGAATTCTCATAAAAATATAAGATAAAAAAAATATATATGGATGGATAGAATAATAAATAAATATTGGTGGACAACAAACACCAACTGACCCCAAACTAAGCAAAGCTTGTACTGTGGCGGCCAGATGGCCGATATAATACTTATATAGTTTTAAATACATAATATACATAGAAACACTCAGACGCAGTACAAATGTTTGAATTCGTCACACAAATATTTGCACTGGGTGGGAATGGAACCCACGACCCTCGGCTTCGCAGGCAGAGTCACTACTACTAAGCCACGAGGCCAGTCAGATAATGTCCCTATATTTTTTCAATTGAAAACCTAAAATATGTTTTAATACTTGTTAAACACATTACATCTTCTGTAGATTTTTCTTTGTCTACATCCGAAACCAAATCATAATCCAACCGTAAATGACAAATTACAGATAAGGAAAAATTCAGAGACTAAGGGATGCCACTGATATGCTCTCTGTCGCAGACTAATCTGTGTTGACACGCGTCGGAAGCGTGGACGACAAGAATTTAAGGGGATTTCTTATATCCTTCCCATTAAAGAAGAAGGAAAATTGTTATCACTTTCTGAGTGAGCAAGTTTTGATAAGGGAACTCATATCCTGTTTTATAGGAGACCGTTAGCTTAAAGGTCATCGTGTCCGTACTGTTCTCGCACCATCGCAGTATAGTTTTGTTTTGGACATGAGTTACCAAAACCAGTGGCTCATGAAACATACAACAAAGTTTACGGTTCAATAAACTATGGAATATGTTTAAAAAAATTCAATAAACCGTAGATTTTTTTACCCGTAGATTAGAGTAGAAAAGACACAGTAGTTTGTCACAAATTTGTTCATTACGGTTTTAGTACAATATAACATTCAGTCCAAATAGACCGTAACCTTTCACTACTAATAATCTAACATCTATAGAATGATATCTTAATATTTTAAAGGCATAATTAAAATTAGGTACCTAGAAATTCTCACTGTCAGCGATAAGGCAGCTTGTTGTAGCTTTCAATCATTTATTGGTTTTCTTTGCCTTGTGTAGAATAAAGAGTTTTTATCTAATTTGAAATGTAGTAAAGTAGAGTATAAGTACCGTCGCTGAAATACTACATTTATAGCAATGTTTGTCGCGACAGTCTTCGTTTGCGGTTCTAAGCGGATTATACCGGTTGTCAGCGGACGCATGGTAGGGTGGCAAGATACCAGATAAATTGCAAGCCTTCTATAATTGCTCATAAATTTTATTTTCGTGATAAGGTTTTGCTGTCGTTAATCGGGTATGTACATTAGTCGACAAAATTATAACAGTAGAAGTCTTCTAACATCATAACTTCATAACGTTGCCATTGCAATTATATGGTAGTATTGCAATCTGTTTGAGGAAATACCACACCTTTGCCAGTTTAGTCCACCGTTATCCAGCTATATGTAAATATGAATTATATTTATATGTATTATATTTATGTACATGTCACGGGTTCTGTGTCTTCAGATAAATATGGCCGCTAGTTATTGCTTTTTTATCTGTTATAGGTTTACAATTGACAGCCATCTCGCCTGATGCTAATCAACGTTGTTTTAATTTAAATAGGCTAATATTAACAATATATTATGAAATCTAAAATTGAATACGGGTATTCCCTATTACTATTTAGAAATAACAACGTATCAAAATAATAAAAACTAAAATCATTATTATAAGCGCTACTCACTCATCTATTTGAAGTCGATGCCAGCCAAATCTAACAGGTAGTGGATAGATACTACCTGTGCCTACTTACCATGTGCCTGCATAGCACCAATCTACTAACTTTTTGACCTGATGGCACCGACTTCAAATAGAGGAGTGAGTAGCGCTTATATGTAATAATGATTTTAGTTTATTTTTCGCTTTTGAGTGCCTGTTTGTGGTTTTGAAGTCGGTTAAATTTTTTGTACGAAAATAGTTTATTTTACCCTTTTTAGTGTAAAACCAGTTTTTATTAATCCATTTCCATAATTTCGTATTGAACGGATCGAGTTTCATAACTTTTGTGAAATCTAATACAACTACGTCATCCAGAAAACTGTACGCAAATTTTAGTTTATGGTTCATATTTCAAAAACCACCTGGCCGATTTCGATAAGATTTATATGTGATCATTCAGGAAGCATACCCATCCAAACACAAAAATAAATTTTAAAATCGGTGCAGGGGTTCTCGAGAAATCAGGTAACATACATAAAAAAAAAACATAAGAGTCGAATTGATAACCTCCACCTTTTTTTGGAAGTCGGTTAAAAAGCTGTGTTAATTAGGAAAAACATAATTGTAGACAACGGCAATAAATAATACCTAAATAAAATGAGCTTAAAATACTAGAACTCAGATAGACAATCAAAAGTTTGTAATCAAAATTCAAATTTCACTCATGTTTGTCGACCGTCTAGACGCGCCTAATCCTGAATAATTACATGCGAAATAAATAGGACAAATACTAATAAAGATTTAAAATGTGGTCACCCTACCCGCAGGTGTTGCGGCGACTAAACCCATCATAAATAATGTTTGATTTGACAGTTACAAACAACGATAAAACAATTTGATGACAAGTGTAATTTGTAGGCAGAATTTTCGGGAATGGCAACATTTCTAATTTTGCAAACATTTCGTTTAAGACAGGTTTTGTAGGCTCAGAGATTATGGTTACAGCTGCCTTAACGCATTTGCTCAATGGTAAAAACGTTTTAAAGTTCAGTTCGGTATAGAAATGTTGTTTTAACTAGAAGGACTTGACAACGCGGTTTCCATTTAACCAACTAACAGTAGGTATTTTCAGAAGTACGTTCTTTGCGCTTGGGTCCTTTTTTGGGCTCGAGATGTGGTCAATCATATAGCTATATACATATAGGATAGGGCTCATGGCGACAACCCTACGACATAATGCGAGGGTATTCGGACGCGGCAAGGTTTGGCAACCGCTGAATACAAATACAAATACAAAAATCTTTATTGCTGTTTGTAGGTAAGATAAGATGATACAAAACATTTTAAAAGTTGCCCCATACAAACTGGCCTCTGCGAGAGGCATGCAATATGTCTGGCAAGACAATTTGTTAGTAATTTATAAATAAAAAAATAAAAAAAATAGTCAGCTGATTAAAGTCTTCTTCTTCCTCATCTTCTATTAATTTCTGGTTTTTTATTTATGTCATCTGATTCTTCATCTTAGATTAATTTCTGGCTTCTATTTGGTTGTGATATATATTTGTGTGAGATAAATGTTTGGTGAGCACAATTTCGCCAACGTCTTGTGTTTCATCAGGATATTGTCTTGTGTTTTTGAGTTTGATCAATATGTCCATCCAGGGTCTAAGGTCTTGCGTTAGTAGATCTTGCAGTTCATCCATGTGAGGAATGTCAAATAATGTATAAAGTGTGATAAATGTATATAATCAAAAATGTCGTTAATTATAATATTCATGTAAATACTCAAAGAATGTCAAAATGTAATACAGTACAAACTATTTCATCATTATACAATATATCATTATATGGTCTTATGTCAGTTGAATGTCAAATTTCATCATGGAATAATAATATCTATTGAGATATTAATGGAATAAGGTTTAAAGATTGTAAAAATTTCATGTTAAACAATGTCTAAAATATTAGTATTCCAATTAATTTCCTTATCATTTAAAAATTCAGTTACAGTATAATAGCATTTGTGTATCAGCATTTTTTTTAGTTTACTTTTGAACATTGTTATGTTAAGTTCTTTTATGGCATTTGGCAGCTTATTATATAAAATACTGGTCTCAGTCCCAAAGGTGGTCTCAATGTGCCGTGGATATTCTAGTGACAGAGCGTTGTCCCGAACCCCGGAGACGGGCAGCCCGAATTTCCAAAAGTGTCCCCGCGTTCCAACCGTCAGCGGTCAAAGTGGAGCACTGTGGAGGTTATAGTCGGTAGGGGTATCAACTCTGTAGTATCGAGGCTGACATCCAGGAGTCGAGTACAAAATCGCTGTTTGCTGCAAATGATTAATTATTTGAAAAGAAAGAAAGTAATTTAATTATATAACGGGACACTCACGTATATACGGTCGGTCAATCCGACTCGAGTTTCGGCCGCGTCCGGCGGCCTTTTTCAAGGAGAGTTACGTGCGTGACGGCTGCCCGTTTGGCACGGGCAGTCGTCGCGCGCCGGACGCGGCCGAAACTCGAGTCGGATTGACCGACCGTATATACGTGAGTGTCCCGTTATATAATTAAATATGTGTAACAACCACGTTAATTTTAATACTAAAGAAGAGTTGTAGAGCCTTTTCAGTTCGCAGTGGACGATAATGGTCTAGATTTTCTAATAAAAGTAAAATCTCGGCCACGACAATGTCGAGACATTGGTCGAGAGATAAAATTGACTGAAAAAATAATTTCAAAGGGAGATTCAAACTAACGACCTCACAAAAAATATTAAAAGTGATTGACATTCACGCCACGAGATCACCATTGCTTTACTAGACCACGTCAGTAATTTGTTAGTATTAACAAAAACTAAACATCAACGACCCAACAAGCAGATCAAACTAAGTACAACCCTTGTATATTGGTAATTTATCACTTGGACAGTAAATGTTTCACAGTCACTTATGCAGTGATAAATCGCACCATCAACTATAAAAAAAACCTTCAAAGCGTCTTCTTTGAAGTAAATTTCAGAGCAAGCTCATTAACTAAAGTGTTTAGCTTACAGCGCGCAAAAACTGAAGAAATTCTTGAAAATTGATAACGGTGTGAGGCAGCAAGAACTTGAGTATTTACGAAAAACAGGCAGAGAAAAATAGTTACTACAATTTGCTATATTTCTTGTATTACTAACTTTAAGAGGCACTGAACTGCCGTATGAGTAAATGACTCGGTGACGGGTTACGCTATAGAATGAGTTATGGCTTCATGTCGTGTTAGATATAGTTACCTACTCATTTAATACAGTAAATGAGTATGATAATACATGAAACAGTTTCAAATATGCTACACGTATGTACGTAATTATAGTTAGTAAAATTTGATTATTAGGGCCCTACTACGCCTTTTGGGCTGTCCAAAATTCGACACCCAGCAGAGGCCACATAAGTCCAACAGCCATGAGTCCCTAAGAATGTGACGTCATAAATGTCAAAATTACGAGTAAATCAAGCCGTTATCGACATCGTCATTATTTTAATAGTTCGAGTTTATGAAATGATCATGGATAGAGTCAGTGTAAAAATTTACATCATGTTCGCTTTTTTTTCATATAAAACATAGATCCAAATATGCAATCTTTTTTTTGTGATTTTAGTCCACAACTTGCACAAAATATCTGAAATCAGTTACTTAAGTTGTAAAGAAAAGTATTTTAGATTTAAAATTAAAGTAACATTAAAAATTTCGTGCAGGAACTATTCTATGCCTACCATTTTAAATTTTAACATCGGTTTTCCAAACGGTAAAAATAACTTATCCATTTATGTGCTCAGTTTCACCCCCAAATGTAAAACTAATATGAAATTCATGGACTACACTTGAAGTTTTAGCCAAGTTAACACTTTAAATTTCCCCCGGGGACATTATTTTCACATAAATCAAGTCAGATAGGGGTAGTCCAACCCTACCACTGAAATAGGGGAGTCGATCCCGTGTGATTAATTGATTAATCAGTTTGAGATAATTTCAATGACTAACTTCTGAGTTATAGGTAAAGTTCGTGCAAGTTCGTACCTATAACCCTAAATTTGCTTTTTGAAAGTAAAAATTTTTTTTAACTGTTAGAGATAATACTTTATAAGATGATGTATCTATTTTCCCTGTAATTGTACTAGAAATATTGCTCTTCAAACTAGAACACTGTACATATAAGAATAGTTTCGCGGTAAAATAACTGGTAAAGATGTGACTTCTCCAGGCTGCAGACTTCATACTCAGCAAAGAGTCATGTTATAGAACGTAATCAAATAGTCATGTTATCGAACGTGCCCCGATCCCTGATACCTCGATGTAGTTTCAAATAAAATAAACATTCTAGAGCTGTAGTGTTTAACATGTTGAACATTCTATACGTAAAGTATAATTTAACAAGTACAAAAAGAAAAATTAAATACATTTCCTTCAAAGTCTTCATAAGTTAAAAGGAGGCTTCATAACCATAAACAATTCTCTTTCCATTTTCCCGCGCAAATTGACGTTCACTTGTCACTTCCCACAAATCAAAGATTCAAATTTCGAAATACGCACAGACAACAAAAGGCGCGTAAAATAAGAAAAACTCGATTAAAAGCATGAAGAAGTCGAGAGAGACGGTTAAAAAGACGAGTCAGAACATCAAACGGTACGATACCTACCGTCAATAGGTTCGTTTACAAAGGAGAATCGACGAATCCATTCTAAAACCTTTAATTGGCCCTCGACTCGATTCTTCTAGGAAAAAGTACCGGGAGTGAAGGTGCCAATTTTGTATTTTACTATTTTTTTCTGTTCTTACGATACCTTTTGTGATATCTCCAATTCGTGACAAAATTGTTTTAATTTAACATAGGTACTATGCATTATGTATTTCAAAGTAAGTAACGTTCCTGAATTTTGCTTTAGTTATAAAACTGTTTATGTCTTCCCGTTAGATAAACGGTATAATAGACATAATTTAACGGTATAATAGTAACTTAAAAATAAACTGTACCCATTACTGAATATAGATAATTAAGTATGTACAATAAGCACTATTACGAGTATGTGTGTTTTACTTGTGTGTATGCGAGTGAGGTATATTTAAGTAAATGCCTAAATTAAAAAAAATGTCGTGTCGCGGTATTTGTGGTTGCACTACTGCGAAACGGATTTTATATATTTAAACATTCAGTAAAGCTTTATCACGCCTGCTAACTGTACATGCGTATATTTTATAACTATTTTGTTTTATGTTTTGGTGAATAAATAAAATTGGGTCTAAAATTGATTCTAATAAGTAGGTATTAAGTTTTTGT
Source organism: Ectropis grisescens (assembly GCA_017562165.1). Classification (NCBI taxonomy): domain Eukaryota; kingdom Metazoa; phylum Arthropoda; class Insecta; order Lepidoptera; family Geometridae; genus Ectropis; species Ectropis grisescens. The sequence goes on from CM029770.1 coordinate 26,144,213, forward strand.
CACTAGTTTTTTTTTTAACTTTTATAGGTTTACACTAGACCGCCATATCGCCTGATGTCAAGCAACGATGCGGTCTACGATGGAGCGTGTTTACATAGAAAAAATAAACCGATTCATTCTCGATTATGTCAAATAATTTACCGTTATTGTCGTTTACATGAAATCGTGTTATTTTACCATTGCATTATTTTATTTTAGTAGGTTTTGGTGGATATGCTTGTAGTCAACCTATACGGAACGGCTGAACTGATAGGTTTATAATTCGGAACACAGATTATTGGAATAGGACATAGGCTATTTACATGGTTACAGATAATCAGCCTGCATCCGTTTATTTTTATATGTTCCGTATATGTAAATTTAAACAAACAACTTTTGTTCTAATATTTTTGTTAAAACTATACATATCCTAAAAATAGTGTTTGTTGTCATTTATAGCATTGTTTAGCGGCTATTTGGTGTTTATACACTTTGGCACATCATTAATCGAGTGTTAAAAAACTACACACTCGTCAAAGTCCATAACAGCATCCTGCTGAAGCACAAGACGTTGGCGTAATTGTGCTCACCAAACATATCAAACTAACATAGCGCAACGGGATAGAAGCCAGAAATTAATAGACGACGAATCAGATGACATCGTGACATTTGGACGTGATCGAGCAACAAACTTCCAAACATCATCATCGCGTAACTTTTCACGGGAAAATAATAGTGCACAAATTTCTGTAACCAACTTCGAACTAACTAACTTTGACTTTAACTTTGAAAGATTCTGTATTTTTACAAATTTGAACCAGGATGAAATCCGGACAGGTTTCTAGGAGAAAGATAAAGTAACTGGAAAAGTAAATCCCAGCTGAACACCGGGAGCTATCGAAAATAATCGCCGAAAATCGTCGAGAAAGAATTTAATTGATTTTAGAAATCCCCAGATGAGTCGGGTGGATTGATTTTATCAGTGACGGTTATTAAATTATTTTATGAGATTAATAAGACTTGTAGCTTCTATCCATTGTAGGTACTTATTGGATCATTATCATCATCATCAGCCGCAAGACGTCCACCGCTGAACATAGGCCTCGGACCCTAGATTTCCACAACGAACGGTCCTGCGCAACCTGCAACCAGCGGTTTCCAGTGACCTTTGCAAGTTCATCTGTCCATCTAGTGGGAGGCCGTCCAACACTGCGTCTTCCGGTTCGTGGTCGCCACTCGAGAACCTTTCTTCCCCATCGGTTGTCAGTTCTGCAAGCGATGTGGCCTGCCCATTGCCACTTCAGCTTATTGGATGAATAAAATTAATGCATTGTGATACGATAAAGCTCATACATGGCTGGTAGTAACTCTCCCTGCGAAGCCGAGGGTCGTGGGTTCGATTCTCACCCAGTGTATGTATTTGTGTGATGAATTCAAATATTTGTACTGTGTCTGGGTGTTTCTATGTATAATAAGTAGGTATGTATTTAAAATATATGTCTTATATCAGCCATCTGGCCCTGGCCACTATAGTACAAGCTTTGTTTAGTTTGGGATCAGATGGTGTAGTGTGAATTGTCCAACAAAAAAACATAAGGCAAAAAATGTCGGGAAACAGTGTTACCCGTATTACACTTTTTCGGTCTAGTTCCCATCAGCTCATAGCGTGTAATGCATGATAAGGAGCTTCGTTCAAAAAAGGATGTGGCTAATAATTGGATTCCAGGATATGATGTACATTGAAACAAATGATCAGAAACATAACACTCGCGATCGTGACGCGGGTGACGGCCTCATTTGTTTCACTTCCCGATACGACGTTTTTAGAAAAAATAATTTAGTTTTAAATCACGCACTAGATGAAAATACGACGCTTGTTTTGATCGTTCGATGTAACAAAACAGACGAAAAATCGCACTAATTATTAAAACTGCGTAAACCTTGACATTTGATGTATGTTATGTGATAATGATGACTGATAATGATGAAATGAGTTGAAATTTAGAACACAGATTCCTAGTTCTGAATTGTTTGAAATAACACATAAATAAGCTAACTTTATTCCGTGAAGATTACGGAACCGGGAATTACGAGAGTAAAGCCTCGGTGCACTGCTAGCCTATCATATTTTTTGAATAAAGTGTTTGCGTCTCGTCTGAAAACATCACATTTCGCATAATCGAACAGCGAAGCTTTCCCTGTAAACGGTGCGCATTCACTTTCATTTTATCTTATTGTGTCCGTTGCCGAGACGGGTATTCATTTAAAACTTGGCGCGGCCGAGGGGACACGTTTAAAACGTCCGTAATCAAATTTCACTCGAGTCTTTAAGGGTTAATGCTTTCAACTTTGAGCGTCCTAATAAATTATATTGTCGACAAAACTGCTCCCGAGTGCGACACAGCTCGTTGGCTCATCTAATTGGTCCAAATTCGTAGACCCGGCTTTATAATTGGGCCGAACCGAGCCTTATGCGTCTCGAAATTAGTCCGAATTCGAAGATTGGTCGGATTAGGCGAAGAACCGCATAGAGTAGTCACTTCCCATACGTAATAAGTTCCTTGTGAGTTAATGAAGATCCGTACTGCGGAAAACAAATTCTGTGCTCGCGGGTTTGTATTCAACTTTTCGTTTGAATGCAGCGAATTCTTGGATAATTAACGCGTTTCCCAACGTCTTGGTGTTCTTGTGTGTGTTTTCCCCGTCTTGCTTCTGTATTCACTTCTAATTTATCGAGGCTCGAAGGATAAAGGTTACATACGGGTCGGGGCTTGTTGGGGGTTTGTATGTGTCGCGTGTGACGGCTAACACGGTGCGGTGGACGCGCGAGTGTCAATTACCTTTATGTAATTTGCTGGCGTAAGCTGAGGCACGTACTGACCATGTCCGATGAAAAGGCACTTTTGGTAAAGGAAAATGTTGGGACATTGCTGTGGAGACAGGTCGTCTCTTACAATACAGAACTGCACGAGGTCGAAACTAGCTAAAAGTCGGAACATTGTTCACCACACCTCAAAAAGTTATTGTGAAATTCATGTAGGGTTTTAAGTGAAGAGTTTTTTTGTAGTGTAAGAACTCAGTGTAGGATTTGCCTGGGAAATACTAACTTCAACTTTGTCTGTTGTGCTATCGACAAGCAGTAATGGACAAACATCAATATGTTCCGGTTTAAAGCGTATTATTTTCAGATAAATTATCATTTTATATCTCTGATAAGCGCAGAGCAGCGCTAAGTAGTAATTTATAAATCAATATATTGGACATTTCACACACAACACATGTAATATAAAATACAAAACAAGACCAATATACTACATTGTTCTGTAGGATAAGATTCTACCCATAATAGGTTACATATAAATCAAACTAATGCACTGCATTTCGCCTGTAGCTATAACCTAGAAATACAAGAAAGCATATTTTTTGTCTATCAAATTAAGACAAAGCGAATAGTTTTAATAAACGACGTCACCTCATAAAAAGTATTCATTTGAATATTTACGAATGTACTGCAGCAAGAATGAATCTCGTTGACCTAATTAATTGTATCCAAGACAATATCTTACCTAAATAATTTGCTTCACAATTTGTCTACAATAGTGTAATAAATTAAGAACATAAATTTTGTTTCGATCATAATATTCGCGAAGTTCCGAATTGTTTACACGGTAGTTCCTTTCAGATGGGATCTGGCGACCGTGTCATATCTCAGAGTTAGGTAAATGTTTGCCCTCCTCTCTCCCCCGACAAAAACTTCCCGATTCGTCTACATCATAGGTTCCCAAAGTGGTCCAGGTGGACCCCCAGGGGTCCATAGGAGACCACGTAGGGGTCCACGTTGACTTGTAAAGAAAACAGGGGTTCACAAACTGTAAAGTGAGGGTACACAAAAAAAATCTGTCAGTGAAAGAAAATTCATCAAGTACATCCATCTCACTAAAAGTATGACTATACTAAGTATGATTTATTTACATTTCAGAGTTAATTTGATTGTAATAATAAATGTTTATAGTTCTGTTTAACCTCAACTAACCACAAGTATTATTAAAAAAAATAGGACACAAGAAAATCTATTACTTTTCTTTTCTTCTTAACACCCCCAAATTAGTGTGATATTTTTGAAGTTTTGTGAATACAGTAGAAATGTAGCAGCAGGGGGTCCACCGAATATAGTAAAATTTTGAAAGTGGTCCACGAGAAAAAAAAGTTTGGGAACCTCTAGTCTACATAGTCGTCGTTTGTCCCGAATACCTCGACAAAGCGAATTCCGTGAGATTCTCAATTAAAAGCTGCGACATTCTCGCCGTCGAAGTTCGACAGAACTTCCAAATCTTGGCGTAGCTGTGAAAGAATTTCTCTCTAATTAGTATAAGTTTATGCATTGGGAGGTAGAGTGGCGCGGGAGAAGGACGCCTCTAGTTCTGTAAGTTTTAATTGCGTGCGAGGAACGTCAATCACCTCGAACCGATCGAGATTTCAGTTTTTCTCACCCGAAGCCGCTAGCAATAAATCAGCCGCGCCATTATTCTCAGATTAACGACGGCCAGCTGCCTGTCGAGCCGGAATTATATTTTTGCTTAGCGCCAGTGTACAGGATAATGAATTTATCGCCAGAGAAATGAATTTAGCCTCCCGTCCTCGATGCCCGCGTAATATTTCGTTTTGTCGAGTATCTAAGCCGAGCGCGATATAAAAATTTCCCAGTGCATGTTTTGCCTTGATTAATTAAAACGTTTCTCGTGCCAACATTTATTAAAGTGTGAAAAATGAAAGCTTTTAGGGTCTTTATAATGTGAGCTCGGAATATGGGACAGAGTGAACGTACGTAAACAATTTCACATGTTTTGTTGGTATATATTGGATCGGAAAACTTGTATCTAATATTGCCGAAAGTTTTCCCAAATTATGAGTAAAGAAGCAACAAAAATATATCCTAAGTATTTTAAGTATCCAGACAGTAAATGGATATTTCCGTTTTTTGTCGTCTGCTCTCAACAAATATATCACCAATTTGGTGCGAAAAAGGAACGCTTTAACTGAATAGCTTAAACCCTAGTTTCACTACTGCATTCTCTGCGTCATCTGAGCAGCGAACGGCGACCGGTCGCGTATAATAAAACAATTCGTAATGAGTCCGTACTTTATATGCATAATATTTTGTGCGGTTTGCGGCCAGTAACCGAGAGATAAGGCGAGATGGGTCACTTGATAAAATGCTATTTGCATTTAGCCTTGGAAGCGAATTAACTTTGGAAGAAAATATCGCCGACCTAAATTATAATCAAGAGATTCATGTTTTAATCCTCGGTTTATTACATTCATCATAATAAGGTTGAAGATAAATTTAAATATTATAATAAGTAAAATTCTGTCGTGCAAAGAAGTCAAGTTTAAAAAATATTTTTTCATTTTAAAATTTCAAAATACTTAAAATAATATTTTTGACAATCAACTGGTGTAAGTAGTTTTTTGTTTGTAGCTACTTATAATGTACTAACAGAATCCCTTGGTTTCACCCGCGTAGTTCTCTTCTCGTTCCCGTGATATTCTCTCGATGATAGGTATAGATAGAGATATATGATCTTATATCTCTGGGTGACGATTGCAGTGCAGTGCTAAGTAATGATTTGTACTCTTCATGTTCTATTAGCGTGACGTTAATCGTGCTAGAAGCTACTAACAAGCATAGGTTTGTCCAGCTCATACCGTATCTTTGTACTATAAAAATAGGTTGTCTGTAAAGTACGGCAGGTTTACGGACGATAGTTTAACGTAATAACGTCATAACAAAACATTGATATTGACGTTGTCGCGCCAAAAACGTAACAAAGCCTTCTGCACTTTAACTACATAGACATTGTTTAGTATTTAATCGCTGATAAACATAAATACAACATTTCATCGCGTAAATAGTCAGGCAGTGGCCTGTCTTTACTACGGAACTCATTTCATGCAAATCGCCTTCGGTACCAAGCGTTAGTTCCTCCACATCGCCATTTAGAAGGTAATTCTGCGACAATGCCTGGTCGCGAGCCTTGTAAAGTAACCGCGCGACGCTGCGTTAAAAACCATTAACGTTTTATATTCGCAGCAGTAAAACTGCGGCTTAACGAGACCTGAAGGAGGTTAAATGTAATTTGAATTTTAATGACTGTCGAAATATACTACTGGCTGAACGTTTTGTGATGCAGTATTATGCTGGGTTGGATTTGCCTTCTCTCACAACGAGAGTCAGGCATAAATAGTCTACCTAATATTCTCACTGCTGGGATTTGCTTTCTCTCACAACGAGAGTCAAGGCAATAAATAGGTCGCAAACGCTGGCCAAGACCGATCCTTCTATTGCCTATATCCTTCTATTATAATGTATACATTAAGTTCTACGATAGAGCGTTTATTGCTTCGTAGAAGACCTGCAAAACGTTTATATACTACGAAGAAATTATTATATCCATCCAGAGAATACCCACTCAGTCAACGTACACCACTGTTTAGACGTTCTTCTTTGAAGGTAATTTTTTCCAGAAAACCTATTGGGCTAAGAGATAAAACACCTTCTTTTTTTCTATAATGAGTGACGAGACGAGCAGGACATGTGCACTACACTGCGCTCGTCACCCAGAGATCTAAGATGTCACATCTCTAAGCCCTGTAATTTCTCTAGAAACATTGCCCTTCAATCATAAATCATATCTCTGCGTGACAAGCGTTGTACTAGGTAATGATTTGGACTCTTCATGTTCCAATAGCTGCGTACCACTGTGCTGTTAAGGGCAGGCATGTTTCTTACAATCAGGCACATATCCTGTTCGTCTTGTCACTCTATACTATAAAAAAAATACGAAAGTGGATTTATTATCATTTGTCTTCCATCTCATCCCGAGTGCTCTCCTTTTTCATTATTGTTACCTATCGTAACATTTAATTTCCTCCCCAACAATTTATCCGTAAAACGTTTTAATTTCTCGCTTTAACAAATTAAATCTTGAAAGTCAAGGGACCGTTTGGCGACTGTTTTTTTCTCTAAGATTAAATATAAACTTTGTGTCTCGCCAGCGAACTGGCGGCTAGGGGGCGCTGAGACAACAAATTTGACAGTTTTTTCGTTGAGATTCGCCTTAAATGCAGTTTTAACGCTCGTCTGGTTAACTGAACTGGATTATAAATTTAAAAATGGAAAATCTATTTCGTTAGTATCGATTCTGATGAGTTTTATTTAACAGTATTGAGTATATTCTCAAAGAAACTGACAAAACAAAGGTCTTTTTTTAATTAATTTTATTCACTCCACAGACTTCGGGTTCCGTGACCTTTGTCATAACAATTACATTCTATCTTACATATTTCTTGTATTAGGAGAAGAAGGGGAAAACAGGGGGGTGTTGCATCGATATAATTAAAGAAACGAAGATGAGGTATGCTATAATCTAAAGACAAAATAACGTGGCGAAAATTTGTTTGAAAAATTTGAAAAACGTGAAATTGTCAGCGAACGTACACAACTCCTTGTTGCGACTGAGACTAAATCAGGAGACGTCACCTGACTTTGCATCGCCATAGTAGAAGCGCGTTTGCCGCTTCTGCCGTTTTTAAGAGTTCGATGGGGTGTTGTGAACATTTTGAACCTAAGCCTAGTACTAGTCAGTCGGATTTCGTCTGTTGAGCCGATCACTACCGGTTGGGATTCCGATAGTAATCGACTCGACATTCGACACAACAAGGTCAGTAATGGTCCACTCATTTTTAATCATATTTAATAGGTACAAAGTACAATACCACAATATATTCTAAAACTTTTCTAGTGGTAGGACTCTTGGCAGAGTCCGCCTGGGGAAGTACCACACCTTTGCCCGTTATTCTACCGCCAAGCAGTAATGTGCAAACATTACTGTGTTCCGGTTTGAAGGGCAATGTTTCCAGAGAAATTACAGGGCTTAGATATAAGATCTTAGATCTCTGGGTGAAGAGCGCAGTGCAGTGCTAGGTAATGATTTGGACTCTTCATGTTCCAATAGCTGCGTGTCACTGTGCTGTTATGTGTCAGGCATGTTGCTTACCATCAGGCACATGTCCTGGTCGTCTCGATACTCTTTATTTAAAAAAAAAAAACTAACCAAATCTTTAGATACTGTATGTATATGAGATCCGGACGACTAATTAAATTATAATTTATTTACGACGTAGCGATAACTTCTCATGAAATTTCGATTGCCTGAAATTAATTTTAAATTGAAGCCGGTCTTGTTTTTTTTTTCAGAGAAAATTAAATTATTCGTTATCCATCGATATAGATAAAAAAATGTGCCTTGAGCACCGCGAAATTGTAAACAAACTGCGGCTTTGTGTGTTGCGTGAGTCGTTTACCATTATGTCTACCAATACTATACTACACTCCGCGAGGCATAAGCTGAGCTTTGCATTTGTGTGAGTGTACATGGATAGTGTAGGTGTGACAACCGGCCTTAGGCGCGGCGCCATTCTGTCTCGCCGCGCTCCTGCCTGATTGGTGATCACTCACACTAATGCAAAGCTCAGCTTTGGTGATACACTAATGCAAAGCTCAGCTTATACCTCGCGGAGTGTACCAATTTTACCCCTAGAACCGCGAGCGGCGAAGTATGTTGCGGTTCTACTTATTTTGGTTGATGAAAACGAATAGTGATAGGTATAAACGTCCGGCGTTCACCGCTTCTTACAACCGATTCGAACGGAAAGAGTAAGCTGACTCTTCCCAAAGATAACATAATTCCGTGCACCTGAAGCGTGGGAGAGTACATCCACTGATTTACATCGATGTCGTTATCGAATAGTACTTTAGTAGGTTTGGTAGGTAGTTTCTTTAGTAGGTACTTTTTAACTTACTCACATAAACCACAGAAAGGGAAAATAAAGTTAAATAACTATGCAGACATCGTTTAGCTGCGTTTGATGTAAAATGACATTAATGGACCCCACCGGCGTCACGGAAGTTAACAATTTAGCAAGGGTCAAATCCATAGGGACTGGCGCAGGAATTTACAAAGATGTACTGTACTGGGTACGAAAATACATACACAAAATTGTATACTATTCCGTAGTTTAAGAGTACTGGAAGTTCAGAAGTTTGAATAGGTGATACCTACCGTTTCATGACTGATGCCCCTAAAACCTAAACTAGAAAGTATGATGCCTTTTTCGTTATACGAACAGCTAGTCTTTGGATTACGTTGCCTGAGTGGGTTTAGTGAGAGAGAACTGTGTGTGGTTTATTACGCGCCAATCATAACAACACAACCGTACAAGAATAAAAATATTTTAATACGAGTAAGCAAAAGGCGACCCATTTTGAAAGTAACATAATGTTTATGTACTCTTAAGAGAATAGACATTGATATACCTAACTAGGTAACTGCAAAGTCCCACATAAATATTATTTTAATGAGATGAACGATCTTTCGGTAAACCGACACACAGATGTGTACACTCTAACTGTAAAGACTTAGGTTTACCTAGAAGAAACCGACTCACGAATGGAAAGAAAGCATTAGTTTGAGTATAGTGGGAGAGATGAAATTGACGATCCGGACTGAGTTTCCGTACTTTGGTAAACCGCCGTCTAAATATCTTTAGGCGGCGGATTAGTAAGAGAGAACTGTGTGTGTAGATAGTAGATAGAACGAAATAAACAAACAGAAAATTGGGTAACGGTGGTTTCCGGCGCAACTATCTGCTGCCGAATGCCGCTTTTCCTTGGTTTCCTTCCTTTTGTGCTGTGTGGGAGGTGGTTTGTGGTACAAGTTATAGGATCGGCGCGTATTTTCAGTATCAAAAGACGGCATGGTGAGTTGTTCATAACATACTAGTGATAAGCACCAAACCTGAATAACAGAAAAAACATCATGTATTTTGTTCATCAATTAAAATTACAGTTAAATTTCAATCATTGACTAGCACTGCAATACTAACCACTACGAATCAGTCGTAATATTAAAAAAAAAACATTTTCTTTCTCTGTATTGTCTTGATTTGATGTGTAAGTACTATAATACTAAAGAATATACTCGTATCCATCTAATACTCAAAGTCACTTGACATCAAGCGAGATGGTGGTCAAGTATAAATCAATAAAAGTTAAATGAAATATATTTAAAACGTTGTATCGCGACTTTTTTAACTTGTACCGCTCGAAGATTGCACCGTAGCCCCGAAATAACGCGATTAACCGAACGAAAGGCCGATGCGAACAAAGCAAAATGTGATTACCGCGAGCGTAGAAATGAGTAATATTTCTTTTGTGGAGCCCTAGGGCTGCGCTGACGGCGGGTTTGCGTGCCCGGTAACGCCGCGAATTATGCTTCTACCTACGAATAACTTATTTGAAGACTTCTACCCTGATGGCGCTTGTATCAATTTATGTTATACAGACATGCTTTATTGAAGTGAGTACTTTAGGCGTATTGACTTTAGGTTATTTTTGGGCAAACGAAAATCATGGAAGTAGCATCATCGTCATCTGACGCTTTTCCAAAATATTTATTTGATACTATTACCGATTACATCACTATTTACGGTTTTAGCAAAGACCTACGTGAGCAATCGAAAGTTATAAGTTTTAGCTGCCATTGGCAGACACAATAACTGAGATTTTCTTAATGACACGAGTGGAAGTTGGCCTACCGTAAATCCTTCTAATATTATAAATAGAAAAGCTTTGATGTTTGTTGCTCAATTACGACAAAACGCCAAAGCGGGTACATTGACTCTAATTTGATAGTGTTTCAGCTCGTGAAACATTTGGGTATGTTTAGAATTTGGTAGTTAGTATGGAACAAAATCAGAAATGAAAAAAAAATAGCAATTCTTTTTAATTATTTTCTTATTATGCTGGAATTCTGTAAATAAATACTTTTATACAGTATTTTTCTTTTGAGATAGGAGATGCACCCCCGTAAAATTGTTGTTTATCCAAACGAATTTACCATACGATTGACCAATTATAATAACTACTTTTTCGTTCTAAATTCCCTTCGCATTAAAATGTTAGAACATGAATGTCTGTAATTTATACCATAAAACAATATCAGTTATTTATAAGACGATTTGTCATATTTGTAGTGACAGCAATCAGAGTTAACTATCTGCTAAGTTCAAGTTCAAATTGTTCTTGTAAGTCAACCATGTAATGAAATAGCTGCGTTGTTGTGTATTAATATGTCATGCTTTCATGATATGTTATTTTCATCAAGTCTGGCTTGGTGGCATCAACTATTTTGATTTACCTAATAGGCGAGATGACAAAAACTTACTGAAGTCATCCTCTAGGTCAGCGTGCGTCACACCGTCGCTTATCATCAGACGAATTGGTAGTCAGACGCAGACCTATTTGCGATGAAAAAATACCGTTACTATGAGAAACTGAAGATGTACAACTTTGGCTTTATTGGTGAATAAAAACATCGTGAGGAAAGCAATAGCTTCAACCATTCTGTATTATTGTATAACACCGGTATTTAAACTAATTAACCAGATATCTATAATTAATTTCGATATCCATCTTTTTTCCCATCTATCTTTTCGCTGCCTTATCAGATCTGTCTTCCAAACGAATTCCACATTTTATTTAAATTTTCAGCCAGTAATCATATTTTAGCAAGGAGTTTTGTACAAGCCTATTTGAACCTTACACTTTCAGAAAGTTATATGTTGGAGGAAATATGTTATTATGCCAAACTGCATTTTCTCTTCTTGGGAGAAAAGGCTCAGAGTTTCAGCAGAGGGAACATAAAGAAGGTTTTTAAGTTAATATAGTATGTGCAATTGTGCATGCACATCATATTATGTCGAACATCATATAGTTTTTAAACAAGTACACGGGTAAATCACGTCTGATATAGTCAATCCAGTCCAACTCAAGTTTCAATGGCGTCCGGCGATCTTTTCCAAACTTGAGCCGGACTGGAATGACTATATCAAACGTGAGTTTCCCGTGTATTTATTCAAAATGGGTAATAACCACGTTAGTTAATACTACTGCCAATATAAGTCGCGGTTTGTGAACTGATGAAATGTTGTATCGTAAACTGGTTTGTGAAAAAAATCAGTAATTTATCTATACAACTTATTTATAAATATTTTATCAATGGGCTCATACAAATAAAAATGAAATAGGCTCTTTCAACAAAACGGGCAAATAAAAATAAATTCTGAACGCACCGGTCATTTGAAAATCGAAAAAGGAAATAGACAAAATCTATTTTAAAATCCTATTTCGTATTCCGAATTTAGTCTGAGTCCCACCCACCTGCCAATGACATCATCGGATTAGTGTTGTACCGCGATTGCAATCGGACAGCGAATCGAATGTCTCGATTCTCGCGACACGATCGCGTGCTAAACTCTCACAATTCACCGTGAATTATGTGACTTTGTCTCGTTTAGTTTTGTTTATAGGCATTCGTGTGATATTATACGCTGTCAAAAATATAATTTTGCCTACTGAATTACTCTTCTCTTAGTAGATTAATATATTAAAGACTGCAAAGACGTATACAACAAATGCAACACGTTCTTAAAAAACTGTGTCCTTATTTTATTTTTACCTTACTAAGTTTTTCCCTAGTTCATTTTTCTTTGTGGTATTTTTATCGTTGTTCTGAATTCCTTACCTTTTCTGTATACTTGTAATTAATCTATTATGACGTCACCACCGACGCACGTCGCGACTATTTTTTGTCGTCTGACTCGTTCCGTTGTCATTAAATTGCAATGGCAGTTTAATGTATGCGTAGTGATTTATGTAAAATTCGACTTTATAGTGACGAGATAAAGGCTGTCAAAGTTAAACCTAAAGTTGCCATTTTATTTATAGACAGACTGTTAGTATGACGAACTAAATTAGAATTAGCATGATTACAATATGAACGCTGATTGAAATTGTATTAAACTTCCGTATTTCCATACAGTGACATGCAGGTTATTGCTTGATAAAAGCAGCTTATTGGGTAAAATAATTAACAGTAGGGATTGAGAACGCATGCAATTAAAAATAATAAACTCCACAATTCAAGCTTAACGTAATCCTTGCCATGAAGTCCAGTAATGAAAATGCTGTATTCGAATATCGATTTTTAAAACTTTTGTAACATAAAGGAATAACTCGAGTGGCCGCATCGTAAAAATGTAAATTAGAGTTGAAATGTGTGCGTGGTGCAGCACTAATGACGTTATGATGTAGTGTGACCACGATGATGGGACGTTTGTCACACCAATATTCATTAATGTGAAAGCGTGTTTGCCCATTACGGCTTTACCAGCTTTATAATGGCCGAAAGGTTTTATGTCAAATTGAAACATCACACATAATTGAATATGAGTACATGCTAGCTTTATAAAAATACAGAGGAGTGGTTATGCTTACTAGCAGATATTTTATATTTATACTTAATAAAATGTATTTATTTCAATGTGTAACCGTGAGTACTATTAATAGTTACTCAAATAGATCGTCAAAGTTTATAGATATTTAGTGAATTATGTCAACTTCACATCGAATTGTCATGACATAAAATATATATGATGACTAGAATAAGATAAAACTCTTAACGCCGTACCTGCTCCAAATAATGAGAACCTATTTTTTACGCCAGCAAAAATCCTGTCAAATCTTTATGCAAAATTACACAATTAAATAATTTTAGACGTAAAAACGTGCACAAAGAGGCCAAATTGAACTAAATAAGACAGTTTTAAGATTACGCTGCTTAGTTTCGCCGAAATTTTGTTTAGTGGTCAAATTTACCAATATCGTGACGTGTGAAAAAAACATAAGTTAAATACAATGTAAGGATATCAACCTGATCCTACTGTTCTTTCAAAGGCCTTTAATAACATTTTCCCGCGATAAAATTAACTTTCTTCTTTGTTTGTGGACATTGTATTGTTAATGTGTTATTAAAAGTTTCCTTTGTGGTGTTTATGTGCTGTAACGTTTATGGGCTCGCTTTTGGAGTGTTTCTGTTTTGAGGGTGGGATTAGTTACAGGGTATTCTCCTACTAATATTACAAATTATATAGTTTGTGTGTTTGTTACTTAATCACGTCGGAATGGCTGAATAAATCAGGTTATAATTTAGTTGAAATATAGTTATAATATAGAAACACATAGACTACATTTTATACCAGGAATATAATAGCGGACTATAACCTGTGTTTCATAGTTCAACGTGAACGGTCAGACGTTACCACGTGAGTGAGCAACAAACATTCAAACATCTAAACATTCCAATATCCAAACATTAGTATTTATAATATTACTAGCGCTCCGCCGCGGCTTCACCTGTGGTACATAATATTTAGCCTATAGCCATAGAATAGATAACTATAGCACTCGGGGATTGCATACATATCCAATACATTTTTTTAAATCGGTCCATTAGTTTCTGAGATCTGCGCGTTCAAACAAAAAAACCTCGTCCGTTTTAAAATAATATTAGCATAAATTAGCAGGTAGGATCACAAGTATTTAATTAAAGTTTTATTTATGTTGGTACTATATTTCATCGTTTTCTCCATCCTTCGGTTACCTGGAAGAGATCGCTTTTAGCGATAAGGCCGCCACTTGTTTCACTAGCTTTAAGGATATATCGGGAACTACTCGAGTTTTTCTCTCTCTGCCACACGATAGACCCGGCGCCCGCACGGTGAATCCATGGAATGCTAAGAAGATCGTCTCTTGTATATTGTTTTTTGTATTGTGGACAATAAAGAGTATCTATCTATATTATAGAAGCTTTGCTTAATTTGAGGCTAGTCTGAAAAGTATCGACCAATATAATGTTAATATATATATTATATCAAAATACTACCAATGCCATCTATGTTGTTACTAAGTTAAGTTACTATTGAATGAATGTACGATGATTATGTTCACCTAATAAACACTCGCTCGATATCTGTGTCACTGATAAAACAGTCTGTTAATATAACTACTGTTTTCACAAATACCTCAGTTCCGAAGTTGCGAAACGCCAGCACGGCTTAATGATCTAACCCAGTGACACAATTAACAAAGTTCACCCAAACAAGGCCCCTCATCCGAAAGAAAACAATTAAAAGCCTGCGCTGAACAAAGGTGCGTAAATAAAGGCCTGTTCAGCCTGATGGCGCTGACTATACATGCTACACTATACAAGCTGACAGAACTACAAATTAACTTCGACAAGAAATAGGTAAAAAATACAGTAAAACCTCGATAAGTTAAAGTCCAAGGGAAACAAAAAATATTTTAAGTTATAGAGGTTTTTAAGTTACCAAGGTTTGAATTATCGAGGTTCTACTGTATTTCCAAACAACTTTTTAGGTTAAGCAAAACATCGACAAGAGCTTAGATACTCGTATTACTGATATTTATGAACAGTGATAAGTACTCACTGTCAGGTAAACCATATTTTTAAGCCGTCGGACTTTTGGACTCCTCTTTTCTTTTACTAAAATGAATAAAATTAAATTCGGCAGATACAGGTGCTGTTATGGTTGAAATAAACAACAAGTATTGCATACTTGAAATACATAATACCACCCAGATGGATATAATTAATATGTTTTCAAATCGACATTGAATCGGTTTCTTCGAGGTAAATACACTCTATCTTAGCACTGAAGAGTGATGGCGATCAAATGAAAACGTTATTACAACTAAATAAATTTGTAGTGCATAAGCATAAACACAGCCCACTAAATGTTCCCACTGCCTTCTCTCGCAAGGAGAGAGTCAAGGTCATAATCCACCAAGCTGGCTCCGTGCGGGTTGGTGGATGACACATGCCCTAGAAAGATTCTAGGTGCACGTCGGTTTCCTCGCGATGTTTTCTTTCGCCGTTTTAAGTTAGCGGCATTACGCACGACGTCTTTGGGCGTGGAGTGGGTGGGATTTGAACCCGGAGCTTCCAGATCGGCAGGCGCCGTTCTCTCGAATAGACCAGCCGTAACTTTGTGATGGATAATCTCCTCAATTCGTTCTTAGTCAATTATTTTATGTATGTACTACAATCACATAATAATATTCCAGTTAGCATCCCTACTATTTCGTATTCCGTATCCCGAATAATATTATCCAACGTGAAGTACTGATACTTATTTGAGTGTCTGATACTGAAGACAGAGAAACCCACTAGAAGTAATTTATAATTTGTTCTTAGCTTTTCACGGGCGTATCGTTGGAAACACTAAATCATCCTAAACTCCGTTCCCTACGACATCTCCTAACCAAATAAGATTAAAGACTGCAACCCTCATCAACCGCATGGATATCTGTGACAGTGTGACGTCATCAATCACGCAGGAGGGGAAGGGGTATAAAAGCCGACGTCAGGCCAAGACCGGGCATTCTTCATTAGGAGACCGCGGCGAGCGCACGTCACCGTCGTCGAATTAATCATAACGTGCCTTCCTTATTACTCTTGTCGTTGAGTCGCTAATGAGCGTGCTTGGCTAAGTTATTAATCAAATTCTGCAGATGTGTGCTTTACTTTTTCTAGTATTTTTCCTTATGTCAAGAGCTGACATCGCAATTTTCTACGTTGCTGTTTATAAGATTCGATTGTACATTTGTAGATAAGTTTTGTTGCACAGTGACTTCGGAACAAATGAGTGTTGTAAACCTTTGAGATAAATTTCATCGTTAGATGGAGGAACGTACAACAGCACATTTGAAGCTTAATAAGTTGCCAATATTTGGTATTCGGTACGCATTTGTCGGAGACAAAAAGACAAAGATTCGAGTAAATTGAATTGGGGATTGATTAGCATATGAAGTCAATATTTAACTCAATGTCTTTCATTGGTAAATCAATTACTAATACATTGATCGACACTTTTTTCAAACTAAGCAAAACCTATACTATCAGGTAGGTGATAGTTAAAGCCAATAGTTATGACACACAAGCATAAGCAAATATAGCATAAGCAGATATAAGCAAAAATCGAACCAACCATCTCTCGAATCTCATTATTAAGCAATCATAGCTTCAAACAGCTTGTGTGTTTGTATTTAGTTACGTCATTAGACTGATTGATATTAGATCAATCCCTACTAATCAAAAATAATTGAAGATATTAGTCTAATCTCTTTTGCGTCTAATGAACCTTGGATTTGTGATATTGTAATTTGGAGCTATCACGATTGAATTTGAGGTTTGAGTAACTAAGGCTGGATTAGATCTATAGCTTAATTAAATCACATTTGAGCCGTCTCGATATCTGTGTAATAAATTATATATAGCTAATCAAATGATATACTGGATTAGGGATTAAGATATTTGCCAAATTTTGTGTTCTTTACATTTTAGGACACGTAATTTATTTATCTCTTTGAGTGTATCTACCAATCAACCAAGTTATTTTTGATCGATTGATTGATTTACTGTTTCCGAGTGCCCTAATATGGATCGCAAAATGTCTACAATAATTTTATACACTTATCATGGAGATCAGAGCCAATTGGCTATTGGTAAAATAAATTTATTTAACCAGGTATTAGTGGCCAACTTACTTTATTATATTTTTTACTATCATCGGTTTGCACTTGACCTCACTTTTGTCTTACGATGAAACGGTCTTCGATGCAGAGTGCTTACAGGAAGAAACCTATTCACTCTCGATTTGAAGACACCATAGTACGGGACAAACTCACTCAGGCAACATATCCTAGGCGTTCTTATTATGAAGGTGGAGGCAAACCTCTTCGTTCAAGTCTTTGAAACGACAAGTATCAATCGATGTCGCAGCCCGATACAAAAAAAGTGCAAGGTTTTAGATCATGCAGATCAGTTGCACTCTCTCCGAAATGAATCCGATGAAAAACTGTTAAGGTAGCAACTTAGCAGGGATGTTAAAAAATTCAAGTCTATTTTGAACTCTTGTCATAGTTCGAACAATGTCGTTTTTTGGGCCATGACCAGTTCAATGATTAACATTACGTTACGGAAAACCGTTAAATATTCCCAACGTATAAACTTAATTCTGATGCTTCTTAAAAGAAACTCAAACACTTGTTTATAGGCATTAGGCACTCACGCCGGCGTCGATACTTCACAAGTAACTTTGCACGAGCACCTAAAGAAGTTGGGCACGTGAGGCGACTGCCTTAAACGAACAACTTTTTGTTCGAACGATATTCGAAAAGTTGGCTACATTTTTTGAGCCATGTAGAAGCTAGAAATGTGCCTCTATCTATATATCGGTCTTAGGAAAAAGACACTTTTTGTTGCAATCACTCAATTTTTTTTATCAAATCGTTTGGTGCCCTGGTGGATAGCTATTTGAGCACGGAAAGTGTAACATAGTATAAAAATATTTTCCTTCTATTTCTCTAAAAATAATGCTCTTCAAATTGGAATACAGTAAAATTTACACGTAACTACTTTGCGGTTGAAAAAATCTGTCAAAAGTGTGGTAATTCCCTAGGTGGGCTCTCCAAAAAGCATACCTACCTACCACTACAAAATGATTTTCACATCCCACTAAACATTCCCATGGTATCTTCATAGCTGGTACTCGGGGCCAGTCAAGTCCATAATCCACATTGTTTACCTAATGCAGGATAGCAGATGACGCCTCGAAAGAATTTTGTAACATGCCGATTTTCTCATAATGTTTTCCTCAATCGGGAAAAGCAGTAGTGATGACAATTTTGTACTTATGCACTTGAAAAAATAAAGGTGCAGGTAGAATTCAAACCTACGACCTTATTATTGTGAATTGTACGTTCTAAGTTGTATTCTGTATTTGGAAACAATGTCCTTCAAACTGGAACATTTTAATACTTGTACATTATTGCCTGTCGATAGCATAACTGGTGACTTACTTCCCAAAAGGACTCTGCTAATATCCATACCACTACAGAATAAATAATACGCAATAAAATATCAATTATCCATTTCACATAATTAAATTATACGCCACAGTTGTAGAACTGATTAACCTGCACATAATTTGTCGTAATTAAGGAACGATATATAATATTATACAACGTGTAATTTATATTATCCGTAGTGCTCCCTCGCGTGTGAGATAGCTCGGCAGGCGATCGCCGAGAAGATTGGAGCCACGCGAGGCGCATGCGCCGTGGAATTAAGGCTACAGACAGACAAGACAACCCTTGTAATACTTGGTGACTTTTCTTTTGAACTATTATAGGGTTTACACTTGATCTAATACGTTGCCTGAGAGGGTTTTCCCCGAATATCCGTGGTTTTTCCCGATAGTTACAATCTTTGCGTCTTCAAATCGAGAGTGAATCGGTTTCTTCTAGGTAAAGACGCTCCATCGTAGACCGCATCATCGTTTAACATCAGGCGAGATGGCGGTCAAGTGTAAACCTATATAAGTTAAAAAAAAACTTGTCACCTGATCTAAACCGACGATGCGGTCTACGATGGAGCGTGCTTACCTAGATGAAACCGATTCGCTCTCGATTTGAAGACACCAAGATTGTAAACATCGAGAAAACCCACTCAGGCAACACATTTTACAGACGTTCCTATCACAAAAGTAGAGCCAAACCTTTTGCGTTACATTTATTTGGTACCACTACCATGGAACGATATCCTGCTAATTAATATTTTAAGTATGTAAAAGTTTGACGTTGGTATTTTTATTGCTCAATCACGTCGCAACGGCTCAACAGATCGGATTGAAACTTGCTACACTGGTTAGCCAAACTAAGCAAAGCTGTTCTGTAGTTTCGACTCTATTCTTGTGAGAGGAGCTGAGTTCCAGCCGTGGGAACATTTAGTGGGCTGTTCACGCTTATAGATTTTAAACCCCCGACAAAAAAAAGGGGTGTTATAAGTTTGACGTCGATGTCTGTCTGTCTGTCTGTCTGTCTGTGGGTGTGTCTGTCTGTGGCACCGTAGAGCTCAAACGGATGGGCCGATTTCGATGCGGTTTTTTTTATTTGAAAGTTAATATCCGTGCGGGTGTTCTTAGCTATGTTTGGTTAATATCGATTCAAAATGGCCGCCTCCACAAAATGGCGGACAAAATATTTCTTCACAACCTACCTCAATATAGGTATCAAATGAAAGGGCTTGACTAGTAGAGTACTAAACGCTACAACAAATTTCAAATTCAAGATGGCCGCCACCACAAAATGGCGAATTATATAATATTTTTCACTACTACCTCAATATGGGTATCAAATGAAAGGGCTTGATTTGCACTATGACAAATTTCAAATCCAAGATGGCCGCGACCACAAAATGGCGAATTACATTTCCTTTTCACAATTCCCTTAATATGGGTATCAAATGAAAGGGCTTGACTAGTAGAATGTTGTACAGATAACAAATCTAAGGTAGTCGGGGTTAATCAAAATTTTAATTTTGTTCTTGTAGAGTAACACAGAATCCGAGAATAAGGTACAAAGCTACCAATATACACAGAGATACTTGGACACAAGAAGAACCGCTACTAATTTATAATAACCTTTGCGAGGTTGACGCGATGAGTAAACAAAACGCTGGCGTTTATTTTGCCCAACATGTAAACGTCGCCATGCAGCGTGATAACGCTGATGGTATACTAGAAACGCTTCTGACTAGTAGTGGACGCTTCTTGACTTTTAGTAATTTGTGGACTTGATCAACATATAAATTCAGACCAATAACATATGCCAGACACAATGCATGCCTCTAGAAGAAGAGGCCAGTTTGTATGGGTCAACTTTTAAAATGTTTTGTATCACCTTATCTTACCTGCAAACAGCAATAAAGATTTTTTTATTTGTATTTAAAAGTAGTTAGATATGTAGTAGGTGGTAGTAGGTATAGCGGTATAGTGTAGTTCTCATTTTAATTTAGTTTCGTTAATAAATGTAGGAAAATGAGTTCGTTAGTTCTGTACACAAACACGCCTTAACTTAATGAGCCACACGGCTATCAACCCATTATCATTTTAAAACAACAAGCCGGAGTCTAGCGAAATGCAGAGATAACCTCGAAAGATATCGAACCGTACGAATTGAGAATTCAAACGAACGAAGCTAGTTAGTGGGTAAGGTGTAAACTAACAATGATTACTACATAACTTTGTGCAATGTTAAAGCTTGAGCAGATTTCATCCTTAGCAATGTACTTTTAAAAGTTATAATTCTTTGAGTGCGCTTCGAAAAAATTATGTGTTTTTTTTTAGTGACCTATAGTAGTATAGTGTCGGATACACTTCCGGGAGTCGCAATGTTTTCATGAATTTTGTTTGCATGATCTAATACCACCTTGCCCTTTTTCTATCGGAAGGGTCGTAGCTCGCTTAGATTCTATTTTTGTGATAAAAACGTCTAGGCTGTGGAATACGTTGCCTGAGTGGGGCTTCCCCGATGGTTGCTATCTTTGTGCCTTCAAATAGAGAGTGAATGGTTTCTTCTAGGTATACACGCTCCATTGTAAACCGCATCGTCGCTTAACATCAGGCGAGATGGCGGTCAAGTGTAAACCTATAAAAGTAAAAAAAAAGTAAGTAAAAATAAACTCATGAATATTGTAAGCTAGACATGTAAATTGATGGGCTTATAGTTTAAGGTGATCTCTTCCAGACCATCGTGCACGGATTCTCTAAACACAATAAAGTGGCTCATTATATATCAGAAATATCAAACAACGACACCAATAGAAATCTTTAACAAGAAGCTTTAGAACATAGAGCAACTGGCAGATTACATAAAAGAAGATCACGCCGGAAGATTAGAAAGCCATTTAAAATGACCACTCAGAATGCAATCTGAATTAGAATCAGTTAATTACAGAGCAAAATGTTCGGAGAAATAACATGAATCACTTTATGATCCACAGTTTTATCCGGTGTGATTCAAAATAACCTAACTACTAGGGAATAGGACAGATTAGATACTGTTTTACCACCTTATACTCTTTTGAACGTCAGAACGTCTTTTGTAGTGGTAGGACTCTTACCAGAGTCTGCCTAGGAAAGTACCACACCTTTGCCAGTTATTCTACCGCCACGGAGTAATGTGCAAACATTACAGTGTTCCGGTTTGAAGGGCAATGTTATCGGAGAAATTACAGGACTTAGAGATAGGGTAACCACTACAGTCATTGCCCAGAGTACAATGATTGCCAATATTAAGTAGAAACATTTATTTTTCTAACTTCTAAAAGTACCATTGCCAATTGATTTTGATAACTGGCAAATGTGAACTTTTGGCAGCATTTTTAATTTAAAAGACTGGTAACATTTCCTTTTCCCAAAGTGGCATGGCCGATGTTAGTGTGACGGGTGTGCAGCTTACCAAAAAAAGTAAGTTTCTTATGATTTTTCTTAAGGACAACAAATCGTTATAAACAATTTTTACTAGTATTTCTCGGTTTTAAGTGAATTTTGATAGATTTATATGATAAAAGAGTTATTTCAGTATCGGTATAACGCATCGTTTTGGCCGTTATGTTTTTCGTAAAGTTTTAAAAGAGGGTGGGCAATCTCTGTATTGTTTTTAAATAATTATAGTGATTGCCATACACTATTTAGCTATTATTGCCAATGGTAATGGATACAGCTATTGTCCGGTTATTATCTGTATATTTGAAATTTTGTTTTCTTTTTCAGAATGCCAAAACACCTAAATTAAATTACACCCGGCAAAATCTTGAAAAAGCTGCTTTGATTTTTATTGCTGAAGTGCAAAATAATGTGCATCAATTGTCAGATCGCCAAATAGCACAGAAATATGGTATTCCGAGGTCAACGTTTAGGTTCTATAAACGTAACCCAGGCCACAAGACTAGCCTGGGCCCATCACCTATCTTGACTTCAGATGAAGAAGCTCTTCTTGAAGACTGGATCATTACTTCAGCTCGAAAAGGTTTTCCAAAGAATAAAGACAATATTTTAGATAGCGTACAAAAGTTTCTAGTCGAGAATCCAAGACCTAATCCGTTTACGCATAACAGACCTGGCATCGGGTGGTGGAAGGCTTTTTTAAAAAGGCACCCTAAATTAAGTATCAGAACTTCTGAAGGAGTGACAAAGGGCAGCTCAAACGTATCTGAAAAAGATATAAGGGGATGGTTTGATGAGATTCGTACCTATGCTGATGAAAAAGGGTTACTTGAGGTTCTAAGCCAGCCCAATAGGGTTTTTAATGCAGACGAGACTAATTTTCAGGTTTGTATGAGTTCAGGACTCGTTGTAGCTGAGAAGGGATCCAAAAATGTTTATAACATCGAACACTCTAACGCGAAAGAATCTATAACTGCTTTGTTCACGTTTTCGGCTGCTGGTGACATTTGCTGCCCATTTATTGTGTATCCCTATCAAAGATTACCTGAAAAATATGCGAGTCTTTACCAAAAGGGTGGGGTATTGGAAAATCAGACAATGGTTGGATGACTACTGAAGTTTTTACGAGTTTATAGCTAATGTTTTTCATCCATACTTAGTAAGAAAATCCGTTCAGTTTCCAGTCATTCTGTATGTCGATGGTCACAAAACCCATTTAAATTATCATTTAAGTCAGTTATGCACTCATCTTCAAATAGAGTTGATAGCTTTGTACCCCAATGCGACGAGAATTATTCAACCAGCAGATGTTTCTGCATTTAGACCGCTGAAGGTAGGCTGGAAAAAATATCTAAAGAAATGGCAGCTATCTAATGAAAACAAGGGAATAACGAAGCTTAATTTTGCTCCAATCCTCAAAGAAGTTCTTAAAGATAGTCTGAGGCCAGAAATATTGGTCAATGGTTTTAGAGCCTGTGGTCTTTTGCCCATTTAACCCCGATTCTATCAACTATTCTAAGTGTTTGGGTAAGAATACTAATAGTCAAAAAGGAACTTCTAAAGAAATCCCGGGCACTGCAACAATTACATTCGAGACATTCAAAAATATAACCGGAGCTTCTCTTTGCAATACATTTCAAGAAGAATCATTTGACACAAGGGAACCTTACTTGAGCATAATTTATAACCTTTGGAAAGAATTCCATTCGATCAATCAAAATAGTGCAAACATAATTAACACATCTGATGAACCAGAAAATCGGGATCAAATATCTTCTCAGCCTTTTAATTTTACTGTCAATGATATAGCTGTATCAACCACTAATTTACGTGACCAGATCGAAGTATTAGACGAAGTACAAGTTAACACAAGTGTGCACCAAGTCGAAGTGACTCCCATAAAACAAAATAATGTTCCTAGTACATCTAATAGTGAACGAACTTCCCAATACCGATATAATCTACCTGGAACATCTAAATCCGACCAAAATATCTACACCGGGTATGAAAACTCCGAAATCCAAAATCAATCTAGCCAGTCTCAGTCTGTTATCCTAACAACTAAAACAGTTCTTGAGAGTCCGAAGTTGGTAAAAATAAAATCTTCTTTTGGAGAATATTTAGCTTATCCAAAAACACCCATTAGAAAAGGGAAACGACAAACAGAAAGACAGCCATTTGCGATTACTTCAGATAGTTTCAAATTGGCATTACAAAAAAAACATTCAGATAAGGAAAACCAATTGAAAGAAAAGGAAAAGAAGAAAATGGAGAGAGAAATAAAGAAGACTGAGAAGATTAAGAAAGTACAAACCAAAGGTAAAAATAAAGATCAAACGACAAAAATGGAACCAGAAGCTAATGTTGTAGAAAATGCCAGTGTCTTGCCAAATTCGAAAAGGATTTTAGAAGAAGTCCACATTAAATCTGATCTTGTTTGTGCAGTTTGCAAGCATATTATAATGCATAATAAAAAAAATTGAATGCAGCAGCTGTCACCTCTCATTTCACTTGAGATGTGTACCAAACAGCCACAAAAACATATCCCAGATGAAACCGACATGATGCTATTTTGTGCCATTTTGTTTTAAAGTTAATGATTCAGATGATTATGAAACTGATTCCGATTGTGAACAGTTATTTTTGAATGTAAAAATGCAATAAGAGATCTTAATTTTAATAATTATTAATAAAACTAAGGCTGATTAAGTGATCACTACAGGGTGGTCAATAACTGTATGTGATCAGTGGCAATTACTATGTTTAATGGGCAATTACTGTGATTTTAGAAGTTGTTTTTTTGTTATTTTTTTATTTTTATATCTTCAAAGATACTGTAACAAGTGACTGATGTTCTTTTAGAAAATATATTTAAGTTTCATAAATATTAGTATTTAAGTTGATTAATTTCTATATAATGGTTTTACTATGAAAAAACTTGTATCAATCCCTTAACTGGGCAATAACTGTACTGTTTACCCTATAATATATTCGAGCTCTGGGTGACGAGCGCAGTGTTAGGTAATGATTTGGATTCTTCAGTCTTCGTGTTCCAATAGCTGCGTGTCACTGTGCTGTTATATGGCAGGCATGTTGCTTACCATTAGGGACATGTGCAGCTCTTTTCGTCAGTCGTTACTCTAACTAGTATGTCGGTGACGTGACGCCGTGATTTTTATCTACTAAAACCCGGCTAGTCCTAAAAGCGGGTAAAAATATGAATTTCAAAACAAAACAACATAATAATACACATGAAACACAAAAGCCATCAAGTAGATGCAGTTCAATCTGGAGTTAGGACAATTGGTTCAATAACCGCAGCGAGAAGTGAGCCAAATCTGAGATAACCCAGTAAGATTAGACCGGAACTCATGAAATAAGAATGGAAGTGGGTAATCTTGTTCGTATGAAACTCGACCGAATTTCTCTGGCTTGTGTTCAGATTGCGCTAAAAACTAGGATTATTTTATATAATATGTTAAAACATAAGATATAGTTTGTTTTTGTTAGCTAGCGACCCGTTTCGGCTTCGCTGGGATATTGTCTTAAGAACATTAATCCAAAAAGTACTATATCAACTTTATTTACAAAAATACAATGTTCATTTACTAATATCATTCTCCACAGAAAAAATGAATAATCCAAATGAAAACTATTCTGTGTTTCAAGTAGTATTAAACTGCACAGGGTGTGCAAATTTGATTAAAATCGGTTTAGTAGTTAAGGAGTCCATCGCGGACAAACAACGTGAAACGGAATTTAAACGCAGAGTTCGAAGGTAATCGGCCTGTATCGTTTTAAGGGGATGTTAACTACATTTAATATGACAACTTTTGTTTTACAGTTTATAAAAAAAAAAAATATTTTCAAAAACAAAATATAAGAAATGTACTTGCCCGGTCTAAAATCATCGAGCTCTCCGTAACAGTTCGTGACAAGAGCGGGCGCTCTTTAACACTCGATAAATGATATGCCAGCCTAAACAACCCCTAAATAATGGAAGAGAGGACAACAAACACTTTTTTTATTTATTTTAACAAAAGTTGGTAAAAAAGGTTTCCTCACGATGTTTTCCTTCACCGTTTCTAAGTTAGCGGTATTACCCACATGACTGCAAAGAGACAGTGGTACGCGTGGGATTTGAACCCGGAGGCTCTGGGTCGGGTTCAAATCTCACGCGCACTACTTTCAGGATTTTCAAGGCCACATTATAACAGTAAGTATTTGTTCAATATCCAAGAAAATTTGTAAATGTTAATGGCTTTCCAAACATTTACTATGTACAGGTACACTGCAATTGAAGTCTTATTAATAAAACTTGAATTAAAACGAAAGTAATGTTAATATAATTGGTATCCTTACTACCATGAAACGGGACATAAAAAATGTAAAAACCGAATTACAATCAATCGAATTGAATTATGTAATGAATCGTACTCGTATATCACTTGTAACGAATGATGGAGTATTCCATATCAATACTAATGTGAAAAAAATATGAACTAGGTTTTTATACAGGAATTTTTAAGTAGCTACAATGTTTAAGCTAGTGGCGCCTCTTGTCATTGGACGTGAGTGATGTACTCGTAAGTTTCAGTTTTTATTCGATTGTAATCGAGCACGCTCGAAAGCTCGATTCGAATGCGAAACGTCAGTGGATGTTTATAAAAAGTTGGTTGTTACGACACCCAGCGTGCTCATTGAGTGAGATATCCAGTTGGCATTTTGTAAATGTACATGTTCGAGTTTTTGCCTGCCAATTAGCACCGATTTATTCTGTATCTGATGAAGGGTAGAATTTATAGTGATATGTAATACGCAAAGGGCGGTTCAAAATTTATTTTAATAGCGTCGAGGATAGTTTGCTAGTAAGTCTTTTAATGCAAATCATATGTATGTTTGCATGTAAGTAATAAGGTCGAACACTATCTATTTTTATAAGAAATGTTAATTTCTTTAGCCTAATGGTGTCATGGTGCAATAGCATTAATTTCAACTAGAAGCATTTTAGTTTATTTTTAGTTTTTTTATGTCTGCAAATATGAAGTCAATTTTATTTAATTTTTGCCATTGAGTAGAAGTTTAGCATAAGTAGTAAGATGACATGTTATATTTCTTCCAGTTGAATAACAGTAGATAATACAATGGCCCTACCCGACACTCATATGTCACGATAAAGCGCGCCATCGTCGTCGATAGAAACGACCTTTCATTTGCATCTCGGCCATTCCTATCTATCCCATTCACCCATTGACCCAATTCTGGTCAAATCCAAAGCGATATGTTATGGCCTGTTCATATTTTATGGACAACAATAAGCCACGTGTCAGGAGCACGGATATATCTCGAATATGTCATCAATTGACAAGACAAAGGAGTCGGTGATTGGGTTCCGCCAACCGAGAATTGAACAAAGGGAGAAATGTCCCTAGTCGTCTTTATTGTCATTGAACTAATCTCAGGTAAAATTAATTGGCGTCAAGATAAAGCCCTTCAATTCTTTTGTTCTCTACAAACTTCAGAATACATGGATATGAATTTAAAAACAGACGTAGAAAAGTTAATAGATCCGTTTGTTGTTAATGTCGTGATCTTCAAAGCCATCGGAAGCATTGCCCTTTTCAACACAATCGTTTGGATGTATCAAAGAATCTTCTGGGGGAAGTGCTATATCTATCCGTATATCCTATGCATTATCTGAGGAAAAAGAAATATAAGCCCCGCAAGCCTTTTTGTCTCCGCAGCTTGGCGGAGTCAATGCCCCTTTTGACAATAATTTCTGGACGATATATCAAAAACAGTCCCCCACATTCGTCTGTCATCAACCGGAAACTTATTTCGATGCACAGCGAATTGTATTAGGAAGAAAAGCATCGGATACAATGGAAGATCCTCAGATACAATGCTCCGATATGGATCCCTAAATACGTTACGAGGGGACAACATGTCGGGCACAGGAAATCTATGTGTGATTTTATTGTTCGTATCTTTGGGGATAAAATATGCAGGAGGACGTTTGTCCGTGATCGATGGTATTGGATGTTAAGTGCTTTTGTTGAAGTTCGGGCCTTATAGTATTGTTTAGTAACTTTACTGAAACTTTCATTGAAGTCCAATTGCTTAGTTGCACAGTAGCTTCAACCAATTCCAAATAAAAATATTTTTTGTCTAGCAGCAACCGTGGGTTTACCTGCTCAGTTCCCAGTCCTGTTACTTTCCCTTATGAGGTATTCCATGCTATAATCTAACTTTGTTCCAAATTTCAACACGATCCGTTCAGACGTTCAAATGTTATTAAGCAACAAACTTTGAAACACCGAAACATCCAAACTTTCACATTTATAAAATTTTAGGATAGTATTTGCAATTGTACAGTTAAAATTTTTGTTGATTAAAAGTTGGGTGGTGTATTTTCAGCTTATTTATTAAACTAACACAATAAGCATTTAAGTAATTATAATTTTGGTTTATTAATCAACTGAATTCAAATAACTATGAAAGTGTAATTTTAATTGTGTTCACAATTTACTAATCTTCCCTCTCAATTTTTTGGCGTTAGTCCATTTCTAATAGGATCTCTTGTTATTAGACAGGTATAATTAATACACATAATTTTAAATTGCATTGTGTACAACGATGTTATTTACTCGACGCTCATGGCAGAGTTATAATAAATATCTTCATAATTACGAGTATCAAAGCCTTACCGATTATCAGAATCAAGACATTTACAAAATCAAGACAAAAAACAAGAATTATCAACTATATCAAAATTTGCAACAAAAAGAATTTGTTAACGCAAATCAGCTTGCAGTATTCAAATAAATAAGCTAACTAGAAGCTGTTAATACAGCGTTAATAGCGTAAAATACTATAATAAGGTGCAGCGAAACTGGAGCTTGGTCCTCGGCTGCACATAAAACGATAGTCGGGACATTTCTCGTTATCTGGTGCGACTTGGCGCAAACGATTCGGAAAATCGAGCGGTGGAACTCTGGCATCCATTACTGATATTAGAGAGTCGATGGTCGGGTGTGATTGGTATCGTATCGCCAGTATCGGCACTCGCCGGCCCCGGTCGACGTTTCAAAATATCCTTTTATTTTGCCCCTTGTATTTCGGCTTGATAAAGATTGGGTGGGCGTTGAAAAATGACTGCCTATCGGCGTCTTGATTCTTTTGGGATGACGGTATGGTCCGATTATGTTTTAGCTCGATCTAAGCTGTGATGTTTTATGCGTAGGGTCGAAAATGAAGATAGCGTATTATGCTATTTTATGCATTAAATTAAACAAACTTCTTAATCTTGACATCAAGAAAAACATATTACAAAACTCATTTATTTTGACCTCTAAAATGTTGTAGAAACTACAGCGATAAAAGCCCGATATAAAAAGATTTTTGCATACAAACCTATCAAAACAGCTTATAGGTACCTAAGTGTATTTTATTATAAATAAAATATGTATTTTCAAACTGTGCTTACCAAGATAGTTGTCTGCTCCACAAGAACTCTGTCATCCCCGTTGAATCTGTAACAATAGAAGCATTTCGTTGTCATATTTGCGGGGAGTGCCTCAGGGAAGTATTTAAGGGCCGCTGTTGTTTTCATTTCACAGCAGTATGCTCGTTCATAAACAGCTCATAGCAAATATATTCGCAAATAAACAACTTATATTTTGCTACAATCTCTTAGCTAAAGTTCTTATAACAATAACACCTACTAAAAGAAATATAAGGAAAACATCCAAGGAATATGAAGTAAACATGTTAGAATATTAAAGGCGAAATAAGGCTAATAGCGTAATAGCTAGTAACAAGTGGTATGACATCATTATGAGCTAAGCAAATAGTTTAGGTATCTAGGCAATACAAACAGGTTCTTGACTAACACTTGCCTACATTTTAATAACGCAGTTGCAAACGGAGAACAAAGGAATGTGAATGTAGTTTCAAATTAAAAGAAAAAAGTGACAAAAAAGTGATTAACATCAGAGAACATTGCGGTCAAGTGTAAACCTAAAATAGCCAATATGATTATTGATTTTGACTCTATTTATAACTTTTACTTTATTACCGAGACACAAATAGTTGTTATATTTATCTTAGCTATGGTAATATTTATACCTCTAAACTGATAAAATAATTTATTCAAATATTTTGGTGGACAAAGACGTGGACAAAACTGGTATGTTAATAAAACCAAATAAAAAGCTAGATGTTAAAGTTACGCAACTACTTGCAAAGATAGATCGGTAGAGGATAAAAAGCGTGGGAACAAGCCTTACAAGCATTTAAATGGCATCGATCCATCACTCGCGTAATAAAAGGACCATAATGAGTTTTGCAGAGCATCACATCACTAGACGGATGGCAAAAGCTGACTGATCGGCCAATCGGCTAGCTTTGTTTGTGTAATGATTCTCTCTAGTGAAGTGACATAATTTGTTGATGCAATGAAAAGATTATGAAAATTATTTCATAGTGAAAGATTACGTGGTGAAAGTTTTTTCATCAAAACTACTTTAGAAGAGATTATAATAAGCGTAATATGAAATAATTGGAAACTGTGACGATATCGCGTGCATTAAATTATCAATGAAAATTATGGTATTATAAGAAATTTGATATTAAATTAGTATCATTATTGGTCAATTTTCATGAAGTTTGAATTTTATTTTGTAGGTTTCATAGTTTTATTTATGTTTTAAGTTTGAGTAGGTAGATGTTTAGTAGTTGATGGGACAGATGAAATATCATAGAAGCTAGCACATTTTAAGAATGTGTTTATATTTTTCTAGCATATCACCCAGCTTACGTAACCAAGTATTCAAATAACTTATTACTAGGATGCAAATAAGTGCAGGCCAGAGATGAGGACCGCATAATGCAGGGCCGCGTGCAGGAGTCTGAGGTTGGGAGGAACCCTGGGGTCGAGAGGAACGGCTTGCATGTTACGGGGTGTAGTGAGCTTGAATTAGGTAGTCAATGATACCTAAAATTATACACACTCGTACAAGTCGACAACAAGTAGTATGTAGGTATATCTGCTAGGTCTTTGCCAGCGACTTTGTCTGTCCAAAATTTACACATTAAAAATCTTCGTCAACTTCAACCACTTCATCGCTTACCACCAGGTGGTTTGGCAGTCAAACACGAACCTATGTGTATAAAAATTGTATTAATTTAATTTGCGTAAACAGTAGTAAAAAACGGTAAATACGCCCAACTTTTCAGTGATTTACGCGATTTGGTTAACCAATACGATGTTGCTATGACATTACTTAATGCGTGAATGGTGACTCGTTTTCCAAGCGGGTAAATATTTGTTTATATCATTGTCTACAAGTATTTTAGCTTCTATTTTTGAAGCGAAAACTGTGAAATGAAAACGGTGTGGGCTGTGGGCGTTAGAAGACGGTTTTAAGATGGGTGAAATGTTGTGAGTTCGCGTACCGACATGCGTAATTAGCAGAATTATCTGGAACTATACAGCTGACTTATTATGCAAAATTAATGCTGTCTAACACTAAGATTCTAAGTCACATGTGTATCTTCTCTCGGTAGTCTCAATAACTACAAATTTTCGACGTGACAACGTCTAATAAACCGATGAACGCCGTATGCATGCACGAAAATGTGTCCCGTTATGTCCCGTTACGCTCATTGTACGCTTGCGCCGTATCTATCAATGTTTTGTTATGACGTTGTCACGTTAAACTATCGCCCGTAAACCAACCGACTTTATAGACAACACATTTTTTGTTCGTACCTTTTAAATGCCAGTATTACAATATTCTTAAATGGACTTATTCCGCGTCCGCTATACATTCCTGTTCTGTCTTAGTCGGTAAAGAAAGAAGCGTCGGAAAACATATCTGTTTATTTCGAAGCAAGTTAATTACCAGAGTAGTTAATGCTGCACATTTCAACACTACTCAGCTGGAAGCCACAACTACCACAAACAAATGAGCCACAACTGAATCTGTACCTTTTACAAAGGAAAATTAGAAAAATCCCCCGGAGAGGAATATAAGAATATAAAGCGGTTGGGCTGAGGTGATTAAATTAAAGTGTTGCGGGTAAAGAAATACAAGCCGGAGAGATTGGAACTGGTGAGTACGTAGGAAATATGGTGCGTCGGTAACTGGCCCCTGTGGCGTATTCAACTTGGGGTAGTGTCTTTCGATAATGAAAAGATTAGGTTAATGTTTTACCATGTACTACGTTTCAGTTATTGTTATTATTGAATACTGTGACCATGACCATTCTTACCGAGTTCAAAAAATACGGTTTTTTGGATGTATTGAATGCGTAATTCTTATTTAATTTGATGCGGGATGCTTACCATTTGCCCCCACACAATAATTTTGCCTAGGCACTTTTATGAACATTATTCATATATAATTTTTACCTTTATTGATATAAACAAGAACAAAATTAAAAATTTTGACTAACCCCCGACTACTTTGGATTTGTTATCTGTACAACATTATACTAGTCAAGCCCTTTTATTTGATACCCATATTGAGGGAGTTGTGAAAAAAGAAATGTAATTCGCCATTTTGTGGTAGCGGCCATCTTGGATTTGAAATTTGTAATAGTGCAAAGTATTCTACTAGTCAAGCCCTTTCGTTTGATACCCATATTGAGGTAGTAGTAAAAAAAATATATAATTCGCCATTTTGTGGTGGCGGCCATCTTGGATTTAATTTTTTTTATAGTGTATAGTATTTTACCAGTCAAGCCCTTCCTTTCATTTGATCCCCAAATTGCGGTAGGTTGTGAAGAAATATTTTGTCCGCCATTTTGTGGAGGCGGCCATCTTGATATTAACCAAACATAGCTAAGAACATTCCGCACGGATATTAACTTTCAAATAAAAAAACCGCATCGAAATCGGCCCATCCGTTTGAGCTCTACAGTGCCACAGACAGACACACACACAGATAGACAGACATCGACGTCAAACTTATAACACCCCTATTTTTGGTCGGGGGTTAAAAACGGGTTTATTTAAAAATACTGGCGGCGTCCTGCGGTTTCATCCGTGTAGTTCTCGATATCGTTATTTTTTATTAGTGATAAGCCCAGACAGTGCAATTCCAAACTATAGTTTAACCGTGGTTTAAAGTTCAACTTCATCCGTTTAGACGTTCCTACGTGGTTGAGTGACAAACATCAAAACATCAAAATTTTCGTATTTATAGGGAAATTTAGAAATTATTAAAGGAGGAGCTCTTTTTGAGCTCTTTTTGATACGAGCGAGTGATTGTCGAAAATAGCACAGAGAGTAAGGAATCTAACAAGGAACACCTTCGAGTATAAGGAATGTTTTTTATAGCTTTTTAAGAATTTTGCATTTGATCACTATCTCGCCGGATATTAAGGGCGTGTAGGCCGTAATTTTGAATTTTTAAAACAACTTTAAGACCTTTAAAATAGTGTATTAAACTCTGAAAAAAATATATGTATTAGTTAAGGATCTAATCTAGTGCAATTCGCAGTCAATAACACGATTTAATGAATTTTACTTGATAGAAAAAAATCCAAAGTTACCCCTTTTCAAAAGTTTTTCAAGTTTATGACTAAACTAATTATCTTTTTACTAAATTTTTGTACTCAACGAAAGCCACTAAAAGTTATAGATGCTTTCGCAGAGTTTGACTTGATAAAAGTATCAGTTATTCACTATGTTTTAATATCTACCATATATATAGCGCGCCGTTCGGCAGGCCTGATCAGTCGCGTTTCGGCGCTCACGGACGACGGGCCTGTGCTTGATTTTGCAATTTTGACAACCAATAAATTTTAAATATTACGATCATAGTGCCACAGTATAACAATATCAGTAGGTATTACTAGTGAAGCACGCTATGATCTTGATTTTTGATACCGTTTTCATTGGAATTGCAAATAGACGCTGATACTAATTAGTACGCTGTTTACTTTATGTTGTGAACCAATAGGGGAGTCTCAAAAACTGACGTCGATAACACATCAGTAAAAATTCAATGCAGATGCAATGGAAAATAGATTAGTATCGGTAAAATATTCGTCCGTCAAATCAGAGATCGGGATAAGGAAATAATGAGAGGGGAGAAATCCCCTGCGTAAATCCCCTAATATATGCCATTTAGGTAAATTCTTTGGTAGTAAGGTACTTAGTACTTGGAAGAAAAGTCCTCACATACGGATTTTACCACTTTGGAAGAGATTCTTGCGCAAACTATTCAATTTAGAAAAAAAAATGTTAGGAACTTCAATACAATTTTGAACACCTATCCATAGATACACGTATGGTTTTGATAGATTTTTTTAAAATTTATTTTCCAAGTTTGTGACACCACCAAAATTTGTTGTTTTTTTTCGTTTTTGTATGAAACTGTTAATATTGTTCATAGAATACATGTACTTACCAAGTTTTAATAGTATACTTCTTGTAGTTTCGGAGAAAAATGGCTGTCACATACGGATGAACAGACATAACGTATATTTTAAAATTTGTCTACGAATCCCTAAAAACCCAACTTCGTTCATTTAAAACTTATTTAAAATGAAATTTAGACACTCGACCAAATTAGATAAGAAGGCCGTAAAATTACTCGTAGAATTTAACTCTGTACTAAATTTCCGATTCGTATTTTTCGGTTTAGAATCATTTCCTGAGCATAAAATTACAAAATAATAACAAATCCAGGTGGAGCTTCAAGCGCCAGCTCGAAAAAACGTTTTTGGCCAATATTCCGAAAAAGTTATAAAGCCTATTATTATTGTAGAAAATAAAATTTCCCATCTTTTGTTGCCAGTAAACTTTTTTTCGAACTTACCGATTACGATTTATTATGTCCAATTTAATGATAACAATGTAAAAAATAAGATGTGAATTCCGTTCCCAGTAGCATAAACATGTCTCTTTTTACCGGAATGGAAGAAGGGTTATGTTTTTCGCGCGTATCTTTATGTTTGTAAAACTTTTATTTCCACATATCTTCCAAACGGCTGGATGGATTTTGGTAACTAAGATATTCTAAGACTGGTCTCATTCGCCAAAGTGTCCATAGACTCCTTAGATAGTAGGTAATATTTTTTACGTGTAGATTTTTTTTGTAGTCGGTTTTTGAATTAAAGTAATTCTATCATATTGCTCGTTGCTCGAATGAACAGCACCGTTCATCATCATGATTGAAGAGTTGAACGAAGAGTTTGGTCTCTACTTTTGTAATAAGAACAACTAAGCTGTGAAACGCATTGCCAGAGTGGGTTTTGTCGAAGGTTCGATCCTTGGGGTTACGAGGTACACTGTGTTTGTTTCTATTAGAGAAGCAAGTTCCATCGTAGACCACATCATTTTCATCCACTATTTTCGGCATCATCACAACCGTATCATTAAATGGCCTATAAATCGTAAACGGTAAGTTTTACAAAAAAAGTTTACAAGCAACAAAAGATGCAAAATTTTATTTTCTACAATTGTTGTCAAAATATATAGTTTCCAAAATATCGGCTAAAACAGTTTTTTTCAATTGGCGTTTGAAACTCTACCTGAATCTGTGAGCATTTTGTAATTTTATGCTCAGTAAGTGATCTTTACCTCATAGAAAAAAATTGGATTAGAAATTTAGTGCAAACTTGGCCAAAAAACCGTCTATATTTACTGGCCTTGCATTACGTTTCACCACATTTTTAAATTTTTGACGAACTTGTGAATTATTAGGAAACATTTTAAAAAGATGCATGAAATTTTAAAAGCCGTTCTCAACTTATAGTGTGACCAAAAAAGAAAAGGTTGAGTTTTGTATACCTACGAGTATAGATAAATTTAATATTTATTCGTTTATATAGCTACAAAACTCTTATCATAAACAAACAAACGTAAACAAATCTTGAACAAAAAATGAGTTTAAATTACATAGTCCAATATTTTAATGTTATTTCTGCACTGTGGCACCGATTCCGCGGTCGGTGACGGTCGCGAGAACAAGACAGCGTTAAATGCCTACTTTGACAGAATTACCTGGCCTTAAGCGACGATGAATGTGTTTGTTTCTTTCGACGACGTCATCATAAGTACAGTATAGTAAGTACCTATAGTAGTTACAGAATCTCTACGACCTATCTCCCGTCCGCAGTAATTTAAGCAAACATTCATATCCCTGCTAATCCTCGCATGGAGACGGCATAGTTTAATTCCATTAGGATTATAAACCGAGTAAAGTAGATTTATCCAACAAAGGATCCCGTTTAAAACAATGCGACCTTTTAGAACACTTAAACATCAAACATTTCCCTTTAATTACATTTAAATCTCCTAAATACCTAATCGAGCGTGGCTGAGTTTGTGAAATCCCGGACGGGGTGGTCCGGGCCGGACACGGGACTAATGTCGCGGCCGCCGGACAAATAGACCGCCGGATTAGGGAACCTTGATTAACTAACCGTTGTTTTGTTATTTTATTATGCACCTCTGGTAGATAGGTAGGTAGGTTGCCAGTAAGTAGTTGTGTATTTTTGAAGTTAAATCTTCTCTTGGCTCGCCACAGACAAATTTTTCGTGGGCTGTCAATGGAATTCTAGCCTCACGTTCGGGAATGATAAGAAATTTTAGGGTGAACTCGGGACCGTGACCATTGACCATTTAAAAATGCGTCAGCAGTTCCCATTGGCCATCCGGTTTCACTCGCGTAATTTCCGAAGCAAGCTATAGAATTCTGAGTTATAAGTTTTAATTTCTATCGGTAGTTCCTATGACTGCCGGTTCACACGGGTTCAAATCCCACCCGTACCACTGTCTTCAGTCATGTGCGTAATGCCGTTAACTTAAAACGGTAAAGAAAAACATCGTGAGGAAACCGACATGTACCTAGAATCTTTCGAGGTCATGTGACATTCACCAATCTGCACTGGGTGAGCGTGGTGGATTGTGGCCTTGGCTCTCCTTGCGAGAGAAGGCCCCCGGGTCCCAGTAGTGGAAACATTTAGAGGGATGCTTACGCAACTGAACGCACTGTCCCAATAAGACTTAAAAGTAAACGAACATATCTAAGATGTGTAAGTAGTTTTTGAACGTAAATTCAAATTACCTCCGCGTACTCAGAACATTTGCTAAAATTATTGTCATTCATAAATATATTTAATCAAGATACTCAGAAAATTACGCGTCAAATCTTTCAGAAAGGGACTAAATAAACAAGCTTAATTTAGCACAAAGGTAAACCTTACTGAACATTATTGTCTCCGTAGATGTAACCTGGATAATTTTAGAAATGGAAATAGTCGTTATTGTGTTCAAAGAGAATTTAGCGTTAATTTTCACACAGTACATTGGGCATTGGGTAACGGATGTTCTATGTGTCAAAAAAGAAAAAAAATTGCAGTCATAGGAATTGACGTTAGAAGTGAAAACTCACAAACTCAGAATTTGCTTACTTTGGAAACTACGGAAACCGGAACGTGAAACCGGAGGGCGTGGCTATGATCAATGGGAAATGCTGATTGATCGATTGATGATTTCTAGATGGCCAATGGCAACGGTCCCGAGTTTACCCGAAGCTTTCATAACATTCCCGAGCTCGACGATAGAATTCAATTCACAGCCCACGAAAAATATGTCTGTGGCGCGCCAAAAGAAGTTTTCACTTCAAAAACAACACAAATATCTGGTAACTAGCAGCTCTGCTCTGTTAGCGTTCCGCGGTTTTACCCGCTTAGCTTTTACATGCAAAATGGCATAATAAACAGGCTAAGTGTGGAAAAAACTAACTTAGATTAGTTCCCATACCCATTATTTTCCCGGGATAAAAGTAGCGTATGTGCAATTACAGTTTATAATCTAACTGTATTCTAAATTTCAGCCGGATCTGTTCAGCCGTTCTGACGTGATTGAGCAAAAAACATCCAAACTTTAACATTTATATAATATTAGTAGGATAATACGTCTGCAAACTGCAGTATTTTTTTTGGAATTTCATAATTTGGTATGTTGTGCATGTCGAGACAAACGAATGATGTCTGTAAGCTGCGCTGTGATTGGCTGAGCTCGCTCTCAGTTGACTTGGCATCTAGTAGAGTAAAGGATTAGTACTTAAGCTCATTGATTTGTTAAAATAAATGTATTTGAGTTTGAGCAGTGACAAGAGCCTGAGGACGAGCTTGGGCGAGATTTAACCAGACCAGAGATTCTCAATGCTCTGGTCTGGCTAAATATTGGTTAAGTATTTAGACTATTGTTTAATGTTTGTCTTTTGTTATCGCGTATAGGTCCACGTTTGACCACCAACTCGCCTGATGGTAAGCGACGGTGTGGGCGAAGATGACGCACGTTTACCTAGAAAGTACCTATTCACTCTGACCTTGAAAAGTTCAAAGTTTCTACGTTATGTGTCAAATAGTTTAGTTTAAATAGTTTATTTTTAAAAAACACAATAGTTACAGCATTTTTAACATTATAGTAAATTCCTTGGTACTTACCATATGTCTACGTATTCGAGGGCCCCAAACTAGGCTGAGCCTGTATCTCCAAAATTTCCCGAATGAAAAAAAATCCATTGTTATAATTGCTGTTGACAATATTTACTTATGCTATGATTTAATGGATAAACTACATGAAAATAATAAATGCTAAAATGAAATATTAAAGCACACATTAGTAAATTGGAATAAACTAAAAAAAGTAGCAAGAAAAACTTAAAATGAATTCGTTTCCGTCAATACAATCCAGTCTGATTGCAATTGACGGTTCAACCATAAAGTTAAACCAGCAATTGCAACTAGCAAAAGGATACAGAGATCCCATTACTGGTTATCAGTGTCGGAGTGGCCGGGGTCCTAATTCGGGCCATTAAACCGCCCGTATCACAGATTACATACATCCGTGAGGCCGCTCATCAGCTCTGTATGAATTATTCCATGCCGGGACAAAGGATGGACGAATTATGGCAATCCCGAGCTTTCAACGAGACGGCGGGAAAAATTGCATATGACACATACAAGAGAACACACACTACAATATAGATATTATGCGGTTTAATAATAATATCTCAAGCAATACAAACGATGTTCTCATTCATTATTTTCCCGATTTAAAAAGTTGCCTATGTGCGACTCAATATATTTTAATAGTGTTCCAAATGTAAGTGCAATGTGTTCAGCCGTTTCGATGTGATTAAGCTTGAAACATCCAAACTTGCGCATTTATAACATTAGTAGGATATTGTGGCACAGTATAAAGGAATACTACAAGTAGTTCATCGCCTTTGATCTTGTGATAAACGCCGATCATATCTAGACACGGGTAGGGTTGTCGCAAACAAAAATGAGTATTACCAAAATAAAACATACGGAAGCCGTCAGCCATGAGCCGCGCTCCTGCAATACTAACATTGTAATGTAGGCAATGCAGGAGCGCGCTTCCCGCGTCTCACCCCGCACGCCCCGCACGATTGCCCCGTCTAAACGGCTTCGTCGAACGAATGTATGATTTAATAGACTGTGGTAATAGTATGTATACCACTTTATAATATACTTAATTGGATGTTTGCTGCTCAATCACATCGGAACGTCTGATGGCGATCCATTCAATTCAAGGTTGAAATTTGGAAAACACTTATATTATTGTCGGGAATATTACACAGGCAGTTTTCTATAGCAGGATAACTGCAGGAACGGAAAGTACAGGTGAAACCGCGGGTTTTTACTATCACTATAATAAAAATTGCAACATCCGCAACAAATTGGCCACATTTTACCTTCACATTGTGAGTACGAGGCTCGCTTTCAGTGGATGACACTTTTATTAGAGAGAGACCATTTTTGACAGCAACACTAACGGCGTTATACTCACATAGTTTGGAGCTGATCCAACTACCGATTTTTGAAGTTAAACTGTCTGTACGCTTCAACGAGGAATTTTGTTTCTGATATACAAGAAAAGAGAATACAATTTTTTTATAGTATTGAGTGACAAAACGAGCAGGACATGTGCCTGATGGTAAACAACATGCCTGGCACATAACAGCATAGTGACACGCAGCTATTGGAACATGAAGAGTCTAAATCATTACCTAGCACTGCACTACGCTCGTCGCTCAGAGATCTAAGATATTATTCCTTTAAGGCATGTAATTTCTCTGAATTTAAACCCTATCCGACGTTTTGACGTGATTCCCATACATTTCCAGACTTTCGCGTTTATAAAATTAGTTCCATAAAATGTTTTGTATCACCTTACATAAACATAAAGTTTTTGTATTTTGTATTTGTAAAATACATACATATGTACTTGTGTTACAAAAATGTTTATGCTGGGATTCGTTACCTACGGCTAAGCCACTAAGCTAACTGCCTAGTTCCATAAATAGTGGATTTATTTCAAGCAACCGTGATTTTTGTCAAGCAACCAGCGAGAAAAGTAAGATGAAGAACTACTCGGGTCAACCCGTGGAGCGGCTCTA
The DNA here is from genome assembly GCA_017562165.1 of Ectropis grisescens. NCBI lineage: Eukaryota > Metazoa > Arthropoda > Insecta > Lepidoptera > Geometridae > Ectropis > Ectropis grisescens. The sequence continues at coordinate 26,184,913 of CM029770.1, forward strand.
GGTGTGAAATAGATAATTGTAAAACAAACAAACAAATATTTTCGAATTAAAAATATTTTTCTTTTAAGAAAATAAATACAAACTTCATCTGTGCCTGCAGATTAAAAAGTTTTCAATTTAAGAACACAACTTTGGATACATATTTATGTGCGTAATTAAAGTAAGTTTAGGCTTACAGCTAGGGGACCTCCCATTAAAAAAAATATAACATTGACAAAATGCCAAAAATTTGGGTCAAAATTTAGTCAATTAAAAATTTGTACAAATTATTATTTTACAACGGAACTCCACGGTACAACATTCGAGCCACGAGAAAGCTCAAATCATGAGATGTTTTCTGTAATCAATTCTTCGGTATCACATAATTATAAATTATAATCACTCTATTGATGAAAGGAATAACCCATTCAGCTTCTATTCCCATCCATCGTCAGACAAAAACAAAGAGATGTTAAAAATTCCTGTCTTGTCTGAGAAGTCAGGAAATCCGCTGCGAGCGATGTCCCGTTGCACTCTAACGGGATATCTCTATAGAAAATAATACAACAGCGATTGTTTGTTGATTCTTTGATGTACCCCACTGGCTGGTTTGCGAAACATTTTTAGACCTGGCAGTTTAGAAGAAATAGTATTCATATGCAACTTTCAAATTTCAAACGACTTCAAAAATGAGGTTCTCAAACCGCGTATTATGCTTATTATAGCTACGACATTGTGAATGGATTTTGTAGATTCTTTTTTCGAAATATTCTTGTAGAATATATTCTTTCCTCATGGTGTTTCTTCGTTAAAGCCAGCAATGATGAGAAACTTCTGCATCTGCACTTGAACAAATACTCACGAGGCACAGGTGGGACTCGAACCAATGACTTCACAATTGAGGCCACCACGGTTTTTTGAAAATTTTACCTATCATAAGGCACTATAATTAACTGCCAATAAAATTAACAACAGAATAATTTTCTCCATGTAAATTGAAAACCAGATTATTGCAACATAAATTGTTTTTGGAATCCAACGAAATTACAGTGTATGCAACTATGAATCAATACTGACCTGCAGTTGGTAGGAGTTTAACAACCGGAACTTTAAGATTGCTTCAATTTAATAATTGAACTATCAACCAATTTAGCTGCCTCAAAACGTCAAACAAACTCTTCATTTCTATAGGTCTAGTTAAAATGGTCTCATAGTCCCATTTCCAAAGTATATGTATCAAAGTCATCATTCATACTGTTGCGGTGTCACGATCGGCCAGGGGCTTAATCCAATTTGAAATTCAACCGCCCAAGTTAAAAAGTCTGGCTAATTTGACAAGGGGAATGAAAAAGAGACGCTTCTGAATTTCGACGGGTAATGCCTTGAATTTTAAGATGAGACGTGAGGGCGCAATGACCGCCCTATTTAAGGGTTACAAGTATTTATAGTACGAATATGTACTATAAGGTGCGTCTAATTTGAAACGTGTATAAGAAGCAATGTATTATGTCATTGGCGATGCAATCGTGAGAGTCGAATTCGTGATAGTTCATTGCACTGCAAGTTGTTGAGAAATTAATGCTCTCAAAGTCGGATTAATAGGAGATAAGTGCTGGAATTACAGTTTGGATTTTCTCCAACGATGTGGCGTAAATTCGGCTTCGATCCGACAGAGAATTTAATCTTTTAAAGTCAAAGTTTTACCGAAACTTGAATCGCGTTGTCAAATTATTTGTCTTTTGGCACGAGTCGGGTGATTCCATTGGCACATCATAGCTTCTCGCGCCAAATTGTGAGCTGGAAATTGAAGCCCGTTCTTAGTTTATCGACGCTTTAAACTTGGGATTTTGAACCGACCTCTCGTTGGCACCGTAATGAATGGTGCCTGGAAAGGATACCTCGTTTCGTATCCGCCAGGTGGTATCGAGTTCCCGCATTAAACAGATTGATGTCGGGAGCAAGGGCTCCACTTAGTGTAATTAAAAACCTTTAAAGATTTACACCGAATTTCGGTTTAACTACGGTATTCGTTTCCGAACGCTTTGAAGGGTTATCCTGCCCGATAGGGCAGGTTTTACAGTTCAATTTTAGAATGAAAATTGAACGTTTTGCTGAAATTTTAGGCGGTCCCGATTTACGTTCCCGTCTCTTTTGCGTAGAATTTTATTTTGTTTTGCGATTCTATGTTTACTCGTGCTCATAAAACGATGAATGTCAGAGGGTATGTTTCCAAAATAAACCATTTACAGTTTTGATTGCACCTGTTGCAAAACGTACAAGACTGGAAATCAATAGCTATCATTAAAATAACATAACTAATTTGCTTATTCTCAACTGTTTGGTTGACTAGTCTTAGTATCCCAAAACAGTGCTAAGAGACAATTTTTGTGTTTTTGGGTTCTTCAAGGAGCAACTTCTGAAAGCGTATGAATATTTTTTATCGGTAATAGGTTTGTACCTTATCGCCATATCACTCATTATAATGCCATAAATATGGCGAATGTCGAATAATGACGTGGTTATAACATTTTAAATGAATATACGAAACGTAACGTCAGTCTTGTTCCTTAAAAAGGCTGCCGGACGCGGCCGAAACTTAACTCGGACTAGACTTTCAAATAAATATAAACTTGGGTTTCACTAACTCCCTTTTGTAGTTTTTGCTTGACAAGTGATGTACAGTCTTACGTTTATGACAAAAAAATGTGTTTGTTATTTGGTTATGGAGTTGACTTTTATCATATTTATATTTTTAACTGTAATTTAAGCCCCAATTTTCTGGTTCTGGTCTGCTTTCTGGCAGAAAGACAGACACTTAATTTATACATAATAATTTTTATGTTCAGTCGTGTCCTACCCCATAAATTTATTCATCTTTAATAATGCCCATTTACAGCTTTTTACATATTGAAGTAAATAATGTTAAAATAACATTTTAATATATTAGTAATAAGTATAATATAGTAGTGGTAGGACTCTTGGCAGAGTCCGCCTGGGGTAGTACCACACCTTTGCCAGTTATTCTACCGCCAAGCAGTAATGTACAAACATTACTGTGTTCCGGTTTGAAGGGCAATATTTCCAGAGAAATTACAGGGCTTAGATATAAGATCTTAGATCTCTGGGTGACGAGCGCAGTGCAGTGCTAGGTAATGATTCGGACTCTTCATGTTCCAATAGCTGCGTGTCACTGTGCTGTTATGTGTCAGGCATGTTGCTTACCATCAGGCACATGTCCTGATCGTCTTGTCACTCTTTATTTAAAAAAAAATAAAAATATATATCCTCTTCTATATATAAAAAAAGTTTTGATGCTATAATAAAATCTTGCTATTTTTTAGTAAGTACTTCGAGATCCATATCAGACTTAATCTGGCGGGCTAACATAAGCCTATAATTATAAAAAAATTGGCAGTCATAAATGAAATGAGGAAATAATAAATTCATGCCGATAGAAGTGAAAACTTATAACTCTAAATTTGATATCTAAATTTGATTGATCTAGCTCACTTTGGAAACTAAAACTTTGAAACTGGAGGGCGTGGCCCTGAACATGGCCATCTACTAGATGTCTGAGATGACCGAAGGTCATGGTCACGAGCTTACCCAAAAATTTCTTATCATTCCCGAGCGTGACACTGCAATTCCATTCGCAGCTCACGAAAAATACGTATATGACGCGACAAATGAAGTTTTTTAGCCTACAAAAACTGTTCACAATATATTTTATATAATTGCAATTAGTTTCGGTGACAAGTCTTCCTACGCAGTTCTCTCAAATAGAACGGCACATAGCACAATGGCGTTACCCACCAAAACATTTTATAATTAACCTTCATAAACCACAAGCGCTGGTACAAAGGTTAAATAACAAGAATATTGAAATTCCTTGTCGTACATAAATCTTCAATTTAAATTAAAAATGTCTACAAAATTACGCTGCTTTCTTCACAAAGGCTCGCTTTAATATATCACTGGAACACCGTGGAGCCTAATAATAATCGCTTAACGCCTGTGGTCCATGTAAACACGTTTAAACGGGTAATTCCTTACAAAAGCACACTTTAATGCCATTATAATGTCGACAATTTGTGTGAGAGAGGAAGCGATGTGACTGTCAGGCTACGGCTGTGATGGTAGACGTGAGCGACGTACAAGCAGAAGCGGAAGCGGGAGCGGATACGTCACTATCACCTCAAAAATTTGACGCTGGCACGCTTAATCTATTAAACCGATTGCAATTAAATTTGGTAGAAAACTAGTATAAAACATGAGAAAGAACCTAAGCTACTATTTAAAAGGTTACATTATACATATGTGGTTTTCCAATAGAGGATGAAAATTTGCAACTAGAAATCATGTTTGAAACTAATAGCTTGAAACTCCATTTTTAGGGTTCTGGTTAGATATAAATACTTAAATAATACAATCACAGTTAATAAAAACAAACTTTTGAATCGTATTGTATTACAATATTATAAATTATCGTGAAAACCAGAAAGCCACGGGTAATATCGTAGCAACGTGTTTAAGGTAAAGTTTTTATTTTCTCGTTCAACCACATCGCCTCCGCTAACGTTTCCGCCCCGCTTGTCACTGTGGCAGTGGTCTCAGCCTCTCACAGCTATAGAACTGGAATTACAGGAGACAGACTGGATAGTTCAAATAGGATTTCTTTGCCGGGTTTCTCCTAAATTGAACTTAGCAAGCTTACACCGCAGCTTCATTAGTGCCGGGAGAAACCCACATAAATGTATACTGACACTTTAATAAATGCCTGCTGTTTATTTACATACTCTGTGTTACTTGTGTGAAATACCCACCCATCCTATTTATATAAATGTGAATAATTTTAAGTGTAGGATGGTTGTTGCTCAATCGTTTCAGAAGAACTGAGTTAAATTTGTGGTGTCAAATTTAGACCGGAATTTTCAATTAAAGTTTTATTTTCTCGCCCAACCACATCGCCTCCGCTATCATTTCCGCCCCGCTTGTCACTGTGGTAGTGTTCTCAGCCTCTCACAGCTATAGAACTGGAATTACAGGAGACAGACTGGATAGTTCAAATAGGATTTCTTTGCCGGGTTTCTCCTAAATTGAACTTAGCAAGCTTACACCGCAGCTTCATTAGTGCCGGGAGAAACCCACATAAATGTATACTGACACTTTAATAAATGCCTGCTGTTTATTTACATACTCTGTGTTACTTGTGTGTAATACCCACCCATCCTATTTATATAAATGTGAATAATTTTATGTGTACGATGGTTGTTGCTCAATCATTTCAGAAGAACTGATTTAAATTTGTGATGTCGAATTTAGACCGGAATAGGACATAGGTTACTAAACTTGTAATGGCGAAAACATGCGGAGTTTTTTGGGAATACCTATTGGCGTAGAGTTGGCGTTAAACTCTATGACAATGAAAGCCTCATCCGCAAACAGATATGAATATTTTTTAAAGGAAGGAGATATTTTCAACATGAGACATGTGTGATTGATAGGTGAAAAAAATATGTCAAATTATTGAGAAATTATGTATGTTTAACAAATTTATGTACCAAAATTCAAAAGCCACCTTTGTCGCAATAGATACATGTTTTTCGTTGGCCCTCATTGGCCAACTGGATTTAGAGACTTCAAGTCATGTTTGACGATAAAGCGTGGGTATGTTGCCAGCCTTCTCACTACTTTTTACTTCTATAATGACTATTAAAATTAAGGATTTGTTTGAAATGTTTCAATTTATTTTGTACATTTTTCTCACTTCAATTTTTTTTTCACTTCAATTTTTATACGCGATTTTTTGTGTATCGATATCTAGCTATTTCATATCACTAAACCATTTAGCTTACAACGCACTAGCCATCATTTAGCTTACTTGGATAGCAATGGACCGCATGATATTTAAAAATCCGCAATCTACAACTACGCACGCTTACCAGAAGGAAACTAATTCACACTAAACAATTACTCGTTTCCAATACCTACGGAAAGCTACAAATAATATAAGCCGCATTTTAACACCGTGTAATTTGACGCCACAACATCCGTCAACGGTGACATTAGTGACCTAATGATAATTTTTACACCGTTTTTTTGTCACCGTAGTCTGTGAAGTGGAAAATATAGACGAGTTTTATATTATGGTACTTACAGCTGATGTCACGCTCAGCTGGACGGAAAGGCTTAAGTGTCATAAAAAATTACTCACCATTTGGTACATGTGTCGTGTAAGCGTGTAACATGCTTAGTTATAGCTTTTGGGTTCCATACTTTAGATGCTAGGTTTTAAAAAAATAAAGATTGACGACATGTGCCTGATGCTAAGCAATATGCCTGTGACATAACAGTGACACGCAGCTATTAGAACATGAAGAGTCCAAATCATTACCTAGCACCCAGTCACCCAGAGATCAGACAAAGTAAAGTTTGCATATTGGCGATAGAATAACTAGGAAAGGTGTGGTTATGGAGGACTCTACCAAGAGTCCTACCACTAAAAACATGTTCCCCCTCTAAAAGTCGTGGAAAGAAAGAAGTGATCTGAATATTTTTGTATCACACTTACATAATATCGGTGTAAAAAGTTCACATTGTATTGAAATAACTATGATATTAAAACAATTGTTAGATGCTCGGCTGTAGTTTGAACTATTAATTTTTAACCTGAAAAAGTCTACAAATCGATGAACGCGGCTGGATGCCCGACGGTGTCACGTTCCACTTGAGCCGAGCGTGCAAGCGAGTGCGCGGAATCAGCAATAGAAAGGCAAAATCGGCCGGTCGGCTTATGTTATCCGTTATCATGTAACCTTATCGTTCGCAAAACGACTTTTTAGACAAACATTTTTGAAAAAAGGCGAGCTTGTACTATATTATGCATATCAGCGACAAACTCACTGAAATGTATCCGACAAAAACCCGATAAGCTAGAAACTTTATCGCTATGATTTTAAGTTTCATTGAAACTATGGAACCCTAACGAAGCGACTCTCAATCAAACTTGTCTAGAATCTTTGTGTCATTGTTCCTCCAAACATCAACAGACTCAGATCTGTCAACTTTTAGTATTATTCGAAGAGTTATTCTCACGTTGTAAGCAATAAACGACATATTTGGACCACTAACAGTTTATGACGTAACATAAAGGGTGATATAAACGTTCAAGATTGATGGCTTGACAGCGCCCTTGACATCGATAACTCAAAATGGTTATTACTGCCACAAAATAACAATGAACTTGAATGACGTGAGGTCAGAAACTAACTTTATTATTCAAATTGACTGAAACAAGATTACCGCTCTATTATGTTACAGAACCTAATTTAAGCATAATTGTTTACCGAATTCAAATAGGAAGAGATTCTCCGGTAGCGATATTAAAACCCTAATTCGTAATCATTTTAAAATTAGGCTAAAGACATGTCTGATTTCTAAAACACATTTATTATAAGCTAATAGAATATCTAAACGACTAGTTTAACTATAAAATATTGTTATTAAACACACTTACATAGTACAGAATATAGGATGGTTAAATTATTTTGATTAATCAGCAGTTTCTACCTCGTTCAGGCTGATAAAATTAATATACCTGTTTATAGCTGTAAGAAAATATTGTAAAGTTAAGATCTATGGTATTGAAATAAATTTCATTTTTATTTATTAATAATAATAATAAATAGTTTATTTCCAAAAATTACAATAGTTACAGCACTTTTAACATTATAGTAAATTAATTGTTAATTAACATAATTATGTCTACATATAACCGAGGGCCCCAAACTAGGCAAAGCCTGTATCTTGGGCTCCTTCCAAAATTTCCAGAAAGAAAACAATTCCATTGTTACAATTGCTGTTGACTTTATTAACTTATGCTATGATTTAATGGATAAACTACATGAAAATAATAAATGCTAAAACGAAACTTTAGCATTTATATTAGCAATTATTATTATTAGTTTGATCTGTTTCAGCGATTGGAATTTATTTTACTTTAATTGTTGTTCGCTCGCAAGGACATACTGTTGTAAGTACTGAAATTTTATAATCTATCAACTACAAGTAGTTGGTACACAGTTCAACAATACATTATTCTGATTCTCAATTCGACTTCTAAGATGTGTTTGATATCAGTTTTTAAGTAAAATTAACAAGCATAATGAAATTACTAACATGACAATTGTAACGCCTACACACCTTCAATAACAATATCTGGTAATTAAATTGTTTTGCTCGTGTAGAAGACGATCTAAATATATTTCTGTTTTCGTGAAACGTAACCGACATTAAGTAGCTACCTACTCAAGGTTATGCAGATCAGTTTTGTTTTAAATTGAGTAGGTGGTGCCTTTCAATTTAGCATTGTCTTGAAAATTTTAAATTATACACATGTTCCGAAAATGTTAAACTCCTAAACGAATTAACAAAAAACGGCTATATAGTTAGTTTATACGCTGTAGAACCACTTCTACAAGCGAGAAGTATACCAGCAAAATCTTTCTATAACCTGCTGAAAGACCTTGGGTTATCCAGAAGTGCAGTAAGTTCTATACTAGAATGAGTATCTAAAACTGCACTAATAGGCTCATATCAGATTTGGCTGGGCAGGGAGAGAAAAACGAGTAGTGAAGGTGAGTGTTGATGATCGTCAGAAAGGGGCCCCTTAGACCTACGCCCGAGTCACAAGTCTCGGGATCTACTCGAGTTTTCTCACTCTGCCACACGATGGACCCGGCACCCGCACGGTGAATCCATGGAATGCATGGAATGCTAAGAAGATCGTCTCTAGTAATGCCCCGCGGTTTTGCCCAAGTAGTTCCTGTTCACGATACCTTACCGGAACAAAAAGTAGCCTTTGTGCTATTCCAGGCTATATTCTAACTGTATTCCAAATTTAAATCCTTAACCGTTCCGACGTGATTGAAGAACAGACGTAGAAACATCTTCTAAACATTTGAACTTTAGAATTGATAATAATAGTAGACAGTAGGTTGTAAAAACAACTAGTAAATTTGGTGCAGAGTAGTCGTGTAAATATATTACATTATATTTAAAACAAAAATTTCTAGTTTCGTTTGTCAATACTTAAAACAACTTACACATTTATTTATTTTTAACACTTTTGCTGACAAAAAAATAGTTATTTGTTATACAAGAGTGCAAAGTTGATTTTTAACCGCGTGCTCAATTTTGATGACCGAGCAAGCGAAGGATTCTAAAATTGAATCACGAGCGCAGTGAGTGATTCAAAATTTGAATCCTGAGCGTAGCAAGGGAATCAAAAGAGCACAAGGTGTAAAATCTTTGCACTCGAGTGCAACACGTAACTTTTCATTCCACCTCAGCGAGGAAATTACTAAATGCAATTTTTTTTATGTTTTCGCGCTATGTAAGCAAATTAAAAAAAATAGTACACCAAGGAGGTTCCGAGTCTGAGTTTTTAACATATTAAAAAAAAGGTATGATGCATTCGGCACCAAGGAGGTAGAAATAAATAGGTTGAATTATGTTTTGAATTCAAAACCTCAGTACACACGATGTTCTAAATTCAAATTTACTTTAACCTCTAGAGGGTAAAAACGACTTTTGCGCCCTGATATCGAGGAGCAAAAGTACTCTTTCCGAGCTGGTGGGATGAAAAAAAATTGCTCAGTCACGTCGGATCGGATTGAAATTTGGAGCACAGTTAGATTATGGCTTGGAAGAACAGATAGGCTACTTTTTAGCACGGTAAAACAACGGGAACTACGCGGGCAAAACCGCGGGTCGCTGCTGGTCAAAAATAGTAATGTATTAAACAACTATGTTATGTTAGCTTAAAAACGAGCGCAGTGCAGTGCTAGGTAATGATTTGGACTCTTCATGTTCCAATAGCTGCTTGTCACTGTGCTGTTATGTGTCAGGCATGTTGCTTACCATCAGGCACATGACCTGATCGTCTCGTCACTCTATATAAAAAAAAAAAAAAATATTTAACATCGGTAGTCGATGACGTACGCTAGTTTCAGCAGTCATTAGTATAGATATGAACCAATGGTTATGTTAAATTTGAAATGTATAACCATTGATCTAGTAGTTGTGTCTGCGTCTCAAATGACGCCCCCAGGGAAGCTGTTACCGACATTGACATATAGGTGGGTCAAATAGCATGTAATTATAGATGATATGTGACACGCCGGCTTGGTTGCCATATCGGAGTCGCACTATAAGCATTCTACTAACTACTAACATAATGAATGGGTTTGTTTTACTGCTAGGCCTCTTTGCAGAGTCCGCCTGGGGAAGTACCACGCCTTTGCCATTTATTTTACCGCCATGTTACGGCTGGTCTAGTAGACAAAACGGAACTTGCCGATCTGGAGCCACTGGTTCGAATCTCATTCGTATTATGTCTTTTCGAAGTCATTTCCAAAATGCTGCTAAGTTAAAAAAGACTCATAGGCAAAGACATTCTAGTGCGAAAAAGACATCAAAGTCTTGAACATCGCCGTAAAATTGCTAGCTTATCAGTTTTTTATAGGATACACTTCGGAGAGGGTGCAACTGATCTGCGTGATCTTATACCACCCTGCTCTTTTTTCTATCGTACTCCTTCTAACTCGAAGAAGCGGCACCGTTTCATGGTGGATATTCCAAAGTCATGGACGAAGATGTTTGACTCTACGTTTGTGATAAGAACGTCTAAGCTGTGGAATGAGTTGCCTGAGTGGGTTTTGCCCGATAGTTATAATCTTGGTGTTTTCAAATCGAGAGTGAATCGGTTTCTTCTAAGTAAGCAGGCTCCATCGTAGACCGCATCGTCGCTTAACATCAGGCGAGATGGCGGTCAAGTGTAAACCTATAAAAGTTAAAAAAACGGCGAAGGAAAAGATTGTGAGGAAACCGACATGTTTTTAAATAACATCCTTGAATCTTTCGAGGTTATGTGGTGGACTATGGTACTAACTATCTTCTTGCGAGAAGACCCTGAGCCTCAGGAGTGCGAACATTTAGTGAGCAACTAAAACCCTCTACACACGAGCCCTAAAATCAAAGGAAATGACGTAAAAGTAGTGGGGACGAACCTGCATCGCACCATATGATTGGTGATTTATGGTGCGATATATATGCGAATGAACCCACGGGCAGATACTAGCATTGAAATATTGATAAGCAAAATAATGCCTGTATTTAGCAACGTATAATATATTTATATTGGGTTTCGCGTTGTGACCTGGATCTGATTCTTATCGACATGTCATACGTCTCAATCGAGAACGGTAATTAACATCATTAAGGTAGCGGTCCGCGAGGAGACCGCGACATGAGACCGCGACAGGCACTTGACAATATAGAATTGTATGGGCACCAGTTCGCGCCGAGACCGCGTCAGGAGACCGAGACACGTGTCGCGAGACATGTGTCGCGGTCTCGGCGCGAACTGGCGCCCATACACTTCTATAGTGTCAAGTGCCTGTCGCGGTCGCGTGTCTCAGCGCGAACTTGTACCTATTGTTATAAATTGTGAACCTTTATAGCACTGTTTAGGGGCTGTTTAGTGTTTATTCACTTTGGTACGTCATTTATCGAGTCTCCGCGCTCTTGTTAGCAAGAATTCTTGTTGTGTGTGAATTGTCCACCAATATTTATTATTATTTTTATTATTGTACAATCGGATTTTTTTACAACTATACTACTATTATCTTACTATCCCACTAATATTACAAATGAACTAGTAGTTTGGATGTTTGTCACTCAGTCACGTCGTACTTACTAATTAATTATAGTCTGAAATAGCAGACTACTTTTCATGCCGAAAAATTACAAACTTTCTTAAGTAATAGTCATTTTCTCAATTCTACACAGACGCAGTCACGAGTTCATACCAGTTCTACTAACATTATTAAAAGGAAAGTTTGTATGTACAAATGTATGAAAGTTTGTCACTCTTTCAAACAAAAACTACTTAAAGGATTTGTATGAAATTTGGTACATAGATAGATGATAGTATAAAATACCACATCAACTACTGCTAATTCCGAAAAGGGTTGGGAACAATGCAGGCAAACCGTGGAAAGCTAATACTAATTCTTCATATAATTTGAAACTACATAGATAGATAGATAGATAGATAGATAGATAAACTCTTTATTGCACTTAATTACAACACAAATAAACAAAAATATAAAAACTTAAAAACCAAGCAATTGGCGACCTTATCGCTAAAAGCGATTTTCCAGGCAACCGCAGGATGGAAAAGATACATATTTACTTATCAACAAATTAAAATTTTCCAAGTCAACAAACAGCCTGAATAGGTCTAAACGCGAGTGAATTAGAATGACAAAGCAAAAGCAATTAAAACGTTCATCCAATAAAGCGCAGTGGAACCGTGAATTATCCCGTTTAATCTGTGTGAGCGTTAACACGGCAAGATTGCGAGCATCCGCTGAAACAATGGAGTTATTAGATGCAGCCAGTTCCTGCTTAAGGGAACTCATTGCTCATATACAGTTTGTATTAGAAGTGCGTTAACGGCGAAGATAACAGTTTGAAGACATCTTTAGTATATTTTTTTTTAATATAGAGTGACGAGACGAGCAGGACATGCCCCTGATGGTAAGCAACATGCCTGCCACATGACAGCAGTGACACATAGCTAGTGGAAATTTGAAGAGTTCAAATCATTGCCTCCCACTGCACTGCGTTCCTCTGGATCTGGATCCATTTAAGATGTTATAAAATCGAGAGTGAATCGGTTTTTTCTAGGTAAACACGCTTCATCGTAGACCGCATCATCGTTTAACATCAGGCGAGATGGCGGTCAAGTGTAAACATATAAAAGTTAAAAAAAAAAAAAAATATCTCTAAGCCAAGAAAAAATCTCTTTATTGTTTTTTTAGTTGATTTGTGACATCCATCAGCCCTCACTAAGTCAGTATGGTGACTCTATAACCAGCAGCAGCAGTCTCATTAATAAAGTCTATCACTATCTTATCTTTTTTGTTTCTTCTGTATTGTGTACGTATTTTTGTGTGGTAGGACTCTTGGCAGAGTCCCCCCCGGGGAAGTACCACACCTTTGCCAGTTATTCTACCGCCAAGCATTAATGTGCAAACATTACTGTGTTTCAGTTTGAAGGGCAATGTTTCTAGAGAAATTACAGGGCTTAGAGATATAACATCTTAGATCTCCGGGTGACGAGCGCATTGCAGTACTAGGTAATTATTGGGACTTTTTATGTCCAATAGCTGCATGTAACTGTGCTCTTATGTAGCAGGCATGTGGCTTACCATCAGGCACATGACCTGTTCGACTCGTCACTCTTTATATATAACAAAGAAACTGTTTTGGTGTGTCTAATAAGACCCTTGGCTTTAGCAGCGTAGTGAAACTTTGCCAGGAAACATGTTCCAAGAGGGATTTTTAGAGGACGTCTGTCAACTACCACCTGACAACCTTGTAGTTGGCCGCAGTTGTGGCCTGGTTGCGAGAAAACCCAATTTCACAGTCGTGCGGTCGCAGATTCGAATACCAACTGCTGAGTATTTTTTCATTAGATACCTACATAAGTTACCACTTACCGTTACCACTTGGCTTTAACGGTGCAGTGAAATATTGCGAGGAAACTGACATGTTAAAGCAGGATATGCATTGTAGACATGTCTTTACATTATGTGAACATTATAGCTTTGTCTCACTGCTGAGAAAATGCCCCGAGTCTAACAGCAGAAACTTTTAAAACTGTTTTTTAGTTTGCGTAACCTTTAAAACTATTTGAAACTAGCAATATGTGTTATTCCAGTTAATCTATCTGTGTTTCAAATTTCAACCCAATTCGTATAGCCGTTACAACGTGATTGAGCACCACATTCAAACATTCGGATTAACAAGAGCAGAAACATACAGCGATAAATACGCCATATAATACAAGCAACGATCCCTTAAAATAGCAATTTATTCAGTAAAGAAAAACTATTCAAATTAGACACTAAAAATAAATTTTATGTTCCTTAAAACTTCGAAGACGCTGCTTCTTAATTACGTTCAGAGCTTTAAAGAAAGCTGAGGCAGTTCAAAATTATACTTGCAAAAGAAAACTCTTCAAAGAAGATCATAATTGTTAACCCTAGATTCGACGACTGATAATAAGCAGATCTAGGGCATTCATAGAACCAGCTCTGAATTGAAGATATAATTGGTCATTAGAATACAAGATTGGAATTTCTTTGAGCGACATCGAGTAAAAATTCAAAGGCTCAAAAGAAAACTCAGGAATGAGAAAGGACCAAGTCAGAAATTTTTTAAAATACATTTTCAGATATGTTCGCTGCTGCGAATAAATGTCAGACGAAATCTATTTTACTGGTAAAAAAAGATTGTGCAAAGCTATCTCACTAGTGATCAATTAAATGTAATATAAACCTGACATTACAAGCTATCAGCTGTCTATCATTGGTCACTACAAGTATTGTAATTACGGGAGATAACCGTTTGCGGTGGCGAAGCGAGTCCCCGATACTTCGGTGCAGTTGCATTCGTTTCATTATTTTTGGTTAGTTAGAGGTATGTCGCCTAACTAAAAATGTATTAGCCTTGATATTGCTCGCTCTTTTCTTTTCGGTTGAAATGATACAGACCGCAATAGCAAAGCAAAACCCGATTTAGTTATGGTTAGTAGAAGGGCCGCGAATGTGTACCAAACTTCATTGAAATTCGCTCTACCATATACTTAATCACAGTAAATATCCTTCAAATTATTATATACACTAATGTTATATAAAGTAATAAAAGTAATGTAAATTATTATTTACAGGATTACAGTTAGTTATTATTTATACTGGCGAGGTGATAACGACTTGATCGCAACATAATAATTATTTTTAATTACCTCCTAACATTTCGGCCCCCTTTTAAAGCCAGGTGAAGATAAGTTGAAGACAACTTGTGAGCACATCTGTACATGGAAAAACTCAGAGGCACATGCGAGACTCGAACCTACGACCTAACGATTTTATATCTCACATTCTACCCGCTACTTTACTACGTATAATGTATTTAATACTCATATTAATAATTTAATAATTAATACTCATATTAAATACATTATCCATATCATCAGACAAAATGGCCTATGCTTTAAATGAATCTAACTGAAATGTGCTTTTTATACAATTATATAATTACTGTTGGAAAAAGAAACCGAAAATGGTCCGTTATTTATTCCATTTCACCACCAGTTAAACCGAAAATTAAACAAATTGATAGCGAGCCTCGAAAAATCCAAGCTCACTAATTACCGGATTTGCTTAAAACTTTAAACAGATCCTACGCAACGAGAACCTCAACTTTCACAATTCAACTTTGCCATTAAATTTACACAGCTACGCAAGCAAAATAAGGGCAAAAATAAACTTTAAGATTATCGTTTTATGGATCAAAATCATAGGATAAATAATGTGGGAGCGTGAAGCCCTTGTTTTGACAAGTCATTATTGGTATGTTCCTAATTGGGCAGTTCGTTTGGTAGCCGAAACGCGCGTCGAGATTGGACCAAATTCGGTAACCGTACCGAAATGTTTACATTTACCGAATAAATTTTCGCGTTTGTATAACTGATTGCTCGATGAGGTCACCCTATGCATTTGGAATAAGATCATTCTGCGTTTATTGAGGGCAGCGGATCGAAATGTCCGGTAACATCTGGCGGGGGATTTGGATAAGGCTACATAACCAAGCACATGTTGTAATTACTGACTGTCGATTGTCTATTTATAGCTTTATTATTCTCAATAGCAATATAATTTACCAAAATGTTATAATCTTCATAATTAAATATTCATACATCCTATTTAATTCCTATGTAACTCGCGTGTGATATGGTCGGTTAATCCGACTCGAGTTTCGGCCGCGTCCCGCGGTCTTTTTCAAGGCGGTCGTTTTGGCACTGGCTGCATACATTCTACATAAATTATAAATGTCCATATTTGGATGTTTGTGGTTCAATCACGTAGGAACGTTGTAATGGACCAGGTTGAGGAATACAGTTATATTATAATCTGGAATTTCACATTTTGTCTTGGAAAATAACGGGAACAGAAAGTACGCGAGTAGAACTGTGGGGTGTTTCTATTTAGTTTTTTAAAGGAAGAGTCACTCTTCCTCAAAACTGCCTTCGAATGCAATTAAAACTGAAGTTGGGGTCATTAGCAATATCACTAGAGAATTATTAACTCGTTAACTGTTTACAACTTTAGTAAGGTATATTTAATAAACGAGTAATTCATTAAAATTTTGATCGGCGATACCTCATACAAGTTTCAGCCGCAAACTTGGGCTGAGCATAATAACATCACTTGATTGTTTAAAAAAGATTTTCATTTTCGGACCACGCCAATTTACTATAATAGAATATGGAACATTCTAAATGTCACAAAAGAGTCACGCTACTAAAGAAAAACTTAAAAACAATAACGTAAACGTACTAAATTAGAAACGTCAAACAATATAAGTCACTCATGTATCTGAGTCAGACAGACGATCCAAAAAATATTGGTAGCCATGAGACGTCTATCAGCGCATAATAGCACAACACTACAGCAGTAGAATATCAATAGCAACAACTATTTCTTTCCGTTCCAAATAGACAAACAAATTGGGGACAAAGCCAGCGCTGTTTATGAACAAGGTCATCATAAAAAGGAAAACTTGTCTGTCCGTGCACGTATCATTTCAATACCGCAGCAAATATTTGTTTAATAAGGGGAAAATAACAGATAATGCAATAAATAAACCTACAACAGGTGTGTTTGTAAGTTAATCAAATATTCAAGAGACGTAGTGTAGGGCTTGGCATTCAGAGGACGTACGCATACGTCAAAACAGAGAGGTTGCTTGTTTGACAAAATTAAGTGGGCCTCGACTCACAATAGAATTTATTATTTACTGCGTTTTTCTCTGTCCTTGCTTGGCATACATTATCTCCTTTTATTTTGTGAACGAGAGGAAAAGCGGGTCGTTCGCAAGCCAGCTGTATAACGTCACATTTTTTTCTTTGACCAGAATTCACATTCTGTATCCGAACGCAATTTCGTATTCACGAATCGCAAAATTAGTAGAAAATTTCGGAGCATCACAAAGTAGAGTTCTTAGTATCGAATCAAATTACATTCCAGAATCTTAATACGCCTGAGACCTGTCCGACTTTGGGGGAATAAATTAAGATTACCAAAATATGCTTTGACTTTTATCAAAATGCAAATTGAGGTTAAAGTACAAAATGTTCTTTGTGAAACATTTTGCGGTGCGTTTGGGAATACGTCGCTTTCTTGTCAAGTTTCATTTTAAGTTTCGCTTGGAACATGAAAAATTTCATCAACGCGCTTGAGACATTGGAGGAATGAAATTCTGCATTATAAAAATTGATGTTTAGTATAATTTGAAGTTTGTGAAGATGAATTGGTCCAACAGTGTCTGGGGGTGTTCTAGTGTTCTTGCGGGAGCGCTTAAACTGCTTTTGAGAAAATTAAGTTTTGTTACGTAAGACCTGCAATGCTGTTAGGAACTATTTTCATAGATGCTTATTATTGTAACAATTTTAAATGGGTTGGCAGCACTCTAGTGTTTTTTTTTGTAATGTTGCATTTTATGGATTTAAAAAACTTTATCCAATAGGTACAATATAACAATATTTTATCCAATAACCACATACAAGAAACTTGTAGAAACCCTCTATTCATAATGAGAGTACATCTAAATACACAACAGGTTCTCCTAGTATTGACTATTTAATAATCATATCATTTTAGATAATTCGGGCCTTATAAAAAAAAAATGAATTTAAACATGAATTTATGAAGGAGAGAGGAAACTAATCGTTCATGTGTGTGTTCTAGTAGATTACCAGCTGATTTTGATGCAATTGTAGACCAATTTTATTGGCTTTCAAAAGTCATCGTGCACTCCGGGCGTTATGTAAATCTTCCCGCCTAACAAACGTGGGGTAAACAGACTAAATGTTGACAGCAATAATTGCAACACGATTATTCAATTTGACGTTTCGCAATCAGCGGGCACAAACGAGCAAACACAGTAATCAAACAGGCCGGAATCGATTATCAACTCGATTCAATTCGAAAATGTCCGATTCACAACGAATTTATATTCATTTCGCTACAGTAATATTTTGGGAATCGATTTTGGAATTGGGTCGGCGTCGATGTGCCCTCTGTTTTTGATAGCAGCATGCCATTGTCGAGTAATGTTTGCTTTGATCTAAATTAAATCATTAACCGTTTGATGTCCTTATCGCGAAATATTTGGAATCGTTGCTGCCTTTCATGCCAAGCTTACATTGCAAACGGCGCGCAGTGATTTCAAATATCTTTAACTTACTTTTTAGCTTGAGCGAACGAAATTACGAGCAAAGTCTCCTAATTTTCTTTATACTAAAACGTCTTTTCCTGAATTATTGAATGACATACTGAAACAAGCGCGAATCCAGAGAGGGTCATGACATTTCTATTACGTTTGAGAACTAAATTATTTTCCGAAAATCAATATTTCATGCAATTAAGTTTAAAATATATAATTATTTCAGCAAAATGGTGTGTTTGAGTGAAACTGTAAAGTTATCAAAGTCCACAAGCCAAACTAACTTAACATACATCGAGAGTAAATTCTAGAACAAGTTTCACTATTAATCTCTTGGGTACCATGGACTGGCACGGCCGATTCTTCAGGGAGCCATAACTAACGTTCCTTTTATGACACTATAGAATATTTTAAGTGCATGAGGCTGTCACGGCCTTGGATTTTGGCCTCGAGAAAGGGGTGGGTTAAGGACGGCCAAAATAAATTTTCAATTGGAATTTTCTCTCTTTAACTATGCAACAGTGGTTTGTCTAGGTGCGTTTTGTAGAAGAATGTAATGAATACTAAAAAATGCTTTTTACAATACAATACTAAACACTACAATATTTTAATAATTATTATTATTCCCTACCATAGTTACGTGACACATTTTATCGTAAAAACAAATGATAGTGCTCACCTTTATTTCCAATGTTAAATTGTACCACCTGTAATATTACCTTACCTTTCCTTTAGGATCTTATTTTTAAATTTATTGATATCGTTCATGGCCATTGTCACTAATAAGCCATTTTAAAAGCACATATTTGATTAAGATTGTCAGCCTATTTCCTATTTTTCCTTAGGTAACTAGACCAGGAAACATGAGAATCGTTAAATCTTTATAAAAATAAGAATATAATAATGAATATAATGAGTTAGTCAAATGCAACCGCAATTAAGTAGAAGCGAAATTTTAGCTCTGTTAACTTTGACAAGCTTTTTACTATGTAAACAATCGCTTTCTTAAATGTTACAGATTGAAATGATTTGCCCAAAACGTTAATATAATATTTATGAACAAGATGGTAATACCAAATCTAAATTCGAATAACTAATCTCAATCTTATTAAAGCAAAGTAGATTCTGTTCCATTCACCGACAGCATAAATTACAGTGGACAATCAGTTTCTCACGGCAATCTCCCTAATGTCTTTCACTCTAAAGTGACTAAGATCCACCGCATGAAATAGCTCAGGATTACTTCATAGCATCGCATTGTTCAAGTGAGACGTTGGATTAAGGCTAAAAGATGTGGGAGGGGGTTACTGAATTGATGACGTAGATTAAAGGTCTTCTTAGACAAAGCCTGATCTTTGAAGCCTTTGGAAGCAGAGAAATTGGAGCTATTTAGTTATTTTGCATTTTAATTGTTTGGGTAAATGCCATTTTGGTTGTCACGTTTCGCTACCCTCGTCTTTGCTACGAGTTTAAAGGATTATAACTGCGCTGGGCTTTATTTAGTGGTTAATTTTACAACGAAAATATTAAAAATAAGTCCTCTGTCAGAAATTAGGTTGTTATAAATTCATGTGACACAGACGAGTTCTAAACTGTAATACCACGTTTTGTACTAAAAGTTTGTAGACGAAACTAAATATAACAGTTGGGATACATTGGATTTTGGGCTTTATTTACAAGGGTCAAAGTTTACTACGACAAAACACGACCGATTTACCTGCGGGCGCTTCTAAATCCCACAAAAAGTCCAAACATTGAACCAGTCGATACAACATTAACAGTGGAAGGCTAAACGACCTTCTATTGTGCTCACAAATCGACAATGCAGATTACATCCCCGAGGAAAGCCCTCAGAAGCTATTGTGATGAGGTCTTTGTCTTACTGGAGCAAGTGATGGTAGACAGCGGGCTTGATTTGATACAAACACTTACTTAGACAGCATTTACGTGGAGTTTTTGTTTATTAATCTTAAGTTTATTGATTTACAATTTAAACATGGAACTGACAGTTATATAAAAACCAACACATTACATATTTGAGCTAATATAGGCAAGGACTTCGGTCCTGAAATTGCCCAATTAGATTAACTGTTTGACGGAAACTAATACGCATTTTTAAATAATATGTATAAATATGTGTATTTTATAATATGGTTGCTAAATAACAAAGTGATTAAAATTATTTTATGTAGGATTGAGTAATCTGTCTTGGATTCAGAGTAACTGAATTTTTGAAATTAAGTGTCTTTTGTGACGTTAAAGAAAAAATATGGAAGGAAGTACATTTTTACTAAGCGATTAGACTTATTAGAACGAAGAATAAAGGAAACAAGTATTAACTTCTTGGACGCGTATATAAGTTATCTAATGATGTGATGCGATAACAAACACACTATTTAATAAACATCAAAAATGACTCTGGTGGTGATATAACAGTTCGCTTGCCGTTATCGCATCACATCATTATACAACTTATATAGGCGTCCACGAAGTTAAACCTTTTTCCCTTTATTCTTCGTTCTATGTATGGTTTGTGGAATAATAATAAAAAATCAAAGCTAGGGTTCGTTTTATATACCTATATTTTATATACTTGTCCAGATTTGCTAGTCTTATGTGCAGATGTCTAACTTAGACGTCCAACGGCGTAGTGGATGAAGTGATCAGTCCACAGATGCTGTATCGTCTGAGCCGTTCTAGGTAGTACTTGTATGAGATATTTAGGTATTCCGATTGAAAGATACACTGATAATTCAATGATACCTGAAGGTCAGCAGTGGCAACAAAGATCGCTCTTGGTTTTGGTTGTTCTTTGGAGAGTAATTTTAGTCAGAATACTGAGTTGTTTTGTAGTCTTAGGACTCTTTGCAGAGTACAACATCTAAGCCAATTATTCTACCGTCACGCAGTAATGTGCAAACATTATTGTGTTCCGGATTGAATGGCAATATTTCCAGAGAAGTAACAGATCATTGAGATAAATCATCTCATATCTCTGGGTAACGAGCGCAGTGCAATGTTAGGTACCTAATGGTAATAACTATTAAGTATATTCCAATAGCTGCGTAACACTGTGTTGTTTTGGGCAGGCATATAGCTTACCATCAAGCTCACGTTCTGCTCGTCCCACCACACTATACTACAAAAGAAAACGAAATAAAATAAAGTAGGTATGATTAATTTTAATCCTGACTTGAATATTATAGCTATACTTTGTATAGATTCATTTGTTGAACGTTATTTCAGAAAACATTAATAATCCAACAGAGCTCTCATTGGAACTCCTTCCATTTCGTTAGATCGCAGACAAAGACAAACGTTTACGGAGCACGCTCGAAACAAAAACATTGAAATATTCACGGAATCCAATCCGAAGCCTCCATAAGGAAACGCTGCACTCCATCTTTTACGAAACGAGCAGTTGGTCTAACTTACAGCCACCGACAGCGACAAGACAGGCACGAGATACGATTACGAGCAACATTTGGATAGCTTTTTAAGACGATTATCAGAAACACTGCTCTGTGTTTACCATATACTTCATTTTGTAAAAATCTAAATCTATGTACCTATCACAAAAAAAGTACTTAAAATTTTAAAAAATTGTTACAAAAATAATATTTTCTGAATCGAAATATACAACATATTTATGACAAATATACCTACGTCAGCCTATAACACGACAAACATCTGAGTATTAAAATCTTAACATAAATTTTAGACAATTTTGAAATGAAACGAAGTCAAAGAAACAAATTTTGAGCGTAATTTTCTCAAGTTTTGCTTAGTTTGGGGATAGAGGTGTTGTCTGCCCAGTAATATTTATTTACGAGACTACAACGACATTTCGCCTGTCAATTTGTCGCCGCGTCGTCGCGTGTAAACAGGCCAGCTGTTTATTAGCGTCGCCATTTCATCGCTCAATGGATCTCCGCCGACATCAGTCACTGAGGATCGCTTACGACCATCCGTTCGCTTCTTCATTGGATTAATGAAATTAGATATTTGTGTTATTGATACGATTGTTTTTGCTGTGATTGAAGGCGCTATGGGACTTGATTGTTATTTATTCTTTCTGACAAATCTCAAAGCTGTTTATAACAGAACAAGTGACTTGTTTACCTTGAAACGTTTTTGGAGTGAAAACTTCTTTTGCTGCTGTGAACTCTTTTTGGTAGCGGAAAATTTTATCCGCTAGCGTCACCGACATGCTAATGTCCAGCAACAGATTATTTTAAAATTGGAACTAAGATCCTTACGGCACGGTTGGAGGAGATAGGGATTTTGCAGCGCGACCGAACTGAAAAAAATGTTAGATTAAAACTGTACAAATATTTATTATACAACGGAAATGACGCGTACAAACTGCCCGTGATCAGTGCTGCCAACTTTATTTTTCAGATATTCATTTATTTTTTTCAAATTGTGTTGATTCTACTTTATCCGAAGAAACTTTATTTGTACCTGTTGTCAATTCGCACCATACCATTTTTTGAAGTAACTGTTTTTATAGTCGACGTATATTATTTCTCCGGCAGCGGCGTAATTATTTTATAATTCAATGTAATTGTTTTAATGTCAATGAATATGATGTAAGTAATGTAATGTAGACATGCTTGATGGTAAGCATTACGTCTACCCAACACAGCACAGTCTCAAGCCGCTATTGGATACTTGTATACTCTAGTTCTTTAACCTTTAGTTCAGTTCTTCAACGTAAAGTTCAGTTCTTCACCGTTTAATCCAGTTTTCATTTACAATCCATTAATTATCCACACGAGGTACACGAGCGACCTCGCTCGAGCGTGTTAAGCGTACGGTCGCGCCAACAGCTTTAATAGCTTTATTATTAATCTCCAGAATAATTTCCTTGGGTGATGGATGGCGAACGGCGTCGGGAGCGTGTACTTGTATAGGGGTGCGCGGACACGACGAAGTAAACCGAAGGGATGTCGAATTTTTTGACGTGACAACGTCTTATAAATTGGTTTGCCGGGTGACACTTCAAGAAACTGCGTTACGCTCCGCTCACGTTATGCGCTCACAACGAGAGCGAGTGAGAGGCACGCGTCCCTTCCACTCGGGCATGGTTAGCCCGCCTAAGAGCGAGAGAGACAGACATAAAAAGTGAAAGGCACGCGTCCCTTCCGTAAAATTATTTTACCACTCAAAGTCGTTGTCACGTAAAACTTTCGCCCGTATACCGACTTTACAGGCAACCAATTTTTTTTTAGCCATTACGGTTATTCACAGCTAGTAGGTTGCGGATAGAAAGGTCTATAATGTGACTTAAAAGAAATAATTGGAATGTTACTTTGAAACACATATTAACTAACGCTACAAGTGGCAGCTTTATTGTAGGCCAGGAGATATACCAGGATACACCGTGGTTAAATGACCAAACGGCCTGAATTTTGATGCAGTTTCATGTATCATATTCACGTGTAAATGGACGAGACGGGAGTTGATACAGTGAATGTATTGTAATTAATGACACCAGAGTAGTGGAATGAGGTCCGTTATTTTTAACCCAACGTTTTTTCTTGACTACTTCTCGCCAGTGCTGTAAAGCTATACAACGGTCTAAGATTCTATTTATAATAAGTATGTATTTAAAAACTATACAAGTATTATATCATCTATCTGGCCGCCATAGTACAAGCTTTGCTTAGTTTGGGGTCAGATGGTGTTGTGTGTGAATTGTCCACCAATATTTATTTGGATAGAGCGTGATTATTATAGAAGATACCAATTCACTCTAGATTTTAAGATACCTTTATATGGTCATTAACGAAAGACCCACTCATTGTCATAGTAACATTAGTGGTCTAGTTAGGTTGTCCTATTATACAATTGTAAGATTTTAAGTTCGAATCTCATATTCATATCTGATTCTTAATATCTTTCCAAAAGCAGATATAAAATAAATATAAGTTTGTCATCACTACAGTGAAGAAGAACATTGCTACACAACCCGGCTGTTCAAAGAGAGATAATATTTTTCAAGGGCATGTGTCATGACTTCGTACTTCGTCTGCATGGTGGATGTTGACCTTAATTTTCTGTTGTGAGAGAATTCGCCGAGTTCTAGCAGTGGGAGCGTAAAAGTGGACTGTCTATGTCAAGGTTTGTTTATTTAGTCCAGTTCTATCAGGCTATCAAGGCATTACTGGGTAACCCCATATGTTGAGGTTAGGTCACAGGGTGAGATGGCGAGTAGGTCAGTGCAATGTGTCTTCAATTTGACTTTAACGATATTGCTAACCAACAAGCAATTGAAAATGTATAGCGTGTTTGAAGACATTAAAATTTAGTATTGACATACATTTTGTATAAATTGTTTTTTTTATATAGAGACAACATTTTAACAAATTTTGTGTATCGCAAGCAATTGAAAATTTATAAAGTGTTAAAAAATTAGACATTAAAGTTTATGCCCGACATGCCACCACAGTACAGAGCAAGTATTTGAACTTGACGAGTCCAAATGATTACTTAGCTCTGCGCTGCCGTCAGCCCGACATATAAGATGAGTTATCTCTGTTATCTCTATTAACATCTCTGGTATATATATATATATCTGGTATTCCCTTCAAATCGGAATCCAATAATATTAGATATAACATTACACATATTATCAGTATTTACAAGCACGCCAAAAGGAGAATAAGTTCAAAACTTCCAACGTCCTCTACTGGCCTAGACTTATTTAAATCAACTAAGACAGTTAGTAGTAAGTCAACCTTCAAAGCCGTAGATGGTGTCCTACCCTATGCAAATATTTGTGTGATTGCACAAATGTTTTTCATGTATCTGGATGTTGTAGTGTGTGAGTACAATTCTCTAAATATCACAATATTATCTAGCGCTCATAAAACAAATGTTGCTTAATTTGGGGCTAGATGGTGTTGTGTGAGCAATTCCAGCTATATTTTTTTAAAGAAAAAAAAACTCGTCAAGTCGTCCATCTGCTTGTCTCCACTACAGCAAGGTCTGTGGGTAATGATGCGAGCGTCCTATTCCCAAACCGAACGGATTGCGTGTCGCGCCAGGACTTCCATTAAAAGTTTAAACTTCTTCAGCCAATCAACTGCGAGGATTGGATGGAAGACTGATTGATGGACCAGGTACGACGTATGAATTTTGATTCTTTTGCTGGGGCGCAAATCTATGCATTAGCCCAAGATTCCATTCCATAAATCATTGACTTCAACCGATATTTGTAAAAAGATTTTACTTATCCAATATAAAATATTACTACGGGAATATTTTAACTCAATTTACTCAAAAATATATGAGATAAAATTAAAATACTTTAATGCATTTCAATGTTTAGTTTTTATGTAATTAAATAAAAAACACGCCTGAGTCTCTATACAGTCAAGAGTAATATTTTTAAGAGTGTATTAAAAATACTATATTTAATTATTTTGTCTTTGGGCGAGATTTTGTTACTTTCAGAGTATTAATAATCATTGTTTATTAAACATTAATATGTCGTCAGATGCGCATTTATCTTTGAAACAATCGCTTCTACTCTGACTAAATGACACCAATACTATATTGGTGAACACATATACCTAAGCTCTTTGGTGAGCACTAACTTAGGCAACATACATATGTGACGGTTGATTTACTCTGTATGCTTTATAGGTACCAATTTTTCCAGCGTAGCGAAGAAATGGATGGATTGCCGCTCAGAAGAATGTATTTAGTCCCCAATACTCACATACACGTAATTTTGTGGAACTGTTGGTATACAGCCAAAATAGCGCTTACATTACCTGAAAAAAAAAAAAAGATTTACATATTATTTTCGACTTTCTCTTGTTTATATTTTAAGTTTTATATTCTAAATTTGACCACGATCTCGCCTGATGTTAAGCGACGATGCTGTCTACGATGGAGCGTGTTTACCTAGACGAAACCGATGCTATCCAATGATGGTGTTGTAGACCGAATGATAGGGAAAATAAGTAGAAAAACTAACTCACATTTATAAGAAAAAAGAAAAATTCATAGACAAATTAAAATAATTCAAAGGGTTTAGTGTGTCGTGATAGCGTAGTTAGTTAGAAAGTGCGATTCACGCCCATGAGGTTCGAAGCCCGGCTGCACTTTGGAGTATCTTACCAAGTGTAGTAAAATTATGTTATAACTACTGGTTTTAACAGTAAAAGAAAACATCATGAAGAAACCAGCCGGCACGGTTCGTTACCATTTTCGTTTTCGTTCCATTCACAGTTCCATGATGGAACTACTGATAATATTTTTCCAACATTAGTTCCATGAGAAATGGGCACATGTTCAAGAACCATTCTCCACTAATTGACCCCACTGCTGAGATTAAAGGCCTTCTCTTTCAAGGACAATATCAAGGTCATAATACATCACGCCGACACACTGCGTATGACACATGATCTGAAGAAAATCTTGTGACGATGCTTTCCTTCGCCGCTAAAACCTGTAGTGATGAAAATATCCAGAGGATTGGTAGGCACGGCTATTAGACGTATCCCTAGGTAAATAATCTGTCAGAGTTAGAACTACTGTAGAACATTTAAAATGTGAATCGTCTACTGCGTAGTTTGTCGAAATGGACCAGTAAACTTTTACCTGGCTACTGTAATAAAGTTGAAAATTTCATTGATTTAAACAAAGGCGTCTTGAATGGGCCAATGAAGTTTCACTTTTATGGCTATTGTGATAAAGACAAAACTTCTTTAGTCCAATTTGAATTTGACGATGCTTGATCATCTTAAGGCTTCCTTTTTCAGACTCTCGTAGTATGTGCACATGTTTATAGTATTTGCGAATGGATTTTTAACCTTATAGAATTACTAGCTATACCCGCGACTTAGCCCACGGCTTAACAAAATCCAACTTAAACGGAATTCGACTGTGTTAATCTAGGAAATGTCTTCAAAAAATATAAGGTCTGTTTTGACCATGTGAGAAATACTCGTTATATAAGATAAGATAAGATAAGATATGAATTCTATCATATGTATGTATATAAAATCCATATTTAATTGGATAACGGGACACTCACGTATATACGGTCGGTCAATCCGACTCGAGTTTCGGCCGCGTCCGGCGGCCTTTTTCAAGGCGAGTGCACACGCGCGGTGGCTGCCGTTTGGCACAAAAACAGTTTCAGTGCCAAACGGTCAGCCACCGCGCGTGTGCACTCGCTTTGAAAAAGGCCGCCGGACGCGGCTGAAACTCGAGTCGGATTGACCGACCGTATATACGTGAGTGTCCCGTTATCCAATTAAATATGTGTAACAACCACGTTAATTTTAATACTAAAATATATAAAATCCAGTGACAAAATAATTGTTTTCACGGAACTCTTCACCAAGTCTACCGATTTTCACGAAAGTTGGCTTTTTTATTTCATTCAAATCCATTTAGTTGTTAAAGGGATACGTAAGAAAAAATATACCCACTTAAAAACACATACTACCAATGTGTAATAGGTAATAGTAGGCAGAGTTCACCAGGCAAAGTATCATACCTTCATCAGTTATTCAACCGCCAAGCAGTAATGGGCAAATATCACTGCGTCCCACTTTGAAGGGCAATCTAAAGAAATAACAGGTCATAGAGATGAAGAATTTTTTGTAATTATCTGACAACCTATAAATATAAGCAAAGATCTCAATACATCTATGATTTACAAAAATATGTATCTCTTTTCCACTTTGTTCCCAGAACGTCTTCTTCCTCCTTGCTTTGTGTTATTTTTTAAACACAAACCAAACACAATAGAAGTATTCAAATAAAAAGCCTAGCCAATAGAGATTTAGTTTTGAAAGCGTCACAAACAAACTCAGGAATTCCTTGAAACTTCGCGGACATAAAACGGGTGAATAGACCTCGCTTCCACATTTCAAAAGTTTCTTGGCCTGAGGGTCTGGGGCTAAACGAGCCCTATTTTTAGGTGCAACCTACTTCTCAAGAAGAAAACGATTTAGCTTTTAGATTAAAAAATGCATTTAGTAGATGCAATAGTAAGGTTTATTTTTTTTAATTATAGATTGACGAGACGAGCAAGACATGCGCCTGGTGGTAAGCAACATGCCTGCCACATAACAGCACAGGACACGCAGCTATAGGAACATGAAGAGTCCAAATCATTACCTAGCACTGCACTGCGCTCGTCAGCCAGCGAACTTAGATGTTATATCTCTAAGCCCTGTAATTTCTCTGGAAACATTGCCCTTCAAACCGGAATAACCACGATATTTTTTCTTTTGTTTCTTAATCAATCAATACGGTATACAACTCTTACGAAATCAGATCTAATAACTATCACGATTTGGTCTAAATTAGAAACACCCAACACATTGAACATGTGTAATGTAGCAGAATGCTGACAGCCCCGTGCCTTTGCCAGCAAATTATTGACAAGAGAGCGGCCAGTGTTGACAGCCCAGTGACGATTACGGCCTATTTTGCACGCAGGGTGCGATTGAAATCATTGGAGCATACATACCGCCTGCCGGGAGGATAGAGCTACCTACCGGAGACAAACGGATAATGATTTTCTACGCAAATAACGAAATAACATGAGCATAGCATAAACAACCCCTTCAACGAAAAGGTTTAAGGTATAATAGTACTTATTTGTGCAAATATAACACAGTATTGGTTGAGTAAATGATTAATTTTAAAACAATAACAACAATTAATGGATCACAAGTACTTATCAATCAAAAACTTTAAAGTTGTCAAACTGCAAACAATGGCAACAGAAATAATAAAATAGCCGGTTAGATATACGTTTAGACTGTGGATTAAATTCGAAAAACAAGGATGAGTCCCTCTTTAAAATAAAATTGTCTACGCAATTTGTATTAAAAACCCGTTTGTGTATTTATGTACTCACGCAAGAAGTTACTACGTATTCTCTTTATTCCTCTTGTTAAGAAACTTAGAACTTGTCAACCGTGGAATCTATACTAATATTATAAAGCTGAAGAGTTTAGTTTGTTTGTTTGTTGGAACGCTAGGATCTCGGGAAGTACTGATCCGAATGATTCTTTTTCTATTAGATAGTCCATTTATCGAGGAAAGCTATATAGGCTATAGAACATAACGCTACTATCAATAGAAGCGGAGCATGAATAGTAGAAGTAATAGTATATATAGTAATATATATAGTATAATATATATATAGTATAAGTAATAGTGTATAGTAATAGTAGAAGTAACAAAAACGGGGGAAAAATATTCCTTTTTTTAAAGTTTCTGTAGCGTGCTTTGACATGACAGCATGTGTTGTACGTCAACTTCAACTTCAATTTTTTTTTTTGGCTTCCATTCGGTAATGTCACCGTAATTTCGCCAATGTCCAAGATTTTGTTATTGAATATAAACCTTTGCTAATCGAATTTGTTTCTAAATCTGAGTTGGTACGATGGTAAGTTTTTTGTTTGAAAGCGATATTATCAGGAATGACTGAACCGATTTCAGTCATTCTTTCACCGTTGGATATGTACGGGATCCCGATGAGTGATATATAATGTACGACGGGCGAAGCCGGGGCGGGCATCTAGTAGATAAATAAATGTATGCAACGCAAACAGTATTAACTTTAATTAAAATTATAGTTTATGTTTGTTTGTAGTCACTACAATGTTGACTAGCTAACTTCAGACTTGTCAGTTTTTCATGATGGTGTGCTTTCGTATTGTAAATACGAGGGGCAAACTGAAAGTTCTTAGAACTGGCCACTTATAAACAATATAATAAAAAATAATTCTATAATTTGAAAATAGAACTCTTTGCCAATATTACTGAGTATATACTTCATTCACTTGTCATTTGTTTTACGATTTGGCGGCAAATTGAAAATTGTCTGTGTCACGTCAACATGAATTTAACACGAGAAAATTTTCGTGCAATGATTTTTATGACTTTCGATGTCATTTAAGTCAACAAGAAAGTTATGATAGACTACGATTGGCCTTTCACGATGAAGCCCCATCTCGTGCGACTGTTTACAACTGGTTTAATGAGTTTAAACGTGGTCGCACTAATCTCACTGATGATTTACGTGAGGGACGGCCTTCTACGGCGACGACTGAAGATAACATCTGTGTTGTGCGGCGTATGATAGAGACTGACAAAGAGTGACCTATCAGCAGATTCGGACAAGCTTAGGCATCGGTATGAGTCAAGTGCACAAAATTCTACACGAACATTTAGCGGTCAGGAAGCTTTGCGCCCGGTGGATACCTCATAATTTGACTGAGGCTCAAAAACTCCATCGTGTGGATTGGTGCCGTAAAATGATTGAAAGATTTAACGGAGGTGACTCAAATGCTGTGTTCGACATACTAACAGGTGACGAAAGCTGGATTTACTGTTATGATCCTGAAACCAAAAGACAATCTGCTCAGTGGGTGTTTCCTTTCGAGTTGCCAACTAAAGTGAAGAGAGATCGAAGTGCGGGGAAAAAATGGTGGCCTCGTTCTTTGGAAGGATAGGTCATTTCGCAACAATTGTGTTAGAGGATCAAAAACAGTTTCTGCAGAATGGTACACTACCAATTGTTTGCCACTTGTCTTGGAAAAAGTTCGAGAGAAACGACCTCGCAGTAGGCTCCTCCTTCACCACGACAACGCCTCATCGCACACCGCCAAGCGAACGATCGACTATTTGGCGACATCAAACGTTGAATTACTGGGTCATCCGCCGTATAGCCCCGACCTCGCGCCTTGTGATTTTTATTTATTTTCAAAATTAAAGAAAACTTAAAGGAAAGCGGTTTATGAATGCTGAAGAAGCGGTGGCTGCGTATCGCGATGCTATTGAAGAGACCCCTAAGGACGAGTGGGCAAAGTGCTTTTCCCAGTGGTTCCATCGCATGCATCGGTGTATTGACGTGAATGGACAATATTTTGAAAAGATATAATAAAACTAATAACTGGCTAATGTAATCAGTTTTTGATTTTCTAAGAACTTTCAGTTTGACCCTCGTATGTACTATCATCATTTTTCCCCAACGTGCAAACTTCAATAAAAACTGAACATCAAAATACATGCAAATTTTTTAACTGTGTATTGGGATGCTATCGTAAAATTGTATCATTTCGAAAAGTTTTACGCCAGACCCCCTGGCAACAGACAGTCAAACACAATAAAAGTACACAAGATGTCGAGAGTAGTAACTATCAGTTAAGCTGCAACCTAGGGGACGACAACTAGGCGCCAATGCCTTTCATGCTTTCGAGCCGACATTGTTGCAGCAAAGACTATGAATATTTTAATATAGAAGCGAATCATGTTAATGTAACTTTAAGTAGATAAATGAAATAATTAAAGTGGTCAAGTGCGAGTCGGACTCGCCCATGAAGGTTTCCGTAGCAGGAAGTAACATAATAGGGATGTTAACAATTTTTCGGAACTGCTTTTATTTTGATGATTGACCCTTGTGTACCGTAAAACATAACATTTTATTTCAAAAATTAGTATTTTCAACATATTATTAAATATACAATATTAGACTAATTTTGAATTTTGCCACTAAAACACTAACGACTGACATGACGTCACTAGTCGCGAAACATTGGTCGCGGTTCATGACTATATGTCCAGTTTATGTGTTTTCTTATCATTACTTGAATACAAACAATCAAAATCGTCGTCGCTAAGATCGCAAACTATACTAAAAATTCAGAAAAGTAAACAGTTTCAACAGTTTGTTTTGCGACTAGTGACGTAAGAATTCATATTGGTATTTCCAGTCACGTGATTAACAGATTAAAAATATAGCATTTAATGCTATATTTTTAATCTAAAAAAAAAAAAAAAATGTGACTGGAAACACCAATATGAATTCTTACGTCACTAGTCGCAAAACAAACCGTTGAAACTGTTTACTTTTCTGAATTTTTAGTATAGTTTGCGATCTTAGCGACGACGATTTTGATTGTTTGTATTCAAGTAATAAATTTACTACGTAATATTACATTAGAATAATGTGATTTTCGATATTCTATTAATGCAAACTATCATAAACTTAACATTAAACATTAATGTGTGAGATTAGTGTTAATATCCCTATTATAAAAGTTCTTGTAGTTCGTTGTTACTTTAATCAGTGTTTTAACAAGGTCCAGGTTGAATTCAAGAGAGTGCCGTATCTTTCCACGTCTATACTATCAATGAACTGCATTGATCATATTTATGTGACTTTTTTAGATAGACCTTCAACGTCTTCCAGGAGTAAGTCTCATAAAAATACGTCAGTATGTACAACTTACTACCCATATATCAAGTTTAAGTATAGTTTATCTCATCTGTACAAATGGTCTATGCCCCAGTGTAATATTACCCTCACCGCAGATTTGAGCGCCGAGCATAGATCCGCGCAGACGGGCGGACTCGGGTTACACCGCTTGTATGGCCGATCTCCAGTGCTCGTGGCTCGTGGCGAGCAAACCTTATTGTTTTATCTATTATCCCTTTTACTGGTAATTCTGCTTGAAATCAACATCATCATTTTAAGCTCATTATCGTACACTGCATAGGTCTATTTTTTAACTAATATAATAACACTTGAGTGCCATCTATCTCTATGTATTACCGGTCTATTATGGTGCGTTTTTGCCTAAAAGAAACCAGTTCAATCTCAATTTCGTTTCACCATATTTAAATCAATCCTATGCCATCATGTATGTATCATACTTAAGTATATATACTACATTTTTGAATTGAGTTTTTTAATTTTGGGATTGTAATGTGTACAACTTTTTTCAATTACATATAATATATTTGCGGAATTCTGATTTGAAAATTTAAACCTGCTGAAAGACCTTGGCTTATCCAGAAGTGCAGTAAGTTCTATACTAGAACGAGTATCTAAAGCTGCACTAGTAGGCTCATATCAGATTTGGCTGGGCAGGGAGAGAAAGACGAGTAGTGAAGGTGAGTGTTGATGTACGTCAGAAAGGGGCCCCTTAAACCTACGCCCGAGTCCCAAGTCTCGGGAACTACTCGGGTTTTCTCTCTCTGCCACACGATGGACCCGGCACCCGCACGGTGAATCCATGGAATGCTAAGAAAATCGTCTATATTTTCTCATTAATTTAATCAGCAGTGCTTTCAAATTATGAAATTTCGCTGAAAATATTGCCCATTAAACTGAAAGAAGACTATTTGCGCATTGTAACTTAACAGTACTAACTGGGAGAGGTGTGATTAAACACAGCCGGATTCTGTAAATGTTACCATTACAACTAGTAATTGCGTAGTGCTACGAGTATGTTTACACAGTTTTTTTTTGTAGCTATAAGTACATATTACTCGTACATAATTACTTTTAAATTATATTACGTGTTACGTAATATTGTAGTGTTTAACCTTGAATTTGATCAAGGACAGTGGTGACTGACACATGCGTCATGCTTGTGAATGGTGGCTGGTATAAGTAGACTAGCGGTTTGGCCCGGCTTCGCCCGTGAAATAAGGAAAGAGTCAAGGCACGAATTGTAACGTTATTTACAAACTTTGCTTTTCTGATCGGTCCATTTAGGGTTGAGTCGAACCTACACCGTTTGACTTTTTGAAGTGAATATTTCTATTGGCGCACCACACACAGATTTTTCGTTGGCTGTGTATTGAGCTCAAGCGCCACGCTCGTGAATAAAAGAAATCTTCGGGTGAACACAGTACCTTGGTGTTATACCATGGTTACCATTACTTTATTTACACTTATTTATAGATTTAACCATGACTATCTGTCTTTTTTTGACGTGACGTCTAATAAATCGATGAACGCCGGCAGCATGCACAAAAATGTGTCTCGTTATGTCCCGTTACGCTAATCGTTCCTTTAAACTATCCGTTACGTTAAACTATCGTCTGTAAACCAACCGACTTTACGCACATTAACCAGTTTTTTTAAATGTTTTTTCAATTAACATTCTTTGCAAAGTTCCGCTGGAAAAGTACCACATCTTTGCCCGTTATTCTAACGCTAAGCAGTGACATAAGGTGATGACTAGGGTATTCCGGTTTGAAGGGCAATGTTTGCAGAAATTGCAGGATAAAGAGATGTCATTTTATAATTCTAAGTGACGAAGGCAGTGAGTGACATGAGTATTTGTAAAATGTATTTGGGAACATGTTTATCCATATTATTATTCACATAAATATGTCTGCGGCGGCCTAAGTTTTAAATAAACAAAGAGCCTTGAAAACTAACCAAACACTGGCTATTTTAGTCGCTTTGCTATAAACAGATAGCACTTGTCATGACTCATTGTTGTGTGGGTTACTGTATGAAGAATGTTCTTGAGTGGGATGTTTGTACGTTTCGAACAAATACGAACTTATGGAAACAATAATTAGATACGATTTATAACGGAAGCAAATTTATTGTGGCCTAATGGTGAGAGCCTTGTGAATGGTAAGCAACTTTAAGGTTTGATCTAGCTTGCACTTCTGAAGATTTTTGTCAGGTACAGATCAAAAAATTTAAAGATAATTTATTGAACAGATATTGGGTTACAAACATACATACATAAATTTATACATAACCACTGATTTTAACGGTGTTAGCAAACCACTTTTTTGACGTGTTAACGTCTAATAAATCGAGGAACGCCGGCTGCATGCACGAATAAGTGTCCCGTTATGTCCCGTTACGCTCATTGTACGCTTGCGCCGCATCTATCAATGTTTTGTTATGACGTCACGTTAAACTATCGTCCGTAAACCAACCGACAGACAACAACTTTACAGACAACCAATTTTTTCTAAACACCACTTTCATAATTATAGACTGCAGGCCCGTGAACAAAATTTATGGGTCATCTGATACAGCAGGAGACCTATGTAGGATGATAGAAGGGTATAAAGTTATAAGATTGAGCACTATGCCGTCACTTGTAAGCTGTCCAACTGAGTGCAGTTGAAGAGGGGGTTCTAAACCTCGATCATTTCTCCTTGTCGCATGATTTTTGTACGGCATTGCGAAATAATGTATTAGAAGAGGTATTGAAAATGTATGGAACCAAAGCCGAACATAATCAAATGACCAAACTTACTCTGTAAATCGTCGGAAAATCATGAATTTTTTTCACAAACTAACAATAAAAATTTTAAAATTTATAATTTTTATAGTTTCAATACCTCTTCTAATCTATTATTCCGCAACGCCGTACAAAAATCATGCGACAACGAGAAATGATCGAGGTTTAGAACCCCCCCTCTTCAACAGCACTCAGTTGGACAGCTTACAAGTGACGGCATAGTGCTCAATCTTATTACTTTATACCCTTCTATCATCCTACATAGGTCTCCTGCTGTATCAGATGACCCATAAATTTTGTTCACGGGCCTGCGGTCTATTATCAATAATAGGTTTGTACCTGACTGCCATCTCGGTTGACGTTACGCAACGATGCGTTCTATGAAGAAACCTATTCACTATACAAGAAACCTATTCAGTCTAAATTGAACAACACTCAGATTATATCCTTTAGGAAATACTCCACACCAGCAACGCATTCCAGTTTAGCTGTTCTTATTACGTTAAACCGAATACGCGGGTA
The DNA here is from genome assembly GCA_017562165.1 of Ectropis grisescens. Lineage (NCBI taxonomy): Eukaryota > Metazoa > Arthropoda > Insecta > Lepidoptera > Geometridae > Ectropis > Ectropis grisescens. The sequence goes on from CM029770.1 coordinate 26,220,819, forward strand.
AAACAGCGCGTTACTAGTGATGTAATAAAAGTATATTAAACTACAAAACACTAGAATTTATCACTTTTAACACATTTTAAAACACGTAACCCTGCGATCAGCGCGTGTACACAGAGTTAATAATTAACAGATGCGGCATCGTCGTTAGCGTGATAGACGCGCCACTCTCCGCGGGCACAGTCGTTACCGCGAGAGGGCGCGCGTGACGCGCCTGCAAAGTAGACGGAGATGTGTGATACTGTGATAGATTTAGAGTTGTGGAAATGGCCGGTGTTAATTTATAGTTAAGAAAAGCCTGATAGCTAATATAATCCAATTTTTCTTATGTATGTTATAAATGCGAGAGTTTAAATATAATGTACGTTGAAAGAATGGATGTTTGTTATTCTTTCGATGAAAAACTACTGAAAAGATCTGAATGAAATTCGGTACATAGACAGATAATATTCCGGAATAACACATAAAGTACTTTTTATCCAGGGAAAATAACAGGAACGGGAACCACGCCACTAGTTATTACATATATACATCCAAACAAATAATGATCTAATTTTGACATTCATAACTATAGTAGGTAGTAGTAGTATACTGATACTAAAAATGCGAAAGTTTAGATGTGTCTTGCTCAATCACATCGGAACGCCTGATCGGATTGGGTTGAAATTTGCAACACAGATTATAGATTGAAATAGCCTAATATTATGCATATTCAAGACTTTAGAAACAAAACTCATCAGATGTGTGTTTACAGCGATTATGTGCATATGATATTTGAATCAATAATTGATAAGCTTACTAAAAGCTACGCAATAGTATCCATAGCCGTATCTAGAGGCGCTACCTCTTAGCCAAGTCTGTCGTTCAGAACAATAAGTGCCTATTGTTTCGTGACGTGTAATCATCATAAAGAGCCTGCATCTGCTCGTTATCGCTACTATACACTTTTATAGCTTATGTTTCTCTATGTTATATGTTTCACTCTATGTTAGTATTTGAGAAACGGTCAGGTGTCGTGATATTTGTACAAATTCTTTTCGCTGTTATTTTCATGTTTGTGGATAAATTAAAGCACAAATACACCAAATGTCTTATATCTCTGGGTGAGGAGCGTAGTGCAGCCCTCGCCAGTGATCTGGACTCTTCATATTCAAATAGCTATATGATACTGTGTTATTATGGCATGCTACTTAAAATATGCTTGTCTTTCTCCTCCCGTCATCCTAAATAAAAAATGAGTCAAAGGGGTTACCGATAGAAGAAGAAGAAGAAGAGAAAACTCAGAATTTGTGTATCAATCAGCACCAAAGTCAAAGTACTTTATTCATAAATGTGCAATTTACACGTCAATTATTAAAAATGAAAACAAAAGAAAGAGCATACAAATTGCACACATTTTCAATGTTTTAAATGACTACTTTACTGTAGGCATTATAATAATTATTGTACAGAAAACTGTGAAACATTATACTGCAATGTTGCATAATACGACCTGTGTAGATAGCTACAGATAAACTATACTGATATTATGTATATTGGTAACGAGAATTAACAAGATTTCATCAATACAAAAAGCATTTAACTCTCATCTCCCGCCCCTCTACCGCCTAACTAAATCGGCTATAGCTTTGCTATTGTTGTCTCTATCATTTCAAGCGAAAAGAAAAGAGATAACAATATCACAGCTAAGACTTAGTTAGGCGGTAGACCCTCCGGTTTACTGCTCCGCTGCCGCCACGACGCCATGATATACTGGCATGTCGGTCGCCAATCTGGCCTCGTGGTTTAGTGGGTAGTAACTCTGCCTGCGAAGCTGAGGGTCGTGGGTTCGATTCCCATCCAGTGCAAATGTTTGTGTGGTAATTGAAATATTTGCACTGTGTCTGGGGTCATCATCATCATCATCAGCCGCAAGACGTCCACTGCTGAACATAGGCCTCCTCCTTAGATTTCCACAACGAACGGTCCTGCGCAACCTGCAACCAGCGGTTTCCAGCGACCTTTATGAGGTCATCTGTCCATCTAGTGGGAGGCCGTCCAACACTGCGTCTTCCGGTTCGTGGTCGCCACTCGAGAACCTTTCTGCCCCATCGGTTGTCAGTTTTGCGAGCGATGTGGCCTGCCCATTGCCACTTCAGCTTGCTTACTCTTTGAGCTATGTAGGCCACTTTCGTTCTTTTGCGAATATCCTCATTACGGATTCTGTCGCGCAAAGAGACTCCGAGCATAGCTCTCTCCATAGCTCGCTGTGTGACTTTGAGCTTCGTTATGACGCCCACAGTTAAGGAGCTATAGAGGTATTCACTTCAAGAATATGTTTCCTTTCGTTTAAACGTTAAAAGAGTAAGTAACACTCCTGCTAATAAACACGCAGTGTCATGTACTACCTTCAAAATTGTCCAACAAAAACTTAATCCAAACAAAAATGAAGATGTAAGTATGATCGTAACAAGAAAAGTCATTGATTTCCATCGTCTTAAATTGAATTCAATGGTCAGTATCTTCTATAAAACAGAGCTTAGAACAAGCCACAAAACCATGGGAATCATGTTAATCTGTCACGAAACACCTCTAAAACTGTGAAAGTAGAAAGCGGTACATTCGACTCAATCTTAAATTTACAAACCTTGTTGTTAGTTATTAATGTTTTATGTTGAACCATAAGTTAACCGTTCAATTTAATAATCATAATGATGAAATATGTGATGTTGGAGGTGACATGCCATTGGACCAAGTTGAAAATGAATTTAGTCTTGATACGCACCAAGAATGATCTTTATGTTTTTGTGTACTATGTAAAGTAATGAACGGGACGAGCTTAAAAGTAAAGGAGAATTTTCAATTTTCTCTCATACAATCACGAAATCACGAGATCACGAAAAGAAATGTAAGCAACCATAACAAAAGAGTAATAGATACGCAGGCTATTTATTTATCTAGCACAAGGTAGAGTGAGTAATGTTTTTGTAAGTAAATTTAAAAAAATAGCACTAGATTTTGCATTATATGTATAGTGTAAGAAACAAAATCATTAGTATAATCATTATAATATAGTGATCTAATGATTTTTTTCTTAATATCATTAAGGCACAGTTTTAAATTTTAAATGCTTATTTTAAATAGTTATGTGTTGTTATGTCTTGAAAATTGTGTCGTGTAGTTAGTGCGGTGCGTTATGGCCTTAAAATTTGTTTCGGTAACCGATAGCAAAGATTATCTGACAAGACTATTTCCATGTCAGTTGGAAGAGGTTTTTAAGCGGGTAATAAAAAACGAAGTTTTAGACAAAACGAATATGTTGTGTTGAGTATTGGAAATAAAGTCAAACATGTTGTGATGTTTAATGTTGTTTAATAAATAAACAAAGTAGTTTTAAACATTTGAACACTGAATATACAATTACGTACCTTTAATTTATAAAGCAAAAAAAGTTGTGTCTGTGTTTTGTAAGAATGTTGTATTTATTTATTCACTTGCAGTGCCTCCCAGTGTTACCACCTTATTTTCCGTTCTCGTAATTTTTTCGAGATAAAAAGTAGTCTATGTGTGTGTCTATAGTCTATGATTCAACAGTGTTCGAAATTTCCAGGCCTTATAGATATAACATCTTAGATATCTGGGTGCTAAGTAATGATTTGGACTTTTCATAGTTCAATAGCTGCGTGTCACTGTGGTGTTATGTGGCAGACGTGATGCTTTCAATCCGGCACATGTCATGCTCGTCTCGTCACTCTTTATTAAAAAAAAACAAAACGTGACGTGCGGAGATGAGGTACCTACTTTCCAATGCAGATTTTTCAAAGAGCCTTACCAGTACTCACCATCTGTTCCGTGTGGTAACAGACTCAACAACTGCGTATCAGCTCTAACTGAGATACAATACCAGTCTATTTTAGATTCAAAATTACTCGTCAAAATGAACCATAACATTCTAGAGGTCGTAACTCGTTCTCTCAGTTTTCTTTAGTGCCTCCTCCCGCTATAATATTAGCTATATTCCAAAATATACCATTCCACGACCTGCCATAAAAGTTGAGAAGCAATAATGTTTCGTAAGATAAAGTATGCGAAGTAATATCGGAGGTGTCTTGTATATTATTACATGCCATTTAAAGAATATACACGTAAGTAACTACAATTATATGTATATATATATATTATTATTATAGCGGGATTTCGCCTCCGTACTACAAGTTGAGTTTGTTGAGGATAGTGTTGTGCATATAAAAATACCACCAATTTTCTTTTTCTATGACATTTTCTCTTCACTTTAATTTGAATGAACATGACGTATGGCCATTTTTTGAGTCGATACCAATGTGGTTTGTTGACCACTAACATCTTCCTTGGCTACCAAATCTGCAACGACGGCCCCCTGCCCCTGAGATAAAGAGGCGAATCGGGATGGCTAAGGATGCTATGACTCGTTTGAACACCATTTGGAAGAAGCGAGGAATATGTATTAAAACCAAGATCAGGTTGACCCGAGCCCTGGTATTGCCTATTTCCTGTATGGCGTGGAAACGTGGACAATTTTGGCCCGAGAACGACGAAGGATAGAGATACATTTGAGAAGTGGGGTTGGAGGCGACTACTACGAATACCATGGACGGCAAAACGCACCAATGTGTCTGTCAGAATAAAAACCCGTTTATCGACAATATGTCAACAACACATCTTTTTCTATTTCGGTCACACAGTACGCAGAGGTGATAAGAGTCTGGCTAAACTGATTGTCGTTGGGAACACCGAAGGCAAACGATCGCGTGGTCGTTCATCAACCAGGTCGACCGATCAAGTGAAAGATTCATCGTCCTCCAAATTCTACGCGGTTGTGAGAGACGCGCTGAACCGGGACCGGTGGAAGCAGATCATCCGCTCTCCAGATATAGCCCCGATGCTGACCACGATCCTCAGACATGAGGGACCGACCATAGAGAGAGGCTAATGTGGTATAAAATTTAAATGTTATACAACAATTGTTTTTTTGTATAACATCACGAAATTTTGGTAAAACTCAACCTTATTAATATTTAACAAAAGCCCGTCGTAATTGAATTTCATAGGATTTGCTCTGTTTGTTTTTATAGTTCGGCAAAATGTCACGCAGCAGACAGGAAATATTAAACCGAACAACAGTGATGTTTGCACATTACTGCTTGGCGAACACTGCATTTCAAACCAGAGCATAAAAATATTAGCACATTTTTGCTTAACGGTAGAGTAACTGGCAAAAGCGTGTTAATTCTATAAAATAATAAGGAATCTGCAAAAAGCCCTACCACTACTATATGAGACTGGCTGATGAAAAAACCCTTAATAAAAATCAAATATAGATCTCAACATTAAATTAAAGCACACAACACTACGCATACAATAAATAGACTTCACAGAGCTAGCCTGCTACCGCACGGCCATCGTCATGTGTCATGGCGGCACTACAAATCTTCGTGCAGCACGTGTAGATGGTGATGCAAGGACAGCAGCACTGCAACCGTTGCATCCACCACAACATCCACCGTAACACATTTTAAAGAAGAGTTTCGAAATTGAAAGAGTACAGAAGTAACGGGTCTAAAGACCCGTAAAGATGGAATATAATATAAAGGAGCAAGAGCGACATGAGCACAGCAAATATGAATTTCAAAGCGCCAACATCGTTTCCGAGACGTTTTGCGTCTAGCGACAATGCCAAGTCGTTACGGCAAATTATTGCCAGTAGCTCTACATTTTAATATTTTAGTTTTGCACTAGAGATACGGTTTAGTACTCTTTTGAACGATAGTCGAGAAACTTCTAATGGACTTTGTTTATGTCATATTTTGTCAAAAGATACCACGATATTTGTATTATTACTCCGAAACGGCTCCACCGAATATATGAAATAAGTAATGGCATAGAATTGACAGTATTATGCTTCGCCATTTTTTTAAACATGAATATCGCAGATTACTAACTCTAGCCTGGCTCTGAACTGCGCTATACATCATCCGGGGACATACAATGATTTATCTGGATACAACTTCTTCAAATCAATACACAATAATATTTGCAAAGTAATAAGCTCATTGGTGTTAGAATCCACTAGCTACGTAGAACCCTTTGCAGATACCACCTGGGAAAATACTACATCTTTACCAGTTATTCTCGCACGCACCAGCGTGCAAACATTACAGTGTTCTGGTTTGAAGGGCAATGTTTCCAGAAAAATGGGCTAAGAGATAAAACACCTCATGGGTGACCAGCTCAGTGCGGTAGTAGCTAAGGATTTGCAATCTTCATATTCCAATAGCTGCGTGCTACAGTACCGTGCTGTTGTGAGAAGGCATTTTGCTTACCATCAGGTACATGTCCTGCTCGTCTAGTCCCTCTATACTATAAAAAATCAAGGGTGCGATATTCGCCCACATAAACTGCACATATTTTATAAGTACATTTAACTTGGAATACATGTCTCAAAAGACAAAACGCACAGCGTTAACCTTAGTGACACCAAAATTCCGTATCACAATAACTTGGAAATTTCTAAAAAACCGGACTCCATACGCTTCTTTGAAGCTATTAATTTGATAAAAGCTTCACTAATTGGAGAAATTCACTGCGTTAATACAGCGAAGGTAGAGGCAACGGCGCTAAGCATAAGAAAGTACAGAATGACAATTTTAATTTTGGAACTCCAATTTAAAAACATGCCGTTTGTAACACCCAAACTAAGACTGACACACAAACTGAAACTCCGCATTGTTATGCTGTAGTAAATTCTAAAAAAAAAATTTAGGGTCAACGTTTTCAAATGTTTTAATATTTGGTTAATTTATTTAACCTCAACTACTAGAATTCTAGGAATTTAGGAATTTTGTAAAATATTCTGATCTAATACAAACCATACGGTGTCAGACTTTTTAAATTAAAATCAATTTAGCAATTTTTTTAATAATTTGGGTTTTTATCCAGTTTGTTTATTAGTTGGTTATCATAATAATACATACATATATGCAATAATAATACATAATGTCCTAATGTTTTAAAATAATGTAGTAATCATCCGTAGTGATTATTATTAGTCAACATCATCAATCATCCATTATTTCGATCTATTTGTATGATAGGTTTTAAAAACCTCATTTAAGCTCAATTTTATTTGGAAACTTGATTGTTCCAATTAATGTAAAAAAAAATTTTGCTCGCTTAATGGACATTTTACTGACAGGTTTTGATCACACGAAAGTAAATATTAGAAATCTGTGATTTAAGGTATAAATTTACATAATTTTGGTAAATGTCTAAGTTTCCAATCTGGCGTTTGATAGTTTGTGCGGGCTTTCTACGACGGTGGAGTTGTTAATTTTATCTTTATTGTAAACTGGGAGTTATACATTCAACGCATTATCGATAATAATGTGACTATTTTATTTGACGAGATACCTTACTTGTTGGTCTGATGTGCGTTCGGGTAATTTAATGTTTTTGTGCATTAGATAGTAAAAATAATAATACCTTACTTACAGTAAGTACCTAGATTTTCCCTATTACACTAACAAAACGAAATGTCTGTTGAGATCACGGATATTCTGTTGAGATCTTCACTTTTTGTTCATTTTTTGTATGGTTGACTTTGAAGTAATTGTGTCGAAAACAGTTTTAATATTACTATTATACTAACTTAATACATTACTATGAACTGCCAAATTTCAAACTCAAGTACGATATTCCAAAATAAACCTGTTAAATTTTAGACCAGTATCAAATTGGTATAGATATTTTCGACATTTAATTTTGTGACATTGTGACGTCAACCGAACTCAAACAATCAAATTAAGGTTGAGTCTTAGTAATACGGCAGTAAACATAAAATTTAGTTAAATAACATCTCAATAATATTCCAAATTTTAAAAGCTATTTTTGTGTGTATGAGAGTATGTGATAGTAAGTGTGCCGTGCCATATTATAATTAATTGTAAAGTTAGATGTTATAAAGAAACCTAGGAATACTCTTTATGATGGGTCTCTAATATCCTGGTGAATTTTAACCAAGCGGAGAAGACACATTAGAAACAAATGTTTAACACATAATTAAGCATAGATCTCTGGGTGATGAGCGCAGTGCAATGCTAGGTAATGAATTGGACTCTTCATGTTCCAATAGCTGCGTGTCACTGTGTGCTGGTATGTGGTAGGCATGTTGCTCACTGCTGCGGTTGTCCTGTTCGACTTATCACTCTATATACATACTATATAAAAATATAGCATAACGTGAACATGCAGAACAGAACATGTGCCTGATGGTAAGCAACAAGCCGGCCACATAACATCACAGTGATACACAGCTATTGGAACATAAAGAGTCCAAATCATTACCTAGCACTACACTGCGCTCGTCACCCCGAGAAATAAGATGATTTATCTCTATGCCCTGTAATTTCACATGAAACATTGCCCTTCAAACTGGAACACAGTAATGGGTGTACGAGTTTGAGTTGTCTAAAACAAAACGTAGCGTACTTCATCAAAATTATTCTCGAGCTAAAATATAACTCCTTTTCATATAAAATTCTGCTAATAATAATTTATATTCTCACGTTCTAATTGCCCCATATAATTAGTTCTAATTTCGTTGCACGAACATGATAAAGGTATTAAGTGAACGCATTAGTGTTATGGCAAATTAGCTTTTATGACTATGATGGTAAGAGCTCCGCGTTGAAAGCGTGATGTTTTAGGTTCAACGGTCAGAGTGCTTTGAAGCTTTTAGTACATATTTTAGTGAATAACATGACAATGGCTTTACAGTTGGTCATTTTAGTTTAGTGTATTTTAACTATAAGTCTGCACTTAGGAATGTATTTGTTTTTTAGGCAATACCTAGTTTTTAGCCCCCGACCAAAAAAGGGTGTTATAAGTTTGACGTCGATGTCTGTCTGTCTGTCTGTCTGTGTGTGTATGTCTGTGGCACCGTAGAGCTCAAACGGATGGGCCGATTTCAATGCGGTTTTTTTTATTCGAAGGTTGATATCCGTGCGGATGTTCTTAGCTATGTTCGGTTAATATCAATTCAAGATGGCCGCCTCCACAAAATGGCGGACAAAATATTTCTTCACAACCTACCTCAATATGGGTATCAAATGAAAGGGCTTGACCAGTAGAATACAATACACAAATTTCAAATCCAAGATGGCCGCTACCACAAAATGGCGAAATACGTTTATTTTTTCACAACTCCCTTAATATGGGTATCAAATGAAAGGGCTTGACTAGTAGAATGTTGTACAGATAACAAATCCGAAGTAGTCGGGGGTTAGTCAAAATTTTTAATTTTGTTCTTGTACCAGATAATTTGTGTTTGAGTTGTTTAAATTACCTAGGTGACAATCAAACTGTCACAGGAGACTATATCGTCATCACGTGATCAAGTGACGTTGCTCGGCGTGGCCATCTAGATAGAACACGATGCGCGGGAACGATTAAAAACAAACGAAAAAAAAATTTACAACATAGATCTATTATTTCAAAGTAATGTTTAAGCTCAGTTTATGTCCAAGAATTTCACCCTCATAGTTAAATAAAGTTGATTATAATTATTTTTTTTACGTATCCAGTAGCTATGAGAAACACAAAATAACTTAAAAGATCCATACAAGATTGTCCAATATTTGCTACTTTTATAAAAAATGTCCAACCGGTACGTTCTCCCCTTGTACTTCAATATTGATTCAGGAACTGAGTCAGGGTTTCGCAACACAGCACTCTTTGTTCGAGCAAGCAGCGTTATCGGGGTGCTATCGGCTAGTGTTGCCAGGTAGGTAACTTATTTAGTACCAGTGCCTTGCGGTCTTACCCGTATAGTGTTATTTTATTTCGTATTAATTCACCGCATCGAATTCGCTACTTAGCCCATGTGCTATTTTATGCTATAATTTAATTGTGTTCCAAATATCAGCCCGATCCATATAGACGTTTTGACGTGATGGAGCAACAAACATCAATACTTTCGGGTACATTAGAACTAATATTAGAAGGATTAGGTTCAATCATTACAAATCACTGTAACCGTAGTCATCCAAAACCCATTTATTCATAATTATCAGTATTTCAAACAATAAATATTATCAGTGGCAAAACGAAAGATTTCGTAGGTTCGAATGCCACCTACAGCTAATACCACATATAGGGTAAAAGTGGGAGAGACGCCATATGAGGACAGACGCCATACCTTCGCTAAGTCTTTATGTGGGAAAGAGACGTCTATATTTGTCTCTCTGCTCAGTTACGCATAGATGCCAATGACGAAACTTGTCAGTGCCTGTCCGGCTGCGCTCGAGTGTTGTGCGTTATTGACGAAAACCGAAATTAATTTGGTATATTTTTGCCCAAAATTTTAAGCTTTCGAATGTTCAACCAGTGCTACTTGTAAAACAAAGACACAATAAGGTAAGAAGTAGTTTTAATACGTTATAATGATCGTAAACAACGTATGTTATGTTAGTTTTTTCATCTTTGTGTTTCCTAATTTTTTTTTAGTGGTATGGCATCTCACCCATAAAATGAGGAGAGATGCCACCCCTTGTGATAGTTGAGTAATCTATTCGATTTGTTTCAGTTTATAGGATGTCCAGATAATATATAAGGAACCAAAAAGTGCTGCGGGGGCAGTGGACAGAAGAAAATTTAATTTTGGCCGTAGAAAAGGTAAAAAAAGGCGAAATATCAAAAAATTAAGTCCAAAGGCGGTATGAAATACTGATTCGTACCTTGTCTAGACGTCTACACCGGCAATACTAAGAAATCTGGATTAGGTCCTCCAGCTAATTATTAGCAATACATAGCGCAATATGTTCTTTATTTTTTTAAATGACATCATCATCTCAGCCACAAGAAGCCTACTGCTGGACATAAGCCTTCCCCATAGATTACTAGAACCTGCCTGCCCATTGCCACTTCAACTTGCAAATCTGCTCGACTATGTCGGCGATTTTCTTTATTTTTGTAATATTGTTGTTTTGCTATGTTAGTTTTCATATATTTTATTTAAAAATAGTAGTATAATGATAACTCAAAATTTAATCTTGTTTTAGCATGACTTGGAACATACGAAAAAAAAAAACGACAAACATCAATTTAATAAAAGGAGCTGCTAAGCTCCTTTTTCCTCTAACATCGAAAATTAGCTGCTGAAAAATCCTCTGCATCCACATCCGCTCAGAAAGCTGCAAACCCAATTGCAGACGATAGCAATGTGCGCACACGTGGTAATTAATGCTGGGAAAATTATAACATTACAAAAAAAGAGACTAGATAAAGTGTCCCTTGTGTCTAAAATGGCTCCACGAGTCATGGGCCATGTATTCTCCGCATTACAACGATTGTGGGAGAGAAGCAATACGCAAAAAGAGCCACGGAAAACCGTAATGATGCGTATGGCATCTCTCCTACAACTTATGGCATCTCTCCCACACTATGTGGGAGAGATGGCCCATTACCATTTATTGATTTTATTACCTATTATTTGATTTTTTATAAATATTTAAATTCTATGTCATTATTATTTGTAATAATAGTGTGCCTGTAGAATAAAAAATAAACGATTTGAATATAACATTTTTTCTATTTTTTAAAAAATTTCTTTAAAAAGTATGGCATCTCTCCCACTTTTACCCTATTTTATAGTACAAACCCTTTTCCATGGTTCATCTTTGTAACAAAATTTGTAGGGTTTACCTTATGTTTGTTTTTGTTTACTTGTGCAATCAAGAGTTTATCTATCATACTCTCTGAGTTTCATTAAGTAAAATTGTCATAATCTACACTTACACTACTTTTAGCCATGAAGAAAAATATTATAAGTACTTAGACCTTTTTCTAGAAAAACATCCTTCGCACTTGACCAGTATCATAGAACATGGCCTGTATTATAGCGATAGAATAGATTCTGAGTGCGAAAACATGAAATAGGTCATGTAAACTTTTCCGTGTGATCCCGGTAAACTCGGTTCACTTTTGTGAAAAAATACGTTCATATTTTCGCTCACCTTTGGCTGTTGTAAAGCAAAACATACTAGGCACCGAAAATAAAATTTCGTTAAAAGTTCTAAACTGCCAGTTTTAGTTGAAAATTCAATAAGCTGGCAACTTTTCTATCGAGTATCGACTATCACCGGTTATCGGTCATCGTCGACGCGTGTAAACAGAACGATTCTGTGTCATCCTGATAACTATGTTTAATATTTGTTTGACTCTACGGGCTTTGATGTTCCGTGGACGTATTTTCTTTTGGTGGTATGCAAATTAGAGCAATAGGGAATATGCATGCATTTTTTTTAATATTTTTAATTCACTTTTTACATTATTATAACACAATAAAAAATATAAATACTCTTGTAAATGTACAAATTGATTTTTAAAATAATATTTAAAATATCGATATAATTTTACCAGTTTAAACGCCGCCATCTTTCCCGCGCCTGCATGACGTCACAGGCCACGACCTGTGTTTGTTTACTACAAGTGTTGCAGTTACTTTGTACCGATTTTTGAGTTGTATTAGCTAATCAAACGATGGAGAACACGACTTTTCTTTCTAACACTACTAGCTCAGTACGAATATCGACACCGTTAAAGCAGAAAACATGTCATGTGACGTCACATTTGGTTTCGACCAACAGTGATGCGTTTCGCAAACTTGAATTTCCCGCGCCTATTTTGCACTTTTTAAATAATATTTTTTATAATTAATAACTAACTAAATAATAAAATAATTGTTTTGGCATAATGGAGGGACATTAAGGATTCTACGAAAAAAAATCAAGCCAATTTAAACTACATGCATATTCCCTTATTTCCCGAGCAAGCCACAGTGTAAAATTAAATAAATAATTCCAATATTTGTACTGAAGTAGAATCAAACTTACGACCTATAGCTTCGCAGGTAACCTTACCTACTGCCAGCTATCGAAGAGGAAAATGAGCACAGCGTAAATATAACTGTTTTTAGGACTGTGTTATTTATTAATAGTTTTGAAACGGAATTCAAACCTAGCAATTACGCAGATTACTATTAATATTCGCCATTTGCTCATTTTGAAACTATAAAACCATTGTTTCCCAATGCTAATGTAATCCTGATTTAAATATTAATTATGATTTATTTTCGAAGTAATGTTTGCAGTAATAAAACAGATTAACATGTTTGTTGTATAAAATAACGATAAATAATTATCACGCAATAATATCGTTGTTTAAAATAAAACATGAACAAATAAAAAAGCACACATAAAATAAATTGTATATTGTTTTAAACTATAACGGTTGTCTACTATAAATATATATTCACTAATCTCATAATAAAACTGCATCAAAATATCGGGAATTTGCTTCGCCTTTTAACACGATAAATGGCTCGTAATCTATACATATGAAAGTGATTGTTTGTCTGTGTGTCCTTTATATAATTGTAATCATTTGGTCATGTGATGATCTGTGACAAAGTTGTTGTGCATGAGCCAAAGAAGGTTTCTGATCAAATACGATCAATTATCGACAGATGGCGTAGCAACACGCGCAGGGTATTGTAAACATAGTTTATGCTATACGTTTGAAATTGTGGTGTTAAAAGAAGAAAAGCATTTGCGTCTAAAACTTTGAATCTAAAAACTTTGAAAATTACCTTACTTATCTACTTTTTTTGTCAATTAACTTCAATTTTTGACATAAATTGGTAGTACCTAGGTTCAAAAATGTCATTATTATCTAGTTTTATGTCCAAAAGCTTAAACTATATTTGTACCAAATAACTTCCTAATCAATTTTTGTGAAAGCATCCATCCAGAGTTACTTCGTAAAAATTAAGTAAAGGTCTGCTCATTGGTCCGTCTGGAATCATTTTAGGCCTAGGTTCAAAAATGTCATTTCCCTTGTTAACCATTACCTATACCAATGTTTATACATTGAAAAGTAGCCCGTGTCCTTTCTCAAGCTATAAACTATATTTGTACCATAATATATATTAAATTGGTTCTGTAGTTTAGGTGTGAAAGCATAACAGACAGACATCCAGAGTTACTTTCGCATCTACCTATAAAATTAAGTAAGGAAGTATGGATGACCAATCACCGGCTCATTTAGGCAAACGTTAATTTTAAATAAGGATCTGGAATTGGTTAATACAAGTTCGACCACTAATGGACTAATAACTGCGACAAATAGATCCCAGAAGCAAAAGGTGCCAATAAAGCGTATTTGTATTGCATTATATAGCACGTCACTAGGGACGTATAAATAATTACATAATATTACAGATTATCAGTACAAAAAAAAAACAATATTTAGTGGATGAAAACCTTGGATCAGTATAAAATTGTCGAACCTCAACAAAACGAAAACAGTATCCATGTTTTCAAAGGCAATGCTTTTTCTCTATAAAATGCCGATAATGCTTCGTCGGCTTTGTGCGCTGTTTATGCAACATGCATCTTGACATTACACTTTCAAGACAGTAAGGAAAGTTATGACAAAATATTCTTGTTCCTAAAATGTTGAAACAACTTTTTGTGCCATGGGAATTAACAAGCGACAACCCACAACAAAATATTTTTGTGTACAATTTAACAATTCAGAGTTTGTTGCAAAAATATAAATTTCATATTTTTATGAATCAAACGTAAGTAAACATAGATTAACGTTGAAACGAAAAACTTCCTTAATTTCGTAGGGCGTTTTATAATTGTGAAAAAATAAATACACTATACAAATATCGTTACCGACACCGCTGCATACAAATATTGTGTATAAAAGTAAAATTGTACAAATTTTCACTTCCAAAAATACAAGCGTTATTTTTAGATATAAAGGGTTTGTTTGAAAATGTGTTACAATTAGTACAATAGTTTTTATTGATCTTCTATTTTTAATTTATTGCATTGTTTATAAAAATGTGTTTAGTATAGCGTAGCAATGTCATTGGCGTCAAATGCTGGCGTGTATTTGGCCCAACGCATAAGCATTGCCATTCAGCGTGGTAATGCCGCCAGCATGCTGGGTACGCTTCCGATTGGTAGTGGGCTTGAACATCTTGATTATCTGTAGACCTACAGTGGTATATCGATAATCCAGGTGTGCTTAGTGTAAGTAGTTAGGTAGGTTTGTAGTGTAGTTCTCATTGTATTTTGTTAATAAAGGATCTGCCCAGTAAAAAAAAGTCATTGATATGTACAATTACTATATTCATAGCATTAAGCCCTATAATATTGTACCTGTATACCCCTAGTTTTAGTTTTGTCTGTCTACGAAGTTTTTCGGATACAAACTTGTTAAGTTTATATCTTTGGTTTTTATATGGTGCTCCTACTGGCACACCTTCTACCTTTCGAACCGTAAATCTTTTCAGAACTAAACCTGTTTACTTTTCTCCTTTATCTGAATGCGCGATTTTGTTTACAGAGTTTGCAGTGTGATCAAAAATGTACTACATTCTACTGCTTTCGATGCATGAACTCTGTTCTATGTTTGCGTACTCCCTAGATTATGAAGAAGTTCGTTCTAGGATATGAGATTGCATAAATTCATCTGCTTATGCATGAAGTTTGAAATAAGAATAGATTGCGAGGAAACCTTTATGTAGAGTTTGAAATGAAAATGTTGATTCAAGTCGAGAGTGCTGAGTAAAAGCTGGAAACGTTTAAATGCAAAGGTGTCAGAGCAACGTGACTCTTCAAAACAGATGAAATACGAGTGACTTGTGATGTAACCCCAAATCGCTGTCACCCGTTCGTCACCTAACCACAGACACAGGGTCCAACCGACCGCCTAAATTCGTCCAATGTTCAATCTATCCTAACACAACCTGCACCCTTCCGGACGACCCTGCGTTATTGCTACACGTTAAATTTACGAGCCGCACCAATAACCGGACGTAACCGGTATAGTAACCGGTTATATCTAGATAAAACTGGATTATTGTGCGAAGAAATGGTGCGATCTTTATGGGGGTACGAATTATCGACACGCGTGAATGGGACGCGGAAGGAAGGCTGTAAGATGCTTTATGGACCCGCAGACACTTAAATTTATACGACTGTATTTAAAACATCGTAAAATGGAAAAAAACTTGGCAATACTGATACGAAAGGTAAAATATGAATAAATGATGAGTCAGGTATTCTGAAGTCAAGAACGTTGTGCTTATTATTAAATAGTCAAGTAGGGTATGTTAGTATGAAATATTCTTTCTGGAATGCTCTACGATTGTTCGTAAGCATAGTTTGTACGTTTAAGTTGGCACCTGCGCCTTTTGCGCTAGCCCTAAATCCGATAGGCTGTAGAATTGAGCCATCATCATGAGCAGTTCAGTTGAGTGAGAATGAACCGTCTGAGGCCTTAAGTCCTTGTATAAAATCTGATTCTTCAAATGATTACATTAAGCAAATTTAATATTTGACACATTTTAAATGAATATCTTTATATATGACTTCCCTAATGTTAAAAAATAGGTTAAAAAAGGTGTGAGGTCAAACAATATCTAAATCAGAATCAAAAATACGCTAGATACACAAACGCAGTTTATTACTTTTTCAAGGCACTCAGGGCACATCCATGGTTTACATCAATGAACGGATTAGGTTAAAATTTAGAACACAAATTATGGTCTGGAATACCAAGAGTAATTTACATCGCGGTCAATTTATGGGCATATGACGTACTCAGGTAGAACCGTGGAGTGTTGTCAATAATCAATACTGAAGTATTAAGCCAAAAAACCCCAGTAGTCTGTATATACTTAATAAAAGATTTCAATACAAGTGAATTTGCAATCAAAATTCTAATATTACATCTGCCAGCACTCGACTTACAGCGGTTATTTGGGCCACATGCATCAATACATCGATTCGACAGATGGCCCAACCAATCATCGGTAATGAGAGCCGACACGGATTGGGGCAACGTTAACAATTGTCAGCCAGAACAGGGAATATATTGTTATAATAATAACGTTAGAAGTAGAATTAACGGCAAATATTTATATACCCAATAATAGTTCTTCGGGTTGTGGAGTTTTTAGCCTTCTTTATTGTTTCCAGCCAGTTGTATACATCCATTTTTTTTAAATAATGAGTGACGAGTCGTCGATCAGGACATGTGCCTGATGGTAAGCAACATGACAGCACAGTAGCACGCAGCTATTAGAGCATGAAGAGTTCAAATCATTACCTAGCACTGCACTGCGCTCGTCACCCAGATATCTAAGATGTTGTATCTCTAAGCCCTGTAATTTCTCTGGAATTATTGCCTTTCAAACCGGAAGTTTATTGGTATTTCTATATACTGTGCTACTTCTAAGCATAGTGGCGTCACGCGATATACACAATTACACAGCACAGTATACACCAACATGTTTGTGTACATTATGTGTGTACCTACATCAAATATTTGTTCTCACAAAATTGCAAAAACCGTCAAATTATAATCTGACGGCGCTATATTATAGATTAACCTACCGTAAAATTATAATCTGACGCGTTAAATTGTAAAGTGACAGTGATTGTAATTTTATGGAAACAAAAGCATAGCTAAGTATATGTATAAAGTGATGTTGGTAACAATACATAGCAGTGTCGTAAATTCATTTGTTTTTTAACCCCCGACCAAAAAAAGGGGTGTTATAAGTTTGACGTCGATGTCTGTCTGTCTGTCTATCTGTCTGTCTGTCTGTCTGTCTGTCTGTCTGTGTGTGTGTCTGTCTGTGGCACCGTAGAGCTCAAACGGTTGGGCCGATTTCAATGCGGTTTTTTTTATTTGAAAGTTAATATCCGTGCGGGTGTTCTTAGTTATGTTTGGTTAATATCGATTCAAAATGGCCGCCTCCACAAAATGGCGGACAAAATATTTCTTCACAACCTACCTCAATATGGGTATCAAATGAAAGGGCTTGACTAGCAGAGTACTATACGCTATAACAAATTTCAAATCCAAGATGGCCGCCACCACAAAATGGCGAATTATATAATTTTTTCACTACTACCGCAATATGGGTATCAAACGAAAGGGCTTGACTAGTAGAATACTTTGCACTATGACAAATATCAAATCCAAGATGGCCGCTACCACAAAATGGCGAATTATATTTCTTTTTTCACAACTTCCTTAATATGGGTATCAAATGAAAGGGCTTGACTAGTAGAATGTTGTACAGATAACAAATCTAAGGTAGTCGGGGGTTAATCAAAATTTTTAATTTTGTTCTTGTTTCTAAAAGCCCAACGCGTTAAAGATTTTATTCCAATACGGGAAAGCTAAAAATTATAGCATCGATTCACGCTGTGGGACACAGAACCTTACGAGTATAAACGAAAGAGAAATAAAAACTCTCTTGTATTGCTAAAAGGAATCCGACTCGAGTTATTTCATAACGCGACACCTGACCTACTTAGATTAAAAGCCTAACAAGTTTGCTTTTTGCACTCAGCCCATATTGGAATACCCCTGGACCATTTAATACGTTTCCCGTGCCTTGCCTCCGCAAAATGATAAGAATTTCCATTTCAGCGTCAAAACTGAGCTTTGAATTAAATATTGTAGGCAGAAATTATGTCATAACGGCCGTGCTAACATTTTTGTGTAAAACAAAGTCATGTAGGCTTCGTTGATTTGCCTACACCGAGAGAGGAGTGGAGAGATCGAACTCTCATGCGCGCAAATCTAGGGGTGTTAAATGGTCACCGCCCAGTGCAGTGAGATCTATCAAAAGTAGACCACCAAAATGTTGTCTAATAAGTACAATTACTACTTCATTAGTCTCCATGTACGAGTATCTTTTATCTTTAAAACATCACTTTAAATTGGTACTATTAACATTGCCTTTGGTATTTTGGTCACGCGTGTAATGAAACTTGTGTCTTAAGCTATAAAACTATGTACCCATGTAAAACCATGTGTTGTAGTGGTAGGACTCTTGGTTGAGTCCGCCTGGGGAAGTACCACACCTTTGCCAGTTATTCTACCGCCAAGCAGTAAGTGCAAACATTACTGTTTTCCGGCTTGAAGGGCAGTGTTTCCAGAGAAATTACAGGGCTTAGAGATTTAACATCTTAGATCTTTGGGTGACGAGCGCAGTGCAGTGCTAGGTAATAATTTGGACTCTTCGTGTTCCAATAGCTGCGTGTCACTGTGCTGTTATGTAGCAGGCATTTGCTTACCATCAGGCACATGTCCTGCTCGTCTCGTCACTCTTTATTTAAAAAAAACCTTTATAGATTTTTAAGATTACTTTTCTTTCATAATTTTCATTTTTTTTTAAATAAAATTGACGAGACGAGCTGGACATGTGCCTGATGGTAAGCAACATTAGTCTAGTTAGTGAGTAAGTAAATAATTAAATAAATATTGGTGGACAATTCACACACAACAATATCTGACCCCAATATATAAAACTAAGCAAAGCTTGTAATATGGCGGCCAGATAGCTCATATAATACTTATATAGTTGCAAATACATACTTATTATACATAGAAACACCCAGACACAGTGCAAATATTTGAATTCATCACACAAATATTTGCACTGGGTGGGAATCGAACACACGACCCTCGGCTTCGCAGGCAGAGTTATTATTATTACCCACTAAGCCACGAGGCCAGTCGAAGTGGGCAGAAATTATTTGTTTTGTAGTAGCCAGAAATATTTGCTTTCCTTAAGGCTCCAAATTGGCTTCGTGTGATCTTATTTATATTTTCGTACGCCGAAATAGAACTGTGAAATTAAATTGAATTGCTTTTTGGATTTATCTTTTTGCATGTACTAATTTATTTTAGTTTGTGGTACTAATTTATTCGTCGTATTCATATATTTATATGTATTAGTACATTTAACAAGTATCGTAAGTATTATTATGTAATTCTGTATTCGTGTGTATGTTTATTTTATATTGTTTATTTTTTCTTGTTTATATTACTGTAATTGCTTAAATATATTTTTAGATACCTACACACCCTGCTTCATAGAATATTCTTACAAACCATTTCCATCCTAAGGTTGCCTGGAAGAGATCGCTATTTTTTACAACACAAGTTTTTATTGTTTTTCTTATCCTGTCTGTATACGTGTTTTTTCTTTGTTTTTGGTGTGTACAATAAAGAGTATCTATCTATCTTTGAAAATATTTTATGTATTAATACACAGTTTAAAAGTATCATTTTGGGTTATTGATAGGTATAATATGTGCACATATTATACTAGCTACTATATTATACTAGCAAAACAACTATTAAATCTATTCTAGTTTGCCAACTTTTAACAGAAACATGTTCAGTATCCCGTAGCCGTTTCGGGTTTCGCCACCATTTTTCGCGCCCGAGTCCAATTTTTCGCCAATACCCGTTTGATGGACGGACACGTATGTTCGTAATTGCCCTTTGTGACACTGTTGTTTAAGGCGGCCATGGGAATTTTCTATTCACGCCTGTGGTAGCTTTGTTCATCATTTTTGGAAACATTGATTTTATGGCAGTGATTGTTAAGTTTGAATCTTCAGAGCATTGATTGGGTTTTCGTGGCTTAGTTCATACGCAGACAAATTCTGTAGCATTTTAGCTTTACTTCGAAATTTGAATTTGTCATTATTTTGATTTGTTTTGATGTTTGAAATGGTTTAGTGTGATGACTGCTTACTAAAGGTAGCGGTTCGCCCGGAGACCGCGACACGAGACCGAGACCGGAGACCGCGACAGACACTTAACTCTATAGAATTGTAAGGGCGCCAGTTCGCGCCGAGACCGCGACACGCGACCGAGACACGTGTCGCGAGACATGTGTCGCGGTCTCGGCGCGAACTGGCACCCATACAATACTATAGAGTCAAGTGCCTGACGCGGTCTCCGGTCTCAGTCTCCTGTCGCGGTCTCAGCGCGAACTTGTACCTTAAAAGTCATTTCGCTTGTTTAATGAATTAATTAGCATTATGAATAATGGATCTTACAGGCAGTTTAGGGACGAAATAAGCTCTTAAATCTGTAGTAAAAATTTTGGGAAATTTAATTTGACAAAAAATACAATGTATTGATAAGTCACCTATATTTGGGATGTTAACTTCTTTTCTACAACATTTATACTTCATAATTAAATTTTCATAAATGGAAGTACATATAATAAAAAAGCATAATAATCGGAACAGAGATAAATGTATTGCATGGACGTATAAAAAAGTCGGGCATGCTCTCGCTAAAACAAATACTGTGTCACTAGAGTCGGCCACAATTGCACGTGTGCGTTGTTAGGTTGTCACTGATAGGCTGACACGCACACATATCACATATACACAAGTAGCGCGTGTAATGACCCACTGATGTGTGCGTGTCAGCCTGTATGTGACAGTGCACACGTGCCTATTATGTGGCCGACTCGATGAACACAGTTTTGTTTTAGCGAGACTACGACTGACTTTTTTTTAACGTCCATGATGAATCGATATCGGAACTACGCTACTGTACATTTTATTTGAACTGAAGATCTTGATGACGATGCTTTTCAAACCATGTTATTTAGACCATTCTAAATCGGCTATATTGTTATCTTCATAGTAAGTACCTGAAACCAAAGAAACAAAAGACGTTAAAAAAATAATAAATACATGCACTTACCTATTCAGATGGTGTTGTGTGTGAATTGTCCACCAAGATTTATTTATTTATTTAGTTTCATCACACGGATATACAAAATAATACAAAGTTGAAGACTGTCACCATAAAGTTGAAGAATTTATTTGTTTGAATAATCTCATGAACTTTCGATTTCATAAAATATGTTTGCATTAGTTGGATCTACGTGTTTCCTGAGTGCTATAGACTATACTATCATATATATATGTGCCACGGGCGAACCCTGGGCGGACCGCCAGTATTTAAAATATTTTAACAAATTTTCACTTATTTTGCTTTTATCTGAAGTCAGATCTTCATTCGTCAGTCTTGTTAAACAAAAGAATACATGTTTTAAAAATCGATTTGATAATAATAGACTGCAGGCCCGTGAATTGTGAAGAATGTGTGAAGTGTCGTCTGATACAGCAGGAAACCTATGTAGGATGATAGAAGGGTATAAAGTAATAAGATTGAGCACTATGCCGTCACTGTAAGTTGTCCAACTGAGTGCAGCATTTTATTGTTTCAATACCTCTTCTAATCTATTATTCCACAACGCCGTACAAAAATCATGCGACAAGGAGAAATTATCGAGGTTTAGAACCCCCCCCCTCTTCAATTGCACTCAGTTGGACAGCTTACAAGTGACGGCATAGTGCTCAATCTTATTACTTTATACCCTTCTATCATCCTACATAGGTCTCCTGCTGTATCAGATGACCCACAAAATTTTGTTCACGGGCCTGCGGTCTATAAGACATACAAATTATTCAAAAAACTAAAACGCGCGCTTGACTCAAACTCCTTTTTTTACCCAAAAAGTATTCAAAGCGCAAAAAGAAGTTTTCACTTTAAAAATGTATAAATTTATGCATAAAATGTAATAAAAATACCGTGATAATGGCAATATTTTACATACAAAACCCTACTAATACATTCTAATACGTAGATAATTTATATTAATTTGAAAAAGGGCTCATTGTATCAAATCACGATGTTGTTTAAAAATTGTAAATAATAAAACATAAAGCAATAACTTACACTGAGACAAATTGCC
Organism: Ectropis grisescens; assembly: GCA_017562165.1. Classification (NCBI taxonomy): domain Eukaryota; kingdom Metazoa; phylum Arthropoda; class Insecta; order Lepidoptera; family Geometridae; genus Ectropis; species Ectropis grisescens. The sequence goes on from CM029770.1 coordinate 26,243,497, forward strand.
TAGAAACGTAAAATCGATCTTTAACAACATCGATCAACCCGTAATTGTTTCTGCCCCGATCTGATAATCGATTTATGAAAGGTTACTTATTGTTTCTTCATATTTTTGTCCTACATACAGTTTGATCAAACCAATTATTGAATGTTCTGAACATGATTTCTATTAAGATTTCGATTTATCGTAAGGACAGGATAGGATTGTTTATTTTATCCGACAAAACCAAATAGTTTGTCATAAACTTAAATACCACGTATCTGCTTTTTAAAAGATTGGCTGACTAGACGATCAAGATGTAAGATAATGGTATTCAACATACACAAGCTTAGGTTAATAGTTCAATTCAAAATAGTTTTTTTTATTAGTTTTTGCTTTTCTGCATTCATAATAGGTATATGCACAGTATACAGATTTGAAATTTGTACATACATAAAATATATAACTATTTGTATATTTGAACACTAAAATATACAAATACTTATGATTTTTTTTTCAAATATTATCTCTATTGTCTTTACGCTCTCATAAACTATTTAGACACTGTCATTCATTTCAAACTCGAAACTTGCATTTCCTAAGGAACAATACAACTGTCGTCAACTTTATAAAGTACCACCAACTCTAAAAGATTTAGCATATACTGAATAAAAATAAAAACGAGGCAGACCGCAGAGTGACATCCCCCTAGGGTTGACACCCTTCGGTAAAATGTAAAATAACAATTCATATAACGAGATAAGTAAAGATACGAGCTTGTTAAACCGTAAAAAGTAATAATGGGGAGCAGAGTCAACAGTTGTGTTTTTAAATAAAAAATAAATGCACCGCGAATATCGGTTGCCTTTGTGACACTCGGGTTTTGGCACCCCTGTGCCAGTTATAAGCAGATATGGTTACATTATTCTAGTTTTGTTCGAAGGATATGTCATTCATGAAAACATATAATCGAATAGTTTTCATATTTTTTCAAAATAAGTCCATCTATTTTGTAATACAATATCAAGTATGCTTCGGAATCCCAAAATCCCAGATTATTTCAAGATTATATAATATGGCTTTCGCAATATAAGCTTTGCTTTATTTGGGGCTATTGAGTGAAAAACGTCGTCCATTTAATTGTTTCGTTATTTTTAACAATCAGATCAAAATATATTATGATATTTAAAAAGCCAACAAGATACCGTAAATGAAAATCATTATAATTGAAGACTTTATCTAGAAACTCTGTCTACAAAAAAAAGGTCTTCGAAAAACATCGTTCTTCTTCTTGGTCGTCGAAAAAACAATGATTGCGCAAAATGAAAGCTGAAATTTACGCCCCTTCGCTGTTCTCTCGACGTTGGTACAGATTCGAATATCCCCCGTGGCAGCCCTCACATGCTCACTGCGTGTTTATTTAGAAAACATGACCACTAATTAAGAGAATTTTGTTTCAAATTCGGAGAAAAACATTACAAGTCCCATTTTAGTTAAATAAGTTGAGCTTTATACATTTTTGACGAGATATGATAATTTTGCTTGAGATTTTGTTCAAGCAAAAATCTGGATGATTTTTCCAAGACACCAAATTACTAGTAGCTATAAAAGTTTAAAGGTCATTATGGCTGAATCGCTAGATGACCTTGGCTCAATGCTCAGAGACCTCATAAAAATGAACATGGGTAAGACAAAAATCATGTCAAATGCCCATGTTGCACCCGTACCGGTCCATGTTGGAAACGACAGTATCGAAGTTGTCGACCATTATGTGTATTTGGGTCAGATGATCCAATTAGGCAGGCAATTATCATCAAACTTTGACAAGGAGGTCAGCCGACGAATCCAACTCGGATGGGCAGCGTTTGGGAAATTGCGTCACATCTTCTCGTCAGAAATACCACAAACCCTCAAGACGAAAGTCTATAATCAGTGTGTGTTGCCAGTGATGACATATGGTACTGAGACGTGGTCGCTAACTATTGGCATGATATGCAAGCTCAAAGTTGCGCAACGGGCAATGGAGAGAGCTATGCTCGGAATTTCACTGCGTGACAAAATCCGAAACGAGGAAATCCGCAGAAGAACGAAGGTCACCGACATAGCTCTTAAAATTAGCAAGTTGAAGTGGCAATGGGCAGGCCATATAGCTCGCAGAACCGATAACCGCTGGGGAGTAAAGGTTCTCGAATGGCGACCACGAACCGGCAGACGCAGTGTAGGACGGCCCCCCACACGATGGACCGATGATATTGTCTCGGTCGCGGGAAGTCGGTGGATGGAGGCGGCACAAGATCGGTCATTGTGGAAATCATTGGGGGAGGCCTATGTCCAGCAGTGGACGTCTGCAGGCTGCAGATGATGATGATGATAAAAGTTTAGTCTTTGATATACATGTATTATAAAATTTAGATTTGAAATATGTGTGTTTTTTATAAGTATATATAGTATAAGTATAAGTGTTGTAAAATCAAATACTAATTATACCTTGTTCAAATAGATAAGTAAAATTATTCTAAATATTCAATATTATTAAAATGTCAAAAACTACACTATAATATGTAACCTAAATATCAGCAATATAAATAATTGTAACTATAACAAGATTAAAAAATAAACAATTATGTTACCACGAATAGAGAATAATTTAACAATAGAAATTCTTATAGTACCTTTAGTTCAACAGCCTCCATACCCATAGTGGTAGTTGAACAAAGCCAGCTGTCATTCAAAGGCTGTGCCAGCCGAAGATCTTTAGGGTAATTACTGAGGCTGGCCGCCGTAATGACAGGGTTCAGGAACCTTTGACCAGCGCTGAGCCGTCGCTGAGTGTCGGAGCAATCATTGAGTATATTTGTTATATCCTAACGTACTCGAAATTTTTCGTTTAAATCGCCAAAAACCGAAGCGAACACTGCCGTACCATCCTTTACTGGAACCATTTCGCTGCATTTTCAGGCCCCTATTTGAGACCCTCTGGATAAGACCAGAACGCTGAAATTTTAGTCATCTAGTAAGCTATAATCACATACTTAAAATCCAAAATTTTAAGTCTGTACGTCATTTAGTTCCGAAGTTAAGCGAAGGCGAACACAGTAAGATAAATAGTAGGGGTCCGGTTCGCCACAATGGCCTGGCGCAACGGGGAGCTGTGTCTCACGATTGAATATTTAATTGAATGTGGAGCACTGATGGTGGGGTCAACGGACGGCCAATGTTGGCCAAATACGAGATAAGACAGTGCTGGATATATTGATTACAGTAGGAAGGCAAAGGAAAGTTCATGTGTACAATTTATTTGTAACTAAGTATTATAACGGTGTAACACCCGACTTACTTGGCTTAAATTGTTTTTGCGGAACTCTATTGTTTTAAAGTAGCCTAATTTACTAATAACATCAGTTATGAGTTAGTGAAAGTTCCATCAAAGTCATTTCAATCGTTCCAAAAATTTGTCGAAACAAGCGGAATAATGCATACAAACAGCAACGGTTTGAAAATTTGTTTTGGATGGTAAGTACGTACGTATATACCTAATTTCATATGCAATTAGTGAAGACATGTTTAATAATGATAATTTAAAATCACTAACAGACATTTTAACGTTATGTATGAACGTTATGTTATGTGGGTCGGACACATCTGTCGCAGACCTGATAACCGTTGGGGTAAACGGGTTCTGGAGTGGAGACCGCGAATCGGTAAACGTAGTGTAGGACGCCCTGAACTAGATGGAGTGACGATATTCGAAAGGCAGCTGGTGGCGGTTGGAGACGGAATACCGAGGATCGGGCTGAGTGGCGTATCTTGGGAGAGGCCTATGTCCAGCAGTGGACAAGTACAGGCTGATGATGATGATGACATATTTAATATTGATTTGGCTACCGCGGTTTAGAAGTCATTTTTTTTGCGTTGAGATCACGGCTAATGTAGGTACTACATGATCAGCATTAATAATCCATCTGGTTTTTGAAACACATGACAGCCCAAGCGCCATTCGAGACTGGTTCCTAACCAAAATCAACATTTTTTTAATGAAGATTGACTAGACGAGCCGCATATGTGCCTGATGGTAAGCAACATGCCTGCCACATAACATTACAGTAACATTCAGTTATTGGAACATGAAGAGTCCAAATCATTATCTAGCACTGCACTGCGCCGACTCCAGAGATCTAAGATGTTTTATCTCTAAGTCATGTGATTTCTCTAGAAACAATGCCCTTTAAACCGGAACACGGTAATGTTAACACATTATTGCTTGGCGGTAGAATAACTGGCAACGATAATTATGGTAACTTCCTAGGCGGACTCGGTCAAGAGTCCTACCACTACAAAACTCGATCCGTCCAAACGTTCCGACGTGATTGACTGACAAACAATCAAACATTGACGCTGATACTTATTAGTAGAATAATTTAACAGAGTAGACAAAGAAAGGAAAAAGTTATAATCTGTAAAATTCATTATGAATTAGGATCACATTTAAATGTTGGTCGTTGAACTTTGACAAAGGTTGTCCATATGTCCATGCAGTCGATCAATAGATAATATAAATCAAAGGCTCCGATGGTGCTGTGTATCCGAACGCGTGATTTAGCACCGCAGATGGAGGCATATGGACCATGTTGGCACCTGCTCTCGAATCTCAATCTAGCGTATTGAATTTGATGGAGACAGTAGATAGGACAATGTCAGAGCATATTGTCAGTGTAAGTACATCTGAAAAAGTATAGAAAATATTTAGAGCTTAAAGTTTCAGTAGTCAAATGAACCACCAGGTGACCTATGTAGGATGATACAAGGGTATAAAATAATAAGATTGAACACTATGCACTCACTTGAAAGCTGTCCAACTGGGTGCAGGTGAAGATTGCGGCGTTGCGGAATAATGGATTAGGAGAAGTCATTAAACTATAAAAATTGAAAATTTTAATTTTAATTTTTGTCGGTTACATTCATGATTTTCCGTAGGTTTCAGGATAAATTTGGTAATTTGATTATATACGGCATTGGTTCATGCAGTTTCAATACCTCTTCTAATCCATTATTCCGCAATGGCTATTCTACAAAAATCATGTGACAAGGAGAAATGATCGAGATTTGCAACCCCCTATCTTAGGGTCCCCTCTCCCTTTACCTGCACTCAGTTGCTGTTAACTGCTTTCAAGTGACGGCATAGCGCTGAATCTTAATTTTATACACTTTTATCATCCTACATAGGTCTCCTGGTAGTTCATTTGACCCATACATTTTGTTCACGGGCCTGTAGTCTAATATCTTGGCGTATCATAAGTATATATTACTAGCTGACCCGGCAAATGTTGTTTTGCCATTTAAATAATTTTCTAATAAAATAAGGGTTGATCGTAGAAGGGGTGAAATTGAGGATTGTATGTATTTTGTATGTTGTATCATAAAAAAATAGAAATTAAAAATTTTGTCTAAAAAATAAAAAATAAAATTTAGGGGTGGACTGCCCCTAACATTTAGGGGGATGTATTTACAATTATACCAGTAATCTGGTTCAAACATACTAAGTTTACTAGTTTGTTTATTATTTGTCATCTAATGTACATAGCCAACGGCGACAACATTTCATCAGATGAACCGCCTGTTTTGGTGATTAAAAAAGTTCAAGGAACCAGAAATGGATTACATTCGATTCTATCTGTGATTGTATTAATCAAGAGATGTGGCAACTTGCGGCCGTTTAATGAACACCGCTCCCGGAGACGTAATCATAATTAATTCATCCGATCTTAGATTAAAGTTAATAATTTGAAGACTGTTTTACTGTTTGTATGGGAACAGCGAAAAATACCTTAAAAAATCTAGTTGTAAAGGCTTGGCTGGGCTCGTGGCTAGTTAAAGGGCTGAGATTCTAGTTGTAGGTTCCATTCCAGCAGGACAAACATTTACTCCTATCTCTTCAAGTAGACCAACTAATTCTCAAAACAAGAACAAAATTAAAAATTTTGATTAACCCCCGACTACCTTAGATTTGTTATCTGTAGAACATTCTACTAGTCAAGCCCTTTCATTTGATACCCATATTAAGGGAATTGTGAAAAAGGAAATGTAATTCGCCATTTTGTGGTAGCGGCCATCTTGGATTTGAAATTTGTCATAGTGCAAAGTATTCTACTAATCAAGCCCTTTCATTTGATACCCATATTGAGGCAGTAGTGAAAAATATTATATAATTCGCCATTTTGTGGTGGCGGCCATCTTGGATTTGAAATTTGTTATAGCGTTTAGTACTCCACTAGTCAAGACCTTTCATTTGATACCCATATTGAGGTAGGTTGTGAAGAAATATTTTGTCCGCCATTTTGTGGAGGCGGCCATTTAATCGATATTAACCAAACATAGCTAAGAACACCCGCACGGATATTAACTTTCAAATAAAAAAACCGCATCGAAATCGGCCCATCCGTTTGAGCTCTACGGTGCCACAGACAGACACACACACAGACAGACAGACAGACAGACAGACAGACAGACAGACAGACAGACAGACAGACAGACAGACAGACAGACAGACATCGACGTCAAACTTATAACACCCCTTTTTTTTGTCGGGGGTTAAAAAGGTAAGTCATAAACAAATATAAATATTCCCTAATTATTATCATAAAGGTCTGCAGTGGGTCTGTAGGCAATTTCATTCAATAAGCCTTGCGTAGAAGTTTGGAAAACAGCGGTAATTTTCTCCTAAATAAATATTTTATTCAAGTGAAGCCACAAGAAATAACTAGTCAAATCAAATGAATGAGAATCTCAGGTGTTATCTTAATTAAAAATAGCTCCGGCGCGTATCAACGAACTATTTCAATTAGAAGCGGACTGGAACGAAAAATGGAATTCATTACGAATTTTAATATTTCGGAGAAGCGAGATAAGGAAACATCTTCTTTGGGACGACTTTCTAAATAAGAATAATTATTTGGGTTATCAAGTTACGGCTGGTCTAGCCGAGAGAACGGAGCCTGACGACCCGGAGCCCTTGGGTTCAAATCCCACAAGCACCACTATGTTTTCGATGTCATGTGCGTAATGCCGCTCACTTAAAAATGGCGATGGAAAACACTGTCTTTCGAATTGTTCATGTCGTCCACCGACTCGCATTTGGACAGCGTGGTGGATTATGCCCTTGACTGTCTCTGTGTGAGAGAAGGCCCAGCAATGGGATTATTTATTGTGCTGCTTATTTATTTATTTTTCACAACTAAGTAAGACGATTTACAAAAACCAATTACATTAGTATACAGCTTTTCATAGCAATATATAATAGGAAAATACATTATATTGTCAAAGAAGGTTTAACAATGTTGAAAATCCAACAATATAAAATTTATAAATAAATAACATAATTTTACACGAACAGGCATTTTACAGGTTCGATGACTTTGAAAAGCTGTAAGTTTCGTAAATAAACTAGTCACTAGCTGATTTTTATTATTTATGCAGTGAAATTATACCATGTATTTTTATTTTATTATTTTTATTATTGATTGACATTTTTTATTTAATTTACTCAATTCTTTGAATACAAGTAAGAGTATAATTTATTTTGATGACATTGGAAAAATTCACACGTAACTTATAATTCATTAGTACTTACTTTTATCATTATTTGAGAAAATTTACATGTTACTTATATTGTTATCTATAAAATACTATATAGCTAAATATACGATGTATGAAAACTAACGTGGTTATTACACATTTTACATAAATACACTGGTAACTCACGTTTAATATTTTAGCACATACGTGCTAAACGAGCTGCGAACCCGCGCGCGCACTCTCCTTGAAAAAGATCGCCGGACGCGATCGAAACTTGAGTCGGACTGGACTGACTATATTAAACGTAAGTTTTTTTTTTTTTTTTTTAACTTTTATAGGTTTCCACTTGACCGCCATCTCGCCTGATGTTAAACGACGATGCGGTCTACGATGGAGCGTGTTTACCTAGAAAAAACCGATTCACTCTCGATTTGAAGACACCAAGATTATAACTATCGGGAAAACCCCACTCAGGCAACTCATTCCACAGCCTAGATGTTCTTATCACAAACGTAGAGTCAAACCTCTTCGTCCGTGTCTTTGGAATATCCACCATGAAACCATGAAACGGTGCCGCTTCTTTGAGTTACGAGAAGTACGATAGAAAAAAGGGCAAGGAGGTATTAGATCATGCAGATCAGTCGCACACTCTCCGAAGTGTATCCGATAAAAAACCGATAAGCTAGCTATCTTGCGGCGATGTTCAAGACTATGAAGTCTTTTTCGCGCTAGAGTGTCTTTGCCTATGAGCCTTTTGGCACGCCTCTCAATCGATTCCAGAGCCTCAAGCTGATACTTAGCCGATCCATCCCAAAGGTGCGAACAGTACTCCATACAAGAGCGAATCTGTGCTTTGTATAACAAAAGTAATTGTTCAGATTTGAAGTACTTTCGCACCTTTGAGAGGATACCTAGTTTTTTGGCAGCTAATTTAGCCTTGGACTCGATGTACGAGCCAAAGTTGAGCGTAGAAGTCAAGGTAACGCCCAAAAGCTCAAGATGATCAGTAACCGGCACGGATACACCTCGAAAAGTAGGAGTCACCCATGTATTTATGTAAAATATACCATGTAGTCTATAATAGTGTGTTTGCCTAGAGGAAACCTTCATATAACGTTTTTATAGTTGCTATAAGTGGTGGCTACCACTCACCATCATGTGGTTTGTCTGTTTATTTGTCACTCTGTCTATAAAAAAATAATACATATAATTATCGCTTTGAAGTAATGTGACATTATGTCCCAACATTAACATTTACCTAACCTTTAGCAGGTTGCACGTTGCAGCGATCCGACTACTGTTACGCAAGGAATTTTAAATGCTACGTAAAAAACTTACCTCGTGTAGGAAAAGGCACAAATTTGTACTTTATCGTTGTAAGTACGTTGGTCTTAATTTTATCAGATATAATTAGGAGAATGTGACCTGAAAAGCACATTTTAATTCGACAGCTCTTTAAAAAATTGTCGCTTAAAAACTTAAAACAGTGAAGGAAAAACATCATGAAGAAACCAACATGTACCTAGAATCTTTCGAAGTTATGTGTCATCCACCAATCCGCACTGGGTCAGCGTGGTGGATTATGGCATTGACTCTCTCCTTGCGAGAGAAGGCCCCGAGTCCACTAAATGTTTTCACTGCTGGAAACAAATATTTAGTGGGCTGTTTATGTTTTCAATTAAAAGCTTTTTCAGAAACATAGTCACGTGTACAATAGTAGGAATTTAGAGCTAGCCCAAAGTTCGGCAAGCACTATACGTCATCTGAGACGAATTAATAAACATAAGCATAAGTGGGTCACTGAATATTCCCACTGCGGAGACTGCTTCTCTTAAGGATAGTGTCAATATCACCAGTAATCAACCATTCTAGCCCTGTGAGGGTTAGCAGGTGACACATGACCTCAATAAAATCTTGGAACATCGTAGTTTTCTCACGTTGTCATCCTTCACTTATAAAACGCGTAGTGCTGATAAACGGTTTCGAACCTACGATCTAACAATTGTGAACAGCGCGTGCTAACCACCACTAGATTACCACCAATCTCGGAAGATCTCTTTACAAAAAGAAGTAGACAAAATGAAACACTTAGAGATACATTCATGATACAATGATACAATGCAATGATACAATGCTTTATTGGCCTGTGAAGACTAGGTTATGTACAGATTAAGTTTAGCACGTAGTTAGTATCATTAGCTTCTACCCTATATGGCATACAGACATAGTTAAGGTAATTTATGACAAGAACAGCCTTTAGGTTTTTTTTACAAAGGAGTTTTCTAAAAAGTGCAAATCATTGTATGGCGTGTAATATTTTAAAAAGGAATTTTACATAGAAATGTAAACAAAGAAAAACCAATGCCCTGATTATGTTATGGATTAGCATCGCGGGCCGGGCATAAAGAGCCCGGACATAAAAAAAGGATCCTTTAAAAAAAAAACACGTAAAACTTAAAAGACCCCTCTTTTTACTTCGAGCTTTAAAGAGAAAGGACATCCAACCGTGTGACAAATCAGTGAAAACGTGGTTAGTGTTAATGAGCCCAATACTGTCAATCTGTCCGCGACTCAAATGTTCATACGCCTACACGGTAATTTATAAGACGTCTCACAGCGGCAAAGATCTAGAAGTTAGTGGATCTCGTATCGATACACCAGGTATTGCAACCAAATCAAAGCTAAAATGACGTGGACCAAAGCAATCTACTTTATTTTTCCAAAACAGACATCTGGGGCCGTCTGTAACAAACACACAGTCAAGGACATAATCTCCAGAGTGGATCGCATCGTGGCTTAACACCAGATGGCACCTATGACAATTAAAAAAAGAGCAAAATACTTGTAACATCTATTACGGAATATTTACCATGGTCTGCATGGATCATGGTCATGGATCAAGTACCTGATATACACAACATTTACAGCTAAACGAGTAACAGAGGTAACTGTAGTGGTAGGAATCTTGGCAGCGTCCGCCTGGGGGAAGTACCACACCTTTGCCAGTTATTCTACCGCCAAGCAGTAATGTGAAAACATTACTGTATTCCGGTTTGAAGGGCAATGTTTCCAGAGAAATTATAGGGCTTAGAAATATAACATATCTCTGGGTGACGAGCGCGGTGCAGTGCTAGGTTATGACTTAGACTCTTCATGTTCCAATAGCTGCGTGTTACTGTGCTGTTATGTGGCAGGCATGTTGCTTACCATCATGCACAAGTCATCTTCGTCTTGTCACTTCTTATTAAATAAAAAAATATACTTGCAGCTTTTTGCGTAACCCTTGTATAAAAGGCATTGAAGTATGTAAAGTACCTACGTCTTTAATTTTCTTTGTTCGTACCTGTTCCAGAGATTTTAATAATATCTCATATGTTGCTTACTAAAAGGGTATTATATCATAATTACGAGTCATTATGGTATAATTAACCAGTATTTACAACATATTTTGTTACCTCTTGTGGAGGATGAAAACGGAGATATTCTTTTGAAGTAAATTAATTACCTAAGTTGTGCTACCGAAATTATAAATGTGAAATTTTTTATGTTTATTGCTGGAAGAACTGAACGTTTTTGCCGAACATTTGGAACGTAGATAGATCTTTGTTGGTAATAATTTGTCAAAGACATGGTAGTGTGTGTAATGTTTTTTTACTGATCGATGTATTTTTGAGTCAATTTTCAACAAATATAAGCATTCTGGAGTCCTTATCTTATAAACCCCAATCTGCTGAGAGCTGGCAACAAATTCTGGGTAGGTATTTAGATGCAGGAGGCACAGGACCGAACAAAGTGGAATACTTTGGAGGAGATATTCCACGAAGGGCTTCTTGCGATTAGCAATACTTAAATTTGATAAATTTATGAAACAAATTAAGTTTAAATACGTTTCATTGTTTTAAATAAATAAATGCACGGGTAACTCACGTTTGATATAGTCAGTCCAGTGCTAAACGAGCTACGAACACGCGCGCGCACTCTCCTTGAAAAAGATCGCCGGACGCGATCGAAACTTGAGTCGGACTGGACTGACTATTTCAAACGTGAGTTACCTGTGTTTTTTTTTTAAATGTGTTATTAAATAACCACGTTAGTTTTCAGACGTTCTATTATTCGTTGTGTTGTCAGTTTATTTATTTTTTATGTTTCATTTTATTCTGTTCAGTAACTACATGCAAGAAATAAAAGGTTTTTTTTCTTTTAATTATTATTTGAAGCAAGCTGAAAATTTTTCCCATAGCTCTTCTATTACACTCCAACAAAGTGCAGACCTGTCTCGTAAGTAGCGGGGCAAAATGAATCCCTCAATTTAAATCACCTGTCGCCCTGGCAGTCATAAAGTCCAACCTCTTTTGGACTATCTTTTTGAAAATCCTAGTCACGTCAATTTGATATTTCGTTCGGTTAACATTATTTTATCCCAGAACGTTTGCGAAGTCAGCTTCTACATAACTGAATTTTATTAATGAACTCTTAAGAAAACAAAGAATACAGCCAACGTCTAGGCTTTTCTTCTAAAACAGAATTAATTTTGAATCTTAATGAACTAACAAAATGAATATTTAACACTAATACACAGACCTCATGTAAATTACGTTCCGTTTTACTGGTTTTGTGAAATTTATTTGAATTAATTACATTTTTTTTTAATAAAGCGTGACGAGACGAGCAGGACATGTGCCTGATGGTAAGCAACATGCCTGCCACATAACAGCAGTGACACGCAGCTATTGGAACATGAAGAGTCCAAATAGTCCAAAGACTTACTTAGACCTACTTAGATACGAATTAAATGCTCTAAGTATAAGATATTTATAAAAGGATCTAAGATCAAAAGGAAAAATTCCGAGTGTAACCATCAGGATTCGAACCGGAGCCTGTTGACTCCGAGGGCGAGCATATTCCGTCTGAGCCATTTAGACTTAAAGAACAGTGGCGAAATAAGTTATCGTATTCTAATGACATTGTAGGCGTTTTTCATTGTCTAAAAACGCGCATAAAATGATGTTTTATAAATAAAACCTAGCTAGATCTATTTATCGTCCCCGAAACCCCCTGTATACATAATTTCATGAAAATCGTTCGAGCCGTTTCCGAGATTCAGATTCTATATTATATAACTACAAGAATCGCTCGTTTAAAGGTATAAGATAAGATATAGTCCTGATTGATTGACATGTCAAACGGTGAAAGAATTATCGAAATCGGTCCAGCCCTTCTACCGCTTAATTAAATCGGCTATGGCTTTGGTATTGCTGTCTCTACCATTTCAAGCGAAAAGAAAACAGAGAGCAAATCTAAGACAGATTTAGATAGGCGGTAGACCCTCAGTCGTTCCTGCGATTCAGTCCAAGAGTACAGTCCAGAGTAGTCGAAACAAAAAACCTCTTCTGATAAATAATGTTATCATTTTTAGGTAATTAATTAATGCATATAATTAGGTCAGGCGTAACAGCCATATCACACGTTATTAACTCGTTAATTAGCTATTTTACAAGGGCAACACAGCAGCAAAAACCGGAAACTTTTTACGTTTTCTTTTTACCCGTCTGAAGGAAGGGTTATGTTTTTCGCGCGTATCTTGTATGTTTGTAAATGTCTTTATTCCTACGTATCTTCCAAACGGCTGGATGGATTTTGATAATCAAGATATCGTTAGAGACGTCTCAATCACCCAAGTATTATTAGATAGTATATTGAATTTCATCATGTTTTTTTTTATGAGTTGGTTTTTTGCAGTCGGGTTTTTTAAATAAAATTGTTATACCGTTAGAACGCGAATTGCTTGATGTTAAGCAATCGTTATGGTAGGACTCTTTCCTGTGCTCGCTTGGGGAAGTGCCATACCTTTGCCAGTTATTCTACCGCCAAGCAGTAATGTGAAAACATCACTGTGTTCCGGATTGAAGGGAAATGTTTCCAGAGTTATTACAGGGTAGGTATAGAGATGGACCATGACGAGGCATGTTGCTTGCTATCAGGCACATGTCCTGTTCGTCTTGTCACTCTATAATATAAATAAAAAAATACTGGAACGCAAACCTAGTCTACGACCTAGTATATTTTGCGTATCATTAGGGAGGAAGAGAGGGATTTCAAAAGTAGCTGCAAAACTTCATTTATTCAAATTGAAAACATCGTGATTATTGAACGAGTCATTAGATGTCGGGTTTGCATAATATGTAACAACTTTTCTTAGTTTGGGGCTTGGTAGTTTTGCGTGTGAATGTCCAATAATATTATTTATTACGCTAGTGTTATTAATAACGAGTAATTTACAGTGGTAATAAGTTACGGCTGGTCTAGTCAGGAGAACGGCGCCTGCCGATCCGGAGACCACGGGTTCAAACCCCACACGCACCACGCACCAACGTGGTGGATTATGGCCTTAACTCTCTTTTTTTTAACTATAATAGGTTCGTACTTGACCACCATCTCGCCTGATGTTAAGCGATGATGAGATCTACGATGGAGCGTTCTTACCTAGAAAAAAACCGATTCACTCTCGATTTGAAGACACCAAGATTTTAACCATCAGAGAAAACCCACTCATGAAACGCATTCCACAACCTAGACGTTCTTATCACAAACGTGGAGTCAAATCTCTTCCTTCGCGTTTTTGGAACATCAACCATGAAACGATGTCGCCCTTTTGTGGAACGAGAAGTCCGATAGAAGAAAGGGCAAGGTGGTATTAGATCACGCAGATCAGTTGCACACTCTCCGAAGTGCCCTTGCAAGAGAAGGTGCCGAGTCCCAGCAGTGGGAACATTTAGTGGGCTGTTGATGATGATGGTGAATATATTCAGAATTTCAATCTAATCCGTTCCGATGTTATTAAGCAACGAAAATCCATACATCCAAACATTTACATTCATAGAGTCTGGCTAACGAAAGTTGATACCAAAGCGCGGCAAATTTAAAATATATCAGCATGGCATCCCTAAACTGAAAATCTCGTCAAAAATAAACACATGCCAGGTACTACGAAACCTCAAAAACACGCCATTTTGTTGCGTCAGAGATAGGGGATACCATACACTGATTCTGATTCTACCAAATCTTTCGGATAATAACCGAAAATTAATTTCTTAAAAATGAAATTGCACAAGCTTTTCTCTATTAAATAGCGTAATTAATGAATCTATTCATTAGGGCAACTAAAGGCTTAATGTTGCTCTTGAAATAATCGCCAAAACGTACATACGTCGTACTTATTTTTGATGAATACAATTTTAGAACACGTACGAATTGTTACAACTTATTTCTTATGTTTAAATCAGTTTGTTTTAAAAATGCATTTTTGGAAAAAAATGTCTCTAAGTATTTTCTGTTTAAAATATCCCATTTCGTAGGGTAAATACCCGTTGGTAGGAACACTTAAGTGTTGTCATGTAAAAAGTTTCCAAAAAAATCCAGTATCTAATTTCGTTGGCCAGACTCTAGATAATATCAGTATACAGTAGAATAAGCATTTAGTGAAAATCTGTTGATCTGGACTTCGAAACAAACACTTCGTTAACCTATATATTTATTAGTACAGACATAAGCTAAGCAAAAACTAGTTGGTACTAATCCAAAGATCTCAACACACACATGTGCCCTCCCAAACTTCAGGGCGCACGGAATCATGTCATTGCTGGGAAGAGTGAGCTCACTCATTCCGTTCCAGTCGGTTGCAGGAAGCGGTGAACACCGGACGTTTTTGCTTATCACTATTCGTTGTCAACAACCAAAGTAAGTAGGACCACAGCATATCGCGCCGCTAGCGATTCTGGGGGTCAAGTAGATTGGCTATGTGTAAACTACTTACGACACACATAGAGACGCAGTTTATTACCAATTTCAAGTTACTCAGGGCACATCCATTGGTTTATATCGATGCTTTAATCAGCATTATTTATGAACATCTGTTTCCTGCGTAAGACTGTAACTAGACAGCTTTCGTTTCAACACAAAACTCTTTTATTCACAGCATCCAAGTTTTTCCTTTTGTAATCGAAAACAGATTTGAGTTCCAAGGTCACACTTCAGACAAAGCGTCCCCTTCGCCCGTCAATAAAACACCGCCATTTTCTTTGTCGCCGTCACATGTGGCATATTGATAAGTTACAAGTACGTGAGAGGGAGGTATTTGTGTTCTTAAGTCTTGCGAGACTGGAAGAAGGGTGTATTTAGCATGCAGGTTCAAAGTGCATTTGTAGTGCGACTTTCAGTTCAAAACGTCGTTACAAATGTTTTGAAAATAGAAACGTTTGTAGTGCCAAAAACACTCATGAAATAAAAAAGAAAAGAAAAAGTAAATGCGACTGGGAAGAACGAATTCATATTGCGCTAGCGACAATACATAGCGCACTAGGGTGACCTATGTCGTAGACAGCAGGTTTCTTCTAATTTTGTATAAAAATACGCTGAAGAGACCGTAATAAAAAGAGAAATTCAAAAACTATCTTACTTTTTCAATTTAAGACTTTCAATATGTATTTCTTTTATCTTTACACCTGGTTGATGTATGTACGTGTGTACAACTGTACAATTTGGATTACTTAGTTTTTTAAATAATTATGAGGTACAAATTTCGTTGATGGAAGAATCTGTGAGCTTTGAGTGTTCATTGTCGAGGCTTTTATGTAGGTCTGCATTTAGTGAAAAGGTGTAATTTGGAATAACAAAGATTTATTTACATTTTTGGTTTTTTTGATCATTTCAATCACACATTAGATATTTTTTTTAATTTATTTTATATAATATCATAACTATTAAAAACATAAATAGCAGTAATAACAGTGAAATGTAATTGTTTTCTGTCGCCTAGTACAGTAAAATCAAGGTACAATATTTAACAAAACAATACGTCACGCGCTCTCTGAAAAGTACCACCTTTCTGACGAGGTTGCATAGTTCTATGAATTAGCAAGTACCAGCATCGCCTCGAACACGCTGTCCTTTTTCCTCAAATATTTGATCGTCGTATGTGTGAGAGAGATGCAGAGTTGCAGCTGTGTTTACTGTGCTGTGATTATCGAGGTGTGATATTTAACGGTTCTTTGTATGCTCATTTGTAGGGGAACTTGCTGAGTCTAGCTTGTTACTGCATTATGACAATGTTTTGTTACTTTTGGACTAAACGAGGGAAGCACCATCGGTGTATACAAAATACTGTGGCAATATCTCTGAATTTTTTTAGTTCCACGATTTGGTCGCGGCTACTGAAACTCAACAAAAGTTTCAAACAAGATTTCAATAAAGTATTATTATTTAATGAATATTTGTTGTAATTTACTTTTCTCAACTATTTCAAATTAACTTAAATAGTATCGTAAAACCTGCACGAATCAGGGTGAAGTTTGGTCAATGGATAAAATATGTTTCTGCTTTTGATGCCAAAAAAATGTGAATACTCCCTCCCCGTATATTCATTGCCATTAATTTGCATTTAAATGTTAGTTTTTCGTAAATGTTATTTACATTATTTTCCTCTGCTTGAGTTTATATTTACTTAAAACTAACGCGACTTTAAAATCTCGAATCATATATTTGCCCCTTAGTCTAATTAATATGTATGTGTATAATACATATATTTATGAAAAGAAATTACATAAAAATTTTCTACACATTTGTGTTACCGAAATTTATTTTTGGTGCGAACCGTAAATGATTAGAATGCTCTCCCAGCGTCGTTGTTTCCTAAAAATACAAACTAGTACTTTTCATACCTCGAGTAAATTAAATGATGTCATGGACAAGTACGGTCTATTTTACATCACATAACCATAAACGTGTGAATCAAAACGACGGTTTTGTTTCTCGAGTAGCGGAAGGTTATTCATTCATAAAAATAGTAATCATAATAATTTAATTACATCCCGAAAAAAAATAACGCTTCTTTTGTAGACAAAAAGCCCTAATTTTCTGCTCTAGCTGTGAAATTTAGAGAGAACATTGTTTTTATAACCCTCTTCCCGTAATCTAAACTCTTGAAACATTACGCAGAATTTAAATGGGCTCAACATTTTACATCCCAGAACAAGACCTAATTAATTTCAGTTTAAAAAAGAACGGTTTAAACGCTAAACCAACTCAGACGACCGTCTGACAACTCATAAAATTATTATTCTTAAACGCATGTTTATTTTAAATTTAGAACCGTCAACTTCAGCTGTCTCGACTGCCATTACCGTTTTGTGAGCGCGGGAAAACAAATGAACCGATAAAATAACAATCCACTCAAATAAATACAACGATTAGACCGCTACCATTGTTGAGTATGTTTTCTAACAATTATGTAACGTGTTTAGTTTCGGTCGATTAATTTATTCGTATACGAACACACCTTTTTTTTTCGACTAATAAAAAAGTCGAGCGTGACACATGGCTGTTTGCCCTGTTATCGTGGCCCTGTTTTGTTTACTCTGTGTCGGTAGCACGTGTTAATGTAGCGTTCTAAAAAACCGTGGGTAACGTTCCAAAAATATTTCGTTGTCATGATCACATATCCCGCTGAAGGCACTTTATTTATTTTTTTAACTTTCGTGCACCTGCCACCGTGCGGTGTTGCCCAATCGATAAAACCGTAAAACGTTTTAAGTAAAAACCCATTAACAATAACTTAAAAGCGGTAAACAAAAGCGGGAAGGAGTTTAGAGTTTTATAAGTATTTTTTGATTACCCACATCGCTTTGGGAGAGTATGGAAGTTTGTGGCGGTTTTTGTACAAGTTTATTAGCCTGTGGATGAGTTGCTTAATTTTTAACGATCTTAATTGAGTCATAAATTTTGTTTGTTACGCTCGAGTTTAATAATTAAAAATGAAAAGGCGGGAGTAATGTCAAGTTCAACGGCTGCTCAAATAAGTTGAAAGCGCTTATTGAAGTTTGTTATTTTATTACCGACTCTATTATTATGACAGTATGATTGTAATTTAATATTGCTAGCTTCTTCCTCTCGTATTGTAACTTAGGTTTTTTCAAGAGTAAATAAATAATAATTTAAAAAATAATATTATATCTTAGTTAACTTTGAAATGTTGTTTTATATGTTATAATATGGAAAGTAATATGCCTTAGGCAGTTATTCTACCGTCAAAATAGCATTTCTACTTTCCAGATTGAAGGGCAATCATACTGTCAACAAAGTATTTCTACGTTCCTTTCATTCTGGATCGTAGAAATGGTTTATTGACGGTAGAATAACTAGCCATAGCTTCCAGATAAAAATAAAATTTCCAGACAAAAAATTGTGGAATATAGAGTTAAATTGAATCTGTAATCTCCCGGTGATTAGCGTAACGCTGTGGTAGGTAATGTATTTGGAATCTGCATGTTCAAAAAGCTACGTGCCGTTATGAGAAGGTGTGTTGTGTACCATCTTTTATTACCGACATGTATTTGTAAGTAAAGTTAATTGTAGTAATAATACATATTAGAAATACATACACACACTAAAACAATTTAACTAAAGGTTTATGTAGGTACATACATAAACAGCGTATAAAAAAAAAATGACCCATTACTTGAGTACATAAGTTATTTGTCCTCTTTGCTGAGACTCGGGGCCTTCTCTCGCTAGGAGAGTCAAGGCCACATGGGGACAGGTGACTTCTAAAGATTCTATGTACTTACAGGTCGGTTTCCTCACGATGTTTTCCTTCGCCATTTTTTTCAGTTAGCGGCATTAGCATAAGAGTTCGAAAAGACAGTGGTGCGCGTGGTTTTGAACCCGGGGTCCCCGGATCGCAGTCGCCGTTCTTCCGACCAGGGAGTCTATCGCCGAACGATAAATGTCTTAGCTTCGATATTTCTCTTTTCTTTCCGCTTGAAATGATAGAGACCGCAATAACAAAGCGAAAGCCGATTTAGTAAGGCGATAGAAGGGCAGACCAGCCATAACTTGACCGACTATCTTAACTGGTCCTAATTAAACGTCTAGTTAGTAAGTATACATATGTATGTGTATTAGGTACCTATTTTTAACCCCCGACCAAAAAAAGGGGTGTTATAAGTTTGACGTCGATGTCTGTCTGTCTGTCTGTGTGTGTGTGTCTGTCTGTGGCACCGTAGAGCTCAAACCGATGGGCCGATTTCGATGCGGTTTTTTTATTTGAAAGTTAATATCCGTGCGGATGTTCTTAGCTATGTTTGGTTAATATAAATTCAAGATGGCCGCCGTCACAAAATGGCGGACAAAATATTTCTTCACAACCTACCTCAATATGGGTATCAAATGAAAGGGCTTGACTAGTAGAATACTATACACTATAAAAAAATCAAATCCAAGATGGCCGCCACCACAAAATGGCGAATTATATTTTATTTTTTCACTACTTCCTCAATATGGGTATCAAACGAAAGGGCTTGACTAGTAGAATACATTGCACTATGACAAATTTCAAATCCAAGATGGTCGCTTCCACAAAATGGCGAAATACATTTCTTTTTTCACAACTCCCTTAATATGGGTATGAAATGAAAGGGCTTGACTAGTAGAATGTTGTACGGATAACAAATCTGAGGTAGTCGGGGGTTAGTCAAAATTTTTAATTTTGTTCTTGTATATAATACGTACAACTTGAGTACTTATAATTTATTGAGAGTATTACCAATATTTTTACATTTACTTATAATTACAGCGTTAATTAGTTAGTTAGAACTTTACAGTGCTGTACAGTATACTCTTATGTTATAGTTTGTGTTTATTACATTCTGTTTTGTGTGCTCATGGAATGAATAAATAAATAAATATTTATGTATATCGATAAAACTACAACTTAGCAGGAGCTTATCGTATTTAAAATGTTTCAGTACATAATTGAAATCAATTATAAAAACAGCTCAAACATACTGTACCTCAATATAGTTCATAAATATTAATTAGCCCCAATGCAAAACAAAACATTATTTTCATTTATTTTATTTTAAATTTACCTCAAAGCAAACATATAAGTTTTACTTGTTTCCTCCACAAGATAAGTTTAGGTTAATGTGAATCTAAATGGTGTTGTGCCCGGCTGTATAAATGTTTTCAACATTACTTCAAGTTAAGAAAGTCTAAAAGCTTAAAATAACACATCAATCAATCGATTTCGGTGACTTCAAATCGAGAGTGAATCGGTTTTTTCTAGGGAAGCACACTCCATAAGTCGTAGACCAAATCGTCGGTGCACATTATGTAGGGTGGCGGTCAAGTCTAAACCTATAAACAAATTTCATGATTGATGTTTAAAAAAACTAACAATGAGGTTTTAATCTATTGTTTTTTTAACCCCCGACCAAAAAAAGGGGTGTTATAAGTTTGACGTCAATGTCTGTCTGTTTGTGTGTGTCTGTCTGTGGCACCGTAGAGCTTAAACGGATAGGCCGATTTCGATGCGGTTTCGTTTATTTAAAAGTTAATATCCGTGCGGATGTTCTTAGCTATGTTTGGTTAATATCGATTCAAGATGGGCGCCGCCACAAAATGGCGGTCAAAATATTTCTTCACAACCTACCTCAATATGGATATCAAATGAAAGGGCTTGACTAGTAGAATACTATTACACTATATAAAAATCAAATCCAAGATGGCCGCCACCACAAAATGGCGAATTAAGTATATAATTTTTTTCACTACTACCTCAATATGGGTATCAAATGAAAGGGCTTGACTAGTAGATTACATTAAGTACAGCGACCGTAGATCCAACACCATAAATGTTTTTGCTTTACAAATTCACAAGAATAATATTTCATATTACAATCCTCTAGTAAGAATGGCTCCATGCGCGGTCCGAGGGGGGGGGTCACGGGGGACATGACCCCCCCCAAAATCGTTTACGTCGAACAAAAAATCTAAGAAAATTAAAAATATTTAATAGTACATAGACTATTTTTTAACGCGGGAAAACAACTAGAACGGGAACTACGAGGGTAAAACCTTGGGGGCCTACTAGTAAAGTATTTTTTGCTCGATTTATTGTATGTCTACTAGTGACCCCCCCCCAAAACCTGAGGCTGCGTACTGGTGACCCCCTCCAAAATTCGAGGCTGGGACCGCGCGTGAGGTAGACTTATTTTGTTCAAAATTTACAGCTTACAAAAATAATTTGAAAGATGTCCTCTATACCAAACCCGTCAAGTCGGGTACAACATCAGAGTTGTGCCTGGCAGCCACACCAAGCACATAACAATTAATTAATAATTAAGTATGTAATAAATGTCCTCGCATTCTATATTTCGTTATTCCTTCCGTAATTATGTCTTCATTATTTTATTTACGTCTTTATTGTATTAGTCCAATTTTGTAACTTTTGTCCTTTTTATATGTCTGTTCTTTTCGCTATTTAAGTATGTACACACTTATTTTTGAGCTGCATCCTAGTCTTAAGTTATGCCTAAGTTTCATATTGTGTTTATGTTTGTGGCTTGTATTGTGTGATAAATAAATAAATAAATAAATAAGTAGAATGTTGTACAGAAAACAAATCTGAGGTAGTTGGGGTTAATCAAAATTTTTAATTTTATTCTTGTTACGGGAATTACTCTACGCTTATAGAGTGTAGAGTAATTCCCGTTATCATCATCATCTAATTTTCTTCAATTCTAGAATGAATTGGTTTCTTTTAGATTAGCAAACAAGCAAGCACTATCATGGATCGAACCACGAACCCTATTACCGAAAGTGCAAAACTATTAACGATAAAGAAATATAATAGATTTCATCATTCGATTTGATAAATTTTCACAAAGCGTTTGTAAAACCAGACTTGTTTCACAGAGCAAACATAATTTGAAAACTCCATCAATACGCGTATTATCTGTGCTTCGGCCAATAGAAAATTAACATAAGCCGCGGTTGAGCCCAAATAAGCCGTGTCCTATAGGTGAGCTCAAATAAATCCTTTTCAATAACTTTACAATGTAAATAGTGCCTGCGTTTTTAACAAAGTTACATTTGCTGAAGTCAGCGACGATGCAATCTACGATCGTGTTTACTTAGAACAACCCTATTCATTCTTGACTTGAAAACGCAAAAAATGTATTACGAAAGTATTAGTTATTACTTACTTATAAGAGTCAAATTTAGGTACCTGCTCGTTTGAGTCTTTGTAACGTCATCATGAACCAATGTAGCTATTTCGAGATACCCACCATCCACAGTAAATGTATTCTATAATCCTACACTCCGCGAGGCATAAGCTGAGCTTTGCATTTGTGTGAGTGTACATGGATAGTGTAGGTGTGACAACCGGCCTTAGGCGCGGCGCCATTCTGTCTCGCCGCGCTCCTGATTGGTGCCTCAGCCTATACCTCGCGGACAAAATTTCAAGCTCCTGCCTGATTGGTGATCACTCACACTAATGCAAAGCTCAGCTTATACCTCGCGGAGTGTACTAATATGGTAATTACAAATTTCTATGTTCATTGATCATCACGTCGGAACGTCTAAATGGATCGGGTTGTAATTCTAAATAAAATATATTGGTGGACAATTCACACACAGCACCATCTGACCACAAACTAAGCAAAGGTTGTACTATGGCAGCCAGATAGCTGATATAATACTTATATAGTTGTAAATACATACTTAACATTCATAGAAACACGCAGACACAGAACAAATATTTGAATTCATCACACAAATATTTGCACTGGGTGGGAATCGAACCCACGACCCTTGGCTTCGCAGGCAGAGTTACTACCCACTAAGCCAGTCAATTTAATAATATTAGTGTATTGTGTAGTAGTGAATAACAATGATTACTTAAAACAATGTTTACCAAAACTAATTTATAATTAGCTGAATTCAACATAAAATTTACCATTGAATTTCTTGAAATTTCGAGTTGTTTACAGATTACAAAATCTCCGTGTCCGTTCCAATTTAAAGTGTTTCAAAACAACAGAAGCTTCACAGCTTCACTGGAGTGGTAACAGATGTTACGGGAATCATAAAAATATTAACTCTTAAAATTGAAATAAACAACATAAAAACTGCAGTTAAGCTTACGCCATTTAAGTAAACGCCAGTAGACGTTGCTTCAGGGAAAGTTGTTAAACTAAAGACCATGAATCATATAAAAATAAGAAACGAGTATCTGTCTGTCTCTTTGTGACCGCTTTCGGGCCCTACTATAGAACCGATTTAAATAAAATCTATTATATATATACTAGCTGTACCCTGCCACGCTTCGCTGTGGCACATTGTGATGCTACGCTGTGGCAAATTAAGTAAAAACAATCCTTGATGCGGATTATATATCATTGTAAAATTTCAGCTCGATTGGTGCAGAAGTTTTTGAGTTTTTGAAGCGTACACAAACCAACATAACATATTTTATATATATAGAGATTAGCAGCACACACCAATAGGCTCATAGGCAATGATACTCTTCTGAGAAAAATACTTTAAAGCCTTGGACAGCCGCAAAATTGCCAGCATATCGGTTTTTCACTGGATACACTTCGGGTAGGGTGCAACTGATCTGCGTGATTTATTACCACCTTGTCCTTTTTTTATCAGACAGCTCGTAGCCGAGAAAGCGACATCGTTTCATGGTTGACGTTCCAAAGACACGAACAAAGAGGTTTGACGCTACTTTTGTGATAAGAACGTCTAGGCTGTGGAATGAGCTACCTGAGTGCATTTCCCCCGATAGTTATAAATCTTGGTCTCAAGTCGAGAGTGAATCGGTTTCTTCTAGGCAAGCACGCTCCATCGTAGACTAAAGTTCCCGGTTCCTTGATTTTCCCGCGAAGAAGAGTAGCCTGTATTCTTCCAGACTATTATTATCTATCTGTGTTCAAAATTTTAATCTGATCATTTCAGCCGTTCCGACTTGATTGGACAAGCATCTAAATGTTCACATTTGTAATATTAATAACGTGTGTTTTTTTATCCGACTCCTTGTTCTCAACTTTGTTTTGTGGCGAAAACACATTTTTTTTATTTGAATATTTTTTCACAGACACCCAACTCAAACACAACACAACAAATTGTATTGTTTGATTACTTACTGCAAAATAAATAATGAAATTTAATGGTATGCCCAATACAACTATGTAGGTATGTATGTATTCAAAAAATACTCAGCTATCTGGACTTTGACTAAAAATACGGCAGATAGGAAAATAATTCAGTAGACTAACTGGAAACAACAGGTTTTCAATTGAGAAACACCAAGAATAGAGTGAAATCCTGGACACAGAATAACAGCAGGACACACACAGCATACGACTGCTTGTATATGCAAATGCGAAATAATTACAACAATGAATATGTATGAGCAGTTGAGAACTTGTCGTAGTCACGTATACATTGCTTGTTACAAAGATGATATAGGTCCTGAGGCACTTGAAGAGCACATAATCGTTATAACAAATAACGACATCAATGTAATACGTACGTGGTACGAACGTTATGCGAGGTTTACGACGGCGAAAAATAATGGAAAGTATGGCATAGCCGTAACGTTCCGCATAAATGTACTGTAAGCTTAAGATGAGTTGGAATTTGTGTTAGTTCGGAAGGTTTTTGAAGAGGAACCTTCTTCAGCCACGTTGAGAATTGTTAAAGGGAAAATATTCTGGTTTCGAGTCACCAACATTCTCATGTAGTTGCGTAGCGTTGGAGTGGTAAGTCGTGAGTTCGATCCCCACCCATGGCATACATATATTCGTGTGATAAATACAAATTTGTCTTTTGGCTGGGCGTTTCCGAATTTCATCAGTATGTATAAAAATTACATCTGCTGTACCTAATTATATTTGTTAATGCTTAATTTAAGTTGGGGATAGTTAGTGTTGTGTGTGGAATCTCCACCCAGATTTATGACAGATAGACAGATTTATATATATAGAACTAACAGAGCCACGCGGTTTTATCCGCCTAGTTCCCATTCCAGTTATTTTCCCGAGGTAAAAAGTAGCCTATTTGTTCTTCCAGACTATAATCTATTCATGTTCCAAATGTCAGGCCGATCTATTCAGACATTACGAAAATCCAAGCATAGACATTTTTATAATAATAATAATAGGATAGGATAGGACAAAATAATTATTAAAAATATAGGTAAAGCAAGTATATCTTACCATTAGACACAAGTTTTCCTCGTACTGTCACTCGATAATATTACAAAAAAACACGCCCATTTCCATAAGCAATTTTACTGCTTAATGCAAAAAGCATATAAACCAATCTTTTAAGCATTCTGTTAACTTCGTTAAGCCCAAGATTACATTTTTTCACGAAATTTCACACAAAAGTGTTCCGCCGAAAAATATGTTAAAAGCAAATGCGCCGTTAATAAAGCCCCTGCTATTTATTGTTCATCCCGAAAAATCTCCGCCCGAAATACAGTGAAAAAAGGTTTTAACCATAAACAAAATCCACCAGAAGGATTCTCCCGAGGCCTCACTTTGCCATCTTATAAAAGGGTGGTGAGATTAAAAGCCGTTCTTCTTTTAACAATGCTTTTGGAACCTTAAATATTAAACCTAATCTTGATGCAGCTACTTACTGCCCAAGTTTTTATAGCACGGCCGAGCAGGATATGTGATTGATGGTATGTAACACGTCTATCCTTAACAGAACAGAGACACGCAGCTATTGGTACGTAAAAACTCCAAAAGTATCTAGCACTCGGACCTAGAGATATTAGATGATTTTATCTCTATGCCCTGTGATTTTTTCGGGAATTTCGCTCTTCAAACCGAAACAATGATGTCTGCAAATTTGCTTCTTGGTGGCAAAATAACCAGCAAAGGTGTGGTACTTCCCTGGCTGTGGACTCTGCAAGAGTCCTGCGACTCCGATTTTACGCTTTTTACTGTGGGGTAGGACATTTTGCAGAGTTCACCTGGAACAGTACCTCATCTTTGCAAGTTATTCTATTTTATTCTATGGCCATGCACTGGATGAATTTTTGTGTTCTGGTCTGAAGGGTAATCCTTTCAGACCAGAACACTGTTTCCAGAATAATTGCTGAACCAAGAATTATTTTTTTATAAATTTCCGCAGTGTAGTACTAATGGGTAATAATTTTGGATTCTTGACGTTTTTTAATCGTTCCGTTATGGGCATTTGTATTTGTTTACCGCCAAGTGCATGTATTGCTTGTTACGTCACTTTATATTCTATAAAATATATAAATACAACATTAATATATATCTCAGACCCCAAACTAAGCAAAGTCATAATACATAATTATAATACTTTTATAGCTATAAATACATACATAACATGCATAAAAAATGAGGGCTATCTAGTCTTATACTAACAATAACTCAACTCAAGAATTTCAAGATGAAGCGTACAAATTGAGATGCCTCTTAACGATTATTGCATTTGCAATAGTCCCTTTTTCAGCCGGAGTTTTTACTTTTATCGTGACATTTAAATTTACTTCAATTGCTTGTTTTATTTGAGGCACTTAAAACTTATTTCATTTGGGCAGCGGTGGCTTGTTTGGGAGTTTTTTTCGCGTGGGCAGTATACTGGGTTGCACGAAATTAAATGGCTACTAACGATTTGCTCTGTTTTCTCACAATATTTACAGAAAGTAGCGATATTTAATGATGCTTTATTATTATTCACAGTAACAGGACGAGCATGTCATGGTCCTGATGATGAGTAACACGTCTGCCTATAACAACTGCACTGCGCTCATCACCCAAGACAAAGTATAAATACCCTAGAAATTCTCTAGACACATGGCCCTTAAAAACAGGAACACAGTGATGTTTGCAGATTATTGCTTCGAGGTAGACCTGATAAAGGCACACCTTTACAGACTCTTTGCAGAATCCACCTGGGAAAGTATCACAGGACTCTGCAAAGAGTCTTACCACTATCACATCTTTGAGTTGGCGTAAACCAAGAAATGTATCCCATAAAAAACCGATGATCTAGTAAATTTGTGTCGATGTTCAAGACTGAAGTCAATTCGCACTAAGGTATCTTTTGGCCTTGGAAATATTTGCTCTGTACAAATAACCTCTGATAATGGTCTAGGTATTGAGAATTTCACAACAAACATATCAGCTAAGAGATTAAATATCTCTCGAAAATTCAAAACGAGAGGAACAGGAATTGTTCATGAACAAATTCACGTATTTGCGTTAGAGATATCTAATTGCATTCAGCTCACTGCTTGCTGCCCGGAGCATTACGTTGTTCTATTTATTGCTATGTTTGTTAAATTGTGCGGAGTTATTGCTTTGTTTATGTACACTGTAGAGGTTTGTAGGGGAATTCGTTATATGTATTTGCTGAATAGAAGGTGAATTTGCTATTGTACGCGTTAGCTCATAGAAAGCGCCTAGGAAGCAATATCGTGCAACGTGTGTGTTAATCATTACAATTTGGTTCCTGTGTGCTGACTTGATTTTTTAGTTACCTACTAGTAGTTTTAATATTAACAAGACACAAGATGTTGGCGTAATTGTGCTCACCAAACTTATCAAACTAACATAGCACAACTGCATAGAAGCCAGAAATTAATAGACGATGAATCAGATGACACATAATATGATACAACCGATTAACAATTATTTAATTACACATATTAAAAGTTAAAAATGAAAAAATAAGAAGAAGACTTTATCAGCTGACTATCATCATTGCATAAATTCAGACCAATGGAAACTGTGTAGCCAGACATATTTAATTGCATGCCTCTAGAAGAAGAGGCCAGTTTGTATAAGTCAATTATTAAAATGTTTTGTATCACCTTATCTTACCTACAAACAGCAATAAAGATTATTGTATTTTGTATGTTAAATTTCTAATATGTGCAATTAAATAATTGTTGGACTTTTCTGATATAATATTATCTAATCCCAAATTTAGCAAATCTTGTACCGTATAAACCAGCTGATGTTATACTTATTTAATCGTAATTACGTACCTATGTGGTTTCTTGAAATATTTTCTAGCTGAGAATCGAACCTACGACCAACAGCAGAGCTCTGTAGGGAGATTTACCACCAACTGAGTCACAAGGCTAATCCGATATCATGTATGCCATATTTCGCAGCAGATTTTTCGAATGTTTAATTTTGCTGGAGAACAAAGAGAATGTAAATTAATACCTGGAGAAATGATATAACCATTTGTAGTTGTGAATAACTTGACAAATTTGTTACCTAAATGTCATTTGTATCTGTCATAATGAAGACTCCTCATTAGGTTATAATCATAATCATATTTATTCATAAAAAAATATTACACGTCACAAAATTCAATATAAAAGAATTACACAAAATGTAATTAATTAAGAATATAAACCCATAGTATAGTATCAATAAAATAATAGTATCAATAAAAAAAATATAACTGAGATGGGTTATAATATATTATATCTGTCCTTTTTTGGGCCTAACTCTTGCTATACTTTAGTGATTTGTCTTTTACAATACTAAGATATGAGTTTCACCTCTTGAACCTATTCGATATGAATTGACTTACTTCTCAGGCATATCAGCATTATCTACATATTCGTAACAACGGTCGTTATCAATTGCAGCATCACACCGCCCACATTAAACCCACAAATAAGATTACTAAAACCCTTTATGAAACGTCACAAAAAAGAGAGAAATAAACTTAACAATATTTTCATAGCAAAATCTTGTATGTTTAACTACATCATAGTACAGTAAATCATAGATTACTCTTATAGACTTATTGATTGGCCTAGTGGCTTAGTTGGTAGTAGCTCTGCCTGCGAAGCCGAGGGTCGTGGGTTCGATCCCCACCCAGTGCAAATATTTGTGTGATGAATTCAAATGTTTGCAGTATCTGGGTGTTTCTATTTATAATAAGTATGTATTTAAAAACTATATAAGTATTATATCAGCTATCTGGCTGCCATCACACAAGCTTTGCTTAGTTTGGGGTCAGATGGTGTTGTGTGTGAATTGTCCACCAATAGAGTATTATTTGCCCAAACGTATTTCTACTCAAACTGTATCATAGTTTCTACGACAGTTATAGATTCAGAGAAGTAAGTACTACCTAATCACTTTTTTACTTTATAGAAACGGGCTGCCCAATAAGATAAGATATAAGTCATTCAGTACTTTTACGAATAACTTATTACTAGATTGTGTACTCAAAAATATAGAAATTTGACAAGATATTCAGGGCAATCAATAACACGTAATACAACAGCGTGGACCAGCCATGCCACCAGTTTGCTGGACACGCTTCCCACTAGAAGTGAGCCTGGTCACTCAGATTATCTCTAGACTTTCATCGGTCTGCAGTCAATGTGTTCCGTATTACGTACTGTAGTTCTCATTATAATAACGGTTTATTTATTCACAGTTGTTGTATGATACAGAGTAGCCTTCGGACTTTATTATAATTTAGTCTGAAAATCAATGGAGTGACGAGATACTCAAGGCAGGCAGCGGCTGGGGAAGAAAACCCAAGGATAGGACTGTGTGAAGTATGATGGGAGACGGCTATGTCCTATGTTACTAGAATAGTCAGATGATGATTATGATGAATCTATGAAATCTATCTATGAAAGGCTCTACAAATAAAAATATCTAGAATGCGTAATAGAGCTGCGTTAAGCGACACTTATCATACTTATAAAAAAGAATGTGGTGTCTTTTGACACCAGGTTTAATTCCTTGACACTAGAATTAAGTTCCTTCGGCTTATACAGAAGCAACACAATGTGACAAAATATATTGCTTAATTTTATTATTTACGGTACGATCATCAGAAAAATAAAGTTTACAACACTGGCCATTGGCAGTTTTACGCGTTACTTTCGTTACATGTATATGTTTTACGGATTTAGTATCACAGTTTTTACAGTTCGATTGCGCAGCGAAATTCCGATCTCCTCCACGCCCGCCATAAAAAACTTCGTTCCTAAAATATATAATATTGCTGCGAGCTGCGTTAATCTACACTCAAATTACTTACAAAAAAAAATTAAGGGCAACAGTATCCCAAGAAACATCTACGGAAAAAGAACACATTTTGATTACATCCTTTGGTACGGAAAAACTTTTGCGAACGTTCGTACCTTATTGGAAAATATAAAACTTTGTTTCCACGAAAAATCACTCGTTACATGAATCGAAGCGTGATTTTATGAGTACATTATGCTGATGTCTGAGAAGTATAACCTTTTTTGATGTTTCAGAGTCAGTTTATATCGTTTGTATACCTCCTTTGACGTTGATAAACAGATAAGTCGCTATGTATGTGTTCCCAATATTTTTAGTAAATTTCGATCCATTGACTGGGTAACCAATTTTGTACTATTCAGTAGTTTTTTTTTTTAATAAAGAGTGACGTGACGATCAAGGACATGTGCCTGAAGGTAAGCAACATGCCTGCCACATAACAGCACAGTGACACGCAGCTATTGGAACATGAAGAGTCCTAATCATTACCTAGCACTGCACTGCGCTCGTCACCCAGAGATGTAAGATCTTATATATCTAAGCCCTGTAATTTCTCTGGAAACATTGCCCTTCAAACCGGAACACAGTAATGTTTGCACATTACTGCTTGGCGATAGAATAACTGGCAAAGATGTGGTACTTCCCCAGGTGGACTCCGCCAAGAGTCCTACCACTACAAGTGCCTAGTTGCCTTGAATTATTTATTATGTAACTTGTAGTTTGCTTTAGTGGAAGGTCGAGGATAGATATTTTACCAATACAGAAATGAAATACATGAAAAACAGAAAAACTAAAGTGGTACTAAGCTGATTTGGAAAATTATTCTACCGACAGAAAGCCACATTACATGTAAGTGTCATAAATGGGTTTGATCACCTTGACTATATTTTGACCTTCATTGGTCTATAGGTAACACAAATGTACTTAGATTAAGTAGTTGGTTAGGTATGTAGTGTAGTTTCTATCATCGATATAAACCAATGGATGTGCCCTGAGTAACTTGAAATTAGTAATAAACTGCGTCTCTATGTGTGTCGTAAGTACACACGACCCCTAAAATCGCTAGCGGCGCGATATGCTCTGGTTCTACTTATTTTGGTTGTTGACAACGAATAGTGAAAAGTAAAAACGTCCGGCGTTCACCGCTTCCTGCAAACGACTGGAACGGTATGAGGGAGCTCAATCTTCCCAACAATGACATGATTCCGTGCGCCCTGAAGTTTGGGAGGGCACATCTGGGTATTGATATCTTTGGTTTCTATGGTATTTTGGTTTGGCCGCGTCGCGTCGTAACTAATGTTATTCTACTAATAGTATAAATACGTAATAAGTTGGGATGTTTGGTGATTTGTGCTCAATCATGTTGAAATTCAGAACACAGAGTCTGGGATATCCTTTAACACGAAAAATTACAGAAACGGCACTACATGGATAAATAATGAACATGGAAATATACAAAATATTTGTAGTGGAGGACTCTTTGCAAAATCCGCCTGGGGAAGAACCACACCTTTGCCAGTTATTCTACCCCCAAACAGGAATGCGCAAACATCACTGTATACCGGTTTGAAGGGCAACGTTTTCAGAGCATGTAAATAATTCATCCTAGGTATATCTTTGATTGACGAACACAATGCAGTGCAGTGCTTGGTAATAATTTAGACTCTGGATGGTACTTACAGTAACTGTGTGACCCTTTATTTTTACGAGCAGGTAATACTTAGGTACTATTAGACACATGTCCTGCTCTCGTTACTCTATTCCGAAACATTTTCGTGCGAAAGAGACTGCATAGTCTCGAACATCGCCGAAAAATTGCTAGCTTATCGGTTTTTTTATCGGATACACTTCGGAGAGTGTGCGATTGATTTGTACGATCTAATACCACCTTGCCCTATTTTCTATCGGCATGCTCGTAGCTCGAAAAAGCGACATCGTTTCATGGTCGATGTTCCAAAGACACGAACGAAGAGATTTGTCTCTACTTTCGTGATAAGAACGTCTAGGCTGTGGAATACGTTGCCTGAGAGGGTTTTTCCCGATAGTTACAATCTTTGTGTCTTCAAATCGAGAGTGAATCGGCTTCTTCTAGGTAAACACGCTCCATCGTAGACCGCATCATCGTTTAACATCAGGCGAGATGGCGGTCAAGTGTAAATAATAAATAAATAAAATAAAATATGTTTATTTCAGGTAAAGTAAAATAACATTACAACCCATAGATCAAGAAGACACTAAATTAAAATAAAAATATTATTAAGAACATACTAAGTAGGTATTCAAATCGTACAACTTCGTCATAATATATCGTCATACATTTACATTTACTATTTATTTTCGATTCGCACTCTGATGCGTTGTCCTCCACGATTAAAAAATCGTAAACCTATATAAGTTAAAAAAAAAGCACAAAGTGGGGCGCGGCTAGATATCAATAAAAGAGTATGAGTAAAACTCGATTTGGTAGACTTTAAACTAGAAGATTGCAAGTATTGTGTGTTCAGTTGCCTATGTTTACAGTATCGCCTTTCAGTTAATGTATCCGTAGACTCCGTCACGAACGCATTGCCAGCGTTCTCGGAACGCGAAGATAAACAAATCAGTCCTCGCCGACTCCGGTGTACTCTTACTGTGTATGAAGCGACAATGAGCACTCGAATGAAAAGCTGTTGAAAGATCATAATTTACGAGAAGTAGAAGTTATATTTCTATTAGATACGCTAGTGGGCGCAAAGTGCTCGATATTCAAGCATAGAATAATATTTAATCTATCCTCAATTTAACCACAGACTACATTAAACAAAAGAGTAAGCATTGAGAAATACATGATAGAGTGTGTGAGAATTACATGTTAGAGGATCTAAGGTGTTATAGAGTGTATGTTTTTGTATGCTTAATTAAAAATGCATTAGGCTCTTCTTCTATCTATTCTACTATAATACACCATAAGTGTGCGATGGTTGACATTTTTCCATCCGCATAAATATTTGTGAAAATGGTTATACAAGTTTTTGCTTTACGTAGGTGCCTATTAAATACATTTAGTGATAATGATAATTATTATTATATGGTTTTTACTTTTTCGTAGTGTTATAAAAAAAAACTTAAAGCTTAAAAGTAAGCTTAAGCTAAAAAGTATTTTGAATTTGAATCCCAAAATAAATGACATCTAATGAAAGTAGGTAACAGAAAACGCAGTTAAACCATATTCAATCAAAGAGAATGTCTTTACTGATGCGATCGCGACAGACGACAATAAAAAAGGACAATTTGAACAAAAAACACCAATTTAACAAAAGTGTCTCTAATGAAAATGTTTAGGCAATAAAAGCAAACAGTTTCAAGAAGAAACGGCAGAATACTAAAAACCAATAAACATAATGAAAGGTACCTATCGCTCACAAAACGGAAAGAGAAAAAATAAAAACACCGAATCGGGAGGTCGTTTTTAGAAAGTTGCGCCCTTATTGCGGAGTTGGAACTTGGAGAGCCAAATCGTTTTCATAACGTTACTTAGAAATTATTCCCCTATTTTGACATCATTACTGAAATATCATTAAACAAGCTACTTTGCTGCTTTTGTGAAATTTATTTAGATGGTAGGCTTCATTCTGAATTACCTAGTACTTAAAACAAAGTCGAGACAAACGGAAAATTTTAACAGTTGTAGGTAATTTGGAGATGTGTTTTATCTTTTTTTGGAATAAGAATTGACATGTGCCTGATGGTAAGCAACATGCCTGTCACATAACAGCACAGTGACACGCAGCAATTGGAACATGAAGAGTCCAAATCATTACCTAGCACTGCACTGCGCTCATCACCCACATATCTAAGATCTTATGTCTCTAAGCCCTATAATTTCTCTGGAAACATTGCCCTTCAAACTGGAACACAGTACTGTTTTTGCATTACTGTTTGGCGGTAGAATAACTGACAAAGGTGTGGTACTTCCCAAGCGGACTCTGCTAGAGTCCTACCACTACAAAAACGAGTCTGACACTGGTGAAAATGTTCAACATTGATAAGGTTTGATGAACATTATCTTATAGTTTCATGGATCAAATTGGAGCTACTTGAGCAAATTAGGTATGTAGATATATTCTAAAACTGTAGTACTCGCAGACAAATTATAGGCATAGTATGTAATATGCTGAAGATAGCGTTTTCCTAAGATGTAGTAAATACAGCAATATATTGTCCCAACTATCTTCAAACTTAGATGGAAATAGGAAGGATGCTGTGGACGTCCGCAAATGTTTGGATCGAAGCCAAAATAATCAAGTAAGGGCAATACCAAATGTGAGCCGTTATTTTATGTTTCGATTCTTTATTGGTCATTCCGAGTTGATGGTCACGATGCAGCTGACCTTCATCGGAAATCGGAGCGTGATATCAATTTGTTGAGAGTTTGTTATTAGACGTTTCGTATCTTGCTACTACATTTACATCTACTCATTCTAGAACCCAATCACTCCTTTTACAAATGACGTCATTTGATTCATTTAATGAATCGGCTTCCACTTGACTTAGATGTACATTGTACAGAGTAATGGTTCTCAGAATTTAATCATATTTTGATTCATGTATAACGTCTGAATGTAGAGTGTTTCTAATTTACATAAGATGTCGGTATCGTGTTGGTAAATGTTAGATAGCCTTGGATTTGTTAGTCATTGCTTGTTGTACACCTACATCGAAATCTTATCTTGGAGAAATATGCGTCATTTAGTAACATTATAGCTAACCTGTTTCTGGTCGCGAAGGACGACAGGATACAATTTCCAAATTTAAAAGCACACTACTTCCATCGAGTTCACTTTGGAGCAATGTTACACAGGACGGTACGGTCGTTGAGCACACATAACATCACATTTTGCACTTGCCAACGAAAAACAATAGACGACGTTAAACTGTTACAAATCCAGATACGTTTCAAGTTTCTCTACACGACAGACGATGTAGAGCGTTCGTATGTAAACGAAGATGTGTATCGGAAGAGAGGTAATGTTCGTAGAAGACTACGAGCGGGGTAATCTTCTGGAGTTCATACGTCCGCACGCGACGAGAGCGGCCGAGCGACTGACGGGCCGGCACGTTATGGTAGAGTAGGGGAGATCGGTAACGAATAGTAGCCGAGCGAGAACCGAGGAGCGAACGCATGGGGCGCATCTGAACATTGTAAACCTCGGGAATTTCGGCGGATAGCGGTGCGTCTCCCAAACTCCCGCCCTGCCACGAATAAGTATTATTAAATAATAAATACGTATATTACCGCTTGTATTTTTACCTTATTACCGGGAGAATGGTTGATCTCATTTTTTATGTTAACAGCGCGTGTTCATTTTGCGATGTTTTGCAACACAATATTTTTGTTGCTTTCCTTTCAATGTAAATTAAGTAACGAAATATTTTCCCTGTCGTTTTCTCCGAATAACTCATGCTCTACCGTTAATATTAATGAGATGTTATTAAATTTCACATTATTGCTTATTTCATCTTAATTTGTGGATCGACAAATGCTTCAATTTTATTTAGTAACTGAACAAACCTTATCTCTATGTCCGAACAGCCTACTTTCATACAATTATTGATTATTTTGACTCTACAAACATTAAAAAAAGAATCAAAGACCAGTTTTGACGTTTGTCAAAACTTTACAATTTGAATTAAAGCGTGGTGGCGTAGTGGTTAAAAGGTTCGATTTCCCTATCGTGATGTAGAAGGTTCTAATCTAGCCTGGATCTCTATTTGTTGTTGCATAGTTACATCACTAGTAATGTCGCGATGACAAATTTAATGTCAAAAATGGCCTTTTATTTTTGATGACCATAATTATTTGACTTTACTAAAAACCGTTGTTTTTTAAAATTTGGGATAAGTTGATCAATTTTTTTACACCTAGATAGATAGATAAACTCTTTATTGCACTTAAATAATAAAACAAGTACAGAAACACCCTATAACAAAGTAACAATGGGCGACCTTATCGTTAAGGGCGATTTCTTCCAGGCAACCGTAGGATGGTGAATAATATATCAGTAATAGAGTAGAAGGAGTAAAATTAGGAGTACATAGAAACTTACAGATCTGTATACATAATTGCACAAACCCCGGTCATTATAGTTGAAATGAACTACAAAGTTTTATATCAAACAAACATTTATGCAATTATAACGGATGTTTGTTCTATTTCTGAGTGATTCTATCACTCAGAAGATCATAACATAAACAGGCCGGTACGAGTATAAATGTACCTCAATAAATTAATATTGCTGGGACTCGGGTCTCACAGGGCGAGAGTCACGGTCATAACTCACCACCCTAGCACGTGGACAGCCTAGCACGTAACCGGCGCACCAGAGGACGTATAAACTTAATAGATTCTAGAAACATATCGGTTTCCTCACGATGTTTTCCTTCACCGTCAGTGGTGATGAGAAACTAGTCCATCTGGAAATGGAAAAATACTCAGAGATGCAAGTGGGTTTCGAACTCATATTCTTACATATGTGATTGACACGTTCCAGCCAGTTAGCTACAGGCAGACAAGCAAAAAACACAGAAAAATTCCATGGCCTTTGGCCAATACTAAGCCATGCCATGTTGGTCTCTGTATCTCTAATCCTTAGGGAAATGGAAACCTTGGCTTATTATTATTATTTTTAAATAAGAAGTGACGAGACGAGCAGGACATTTGCCTGATGGTAAGCAACATGCTTGCCACATGACAGCACAGTGACACGCAGCTATTGGAACATAAAGATTCCAAATCATTACTAGCACTGCACTGCGCTTATCACCTAGAGATCTAAGATGTTATATCTCTAAGCCCTGTAAGTTCTCTGGAAACATTGGCCTTCAAACCGGAACACAGTAATGTTTTCACATTACTGTTTGGCGGTAGAATAACTGGCAAAGGTGTGGTACGAGTACTTCCCCAGGC
The DNA here is from genome assembly GCA_017562165.1 of Ectropis grisescens. Lineage (NCBI taxonomy): Eukaryota > Metazoa > Arthropoda > Insecta > Lepidoptera > Geometridae > Ectropis > Ectropis grisescens. The sequence goes on from CM029770.1 coordinate 26,280,892, forward strand.
GAACTCTGCTACCACTACAAAATTATTATATCAGCTGTCGGCTCTCATAAAATACGCTTCGCTTAGTTTAGTGTAGCTAGCGCAAAATAAAAAAAACGCAGTCATCTAATGTGTATATTTTAATTTTCCCTAGACAGAAATGAATTTTTAAAACCTTTGCATTAATATTCCGCAGCACTGTTATTAGAAATAACTTTTCCTTTAAATTTCACAGTTCAAAGTCCTTCTTTCTGAAGGTGAATTATTAGATAAATGTGTCTGGTACACCTCAACGATTTAGATGGCTACCTGCATAGAGTCCATGCCAATAACCAAAGCAGTCGACGAGTGGTGCCACTATCGAATATCCTTCTAGCACAAGTTATTGTATTTCAATGGATAAGTTAATTTTTTCTGTCAGAAAGTTTGAGGTGTGGTACATATTATAGTACGTTCCTAAAACCAAAGTTAAGAAACAGTCAACGAGCGGCGCCTCTGTTCAAAATATTTTTTAATTCTGAAAACTAATTCTATAAAAAAGGCTTAGTTCAAATTTTAGATCACAATACATACTTTAAATGGTTTTGATCCTATCCTTTTGGTTATTGAAAAGAAGGCCATAATACATGGATAGATTGAAGCATTGTTATGAAGGCAGATGTTATGAAGTTTTCGATAAATTGTTATCTAGCACAATATTACTTCGCCGAATATCAAATTAAAAAAGTCTTTTCAACGATTGGTAAAAATAGTTTTACTTTATTTTTTAATCCCCGACCAAAAAAAGGGGTGTTATAAGTTTGACGTCGATGTCTGTCTGTCTGTCTGTGTGTGTGTGTCTGTCTGTGGCACCATAGAGCTCAAACGGATGGGCCGATTTCGATGCGGTTTTTTTTATTTGAAGGTTAATCCGTGCAAATGTTCTTAGCTATGTTTGGTTAATATCGATTCAAAATGGCCGCCTCCACAAAATGGCGGACAATATATTTCTTCACAACCTACCTCAATATGGGTATCAAATAAAAGGGCTTGACTAGTCAAATACTATACAAATTTCAAATCCAAGATGGCCGCCACCACATACTACTAATAATATTATTTTTTTCACTACTACCACAATATGGGTGTCAAACGAAAGGACTTGACTAGTAGAATGTTGTACAGATAACAATTCCGAGGTAGTCGGGGGTTAATCAAAAATTTTAATTTTGTTCTTGTATTACGAGGGATCTATGCCTCAAGTGCATTCCATGTTTTCGGATAACACACACACAGAAGGTACATTGCTCAGTAAAAACAAATAGAAAAGCTCAGGGTTAGTAAACCCGAACTTACTAATTATTATACCCACTTATACAAGCATGTAGTGCACAAGAATATTGCACAAGAACATTTATTGAGCAAGTCTATAACATTCTGCATACTGACTTTCAATAGCTTTTTTAAAAGGATTTTTATTACTTTTACACTGTTAAGCGACGATGCGGTCTACGATGGAGCGTGTTTACCTATAAAAACCGATTCACTCTCGATTTGAAGACACAAAATATTGTAACCATCGGAGAAAACCTACTCAGGCAACACATTCCAAAGGCTAGACGTTCTTATCACAAAAGTAGAGTCAAATCTCCTCGTTCGTTTCTTTGGAACTTCAACCATGAAACGATGTCGCTTTTTCGAGGTACTAGGTATTTGCCCTATAGCAGTTGGCCTTTTGGAACGTCTATTATTTATCGGCCAGGGCAAAAGATGCAGGGTCTTACTAGCCTAAACTTAATAACTGTGATAGCAAAACTTATTCACGTATGTAGAGTAGTTACCATCATGATTTTGTTACTGTCCAAGTAAATACAAAGCAAATTATTTTTAAAAAGGAAGAAACTTTCAAAATATAAAAAAAACAATTTTTATTATATGTTAATTATACAAAACAATTGTATTTGTATTCAATAAATAATCTTCTCAATAGAAAATTTTGCCAACGTTACAAATAATATACAAAATCTAAATGTAATTCAGTTCATGGTACCTACTGCTTTTACTGACTGCCCTCGTGACTTAGTGGGTAGTAACTCTGCCTGCGAAGCCGAGGGTCGTGGGTTCGATTCCCACCCAGTGCAAATGTTTGTGTGATGAATTCAAATGTTTGCACTGTGTCTGGGCGTTTCTATTTATAATAAGTATGTATTTAAAACTATATATTATGTATTATATCAGCTATTTGGCTGCCATAGTACAAGCTTTGCTTAGTTTGGGGTCACATTGTGTTGTGTGTGAATTGTCCACCAATATTTATTTATTTATTTTATTTAGCACCGAATACCGCAGAGTCACCTAAAGTTGAAAGACAAATAAAAACAACGTCAAGAATGTTACTTGCGTAATTTTTTGTGTGAATTAAATTTAAATGTTAACAAAATTTGTAATTAGGTATTGAAGTCATAAAAATCATTTCTTCCGCATATACTCACGTCGCATGAAATATATTCAACTTTATTTTTTGGAGACTTGTATTAATCTTCTTTTAGCGATGTGTAAAAATATACCAAAATAGTGAGACTACGATAATCTCCGCCCACCGTGAGTGATTTATTAGAATCTATTGTGTTGCCGCTTTCATATAATGTTAACAAATATTGCATATTTGGGATATTTATGGAGAAAAGCGTGAGATTGACGGCTCCTATTCACGCTTTTTATTGTTCCGAGGAAGGGTCAGAGGCTCCCTGGACTTTCGGACGAACTGATCGATTTGAAAAGCGACAGCGCTGAGCTCATCACATCTATCGTAATTTGATCTGCAATTCATTTCGACTCTTTAATAATGAGAGTTCAATTTATTTTGGGCATCTTGTGGTAACAATTATTGATTGACCTATGAAAGCAAACATTTTTTACGAACAACGAAGCCAAATTATAATAGAGGCTATTCTATCACAGAACTCGGTCTACTGTCGAACTAAAACAGCTATATACAAGTCTATACTCTATACTAGCAATAGGTCTCTTTAATTTAAAGCAAAAATTGAGGGATCTGAGTACTTAACCTATAGCAAAGGCGAAATCATTTTTAAAAACGATGTCTTTTTTTGTATGTAAGTATAAGTATGTTCACCTCTATTACTTTAAAACGACTTAACAGATTTGGCATTTTTTGCTTTTTTTTTAATAAAGAGTGACAAGACGATCAGGACATGTGCCTGATGGTAAGCAACATGCCTGCCACATGACAGCACAGTGACACGCAGCTATTGGAACATGAAGAGTCCAAATCATTACCTAGCTCTGCACTACGCTCGTCACCCAGAGATCTAAGATCTTATATCTCTAAGCCCTGTAAAACACCCTTCAAATCGGAACACAGTAATGTTTGTACATTACTGCTTGGCGGTAGAATAACTGGCAAAGGTGTGGTACTTCCCCAGGCGGACTCTGCCAAGAGTCCTACCAATACAAAAAAAAGGGTATTATTATCTTATACTTACATTAAAATTGTATAGGTAGAAATAGATCCAAAACTCTGCAAAATACTATTTCCTACTATCTGTATTCCAAATTTTAATCTAATCTGTTCAGCCGTTCCAGCGTGATTGAAGAACAAACATAAACATTTTTGTAAACAGTATATTAGTAGCAATTAAAATGTTCTATAGTTAAACATTTCTCAATATTGGGATCGACAACATGACTCAAGTTTCATTCAAGCATTACTGCTTATCAAAGGTCATCGGTTTTCGTACTTCATACTAAATTCCTCGTAACTTTGTAACTGGATCTATAAATACAAAACATTATAACTAGGGTCGTATAAAGATATTTACCGGTATGTCTGTAGTCAGGTTCTTCGCTTCTTGCCACAGACGTACATAGATCAAGGGATGTTTCCTACTAGTTTTTTGAAGTGAAAACTTCGGACTTTGGACACGTCGGTTATTTTCGAGAAGATAAATAAATATTGCTGAACATTTCACACACAACACCATCTGACCCCAAACTAAGCAAAGCTTGTACTATAACAGCCTAGCTGATATAATACTTATATATTTTTAAATACATACTTATTATACATAGAAAACAACCAGGCACAGTACAAATATTTGAATTCATCACTCAAACATTTGCAGTGGGTGGTGTTCGAACCCACGACACACGGCTTCGCAGGCAGACGCAGTACCAACTAAACCACCAGGCCAGTCAAGAAAAATAATTTAACCACGATACAGTTGTTACCAACACCTGTATGAATATACTTTTATATTGTATACATAGACATGTACATATGCATGTCGCCAGTTTTTGAAAATATAACAGAACATGTACCAATACTGTTACTGCATAAGCAGTTCACTAAATGTTCCCACTGCTGGAACTCAGGGCCTTCTTTCGCAAGAAATGAGTCAAAATCATAGTTTCTGATCGATTTACCACGATTACAATCATCGTGTTATACCTATTCAGGCAACGCATTCCACAACCTAGACGTTCTAATTACGAAAGAGGGGTCAAAACTCACGAACGTCAACCATTGAACGAGGGTTTCGTAGGGTTTCGTAGCCAAATGATGATGGTGTACGTTATCATGTAAACTTTCAACGAAAATTGATTTGAATGGGATTTAGTAAGTAGTTTAATTTTAATACGTCATAAATTCACTATTGGTAAAACACTGGTTAAAGTAACAACGAACTACAAAAACTTTTATATTATGTTACTTGCTGCTACGGAAACCTTCATGGGCGAGTCCAACTCGCACTTGACCACTTTTATTTTAAACTATGAGCAGTCCGCTAGATAAAAGGGCAAGATGGTATAAAGAGGACGTAGATCACTTGTACTTTCTCTGACTCTCTGAAATGCATCCGATAAAAAGCCGATGAGCTAACAACACCATTGCGGCGATATGTTCAAGACTAACTAATTTCTCACTCTCGTATTAGAGGCAACTAGGTTGTAGGTATAGAAGGCAAAGGAAAAAAACATTTGTTAGCATCAAAAAAGTAAAAAATCATCGTTTATGCATCATGTCGCCGCTAGGTGGCGTTCTGTCTCTTGATTACACGTCTCCAACAATAACTGTATTAATCGATTGATGTAAAGAGGTAAATTATTCACTTTTTAACATTTATCCGCTTGCCCTTATTATCGCAATTTATAACTGGAGGTAAATGTTGTTATATGCTCACATTTAAATGATAGGTATATTTTTATGGAACCATGTCTATGACTCATATTTTATATTTGCGTCTTACTTGGGAACGATAACAAGTTCAGCTAAATAAATACGTATTTTTGTGGTTGGTGAATACGATAAGGAAATTTTAATTTCTGGCTTTGCAATGTGTTCAGAATAACATATGATATTCCGAGAGATGTCGCCAATTCTTAGGTAGGTAATTGAGAAACACGGAGGTACACACCTTACCGGTGAATAGCGAGACAAAATGACAGAGTAGACACGGTGTCTAGCTTAGTCTGTGTCAAACCAGTCGCTTATCCAGATATAAATCTGAATTCAAGATGCAGAAATTTACTGCACAAACAAACATTCTAAAAAGCTTTTATGTAAATTGACCGGCTTCTCTTCGCTTAGGCGCTATTATTTATATTGACGTTGTGGTATGTTTATACTCGTAATAGGGAAAATTGAGTTATAAAATTGTATACGCTAATTCGCTTATTATTGAAATATAGCTTTATATAAACTTTCAAGGGCCCCGTGGTTGTTAATTTCATTTAATTTATTATTTTATTTTTATTCCTTAAACATTAAACCGCAACATACATATTAAAAAAATATATTGCCTCAAAATAATCAAACTTTTGTGATAAGAACGTCTAGGCTGTGGAATACGTTGCTTGAGTGGGTTTTCCACAATGGTTACAATCTTTGTGTCTTCAAATCCGAGAGTGAATCGGTTTCTTCTAGGTTAACAAGCTCCATCGTAGACCACATCGTCGCTTAACATCAGGCGAGATGGCGGTTAAGTGTAAACCAATAAAAGTAAAAAAAAACACTGAACAAAAACAAAAATTCGAAAAACGTATGGATCCATTTTGCACCGCCTTGCATCAGCCACCCCGCCTCTAATCTATATAACTTCTAAACAAATATGTATAACTACAACGCTAGAATAGTTATATCTTCAGCGCAACCAGCCCATTAACCTGAAGTTAGTTTACTAGCTAACTTCTAGCTACTAGGTTTTCGTGACGGTGTGCGTGGATTTCGAAAAAAAATACTCTTTTTTTTCCCTAAAGGTAGCGGTTCGCCCGGAGACCGCGACACGAGACCGAGACCGGAGACCGCGACAGGCACTTGACACTATGGAATTGTATGGGCACCTGTTCGCGCCGAGACCGCGACAGGAGACCGAGACACGTGTCGCGAGCCATGTGTCGCGGTCTCGGCGCGAACTGGCGCCCATACAATTCTATAGAGTCAAGTGCCTGTCGCGGTCTCCGGTCTCGGTCTCAGTCGCGGTCTCGTGTCGCGGTCTCAGCGCGAACTTGTACCTTAACACGCCTAAAGAAGCAACTTCAAGAACTATTTGCGACTATTCTGTATAACATAACATTTTATTGAATCTGAGAATTTTTAATACAACTGATATCATCACCATTTTATACCCAAACTGGCTTATCATTGGAAGTGTATTCACAAAAAATGAACCAATATGTCAATGGGCCGTACATGAAATATATTAGGGAATATTGCAGGAACACGGCGCGTTTAGATCTATCTCAGCGATAGAGGCGAAAGCGTTACGCTGTACTTCTGTTATGGCTAAACTGTTTGCCACAAGTCATGGCCGCTTCGAAAACCAGTAAAATACTTTAGTAGTTAGTTTTAGACTCTTTGCAGAGTCCACCTGGATAAGGCCAGCACATTTGCCACTAATTCTACCACCAAGCAGTAGGTAATATTCAAACATCCCTGTACCCCGATTTGAAGAGCAATATTTTCAGACAAAATACTGGGCGTAGAGAAATATAAATTGTCTTATATAGTGACGAGGGCCATAGAACTAATCATGTGCCAAAATTGCCAAAATAAATGCCAATGGCCAAAATTTACCCTCAAAACTAGAAGACTAGCCCTACATACCAGCTACGAGTCAGGTGCTAGATCCTATCTGCTAGGGCCATAGGGGTCATTCTTGTATGGCAGGTCGTTCGTTGATCTTCCTTATCCGCGCCAGTTAGTTGTCGTACGAAATGTAGTACTGATTGAGTATTCGTTTTTGTACATTTTAAGCTATACTTTTACAGTATATATATTATAACTTATGTTTTCGCTAAAGTTAATGTAAATGTAAAATGAAATGAATCAAAAATGATGACTGCTTTCAAAATTAAGGAAATTTTATTCTATGATATTATTTATCATAGGCAAGTGTTTGGCATTGGCTTGGCAGGAAAAACATACTTATGTAATGGCTAAAGTGTTATGGGCAAGCGTTATGATCGTTTCGAAAAGCTGGATAATAAGATTTAAAAAGATAAACAAGCAAAGCAAGAAAGTCCAATGTCTTAAATATGGCATCATAGATTTGTTCCAACCAGTATTTTTTTCTAAACGCAATGACAATATAACGACAAAAACCGATAGATTCCAAGAAAGAAATCTTTCGAAGGCAAATATCATCCGCTAGTCCGTGCTGGGCCAGCATAGTGGATTACTACCGTGAACTTCCCCTTGTGAGGGAAAACTCCAGACAGAGAGTCCAAGCTGTAGGAATATAGAGTATGCAGGCTACTTAAGTTTACCTATGCCATGTGTAGTGCAGTGTTTTATTAATGAAAAAATCTTAATCATTTTAGCCTATGGAAAAAAATCTTAAACAAGTGTGATGAAAGTATCGCCTTCAAGAACTACCCACCGCTAAGCAGTACTGTGCAAACATTGCTTTGTGACTACTTCAACGAAGCAGTGATAAAGTACGGCGTCAAATGTACGTCGCAGCAACAATATTTGTTTCGTATGATTTCAATAAACGGCCTCCCTTGAAGCATAAATAATGCATGTCGAATTTTGTACGGGTCCCGTACTACGAGATAAGGATCGATAATAGCGTACAATGTATTGCAGTACCCTAATTTCTTGATTTCACTTTAGTAGTCTCTTGGCAGAGTCCGATTGGGGATGTACCACACCTTTGCCAGTTATTCTACCGCCAAGCAGTGATGTGGAAACATTACTATGTTCCAGTTGGAAGAGCAATGATTTCAGAGAAATTGTAGCATCCTAAAGATATAATATCTCTATCATCATCTATGAGATCTCTGGGTGACGAGCGCAGTGCAGTGCAAGGTAATGATTTGGACTCTTCATGTTCCAATAGTTGTGTGTCACTATGCTGTTATATGGCAGGCATATTGCTTACTCTCTCAAAAATTAATTTATTACAATGAAATTGATACATTCTACAATTATATTATACATGCCATTTAAGTATCATTGTACAATGTACATTGCAGAATACGATATTGGTACTAATCATCAACTGATGATTAGTGCCAAGTAAATGCCAAGCTGTCTGCAGTAGGTCCACTTACTCAACTTTGTAGTGCAACAGAAGTTTCACTACTGTGTCTGTCAGTACTATGTCGTGATGTTGCCACGAAAAGCTTTTTGAACCGCAACAGTATCTTCCTACCCACTTTTAAAATATACTTTGATGACATTCAAATAAAAGCGTAAACGGCTTGTACAGTCCAAAAAGCACGCTGAATGGTCAAGTGAGTCATGAATCAAATAGGAAGTAGGACAGACCAGTTTTGATACTTATCCGATTCGAATTTTTCGACACCCTGTTCATTCACTGTTTAATCGCTGATCCGAGATATGAAATTAACGGTGCCGTGGCCAAATAAAGGATTTCTGTGGTTGGCTTTTGTCGAATTCAGATGATCAAGATTGTTGAGCCGGATTATGATTACAATGGCTATTTGTTTGAATTGTATTTGAGTGGATAAAGATTGTGACTTTCTATGACTTTTAGTTGTGATCTTTAACTGATGATATGTTTAAAACGTTACTTTTTGTGCGAGCTAAAATTTTATCAAATTGTAGAGTATACTTAAGCAAACGCAATCGTATACAATTTATAATGTCCAAAAAAAACCGGCTTGAATTTAAAAATAAGTTCACTGGATCAAATTTCATAAGACTCTAAAACTACGTTGCCTTTTACCGTTACGTTACATGAAAAGAAGATTCAGTATTTTGTTCATATTTCAAAAAATGCTACACTGATTTCGATAAAATATTTACCCACCACCTAAACTATGATCTACTAAACAAAGGAGTATTTTTTTTAAGTTGGTTTAAAAATGTGTCAGTGTCAGTTGACTGATTGCAAGTTTGGCATATTTTGACTGCTGAGCCCAAAATACATAAATGCATACTTACTAACTAATTATTATGTATCTGTACTCAGAAAAGTACGCAAAAGTGGCAATATCAAAAGGTTGTGAAATCAGACGTTTTCTCCACTAAGCCAAGTCTGTATAACAAATTAAATTCTACGTCTAAAATTTATTTCTATGATTTTTATCAAAATGTACAAAAACCAGTGGTTAGAGTTATTGTGACATAAGAAACGTTGAAAGTTACAAATCGATACCTTAATTCGCAAAACGAATAACTCCATAGTAGCAAATACCTGTGATATTTGCTACTATGGAGTTACATATTCGTTCACACTAAATCACCACTAAAATCTATTGCGTAACTGGTATATAAATTTTTAAGTGTTTATTAGTTAATGAAAAACACAATTCCTAAACACACATACACACATTCCCAAAGGGTTGTCGTTTTTTCTTTTGATGCTTGTACTATTTTTTTTTTTTAAATAGTAGCACCAGTGAAATTTGCTATTATGGAGTTAATCGTTTTGCGAATTAAGGTATCGAAATCAATTTTACGGTAAGAGAGTATGGTAAGTATATGGAATACTAGCACAGGCCCGCGGCGATACCCGCTGTGTAGTTCCCGTTCCCGTTATTTTTCGTGATAAAATAGCCAATGTGATTCAACATCATCCATTCAGACGTTACGTGATTGAGCAACAAACATCCAAATATCTAAACATTGACATTTCTGATATTAGTAGGATGTGAGCTCAAATTCCGGTTGACGGAAGAGGATACCTAAAGTAAACTGCCATAAGTGGCTTTGCAAAAAAAGTACAAGAATCTAATCCAAAACTTGACAAGTTTTTGGTTTGTCATAAGTAAAGAGATAAAACATGTGTTTTTGCAACAACGACATATTTATATACGCACTGGATCGCCATCTCACCTAATGTAAGCGACGTTTTGGTGTAAAACTGTTTATTTCTCAATCAGATCCTTTGCCTCCGAGCCGCCAAGCTGTCCTCCGAAGCGCCAGCGTATTGCAAAAGTATTTTAATCAAAGAGGACATTCGCTTGTAACAAGTACTTTCTTTTTACAATTTCTTTCGAGACTAGTTCGATTGCTTTACTTCTCCTCCGGCTGAAAAGTTTTTATTGTTTTTACTTTTTCGATTCTGGCTTAATGAAGTTATGTTGAGCGTTGGGAATAACTTGTTAGGTTATAGCCAGTTGGAGTTTTGCGATATGGTTGTTTTTGTGTTGGTTGTATTTAGTAGAATAATGAAAATAGCGATGTCGAATGAATAAACCCCTTGTCGACTAAAACTATTTTAATTTTACATTTTTAAATAGAGCAACGTCATTAATAGATACGTAACTAAATTAAATAGAAAGCAGAACGAAACATCCAAGATCTTTATAGCATAAGCTGTGCTCAAATATGTTTTGCTCAATAGTAGAATCAACTATTTCGTACATTTACATGTCTTTACAAGATAACTAGCCCACATGATTCAAATAAATGATTTACGTAGAAAGATATTTGGTAATTTAATTCTATCAATATTACAGGAATCTTATAAAAAAAAAGTGGTCAGTAAAATCTAACGGAATTAACCTTTATTTAAGCATTTTTAAGAATGCTTTGGGCATTAATTTGTTGACAAATGATGCCCAGTAGTTAATGCACCCTTAGATAACATCAAACAGTTCAAAAATATTTGTTCTGTATTGTATCGTATGTAAATGTTATTAACATTTAATTTCGAATTGATTTTTGATTCGTCGCACCGTTTTTTTTCTGTAGCGCAATACTTACCTCAGCGTAGGAGATAAATCCTGAACCCTAATCTGTTTTACCGTATTTATCTGTTGTTTTCCGCATGGTTTATTTATTGTTTAACTATTATACAAAACTGTTTTTAGGCTTCTTGACCTCGCTCTTGCGTTGCCATGTCGTTTGGAACAGCGGTTTATGAAGCAAAGGTTTATAAAACATTTTGTTATTAAGAAATGCTCAGGGGACTACGCTACATCAAGAAATTACACAAAATTACATAATTATACAAGAATAAAGATTTTAGATAATCAATTTTTAACTGATGAGTTATATTTGATGTATGCTAACCTTTTAAAATTCCTTCTAAATTTACCGCTATTTTCCTAAATACCCCAACAAATCAGCCACATGATGTAGGTACTTACGGACCTCATAAAAACAGCCTAACAGGAAAGTAGAAAGAAAGAACAGAAAGAAGGAGAAACATTCTGAGGTCGGTGATTACTACTGTGACAACTGAGGACAGTCAAAATCCTACGTGTACCGATTACCGCCCACTATTACTGTATTAAGAGTGTTCGATTAAGAGGACCAAACTAGCTAGGTTCGGCATAGAATAGATAATATAGATAGAACGGACACTCCCCACCCCCCGCCAATTTCAAGCTTCCTCACCCCTCAGGCCGTTTCGGATACGCTAGGAGCACTCAACGAATGGCTGGTATAGAACATCTAATTCCTAACAAATTATCATCATGGGTTGTTGTGCTGTTTACGGCTGTTTACAAGATTAAAAGCTTTATTTAATTTCCTAATGATAAAATAACGTAAGATTAGAAACTTTTCAATATCGTTGCTTTATAATATTACAAACTTTGCTTAGTTTGGGGTCAGATGGTGTTGTGTGTGAATTGTCTACCAATATTTATTAATTTATTACAACGACGTCATTTTTAACTCAAAGTTTTTAACTTACACAGCCAGTAATCTTACGTGCCCAAACACGGATTGACAATGCCTGGAGGAATAATTATAGTACCAGGATAAAGTTTCCTTCATGGGTAAGTGTAAAATGCGAATGTGTACCTACTAACAGAAATAGATATCTAGGTGCCTGATCTAATCTATCATCGGTTTCGTTTCATTTTTACGCGGCAATACAAACACCCACAGATTTCTGAAACAATTTAGAAATCTGTGCAAACACCCTTTTAATTAGGATAGTATAATTTGGCTCCATTCTATTTATGTAACCCAACATTATAGCAAGTTTATAGACTACTTTACGTCACCAGGTAAACTCAAGGGGCACAACTATTCAATAAAACAATTCAGTAGCCCTAGCTCTAACGCACACATTCACGCGTGTGTACGAACGACATCTGCGTAGTTGTGTGAAGAGTAGGTAGCTCCACAGCGGCGTTTGTATGGAATTTTAGTGGAGTGTCCGGGGTGTGCCATCGGTCTATCCCCCGCGAGGCAGGCCTGCAAGGGTGCTGGCTATGACAAGAATACAGTCGAGTGTGAGAGCGGCCTCAGCCACCAATCCACGCGCCACCACTTTTAATGATGTCAAGACGGATATATCCCCGCCGTGTCAGTGCCCGGTGGCCTATGCGTAAATACGTTTCCCTCGAAAACGGGATCCAGTAAATTTGTTTTTTTATTTCAAATATTTATGAACTTATTCTAGAGCACTCGACTCAGGCAGTCCTTGAAAACGTTTTAGAACAACAGGCAAGACTCCCGAATATTCAAAAACTTTGAAGTTTTCTATTCAGCCCAAAACAATAGATATTAATTTCTCTTAAAAACCCAATACCCGTATTAAAAGTTCCCAATTCACGTGTACCGGATGTCGAAATCAAAGGGACAGGGCCATTCAGTCCCTTTCGAGTTTAAATCGCGGTTTAATGCCAAAACAAGACTTATTGTGCTTAGACAAACTTATTCATGCCATTTCTGTGATGATTTAAAAACCTTATTACAAAGTGTTAAGGCCGAAAGTCGTTAAGAGTGGAATGAAGATGCAAATTCTTTCATTGACGCTATAGACTCGGACGGAACTCGTAAAATCGAAACAGAACGCCGATATAAAAGGAAGGCGGATGAATATCGAGATGAGAAAACCGCTATTATGCATAGGACTCACGGAGATTTCGGATAGGTGTCTACGAAATACAATTTTGGCAGATACTTGGATAAAATAGACCTAATAATACCCTAGATATAGAAATCATGCATGTGTACTGCGAAATAGTGGTAATCCTGTGCACGTACTGGATGAATTGCGTGGATGAGATGAGCTCAAAATAGTAAGGAATTGCACACAACGTACGAGTCAATTTATTTCGGACTATTATAACGAAAATGACATGTGCGTAATGCCGCCAACATATAACGGTGAAGGAAAACATCGAGGGAAAACCGACATGTACCAAGGACTTTTCGAAGTCATGTGTCAACACGCTCTGGGCCAGCGTGGTGGGCTATGGTCTCCTGGTGGTCTGTGGACTCTCTCCTTGCGAGAGAAGGCCCGAGTCCCAGCAGTGGGAACATTTAGTGGGCTGTTGATGATTTAATTTTTATTTTATGTCAACCATCGTCATCTTGTCTTTTTGCCTGCCACATTATAGCTCAGTTCCAGACCGGATTTTGAACATAAAGAAACCTTACTGCCTAGCTTTGCTGTCATCACACAGAGATATTTTTATTTATTATATATGTTATATGTTTATATATTATTTATCTGGAAACATGTAATTATTTTTTTAAATAATTTATTAGGTTGAAAGACATTTTTACCGGAGTTATACAGAGGAACATATTAAGTAACATTACAACGTTGGCGGCAGAGCTGGCGAAGGTGTGGTACTTCCGCAGGCGGACTTTCGCAAAGACTCCTGTTACTGCAAGAAACCTGATTGAGGTCGATGAGAGAGAGAAAGGGAGAAAGAGAGGGAGAACGAGAGGGAGAGGGAGAGAGAGAGGTGAGATGAGATTGCGAATGCTAAGCGAGCAATGTTCAACGACTAATATCTTTAATAGTTCTTGTCATACTAATGCCCGCGCGACACGAGGATAGTATTTTAAGCTAGGATACCAAGCTAGAACTTCTAGCTTCGTGTAGACAATACTAGTGTTACAAGGCGTTGTCTACACGAAGGTAGAAGCTTGCTAGTTTGCTAACACTAGCGTGGTATCCTAGCTTGAAAACCTAGCCTCGTGTAGCTCGGGTGTAATTTATTAGTTTCTCACTTTCTTGTTTTACTTCGGTAAGGCAAGAATAATAATAATTTAACAAATTAACAATAAACCTTAATTCCCATACAATATCTTATAAAGAACAAAGAAGCTTGCAGAGTAACGGGTGGCCTTATCGCTTAAAGCGATTTTTTCCAGGCAACCTTATTATGGAGAAACGTTTAGAAATACTTATTTTGTTGTGTGGGTGGTGTGACTAATCATACCAGAAATATGCATACAAACAAGAATATTAATACTTATAATACATAAATATTTACTTAAATACATACATACATACTTATATAGACGTACACATAGTAAGAATAAAGTAGTTTGCCGAACAAATCGCTGTATAAACTCAAATTACCGTATGTCACATTTTAAAAGAGCATCGAGACGCACCAGTTTTATTCTTGCAAAAAAGAATCTCACAATTTCATTCTGTTCTCGGTTCCCTCGCGAAAATTTATTTCAATGGAACTAGATTGAGAGCCATCTCATCTCTATTAAGGAACTTTTGGGAACACTTTTAAATCGAATAAAATCATATCCCACTATTTTTATAATAATACGTCGTCGCAACTTTGTTCGAGTCATAAAATCATTTAAGAATTGACACATATGAAACGGACAGACTGACAAAACAACTTAGTAAATAAAACTATTCTAAGGTTGCCTGAAAGAGATCGCCCGCTCCGCTGCATTAGCGTGTTGCTGACGCGAGCCCGTAAGATTTTCTTTCATAAAAACTACTTTATAAAAAAAATATTTAGGTTTTATTGTTAAGTTTTTTATTTCAAAAATATGTCAGATCAGGTGGCGTTCAAACACATTAACTCACTCACTCTCCTCTGCACTTACATGCATACGCGATCTAAGAAGTCCAGCCTAAAATTAGACCGAATGCCGTTGCAATGTTGCTATTTCTAGACAAATCACTGGACAAAGAGATAAACTACTATCAAGTTAGTGATGCGAATCCATAACAATCCTATCAAGTAAGTGTTCAACTTGGCCAAACAAATTTCACTTCAAAATGTCAGCTTCAATCAGACTAGTGCTCGTATTATTTTTTAATAGGTACATATTATAAATGTTAATACTGTAAAAGCTCGAACTGCGGTAAATCATATGATTTTATAGTAAATCCTAAGATTTACCAATTCCTTATGGTAAATGTTGAAATGTTCAAACTTTTACCACCATTCAATTGGTAAATTAAGGGATTTGCATTAAAGTCACGGTAAATGTTGATCCTATTAGGGTCTATCAATGAAGTTTGACTCTGGGTGGGCTCCTGCCAGAAGCTCTGCTCCCGGCTCCCGCATTTTTTATATACACTCTAGGGGTAGTAGCGGCACGACTAGGATCCAAGTCAGAACTGGGAAACCAACATTTACCAGCTGATAGCAGTAAAACCTAGCAAGTACTACAAGCTTATCTTGACTAACGCGCAAATTTACGATCACTTTAAAAGCACATACGAAGTGCCTAAACGCGGGAGCTCGTACGTAGAACCAAACATCCAAAGACCTAATGATCCTCTGACAGGCTTTCAAGGCACCCCACCTAGTGAAGAGGAAGTAAACTATCAAATTAAAAAGAAAACTACTAAATCAGCTCCTGGCCCAGATGGCATTCCTTACATAGTGTATAAAAAGTGTCCATCAGTTCGTAAACATATCTTGAATATATTCATTAAGATCTGGTCAAGAAAGCAAGTCCCAGTAGCATTTGGAAGAGCAATTTTGTCCTCATCCCTAAAAAGCAGGAAGTAACTCATCCCAAAGACACCAGACCGATAGCCCTAACCAATACAATTTCTAAAATCTTTTCAGTATTTTGCAAACAAAATGACCACATTTATGACCAGCAATAGGTATTTCAGGCCCAATCACCAGAAAGGGTTCTTGCCTGGTATTTCTGGATGCCTGGAACACAATACATTACTAGCAGAAAGTTTGAAAGATGCCAGAACACATGAGAGGCAAATTACAGTCTGCTGGATAGACCTAGAGAACGCGTTTGGTTCTGTCCAGCATGAACTTATGATATTTGCCCTAAAATGGTATAACTTTCCTGCTGAAATTATTGACATAATTAATTCTTATTATTGCCACTTAAAATTCGTCATAGCAGTAAACAAGGAATACACAAAACCACTTGAATACAATGTAGGACTATTCCAAGGGTGCTGCTTATCACCAATAGCATTTAATATAGTTATAAATATTTTAGTAGACAAATTAATATCCCGTGAAAAGAAATGGGGCTACCGGTTTAAAATCAACAATAAGTACACTGAGTCAATCTTGGCCTTTGCGGACGACCTTGCAATACTTACACGTAATCCCAAACAGTGTCAAGAATTGTTGAACGAAGTCGATGAGTTCTGTACATGGACGGAGGGAATGAGGACAAAACCATCTAAATGTCATTGTCTTTGTCTGGGTAGAAGAAATACCAAATATACGTCTTACGATCCGGGACTCTCCATAAGTGGCCAAGGAGTTGCCACAATTGCAGAGGCAGTGCCTTTCAAATTTCTTGGTAGAAAGATAGATCACAAAGGACGTACACCATCATTAGAGGTGGTTGTTGAAAATTTCATGAACAACCTCAATAAGGTAGACCAGCAGCCTATCAGCAATATCAAAAAAGCATGGATATATGACAACTACCTCACATCACGTCTCACTTGGCCTTTCCTAGTATATGACATCGGTAAAACTCTCCTGGCAAAGCTAGATGCCAATGTCATAAAGATATTGAAGTCATGGTTCGGATTGGCACATCCGGCTGATCCCTCTACTCTTTTTAGGGATCACAATAGTTTTGGCTGAAACTAAAGAAACCGTCTGAACTTTACAAACACCTAAGAGTTACAAAAACGCATGTTTTGGGAAAGTCATAAGACGAATTAATTACATCTCTCCCAAAAGACAAAATTGCTTCAGACCTGGAATCTAGACTTCAATTCCATAAACAATTTATGGCAGGTGCACAAGTAAATACTGCTGGGTTGGGTGCGAGAAAAAAAAGGGAAGACCGAGACATGGTAAAAACCTTTCTACAACAAGACGAAAATGACGGTTACAAAGTGCACGCTATGAATTTAGAAATGCAAAGTGAGTGGTTAACCATAGGTGAGTTCTGTATCCCATTAGCTCTAAAATGGCGCACCTTGATCTATGACTGGTCCCCTGCCTTATTAAAATTTTATCTAAATGCATTCAAAATGACCCTCCTGACCAGAGTAACTTGGTAAGGTGGGGAAAAGCCTCTGAAAATGTTGCTATACTTGTGGAGGCGATATGTACAGCAAGGCACATATTGGTGGGATGCAAGGTGCTCCTTAATGGGGTCATTACTCACGGCGTCATGACAGAGTACTTGAAATCATACGTGAAGCCATGAGCCTTTCGGTAGCTAGAGCCCAAAAGGATTGACGACAAACAACAGACAAATTAACTTTGTAAAGAAGGCTCAACTTCAAACTCCAGGAACAAGCCTTACTCAATCCTGGGTACAGCACCTGATTGGACTATTTTAATGGACACGTATGAAAAGCACTACAAAATCCCAGAGGATGTGGGTGTTTCGTCATCCAGACCGGACATTTTCCTTTTTCTAGAGCTACGAAACGCATAGTCCTTGTAGAACTTACCGTACCGTGGGAAACTAATATACCTAAAGACCACGCGATGAAACAAAATAAGTATTACGACCTCCTAAACGAATTAACAAAAACGGCTATGTAGTTAGTTTATACGCTGTAGAAGTGGGAGCGAGAGGTATACCAGCAAAATCTCTCTATAACCTACTGAAAGACCTTGGCTTATCCAGAAGTGCTGTAAGTTCTATACTAGAACGTGTATCTAAAGCTGCACTAGTAGGCTCATATCAGATTTGGCTGGGCAGGGAGAGAAAAACGAGTGGTGAAGGTGAGTGTTGATGTACGTCAGAAAGGGGCCCCTTAAACCTACGCCCGAGTCACAGGTCTCGGGAACTACTCGAGTTTTTCTCTCTCTGCCACACGATGGACCCGGCACCCGCACGGTGAATCCATGGAATGCTAAGAAGATCGTCTCAGAATGGTAAAAGCCCGAAAAAATCGTCCCATTTTCAGAAATACTTACATTTACCAACTCATATCCACTATCAATGTAAATCCTTAGACTTACATTTAAATATTAAGATTTACCGTAGTTAGGGGCTTTACAGTAACATAAAGACAACATTTGGAAATCGTACCGTCAGCGCTTAGTCTACCATACATCGTACCCGCTAGCCGGCCAACTTTGAGAAAGGATTTGAGTTCCATGTCTTCGACTATAACTCGGCTTCCTTTGTGGGGCAAGTCGGCTGGTAGATAATTACTATTGAATAGCCAGTTAAAAGTTGGATACATCTTCAACTAATTTTTACACGACTCTGTAAAAAGAGGAAGGTCTGAATTTATGCGATTTTAAGCGACTTTGAAAACCTCCTTTTTCAAAGTCGCTTAAAATCGCTTTCTAATTTAAATGTTTTTGTATTGAACCTATCTACACGAACGAAATACGGGGTACTACTCTGGTTATTAGTATACTAAATTAGTAAACTAGAATTTAAAAATACTGTCTAATAACATAGATATGTGTACATATTTTAATTTTTGTTGATATTTTAAAAACGCTCTGCCGATGTGTTAATATTTATATGAGACTATTTCGAGAGAGAGAGAGAGTTATGGGACCTTTCACTTCAGTTCCAAATTAGTTTGGAAGCGACAGGTTGGAGGTTGAGTCATAATAGACCGCAGGCCCGTAAACAAAATTTATGGGTCATCTGATACAGCAGGAGACCTATGTAGGATGATAAAGGGTATAAAGTAATAAGATTGAGCACTATGCCGTCACTTGTAAGCTGTCCAACTGAGTGCTGTTGAAGAGAGGGGTTCTAAACCTCGATCATTTCTCGTTGTCGCATGATTTTGTACGGCGTTGCGGAATAATAGATTAGAAGAGTATTGAAACTATAAAATTATAAATTTGAAAATTCTTATTGTTAGTTTGTGAAGAAAATTCATGATTTTCCGACGATTTACAGAGTAAGTTTGGTCATTTGATTATGTTCGGCTTTGGTTCCATACAGTTTCAATACCTCTTCTAATACATTATTTCGCAATGCCGTACAAAATCATGCGACAAGGAGAAATGATCGAGGTTTAGAACCCCCCTTCAACTGCACTCAGTTGGACAGCTTACAAGTGACGGCATAGTCCTCAATCTTATTACTTTATACCCTTCTATCATCCTACATAGGTCTCCTGCTGTATCAGATGATCCATAAATTTTGTTCACAGTCTATAAGTTTTTTTAAAACACCGAACTTTATGCCGTGAAGTGCCATTGAACTTAAATCATTTTAGTGAAAATTATCTTATCCACAGAAAAAGCTTCTTGTAGGTTATTAGTTTAGTTGGGAATGTATTCCAAATATAAGTTTAGATATTTATTTAGTTTGGTAAATGTACACACAGTAACACAGTATCTGTTTTCGAAATGTTAACCATATGCGTTCAGATGTTCCGACGTGATTGAGCAACAAACATCAAACTGATTTGATATTTAGGTATAATATTAGTAGGACTGTTACCCAGGCAACCAATTTCGCATAAAGACATATCAGCATCAATTTTCAAATATCATTCTACAATTTTCCAGAAACCCATTTTGAGTACCGGAGGCTATACTCCGTCTCGAATGTTCCACGTTTTACGCCAAAAATATAAACACCATAAACGGCCGAGAAGGTAGCACCATTAGCCGACCGCTATTCATCTTCCCTTATTATTTTTCAAGTTCATCCATAGGTTGCGCAATCGAAATGGGGGTTGTGGTGGAAACTAAAGCAGTATTACAACTTGTGTTTTTGAAGTTTCACTACTTTTGACGTGTTATGAGGATGTGTTTTGAACTTTGGAGAATAAGAAGAAATTAACGTAGAAAACTATAATTAAAGTGGGTTAGCGGGAAACTCACGTGTCGGTGGTCGATCAATCCGACTCGAGTTTCGGCCGCGTATGGCGCGCTTTTCCAAGAAGAGGCGCGCGATAGCTGCCCGTTTGGCACCGTTCGTTTGGCGTCAGTGCCAGTCGGGCAGTCATCGCGCGCGAAAACTCTCCTTGAAAAAATCCCGCCGGACGCGGCCGAAACTCGAGTCAGATTAACCGACCATATTGACTACTTCTTGCGTCGAGGATATTAACTATTCTAACGTTGAAGATAGACTTCATAGCACGAGAAGAAGTGCTTTGAACGTATCTACACACATTTTTTATCAGTGATGAATAGCACCTGACCACTTTACCCACAGATTTTTTTATCAATACTAATCCTAATACGAGTATTTACTCATGGCAAAACTTTATTGGGTCAGGGTTCCGTCTGGCAGGACTACCACTGCCTTTTCCAGTTATTCTACCGCCAAGCAGTGTTGTGCAAACATTACTGTGTTCCGGTTTGAAGGACAATGTTTCCAGAGAAATTATGGGGCTTGGAGATACAACATCTTATATCTCTGGGTGATGAGCGCAGTACAGTTCTAGGTGATGACTTGGACTCTTCATGTCTCAATAGCTGCGTGTCACTGTGAAAAAAACCAGACACAACAGTCGTACAATAATACAAGGAGTTTTTTCGTTATGTGTGTTTTCATACGACTATTTTGCTTGAAAATACTTCTTTTGTTTCGTATGACTATTCTATCTTTCATGCCTGGGCCACACTAACAGAAATGCCATTAATTATCGCGTTAACGGACGTTAACCGTAGGTGTAAAATACACCTTCGGTAAACGTCCATTAGGTGTATTTTACGCCTACGGGTCCGTTAACGAGTTAATTAATTGCATTTTCCGTTAGTGTGGCCTCAGCACCACGAGTACAAATTATTTTAAGACGTTGACAATTGGATTTCGTCCGCTGGTTTCCACGAGAACCGGAGGCACGGGCCATTTCAAAAGAGTTGTTTATAGCGCCATCGTGGAGCTTCCACAGATGATAAATTACCAACTCGAGGCTGAAGATATTTCGTCTGTTTCACTCGGTATTTCAAGTCTCAGAGAGAATTTAAAAGTGCTTAGAGTCGGAGAGGATTTACGGATTGCAGTTGTGATAGTGATGCAATTTAAATTTGTTTTGGCTTATGGAAACATACACAAAACACATAACACTAAGTATTAAATTGTATTAAGTTTGTAAATAAAAAATAAATTGGCATAGGTACTGCCGATAGGGGTTAAAACTTATAAATCAGAATTTGATAGCTTACTTTGGAAACTACGCGAGCGAAATCGGAGGGCGTGGCCATGAGTATGGCCATGATCCCAAGTTTACCCGAAGATTTCTTATCATTCCCGAGCGTGATGATAGAGTTCAATTCACAGCCCGCGAAAATTTTGTCTGTTTTTTTTTTAAATAAAGTATGACGAGACGATCAAGAGATGTGCCTGATGGTAAGCAACATGCCTGACACATAACACCACAGCGACACGCAGCTATTGGAACATGAAGAGCCCAAATCATTACCTAGCACTGCATTGCGCTCATGACCCAGAGATCTAAGATCTTATATCTCTAAGCCCTGTAATTTCTCTGGAATCATTTCCCTTCAAACACGGAACACAGTAATGTTTGCACATTACTGCTTGGCGGCAGAATAACTGGCAAAGGTCTGGTACTTCCCCAGGCGGACTCTGCTAAGAGTCCTACCACGCGCGCCAAAAAAGTTTTCACTTCAAAAAGGCTACAGAGAACAGGGAAAATGGTGCAACGAAATACCGGCACATCTCTTCCCTTGGGACCTTCCTGCGTTTGTCATCATCATCACAAGTTGGTGACCACACAAAGCCACGGCAAGCAAGGAGAACGACAGAAATTAGCGAAATTACAGGGCAAAAACATTAGACCTGATATTTCTGGGTGACGAGTACAGTGCAGTGCTACACAGGATAGGAGCAGGTGTGCTATCCATCAGATCGAGAGATCTTTTCGATTTCATTACTACATATTTATTTGTTGGATTTATAAAATATTCCAAAAATCTCATTCCTAACAGACCATTAATAAAAAAAAAACTTTTTTTTTGTAAATCACTGTCCTTAATTCGTATTCTATTCATACTTTTATGTATTACTTTTTGGTTTTATCCTCTATAACAGTTTTTTAATTTTTTAGTTTAATATATTTTTTAGACATAAAACATTTCATTAAAGCCTTTTCTAATTACATATCGAAAAACAGCACATGCATAGGTACAAAAATACCAAGCAAAGCATATAAAAACACATTTCATTCTCACGCCAAAATTATCAACCACTGTAAATACCACAACACAAACAATGTTATCAATAATTTCTCGCCCCATAAACTAACAACATTAACATGTTGTGCTTCGCACCATAAGACAACCCTTCCTTATCTTCCAAACACGTAAAATTAACGCTATCGGAAACTTATCATGGACCTGATAAATGAGGTAACAACCGGCGCACGTGGACCTATTGTGCAATACCTTGGGGCAGGAAGACAGGAGGTCCCTTTGTCTACCCCCTCAACACTCTAGAAACACCCGTAACCCTTATTCTCAAAACACAAAACTCAAAATCGAACAAACATTTGAATCAGGTAGACAGCGGTGCCTTTGATTTGCCAGTCAAAGGAAGGTAATTCGGTTTTGCCCGGAGACCATTTTTTCGTTTGTTGCGTGTGGCAATGCGTTTGTTCGAGAAGGCGAAATTGATAATTATATACTAAGTAGTTTCGGTTGAAGAACGTCTATTATTTTATTAGTTTGCAGTAATGGATATCTTTTAACCAAATTGTAGACTTAAAAAAAATGTTGTCCGAATTTGTCATAATAGTAATAACTGGCGAATTACATTTTTTCTTAGCTATGTTTAGTTAATATCGATTCAAAATGGCCGCCTCACAAATGGCGGACAAAATTTTAGTAATAAATCTACTAAGTAATATTAAAAACGCGATCTACTTAAATAATAAACGCGAAAGTTACGATGTTTGGATATTAGATATTTGGATGTTTGTGGTCTGTCACGTCAGAAGGCCTAAACCGACCGTAGGGTCTACCGCCTAACTCTGTCTTTGCTTTAATATTCTTCTCTTTTTTCTTTCCGCTTGAAGCGATAGAGACCGCAATAGCAAAACGAAAGCCGATTAACTCATACAATGCCGTCGATACGCCTAGCATGTTCTTACTAATGTCAATCGCCAAGCCATGGCTGTACTTCATTCTTTACCCAAAATCACCTAAATCTTATGCCGTAAGCTAAAGATTTTTGAAGTGACCCAAGAAATCAAACGATGTTTTTTGTGAAGTAACTTATGTTATGCCACGAACACGCCACGCATGTTCAACTAGGCGGAACTGAATGAGTTAAGTTAGATGGCAAAACAAAAATTTGAGATTTGGGCAGGTTGAAATTTGAAACACTGTAAGAGTAGGTGTAGTCTGTAAATTTTAAACTACTTTTTATCGCGGGAAAAATGGCAACGAAAATCGCGGGTAAAACTGCGGGAAGCTGCTCCATACAAGTATGTATTTTGTTGCTCAGATATGTCGGACTTTAATGAATCCGGATACAATGTGAAAATTAGGTGGATAGGTCATTTTCTGGAATAAAACCCATGAGCTCTCATTTTTAGGGTTCCGTAGCCATATGGCAAAATACGGGACCCTTACAGATTCGTCATGTCTGTCCGTCTGTCTGTCTGTCCGTATGTCACAGCCACTTTTCAAACTATAAAAGCTATACTATTGAAATTTGGTAAGTAGATGTAAATCTCTGAACCACATTTAGATTTTGATACAAAAAATAGAAAAAAAAACAAAAAAATTTAGGGGTGTCCCATACATAGAACTGAAACTCAAACATTTTTTTTCGATCAATACAATATCTATGAATAGATAATCAAAAATGATATTGAAGTTTCTAACATATTTTTTTTCTAAACTGAATAGTTTGCGCGAGGGACTCTTCCAAAGTGGTAAAAAGTGTAACCCTGTAACTTCTGAAATAAGAGAACGACAAAAATAAAAAAAGTGTATGATGTACGTTACCATGTAAACTACCAACGAAAATTGGTTTAAATGATATCTAGTAAGTAGTTTTATTTTAATACGTCATAAATTAACTATTGTTAAAACACTGATTATAGTAACAACGAAGTAGGTACAAGAACTTTTGTATTATGTTACTTGCTGCTACGGAAGCCTTCATGGGCAAGCCCGACACGCACTTGACCACTTTTATTTTTTAAATTTTATGCGGACCAAGTTACAATCTATAAAATATTATTTTAGTACTGCGGTATTTTTTAGGCTTCAGACGCCATCTTGGTCCGCATAGAAGTTGAATACTGAAGTTTAACCGATCCGTTCAAACCCCACGCGCACCATTGTCTTTTCTAAGTAATGCTGCTAACTTAAAACGGCGAAGGAAAGCATCGCGAGAAAACCAACATGCACCTAGAATCTTTCGAGGACGTGTGTCATATACCAACCTACACTGGGCCAGCGTGGTGGATTATGGCCTTGGTTCTCTTCTTGTGAGTGAAACCCCTAAGTCACCGCGATGGAATCATTTGGTGGGCTGTTTATTAATGCTTATTAAATTATGAAAGTTTAAGTAATTTTGCAATAGAAAGTTCATAGATATCAAGATCCCAAGAAATCATCAAAAGCCTATAACGGTACAAAAAATGATTGTCTCATTGTTGACAAATAAAAGATAAAAGATTCATTCTTATAGGCACCAGAATCGATTCCAGTCCATTGACTGCATGTCCAAAAGCCAGCGAAATAAATCTCTTTCAAATTGAACCCATAATCTTCTATCTGTAACTGATATTTTTGTCAATCTAATCCCGTTGGAAATAGAACGGACGATACCTTTATTCAATACCCTTATTCTATGACAAAACGAATAACCCTGGGGGTGCAAAAAATACTCGTAGCTACCTGACTTTGAACAGCAACAAGAATGGATGATGAATAAATAAAATATTATAGACTAGATATCCGCCCCAGTTTCGCCCGTATTATATATATAGCGTAAAGCACTCAGGGATCCCGTACATAGCAACAGTGAAAGAATTTTTGAAATCGGTTCAGTAATTCCTGAGCATATCGCGTTCAAACAAAAAAACCTCTTCAGGTACCTGAAATTGGTCTTTTAGAACAAATTTGATTAGCAAAGGTTTGTAATGACACAATCTCAGACACATGCAACAAAAAGGAATATTATTTCCCGTTTTCGTTAATTACTGGTAGAGTGTGTTTTATACCCTGTATATAGCCTTCCTCGACAAAATAATGGACTATCCTATAGAAAAATAATCTTTCAATTTAGACCAATAGTTAAGATAAAATAAAATAAGAAAACTCTTCTTTAGATACATAACGGAGTAATCCTACCGTTCAAACAAAAAATATTTGTTTCTTAGGGCTTCAGCTTTGGTAAAATATAGTATAAATTGTATGGAATCTAGAGAAATATAATTAGATTATAGTCTGTTTAATGCTGTCCCTATGTGTTAATGAACGAATGCTTGATATATTTATATAATATTATTATTACAAAATGAAAAAATAAAACCGTTGCCAGTTTTCTGAATTAGAATGAAGTTTAACATTATGTGATGGCAGGTACGTTAGTGGTTAGAACTTTATTAAAAGCCATAATATAAAAGAAAAACAATTAAGTTAACTAAATATAAAAAAATTACATTTCAATTAGCGGCCTTATCGCTTAAAGCGATTTCTTCCATGCAACCGTGCACGGATTAGATACATAACGGAGTAGTTCCCGATATCCTACCGTTCAAACAAAAAAACTCTCTTCAGCTTTAAAATATTAGTATAAATTGTATGGAATCTAGAGAAGCGTTTAATGCTGAATGAACGAATGCAAATTGATATATTGTAATTTGGTTAGTTTTTAATGAATGAAGTTGTGATGGCCTAGTGGTTAGAACGTAAACACACAATCATGAGGTCGTTGGTTTGAATCCCGCACCTCTGATTTATTCCATGTTGAAATGTACGTCACCAGTGGATTAAACGGCGAAGGATAACATCATGAGGATGCATGTTCCTAGAATCCTATCAGCTGCGAGAATCATTTGAAATTTTTTAGAGTACTCCATTCTGTATATATGTATATCTCTTAGTAAGTCAACAGGTGGACTACATTCCACATCCTAAATGACGGCGGTAGATATGAACGGCTGATCTATCAAATCTAAATAACCATACAATTTTGTTATTCAATGCAAAAAAAATTATACATAGTTTGGTCTTGGGTAACTAACAGACAGAACTCGCCCAGCCCAAAATATCGAAGACATTTATCCAGCGATTTCTTTTCCTCTTACAATTTATCATACATACCAATTTTACTGATCTATACAGGGTCTATTTTCGCGGTTACTAAATCAACTTTATGCCTTTCATGTCCATGATTTCATACCTCTTTTATAGCCTCTAAAACGCCTTTTTTGCGTCCTCCCGATTTAACGCTTAACCTATTGTTCTACAGTTCTAAACTATAGTAGCACAGTGCTTAGAACATTCGTTTTTGAGATTGTAGGTGTGAATCCTGCCTACCAACTGAATATTTTTTAATGTGGAAATCACAAGTTTGTCATTCTTATTAGTTTTAACGGATTAAAAGTTACAACTAGTATTTCTTTAACTTTTATAGTTTTACACCAAAGAGTTTACATATACTACGTATAGAGTTGGCACAAACGCTCTACACCGAAAGCACGGGTAACATCATTCTTGTTTTGTCGCTCTTGTGGCTTTGTTTGACAAATACTTTTCAAAATAAAACTTTAATTACTTGCACTAAAACTAATAAACTAAAATTAAATGACCATCTTCTAGCTCCTTCACTAGAGCCTGGTTACTGTCTAGCACCAAAGTAATCATCAAGACGATTCAAACAAACCCAAACTCGTTTCATTGCAAAGTTCCTTTGGCCATCTTCCAGCTCCACCATTAGTTCAGCACCATGTCATCATAATATTGTATAATCGCGCGATTTACACATGTATGCAAAATTTCAGATCAGAAATCATAATTTGCAAGATTTGATGGCAAAAATCGGGATAGGATAACTAAATAGAAGCTAAAACAATAGCTTGTAAAAAGAAATATGAGTGAAAATTTTATATAAAACACTTACAGGCTGTATAATCCCAGGTATTATAGGTATGACGCGCATAGAAAAACTATTAGCTAATAAAGATTTTCTTAATATCTGGTTTAAAAGCAAACATAGCAGTAATATTTTTATGCTTTCTACTCCTAATAAAATAATCTCCATTTAACCCCTTTTAGGAAATTGGGTTAAGATGCTATGTAAAATAGTGTGCATCTTATAATTTTTAACGGCGATGTTTTCTAAACTTCATTCCTTTAGAAATGGTTTCAAGCTGCGTAAATACGTAAAACACATTACCTTAGTGTTTCCAGAGAAATTACAGGGCTGAGAGCATATAAAATCTTAGATCTCTGTGTGACGAGCGCAGTGCAGTGCTAGGTAATTATTTAGACACACATGTTCCAATAGCTGCGTGTCACTGTGATGTTATGTGCCAGGCATGTTGCTTACCATCAGGCACATGTCCTGATCGTCTCGTCAACCTTAATTTATATATATTAACGAGCTCTTTATCTGGAGAGAAATAAAAGGAAGTTCGAGAGGTTTTTGTCTAACGTTGGATGCAATAACTTAAGTTGACTGATACTTAGCTTATTCCTAAGAAGCTCTTAAATATTTCTCCTGTAGGGACTTTCCCTTCTACCGCCTAACTAAATCGGCTTTAGCTTTGCTATTGCTGTCTCTATCTATTAAAGCGAAAAGACAAGAGAGGGAACATCAAAGCTAACAGCTTTCGCTAGGCGGTAGACCCTCCGGGACCTTCTTTCGCAAGGAGAGTGTCAATGTGTCCAACAAGAACAAAATTAAAAATTTTGATTAACCCCCGACTACCTCAGATTTGTTTTCAGTACAACATTCTACTAACCAAGCCCTTTCATTTGATACCCATGTTAAGGGATTTGTAAAAAATAAAAGTATTTCGCCATTTTGTGGAAGCAGCCACCTTGGATTTGAAATTTGTCATAGTGCAATGTATTCTACTAGTCAATCCCTTTCGTTTGATACCCATATTGAGGTAGTAGTGAAAAAAATATAATTCGCCATTTTGTGGTGTCGGCCATCTTGGATTTGTTTTGTTTATAATGTATACTATTCTACTAGTTAAGCCCTTTCATTTGATACCCATATTGAGGTAGGCTGTAAAGAAATATTTTGTCCGCTATTTCGTGGAGGCCGCCATCTTGAATCGATATTAACCAAACATAGCTAAGAACATCCGCACGGATATTAACTTTCAAATAAAAAAAACCCGCATTGAAATCGGCCCATCCGTTTGAGACAGACAGACAGACATCGACGTCAAACTTATAGCACCCCTTTTTTTTTGTCGGGGGTTAAAAAAAGAGACTTCCGTAGTTATTTCTGTACAAGATTATTATCACCACTTAAGTTAAGAGTTTGTTATCGCCTGGCTTTAATTGTGAAGGAGAACTTTGTAAGAAAACCGACGTTTACTCAAAATCTTTCAAGGTCATGCGGCCTTCACCAACCTTCATCTGCCCCTCTACGGCCAAACTAAATCAGCTATGGCTTTGCTATTTAATTGCTGTCTCAATCAATATCAATATCAAAGCTAAGACATTTTTAGTTAGGTTAGACCCCCGCCCAGTGTGGTGGGTTATAGTTACTTGCTATTTGCGAGAGAAGATCCTAGCAGTGGGAACATTTAGTTGGCTGCTTATGTTAAAAGACAGATTACGCGACGCTTCTTTGATTTCTTTTAACCATAAAAAAAGCCTCTCTTTACCTATTTTAGATCCTTACTCACACACAACATAAATATGGGACCAAGTACCATAAAACTCGGCCGTCACTTACACCGTTATATTTTTACTCGCACTTTATACCTCGAAAGATGAAATATATTCCGGCGGGAGAAGGATTATGATCAATTTTAGGGGTCCGCATATTTGCATAGGGCAGGCGTGCCGGGCCTTTGGGACGCCGAGACGCGGGTTCCGCCGACGGCGATGCAATGTGACGCTGGCTTGGAATAACCCAGAGGGACAACTTTTGTATTCTGTTTTAATTGAAAATATTCGTCGTATCAAACATTTTGGTAAGGCTAATGGGCTGTTTTTCACAGTCAAATTGGTTTTGATACTTCAATGTTTGTGACGCCAACTGAATAGAATAAATAAATAAATAAATGTTGGTGGACAATTCACACACAACACCATCTGACCCCAAACTAAGCAAAGCTTGTAAGATGGCAGCATGATAGCTGATATAACACAATGAAAATGATGATGAACGTCAAATAGATAGAATGATGCGTCAACAATTTATTTATATTTATAATAAATTTATTCTGTATTACAATTTACATAGTAATGCAAAGTAATAAAATAAGTTCTATGAACTATTTGAACTCATAATGTTTATAATGTATGGGGCTAAATCAATTAATTAAACAATTAATATATCGTGATTAAGCTCCATACACTATAAACATTATGCGAGAGCGTCTTGGCTTTCCCGCCATATCCGGGAAAGGTGGACCCCTACCACACCCCGGACACTCCACTAAAACTCCATACAACCGCCGCTGTGGAGTTGCCTACTCTTCACACAACTACGCAGATGTCGTTCGTACACACGCGTGAATGTGTGCGTTAGCGCTAGGGCTACTGAATTGTTTTATTGAATAGTTGTGCCCCTTGAGTTCACCTGGTGACGTAGTCTATAAACTTGCTATAATGTTGAGTTACATAAATAGAATGGAGCCAAATTATACTATTCTAATTAAAAGGGTGTTTGCACAGATTTCTAAATTGTTTCAGAAATCTGTGGGTGTTTGTATTGCCGCGTAAAATGAAACGAAACCGATGATAGATTAGATCAGGTACCTAGATATCTATTTCTGTTAGTAGGTACACATTCGCATTTTATTTTACACTTACCCATGAAGGAAACTTTATTCTGTCACTACAATTATTCCTCCAGGCATTATCAATCCGTGCTTGGGCACATAAGTTACTGGCTGTGTGAGTTACGAACTTTGAGTTAAAAACGACTTCGTTATTATAAATAAATATTGGTATACAATTCACACACAACACCATCTGACCCCAAACTAAGCAAAGCTTGTAATATTATAAGGCAACGTTATTGAAAAGTTTCTAATCTTACGTTATTTTATCACTAGGAAATTAAATAAAGCTTTTAATCTTGTCCCGTTAAGTTGACGGACAGCCGTAAACAGCACAACAACCCACCATGATGATATTTCGTTAGGAATTAGATGTTCGATACCAGCCCTTCGTTGAGTGCTCCTAGCGTATCCGAAACGGCCTGAGGGGTGAGGAAGCTTGAAATGCCGGGGGTTGGGGAGTGTTCGTTCTATCTAAATTATCTATTCTATCTATATTATCTATTATCTATTATATGCCCCCACGGAGGTTTTAGTCGGTAAGTAGTCATTATTTTGGTGCAAGTCCATCCGTCCGCAGTTGGGATATCGGTGGGTTCCCATCGAGTCCCACCAAACGAGTCACTATCCCAACCGTACTTTTTAGGCGGAAGTATTGAATTGTTTGTGCCAATAATAATAATAAACCAGGCTATTGCTTTCCATAAATTTAACATCCTATTTCTAAGTTAATAATCTACAAATTTTCTAATCTGCGACATTACCCTCTTCGAGTAGAGTTTGTGGCCATTGTCTCAAGAGAAATGACAGACGGTCAACCAGCGGTGTGACGTTTGATTAATGATTTCTACGACGGGAAAAAAAATGTGGAAAATTCAAAAGTTCTGTAACAAAACCGTTGTTGGTTTTTATTAATGGCTATATTTCATTTAACATCGGACGTTTTGTAACATTTATGTCTACAAATTTATTTTAAAGTATAAGGATGAAATTATTGCTCGTGTAGACTGGAGCCGTAACGCGTTACGTGACGAAGTGGTTTACCCTACCATAAGAAGCCATCACTCCAAAAATCGAATATAAAAATTGCACCTATTTAAATTAAGAACCTTTTACTTTTGTTCAATGTGCACTAATTTTATTTATTTATTTTGTGTGGCAGTTACGTTACTGTATTATATCCACGGTGATTGTATCATACGTTCATACGTAACGGTCGTTCGTGAACCCTGGAAACGCGTCACGGCTTCTTCGCTGGAGGCGATCGTGTCGCGCCAATAACGCGCCGTCTGCCGCGTCTGCATCACGACACATTCTGGATTATACTGAAACCAGGCAATTTGCTCGACTATCAGAACTTCTAATCGTGGTTTTAGATAACTTACCCTCTTGGAAGACATACGTTTTACGTATTAGTAATGATGTGTGCAGTCATGCACTACTACATTATTTTCTGTTTCTGTTATGTGTGCATTAAATCTAAAATATTAAACAAGACAAATGGGTTAATTATCTAATACTAATATATAGACTCATGTTCTATTTTTGGCATGTTTTAATATCTTAAAACTGTTTTATAAAATGACTTGCTTGAGCTTTCTAGTGTTTAAATGCGTCTAGCAATCACCGGAATCATGTCGCGTTGATAACTCGTCGTCTGCTGCGTCCGCAACAAGACACATTATGAATTATACCAATCATTATGAAATCAGCTGAACTAAGAAAATTGACTATCTAACAGAAAAATATTCTTTCATTTCGGACCAGTAGTTCCAGGCACCGAACATATATCAGAAGGGGTTCCTAGCGTTCAAACAAACAAACAAACTCTTCAGCTTTATAATATTAGTTTAGATAATATCCACTGTGCTTAAATAGTAGAGTGAGTTCTTGTTATTTAAATCCTGTTATGCATAACTCATCCCCCCCCCTAACGTATTTTTTGAGTATCTATATTTTAAAAGTAGACACTTGTTTAAGTTTTCTAGTATTTTAATTGCGGCTGGCAATCAGCGCCATAATGTCGCGTCACGCGTAAATAACGCATCGCTTGCTGCGTCTGCATTAGGACATATTCTGAATTAGAACGGCACCGAAATTCGCTCTACTACTGTATTTCTAATCGTAGTTTCACCCAACTTGATCGTTCAGTATGGGAAGGGGAAGAGAAGCTCGCTAGCCACATTACAATGTATGCTGTACGATGTACGTGTACCATGCTTTTCCAGTTGTTCTACCGCCCAGCCAATATTCAACTGTGAATATGTAACATCTTACTATGATACTTTTTATTGTAAATGTTTGGATGTTTGGATCCTTAGATCCTTGGATTGGATTCAATCACGTGGGAATGGAAAAATTGGTTGCAATTTAGGACACAGTCAGACTATAGTAAGTATATACAAGTTTTTTACCGCCAGAAAATAACGGAAACGGGAACTGCGCCAGTAAACCCGGGGGCGCCACTAGTAGTATAATTATTAACCCGCTTTCCTTAAGATCAAATCAAGATAGATCTCCAATAAACCAACAAACACATCTGTACTGTGGTCAATTTCAAATTTGTCTGTTTCATATCCAACAATGTTTTTACTTTACCGATTCACAAATTATTGCCTCTACATAGATACAGATTTCATATTCATAGCCCAATATTTATATTCTACAATACACAGATAGTTATATGAATGTATAGACCTTGCAAGCCTACAGGCTACAGAGGATTCGAAACTCGTGAATCTCGCAGTACCGGTGTCGTGAAATCGCGGCTAGATTGGAATCAAGATCGAAAGACTTTGCTACTTTGTCGTTTAGATTTCAAATCCTTATCGATCATTCTTAAAATCCATTTATCGTACTTCCTACTAGTATTAAAAGTGTGCTTGGTTATTTGGATGTTTGTTGCTCAATCACGTCGTAATTTATGAACAGATCGGGTTGAAATTCGAAACGCAGATTGCAGTCTGAAGAACACGTAAGCTGCTTTGTATCCCGGAAATATAAAGGGAATTATATATATAATAAGAAATATAATTCTATACAATATTTATTACAATACAGCAAAGTAGTAATTTCAAGCTTTGAAAATGTATACAATTTGTATGCTCTTTCTTTTGTTTTTGTTTTTTATTAATTGACGTGTAAATTGTACATTTATGAATAAAATACTTTGACTTTGACCGGTAAATACGCGGGGCGCTACTAGTCTATTTGCATTTATAAAAAAAAATGTGCTGCACCGTTTGTAACTCAAGGTAGGGTGGACTAAATTTCTTACGATATTTGTGTATTTGGATTTGCCTTTGATTTTGATTCGGATTTGTCTAGAATAGAATAATGAAATTAAATAAATATATGATATTCAGTTCTTCTTATTAGTTCGTGTAGAACTTAATATTTTTTAGAGGACGCAATTTTATTTTTGAGACATGTTTGAAAATTTTAGAAAATTTCATTTGCTACAAATTATACCCCAATACATTTTTGGTAGGATTGGTAGTTTGACAGATTTATCGCAAAAGGCGTTTTCCAAGATGGCGGGCGAGAAACGCACTCTTATTTTTTGGACATGTTTGTAAAATTGTAGAAAATTTCATTTGCTACAAATCATAACTTCATAAATTTTTAGTAGGATTGTTAGTTTGAATGATTTATAGAAAAAGGCGTTTTCCAAGATGGCGGGCGGGGATAAGGGCAGCCCCACAAACTTGGGGTTAAAGTACTATTGATGTCCCAAAGATTAATCTTTGGCTCATGTATGGAAGTTGCCACTCAAGCCGCGCGTAACCAGATTTGGCCACGACGGTGAAGTACTTTAGTTCGGCATCGCGCAGCGTCCGTCCTTACGGATTTACGTTTTACAATATTTTTATATGTTTTTCTTATCTGGAATTAAAATAATCTGGAAAAAGGTTTTTAGATTATTAAATCCATAATCAAGTCCCTATGGCATTTTTTTTTATTCGGCCATTTTAATACTAATGTGAGATATATTTAAAAATTGGTTGCCTGTAAAGTCGGTATACGGGCGAAAGTTTTACGTGACAACGACTTTGAGTGGTAAAATAATTTTACGGAAGGGACGCGTGCCTTTCACTTTTTATGTCTGTCTCTCTCGCTCTTAGGCGGGCTAACCTGTTGTCACGTCAAAATATACCGTCCCTTGCGTTGCGTTGCTGGGTTATAGGCTACCTCAGCAAAACAACCGATCTTTTCCGAACAGCCGTAAAAGGAACTAAGCAATATCGAAGTTCCAGAACATTTTCAATTTGCGCATAAAATCCTGGAGAATCACATCTTCATTAGTAATACAATCAAGTCTAAGGCGGGCGGAATTTTCGATTTAGCTGCGAAGAAACTCGAATGCACAGGGAGGGAATAATCCGT
This sequence comes from Ectropis grisescens, assembly GCA_017562165.1. Classification (NCBI taxonomy): domain Eukaryota; kingdom Metazoa; phylum Arthropoda; class Insecta; order Lepidoptera; family Geometridae; genus Ectropis; species Ectropis grisescens. The sequence continues at coordinate 26,315,748 of CM029770.1, forward strand.
ACTTCTGGATAGATTTGTTAAAATTTAATGGATGCAGCGGTCTTATTACGTTAGGTGTCACTTGCAACCGTATTGCATTCGTAATGCATTAGAACTTAAACTGTTCATATCATAGTATCATATCAATATTATAGATTTGATTATGTTTATTGAAGTTTGGATGTTCGTAGATTAATTACGTTGGAACGGCTGAAAAACTCTGGTTAAAATCTGGAATAACACACAGGAGTTTTTTATAATGGAAAAATAACAAGATCAGGAATTACGCAACCAAAAACTCATATAGCATAGACAGTTAAGCTAAAATTTCACTATTAACACAAAAATGCTCTACAGGACAAAATGGACAACGATTTTTTTACGAAGAACGAAAGTTAAGTTACCGATAAAGTGTACAAGATCAATACGAGTCAGTAGCAATGACAATGAATCGATGACATCATTAAAAAACTGATAATTTATTTAGTTTGTAGTTTGACAGTAACTATTTTTCTCTGAAAAATTAATTCTTTCTTCAATTGGAAAAAAATTGTTGATATTACAAAAAGCATAAAATATATAATAGGGATGGAAAGGCTATTTATTACTATTACGAACAAAATAAAAATATTAAAAATGATTCACCCCCCGAAAGTAATGAAGTAACGAATAAAAAATACAGTAGAATCGCGATATCCTCGTTTTTTGAATTCTGTTGAAAAGTATTAAAATTTAGCCTCAGCGATAACTATCAGAATAAGGCACCAAGGTGGGTTTGTCTTCTATCTCAAATAGCGTTAAAAATTCAATATGAAATTAGTGTCTGATTGTTCTTTTGCAGTCTCGTGATTTTCTATTTCAAACTTGGAAATTTCAGGCGTGTTTTGTTTTGTTTTTAAAAGTTTTTCCAGGTATTAGCAGATTTGTAATATTGCTAGATTTGTAATATAGAACGGCGCCTGCCGATCCGGAGACCCCGGGTTCAAACCCCACACGCACCATTGTCATTTCGAAGTCATGTGCGTAACGCCGCTAACTTAAAACGGTGAAAGAAAATATCGTGAGGAAACCGACATGTACCTAGAATCTTTCGAAGTCATGTATCATCCACCAACCCGCACTGGGCCAGCGTGGTGGATTATGGCCTTAACTCTCTCCTTGCGAGAGAAGGCCCGAGTCCCAGCAGTGGGAACATTTAATGGGCTGTTGATTGATTGATTGATGTAAAACTAGCGGAACCACAGTTTAGGACACTAGTCAGTACGCCCAGTTTAAGAGGAGTTTAACTACAAACACACTAACAGAAGATTTAGAGTAAAATACATAATATGTATAACGAAAATGCAATTAACATTTTTTTCGAGATGTTAAATATAAGTTTATATGGTATAGTATCGGAAGGGCCTAAAAGTAAAATGGGCTACATATACATAGCTTACTTGGTACCGAAATAAATTATGTTTTATGTTTTTATATTAAAACGACTAGATATAAATTACCTAGTAGCAAAACGTCATATTATCGGAATGACACGAGATCAACACAACCTGGTAGAAAAACGACCTATTAACGAAATCCCCTCTACGTACAGTAAGAAAATAAATATCTTACATATACAAATACAAAAATCTTTATTGCTGTTTGCAGGAAAGATAAGGATCAGAAGCTAATTCTAAGATAATAATTCGCTAATTCTTACAATGTGTACAAATGCTAAGCAGGTATCAAACTTTTGTCAATTATTCGACCACCTAGTAGTAATGTACAGACAATGCTGTGTTCTTATTTGTAAGACAATAGTCCAGGATCCCTGGTACAATCAGAATCAGAATCATTTATTGCAAAACTGTGTACAAAGGTGATGTGGTGAGGAAATTTATTTTGTGATTGATTAGTATCAAGCTGAATAACTTCATTTTGATGAGACGCCCAACAAGTTTCTTCACATGTAATTCAAATGCACTTTTCTCTCCGACTACATTTCCATATACGCAATTACCACATTTGACGAATTGAGGGAGCTTAGATGGTTTAGTTATTACTCTTTTAATTTCGCGTAATAACGGAAGAGTTAATAATAGATATTTATGAGAATAAGCAACTGAGTTTGTTTGTTTTTGATGTTTGATTTTAGGGTGACAGGTACATTTCCACTGACTTTTACGGTGAATGAAAACTTCGTGAGGAAACTACCTAATATGTTTCAAGAAGTAGGTATAATTATCCAGTGAGTGTCGAACGTGGTGGATTAAGGCCTTCACCTTCCTTTCTTCAAGGCCTAGCAATGGGTACGTATGCTGTGCTGTTTAAGTAGAGACATTAAAATGAATATTGAACACAAAAACACATGTTCAAAAACAAAACTCGTAAGTATAATAACTATATAAGTATTATGGGTGCTATCTGGCCGCCATTGTATGTACATCCTTAGTTTGGGGTCAGATGGTTTTGTGTGTGAATTGTCCCCCAATATTTATTTATTCAATTGACAACATAACTGCATTTTGCAACATAATCTTTAGAACTAATGCAAAAGGCAGAGAACTCAAAATATTGTAAGAGCAAACTTGTTAACGAAATAAATTATCTTTTATGTTTTTGACGTGACAACGTCTTATAAATTGGATTGCCGGGTGACACTTCAAGAAACTGCGTTACGCTCCGCTCACGTTATGCGCTCACAACGAGAGCGAGTGAGAGGCACGCGTCCCTTCCACTTGGGAATGGTTAGCCCGCCTAAGAGCGAGAGAGACAGACATAAAAAGTGAAAGGCACGCGTCCCTTCCGTAAAATTATTTTACCACTCAAAGTCTTTGTCACGTAAAACTTTCGCCCGTATACCGACTTTACAGGCAACCAATTTTTTTTTTTATGTAATTAGAAATCTAAGTTCTATGTGAGTAGAATTACAATTTAGGTTTCAATTGTACTTAACTATTTGTGTAATATGTATTTCGCAGCCATAAAATTGTCAAATAATTTCATTGAAACCCAATAGCATTAAGTTAATGATACAATTAAATTGACACTTATTAAAAGAGCATCGAATCATACAACTGGATGGGTTACTGGTTATTACCAGTTGTATTCACTTTTAATTAAAACTTGTACGAGGCGCATCGATTTGGAGTGGGATACGGATGTAGGCGTAAGGCAAAACCGAGGGGCCAAAACTAGTATTCATTTACAATCGTATTTTTGTATTTTATAGCAGACGATTATGGGACGAGGAGGACATGTGCCCCATCATTTTAGCAGTTCACCTGCCTATTATAGTGTCACGCAGATATTTGAACTTGAAGAGTCCCAATCAATACCTAGCACTGCACTGCGCTCGTCACCTAAAGATACAAGATGATTTATATCTTTGCCCTGTAATTTCTTTGGAAACATTGACCGTCTGACGAGAATCCAGTGATGTTTGCACATTGCCGCTTGGCGGTAGAATAACAAGTAAAAATGTAGTTTTTCTCAAGATGAACTCTGTAAAGAATGTTAACAAAAAAAGTAGCCATTTTGAAATTTTGCAAACATATTTTTTGTGCCGCTACTAGTTAAATAATCAAATTGTAGTGTCTACAAGTCTTCAAAGTGCTAAAGGAAAGTTTCTTTCTTTTGCAACAAAGTGTCCAACTGCACACTATGTGCAGTTTGATCCAACTTGAAAGATGAGAAAGTTATTGTTTTGATTGAAAGTCTTCATATGACAATCATTCCTATACCTAGCGAGTTCAACCTGTTTTTGCAATTTGAACAAGAACAAAATTATTATTTTTTTATTAACCCCCGACTGCTTCGGATTTATTATCTGCACAACATTCTAATGGTCAAGCCCTTTCATTTGATACCCATATTAAGGCAGTAGTGAAAAAATAATATAATTCACCATTTTATGGTGGCGGCCATCTTGGTTTTGATTTTTTTATAGTGTATAGTATTTTACTAGTCAAGCTCTTTCATTTGATACCCATATTGAGGTAGGTTGTGAAGAAATAAAATATTTTGTCCGCCATTTTGTGGAGGCGGCCATCTTGAATCGATATTAACCAAACATAGCTAAGAACTTTTGCATGGATATTAACCTTCAAATAAAAAACCGCATCGAAATGGGCCCATCCGTTTGAGCTTTACGGTGCCACAGACAGACACACACACGGACAGACAGACAGACAGAGACAGACAGACAAACAGACCGACAGTTAGACAGATATCGATGTCAAACTTAAAACCATTTTTTTTGGTCGGGGCGGCGGTTAAAAAAATGGCCAAAGCGACCAATAAAATTTTATTTCCAGGCGATACATTTTTTGCCCCATCTCTTCTCCTTACTACTTTCGCATCTGAATTAATGAAATATGAAATCGTTTTGGAGTGCGGTCGCGATGTTCGAATCGATTTTCTGATAATTCCGCGATAGTTGTGAATCCAAATATGACCATTAACCGAAACCGCAGATGTATTTATTGCATTTGTTCGCAAAAAAGTGTGTGTAGGTACATACTGAAGAAGTGAATAACCCTTCTTTTTTTCGTACTTTCTTCTTCGTGCCAAGATGTCATAACTTGATTTATTATTAACTCTAACTCTTTAAACTGCAAGATCTACTAATGCAAGACCTTAGACCCTGGATGGACATATTGATCAAACTCAAAAAACACAAGACAATATCCTGATGAAACACAAGACGTTGGCGAAATTGTGCTCACCAAACATTTATCTCACACAAATATATATCACAACCAAATAGAAGCCAGAAATGAATCGAAGATGAAGAATCAGATGACATAAATAAAAACCAGAAATTAATAGAAGATGAGGAAGAAGAAGATTTTAATCAGCTGACTATTATTAATTTTTTTTATTTATTTATTAATTAAGACTAACAAATTGTCTTGCCAGACATATTGCATGCCTCTCGCAGAGGCCAGTTTGTATGGGGCAACTTTTAAAATGTTTTTGTACTCGTATCATCTTATCTTACCTATAAACAGCAATAAAGATTTTTGTATTTGTATTTGCATTAAATTTAAAAATGAAAACTCTATAAATATCAAATCCGGGCAAGTGCGAGTGGGGCGCGCGCACGAAGGGTTCCGTATCATTAGCAAATAAACGGCGACAACTTATTTTATTGCATGGGAGCCCCCTTAATTATTCATTTTGTTTTAATTATTCATATTTAAAGAGAATATAAAACTAAATATTCTGTGAATAGTTAAAGCGTGTAAAGTGTAATACGTGTCACTGTTATAAGTTTCGAGCAAGAAATGGTAAAATAATGCAGCTTGTTGTATGGCAATAAATAACTACTTTATTTTATTTTTAACCCCCGAACAAAAAGGGATGTCTGTCTGTCTGTGTGTGTGTGTGTGTGTGTGTGTGTCTGTTTGTGGCACCGTAGACCGTAGGCTCAAACGGATGGGCCGATTACGATGCGTTTTTTTATTTGAAAGTTAATATCCGTGCGGATGTTCTTAGCTATGTTAGGTAAATATACATTCAAGATGGCCGCCGCCATAAGATGGCGGACAAAATATTTCTTCACAACCTACCTCAATGTTGGTATCAAATGAAAGGGCTTGGCTAGTAGAACACTATACTTCTTCTTTATCGTATCGCTCTTGGCAGAGCGGTCGTGGTCACGACGAGGCGTCCACGTCGGTGGTAGGGGTGGACACAGCTCTCCGTACGATCTCCCGCCATTTTTCTCTATTCGCGGACTGCCTAGCGCAGTCAGACACGTGGCTTCCTATCGCGGATTTCACTTGGCCAGTCCAGCGTATAGGTGACCTGCCGCGCGATCTAGTTCCTTCCACTTTTCCCTGCACAACCAGCCGCTCTATGGAGTCGTCATTTCGTCTGGAGACATGTCCAAAGTATTGTAGTATGCGCAACTGTACTACAGCCGACAGACGCTGTTTGATGCCGAGCTCTTGAATTATGGAACACTATACACTATAAAAAAAATCAAATCCAAGATGGCCGCCACCACAAAATGGCGATACACATTATTTTTTTCACTACTATCTCAATATGGGTATGCAATGAAAGGGCTTGACTAGTAGAATACTTTGCACTATGACGAATTCCGAATCCAAGATGGCCGCTACCACAAAATGGCGAAATACATTTCTTTTTTCACAACTCCCTTAATATGGGTATCAAATGAAAGGGTTTGACTAGTAGAATGTTGTACGGATAATAAATCTGAGGTAGTCGGGGGTTGGTCAAAATTTTTAATTTTGTTTTTGTTAGTACTTGTTGTTATAGTGCCAATATAAATACATAATGTGTGAAAAATTCAACTGTCTAGCTATCATTGTTCTGGAGATACAGCCTGATAACAGACGGACAGACGGACAGCGAAGCCTCAGTGATAGGATTCCCTTTTTACCATTTGGGTACGGTACCCTAAAAATGAAAGTTTGTCTCTATGTCTTTTATAAAATCGTAAATAATCATTTGATCATGTGACGATTTTTGGCAAAGTGGATGCGCATGAGCCAAAGATGGCTTCTGAGTTGGTATGACCAATTTTTGACAGCTAGTTTAAAATAAACAAAAGAGATAAAACAAAATAAAGTAGCAATTGCCGACTTTAAAACTTCCGAGAAAACTTCAACCACGGAATAGGTTTAGTAGTGGTAGGACTCTTGGCAGAGTTCGCTTGGGGAAGTACCACACCTTTACAAGCTATTCTACCGCCAAGCAGTGAAGTGAAAACATTACTGTGTTCCAGTTTGAAGGGCAATGTTTCCAGAGAAATTCCAGGGCTTAGAGATATAACATCTTCTCTCTGATCTCTGGGTGACAAGCGCAGTGCAGAGCTAAGTAATGAGTTGTACTCTTCATGGTCCAATAACTGCATGTCACTGTGCTGTTAAGTGGCAGTTGCTTACCATCAGGCACATGTCCTGCTCGTCTCGTCACTCTATACCATATATAGACTAGTCAACACGTTCAAAAACGTTTTAAATATAGCTCCTAGAAACATGTGTGATACCTCATTAGATTCTGAATGACGTCTAGAAAAATGTTTTTAAGGGTTTATTACACAAAAAATTGCTCTAATTATTAGCAAAATAAGGTAACAAAAATAAGGTATTTAGTTATTCCTTAATGACTAAACGTTACTTTCTAAAACGTAAATTCTTATCTTATGATGCTTATGTCCAATATAAAGTCTTAACTCACAAAACTCTATCTTAATTATTTAGGTATACACTAATTTAGAGCTAAAACTAAAAAAAAAGTTTTGAATGTTTGTTAGTCTTTTGCGAAAAACTACTGAAAATAACTAAATAAAATTTGATATAAATAGATAAATTGTCTGGGGTAACACTTAGGCTAATTCTTTACCCGGGATAATAACAGGCACGGAAACTTCGCGAGGCACTGGTAATTCATAATATTAGTAGAATTAATTCTGTTTATTTAATACCGCAGCCATACCACATGTACAGAACACAGCGTCATTTATTCTTTCCTGGGACGTCAATTGAATTACCAGAATTGGATTACAGCAAAAGATTGTGCTAATTATCGCTCCACTCAGCTGGTCACGTAAGCCTATTGTTGCAGAAAACCCGGGAAAATCGAGAAAAACCCGGGAGAAACTAATTCCCGTCGAAGACACCTGTGGACACCTTGTCAGCTAATTTCCCGGGCTGATGGGTAATATTGGTATTGTCGGTAAACGAATTATTCCAGGTATTTTCTCTTATGAACTGGATTATCGGAAGTGGGGCTTGTTGGGCGATGAAGGGAATTTTCTGTGTAACTAGGCAATTTTTTGGGGAATCGTTCCGTTAGATTGAATGATATTTTTGCCCTTTGTGAATGGAACAAATTGAAAAGAAATAACTTAACATTTGACTTGGCTCATGAGGTTACCGCCATGTGGGATGTTGATTCGACGATCATAGTCCCAATAGTTGTGTCGGCAAACGGCCTTATAGTGAAAAGTCTCGACCAACATCTTAAGAGACTTTCACTAGACGGTTGGATTAAGGGTCAGATGCAGAAGGCGGTCATCCTCGACACAGCGCACATCGTCAGGAAGTTCCTCAGTCTGCAGCCCTAACCACCGGTAGCTTGGGCCCTGCCCGGCTGCTGGCGGCACCCTAGTTTTTTTATTTTTTATAAAGTTTATGTATTGATAGTTATTGTAAAAAACTTAGATATTAAGAGGAATAAATAAATAACTAATCTGGGTAATATTCCGAGAGCTGGTAACAAATTATGGGTAGACATTTGGGGAAGCTGAAAACTTGCCACAAACTTCTCTTTTTATACCCCGATGCGGTAGTACACACTCTGCTGATGAGTACCTAAATAGGGATTATCAAAACGTCAAATCGTCTTGGTGGAACTTTCTAACTGCCAGGTGAGCTAAATTGAGGGCTTCATTTTGCCTCGCTACTCACCAGCCAGGCCTGGACCTCCATATTGGGGTATAACAGGCGAGATAACCGACAAGTTTTTAGCTTGCAAAATTTGCTACCAGCAGAATATTACAAAAAAACTAATAAAGTAGCAATGTTTGTATCTAGCGGTGGGATTTTACAATTTGACGTGTGCGATTTTGGTGGGGGAGGAGGCCACATGTCTCCTGTGACCTTACCATTCGGACCGCGTTTGGTACCGAGTGCTTGCTTTATTCATAGTTTGTATCAAACATTGCCTAGCACTTCTCAGTTTGTTTCCTTTGTATGGAAATTTTTATCGAGACTCTACATGAGAGCTGGCACCAAATTTATTAGTTATTGAGGAAAGCTAGAAACTTGTCTCATAACTCTCTTATTATATCTCAACACGAAGCTGCAGACCTGGGTGATTGTGGTGTGGTGGGACAGGATTCTCAAAAAGACATCGCATCTTGGCGGAACTTTGGATAAGATTTACTCATTCAACATCTTAGACGTTATTTTCACAAAACTACAGTCAAACCTCTTTATTCGTGTTTACAGGTTACATACAGTCACTCTATTTAGTCTGTGCATACCACGGAGTGCATACAGTAAGCTCTGAGTAAATATTAGGAGTACTTATTTAACTATCCTTTTATTTTTTGAAGTTTGGCTTCTTTCGCGCGCCACCCACAAATTTTTCAGACAGAAATATTCGCATAAACTCGGGACCATGGCCATTGGCAACCATTATACGCATTTCTAGACGGCCAATGAACCATCTAGAAATGTGGCCAACTAGAAAAAAAAACACAGTCAGTCAGTCTCATGGCCGTCCGGTTTCACCCGCGTAGTTTCCAAAGTAAGCTATCAAATGCTAAGTTTTCACTTCTATCGGCAGTTCCTATGACTTCTATTTTTTAACGCTTCAATCTATGACTTATATAGAAGACCGTGGTGAATCTCTCATATCGGCGTCCGCGGATGATCCTGGTTTTTACGGCCGTCCACAGCTCGCTGGAAAGCCCGCGATGGTAATATACCCCGTATTACATCGGAAATACGGCGGAGCCCAATAAATTAAAACTAGTGGTTTTTCATTTATTTTCAGTGTGGTTGCGATATGGTGTAAGATGTTTTGAACTATTTGTCCTTTATAATGATTTAAAAAATATATGTAAAAATTGATTATTTATAAAAATAGTTGTTATTTGAATCCCCACTATCAGTTATGTGTTTCTCTACACACAATCCTACCACTATCATAAAAGCAAAAGTTTTAATGTTTATTACTCATTCACGTCGGAATGTATGACTATTTCGGGTTGTAATTTGAAATTCAGTTAGGCTATATAACCGAACCAAGAGTCGGACTATATAAGTGATATAGGTCTGGATTAACATATAGGCTACTTTTATATCGGGAAAATAACAGAAACGGGAACTACGCGGCTAAAACCGCGGAGTACTGCTAGTATAATCTTAATAAATCTCTTGTCACGATGTTTGTCCGCGATGGATTCCTAAACTACTTAACCGATTTCAATCAAATTTGAACACCGTGTGCAGTTTGAGCCAACTTGAAAGATAGGATAGTTTTTATTTCGTTTCATAGTCTTTATATGACAATATCCGAGCGAAGCCGGAACTGGCCGCTAGTAGTATTATAAATATGCAAATTTGAACATTTAGGCGTTGGGTCATACGGCCGTTTCTTCGTTGGCACGTTGGAAGTTTTTGATGTTTGTAGATTTGTATTTTTATTACTCAATCAAGTTGGAAAGTGAACGGATCGGGCTATCTACCGCCTAACTAATTCGGCTATGGCTTTGCTAATGCGGTCTCTATCGTTTCAAGGAAAAAGAAAAGAGAGAGTATCAAAGCTAAGACAGTTTTGGTTGGGAGGTAGACCCTCGTGTCGAAATATGTAAATTATAAGCTAAAACAGCATTTTTAGTAAGTAAGACTGCATACCATAACTGTAGACTGTCGTTTAGAATCTAACGTTGTAAGATTTTAACTAACATTTAATTTGTATTTCATTATCGGCCCGTTCCGGCTTCGCTCGGATAATAACATAGATACCAACTGCAACGCCACCTGCCGGGCTGATTTGTAAATCTAAACCATCCAGGGTCCTACCCAAACGTATACAAAAAAAAACATTTAAATCGGTCCAGCCGCTTAGGAGGAGTTCACTTACAACGAAAAGTTGCATTGATTTTATATTTATAGATATAGAATAGATAACGTCACAGGTTTTGTTGAAAACTGACGGTGTATGCAATTTTACGTAGACATATATAAACAAAGCCGAAAAATAAAGACCTAAAGAAAATAAAGTTTTCATGTTCTAAATTCTACAACTAAAAAACATGAGCAGCATTGACGTTTTTGTGCAAATAAAACTCCCGGCCGAATGCGACACGGATAAACAATTCAGGTCAGTACGGGTCCGCAGTTGTTTTTATTCAGAACCTACAATATCCGACTTTTACCTTTTTTGTAGTCGTTTTCCGAACGATTCAATCCTGTTTGAATAAAAACTCATTGACAGTTTTACTTGATGGGAGCTGGAAATTTTAGTTCACTTCGTGGTTGAATTTTGGCACCCTTTTAAAGTTAGAACATTGAATAAAATTGGGTCCAGTTTTTGGTCTTTGACGCACTCTGAACATTATTTTTTAAAGTATAGAGTGACGGGACGAACAGGACCTGTGCCTGATGGTAAGCAACATGCCAGCGCATAACAGTACAGTGAATTACCAGAGGTGTTAAATATCGACGATTTTGTTCGACTTCACTCTGACAATCTGAATCCGATTTTTATTTACAGAATATCTCTTTGTGCGTTTGTTCAAGGTTTTCTCTGAAACGGGTGAACTTATTTTACGAGTAACTAACTCTGTTGTGATTGATAGATAGGCTTGAGCAAACTTCATTTTTGATAAAAATAGAGTTGCTCAAACAACATTGAAACAATGTTGAACAGGTTAATTACTGCAAATACAAGTGGTCAAGTACGAATCGGACTCGTCCATGAAGGCCTCCGTAGCAGCAAGTAACATAATATAAAAGTTCTTGTACTTCATTTTTACTTTAGTCAGTGTTTTAACAATAGCGAATTTATGCCGTATTACAATAAAACTACCTACTAGATCTCATTCAAACCAATTTTTGTTGACAGTTTACATAGTAATGTACATCATATGTTTTTTTTTAGTTTTGTCATTCTCTTGTTTTAAATGTTACAGGGGACACATTTTACCACTTAGAAAGACTCTGTCGCGCCAACTATTTCATTTTAGAAAAAATGTATGTTAGAAACCTTAATATATTTTTTGAAGACCTATCCATAAATAATCCGCACATATAGTTTTGATGGTTTTTTTTGAGTTTTAGTTCAATGGGACACCCCTAAATTTTTTTGGTTTTTTTTTCTATGTTATGTGTGAAAATCTTAATGCGGTTTACAGAATACATCTACTTACCAAGTTTCAATAGTATAGTTCTTATAGTTTCGGAGAATAGTGGCTGTGACATACGGACGGACAGATAGACAGACAGACATGACGAATCTATAAGGGTCCCCATTTGGCTACGGAACCCTAAAAATGACGGTATTAAGTTCACTTAGCATTATTTAAAAAAAACTATTTTTGAAGGATTTGATTTTAAAAATATTGGGACGTGTGTGACGTCAAACTAGCTTCTCACTTCAACTTCGTGAAAGATAAGCCTCCGTTCGAAAATTATACAGCGCTGTTGAAACCCCCGAGAATAGGCCCACGATCCAGAAATTAGTAAGACGAAACTACAGCTTCGCCACTTAAAGCACCAAAATTTCCCAGTGGCATTCCACATAAGTAGGTCAAATGCTCTTATGGTACCATCAACTCTATGTATCAAGCAAAGGCTTAACTTGTCAAAGTTGAATTTAGCCACATACCTACTCATTAACCACACACTTATTCTGTCAAATCAAAGAATTTTAAGTCATACGCAATCACAATAAAGACGAGTATCTGTTTCGAGGCAACATTTTTAAGTTGGTATCTTGCTCGGCCAAATCTCATGTGCTCTAGAGAGGTGTCAATTGCTTGACACAAATGCGGGCCATAGTATTTACGATTAGCTATTGTAAGTTGCTATATTGGACTTTGTAGTGTTAGGAATAAGGGTGTTGATGAATGAGGGAGACGGTTAGGTGTGCGGTCAAGTTGGCAAACAGTAAACAGTCGTTTGCATGCAGGTGATTAATTTTGAGTGTGCTTGTGTGTTACGAAATTGTGGCTGTTTGTTTGATTTCTCACGGTGAATGACTTAATAAGGTATTAAATATGTACGATTATGATCTTATGCAGTAAAGTAACTGTTTCTAGTTGAAAACTGTGAGAAAATCGGTAATTATAACAGCAGTAGCTCAAGCAGTAAATCCCACCTACTTTATGCCGACGAACCACTGAGAGTCGATGCCTTTCTTACTTTAGGAGAGTCGGTCATAATCCACCACGCTGGATAGTGTAGGTGTGACAACCGGCCTTAGGAGCGGCGCCATTCTGTCTCGCCGCGCTCCTGCCTGATTGGTGATCACTCACACTAATGCAAAGCTCAGCCTATACCTGCGGACAAAATTTCAAGCTCCTGCCTGATTGGTGATCACTCACACTAATGCAAAGCTCAGCTTATACCTCGCGGAGTGTACCTATTAGTTCCAGTTGGGAATTGAACGTATGGCCTGCGACTCCGAGTAGCCACATAACTTATTTAGGTACTTACTTCTTGTAAAAGACTTACTTAGTAGCCTTAATCAGCTTTGGTCTTAGTCTAAGGTCTTATTAGGCTTACTACACTTGGCTAAATTTTGTGACTGAATTAAGGGGCAAGTTTAGAAACAAGCGATCGTCGTTTCTGAATTAAGTTTGCTAGTTTAATGAATACACTTCATTAAATTTAGTAGTGACTAAATTCAAAAAAACTAAATTTAAATAAATATAATTTGTCTTGTAAGAACACCAGCTGAGCCTCGATACCAGTCAGTAAAGCATTAACTTAGAAAAAATATAAAAGTCACCGCGTTGGCAAGGATGGATACACGCTACTTGCTCCAGTCACTGGATCACGTAGCGATTTGATAGTGCTACCTATCCCAGGAGTGTTGGTTTAGTGAGACTTTCAGGAAATGTACGGACTCGTACGCTTTCATGGGACTTATAGCATGAGATAGATTTTCTGAATTAAATTCACGAACGGACTGTTAAAGAAAAAATATATATTTTAAAGAGCGACGTGACAAGAACGGTGTGTACCTGATGGTAAGCAACAAGCCTGCTCATAACAAAATAGTGTCGTCACACATCTATTTGAACACGAGGACTCCAAATCACTGACCAGCAATAAACTGTGCTTTTATCCCAGAAATTTAAAATTATTTATTTACTTGTCTAAATATATGTTATAAATTTCTTTAGAAACATTGCCCATTAAACACAGCACAAAGTATTGTTTGTATATGATTAATTGCCGCTAGAATAACAGATAAACATTAGTACTTTCAAATTAATATTTCCTTTAGCAAATTAAATCGGCATTTTAGATTTTTGTTGATTTGAAAGCACTGGACAGATTTAAAAAAAATAGACCATCTGAAAACCTGAAAATAGTACCTAATAAAACCTAATACGATTTATACGCCTTAGGCATAGAGTAGTCGGTAAATTTACTAAAAAAGTATGTTTTTTTCGCTTTCGCTATTGTACGTGAACTGCAGAACCTATAAAATTAATGACAAATCTGCAACAAACGCAGTAAGTGACGAACACAATACAAATTATAAGATACTTAGAAGCGATATGATCAGGGGTCTACAAAAATTGCATTTAAAGACAGTCTATCAAAGATGCACCAATGAAATATCACCAATAACTAAGTTGAAATAAAGTTGAATCTCCTGTAGCCAAATTTGGATAGATTACCTTCAGGTGACCAACTTACATTGATCCCAAGAGTATCGATCGATCCATTGGTCTGTCTCCAAAATCTTATGCAAATAAATATCCTTAACAGGCAAACGGAAACAAGACAAATTGTAGCCTTGACAATGATGTCATGGTCTAAAAATTAAACTATACTCACCACCACCCAAGTTTCCGGTCAAAGTTTTGAACTAATCCTTTGCTAAGAAGAACTATCTAGTTTGACGCAGTAAAACGAAAATGATGCTACACGGATACTCACAAGACTGTTGGCGAAATCTCTAGATCCAGACGTAACAAAACCATTTAAGAAAATGTGTTTGTATATTTTTGCATATTGATTTTTAAGTTTTGATTATACATTCTTGTCACAGTAATTTAGTGACTGCATTTCATAATTCCTCTACTATTGTTTTGTACTATGACAGGTGATCACTATTTACTAAGCTGCTAATATTAGCTATTATCTATACTAATATTATAAAGAGGAAAGATTTGTTTGTTTGTTTATTTGTAATGAATAGGCTCCGAAACTACTGGACCGATTTCAAAAATTCTTTCACCTTTGGAAAGCTACATTATCCCCGAGTAACATAGGCTATATTATATTTAAAAAAAAAATAGGAATCTTTACTAAAACTCCAATAATGTAACATAAGGTGTAAAAAGACCTGAAAAATTCCTTACGTCGCGTGCGCTGCGAAAACTATTGATGATAGAACAAAATCATTTACTACGACTTTGCAGAACTCATCATTATCTACAAAAGTGTCGCGAGTCAATGTAATAAAATAAAGTGCCGCGCGGCTCACTCGCGCGATCGGCTCCCTACGCAGCGGTCGTGTGCGTGATCGTATGATTTTAGCTAGAAAAATTTTTGAATTTGCTTTAAATTCGTTTCGTAGGTAAATAAGTATATGATAATAAATATTATATTTTAATGTAACTTTTCAAACTGCTTATAGTAGTATTTTATGGGTATTCATTCCTGTTCAAAATTTAAGCAAAAATTTAGTAAAGGTAGTTTTCTACGCCCATATTTTTAATTTTCTTTCAATAAGTACCTACTACTTACCTGACAATAAATATTATATTTTAATTATTCAAACAGCTTAGTACTTCATATAGTTCAATAAGCAAAAATTTAGTAAAAGCCTGTTTAATTATTTATTTCCTTCTATTTTCATTTTATAATGCCCTAAAATGCTAAAAAGATCAAAATATCAACTTTCTAAACATAGTTCCCAGGCGAGGGCAATAAAAATACGGCGTAATGAGGAATCTTCATCAGAAACTGAAATTCGCCTTGCAAGTCGGAGAGAATACGCGTCGCAATCGCGTGCTAGAGAGTCAAGTATCGAGCGTTCGCAGCGGCTTGCTGAACAAAATTTTATCACTGGCCCAGCAGCTGGTCAACTAGCTCATATACCGAGGATACCGATGATTCCAACTGATCTGCCAATCCTTTTAAACGACTTCAGTTTCCGGTGAAATCATCTTTCACGTTAACTATTAACAAGTCCCAGGGCCAAACCTTCGAATTATTAGGGATCGACCTACGAAAAGAATGTTTCACTCATGGCCAACTGTATGTTGGCCCACGTGTCGGAGCTCCTGAAAATCAATTTATTTTGCTGCCACAATATAAAACTACTTCAAATATCGTTTACAGGGAAGCTCTGACTCACTAAAACTAATGGCTTTTTTTTGTAAATAATATTATATATGTATAAAATTTTAAAATAAAAAATACAAAAAAACATTAATAAAAAAAAATCTTTTTAATTTTACTTTTTTTAAACCCGATACAAAAAAAAGGGTGTGTGTGTGTGTATGTACCCGTGCGAAGCCGGGGCGGGCCACTAATTACTATATAAGTTGGTCACCTGAAGGTAGTCTACCAAAATTAGGTAAGTAATTCATATTACTTACCAGTATTATTGCCACTATTATTAAAATAGCCGATTTAAAAATTTACTTACTTTAAACTTATTCACTAGCGGTCCGTTCCGACTTCGCTCGGATATTGCTAAAGACAATTCATCAAAATAAAAAGTATCTGATCTCAAATTATGAACATTCGTGAACTTGATTCTTGGTGTTGAGGCTACTAGCAAAAATCATTGTAAGTTACGAAGTTGGAACACTTGATTTATATACTTGATTATATAGTTATTAATTTTAAAAACAAGTAGACAATTTAATTCTACTTAATGATATGTTTAGAATTTGTTTTTGAAGTGAAAATTTGTTTTAGCGTAGGTACCACAAGCTGATTTTTCGTGAGCTATGAATTGACCTCAACCTCACACTCGGGAATTAAATATTTTTTGGGTTAACATGGCCATTGGCCATCTAGAAATGCGACACCATTTACCGTTGGCGTCAGTATTTCTAGCTGGCCATGCAACGTCCTCCGGTTTTACCCGCGTAGTTTCCAAAGTGAGTTATGAAATTCTGAGATAAACGTTTAAATTTCTATCGGCAGTTCGTACGACTGCAAATTTTTAAAATAGTTTTGGTGATTTTATGGGACTTTTAATAACAATTGGGCATGGTTTTTTAGCAGCAATTACTCAACCCACTAGAGGGCCAGCATGTCTAGACCACGCATTTATGAAGTCTCAGGGAAAGGGACTAGGTTTGATCTGCATGTCTTCGGTAACTGACCACGACATTCTGTGTCTTGGCATGTCTCTCAAAGCGGAAAAAAACAGAGTTAATAAATCCAACATATCTAGAACTAACTTTCTGAAAGTCGCCGAAGAACTAAAACAGGTAGATTGGAATCAAGTTTTGATAGAAGAAGATGTGAATGCCGCGGTGTTAAGCTTTAATCGGATTATGACCGACGTTTTCGCCAAACACACACATAAACTGAGTGTCAGCCGATCAAAGCGAAACATTAAACCATGGATCACGCCCGGATTGTTGAAATGCATGCGTCATAGAGACAGCTTACACTTAAAACTAAGAAATAATCCACAAGATGAAATACTTAGAACCATTTATCTCCGCTACAAAAACTTCTGCAATGATCTGCTCCGCAAAATCAAACTTGAATATGCAAATAGGCAACTCACCCAGAATCATAGCAACTCTAAGATGCTCTGGAAATCCATTAAAGAAATTTGCGACATACCAAGTTCTAAAAAAACATCGAGTGATTTACTCAAAGGTATGGACAGCGATTCTGAAACTGCGCTGGACAGGTGTAATAAACATTTTGCCATGACTGGTACACGCCTCGCCACAAACATACTAAACAAATTAAATGCAACTCAACTTTTAGCTGAGACAGTGGCCTCTCACCTCGATAAAAAGAGGAGATGTATCAGTATTTTCCTCGATTTTTCCAGGGCTTTTGACTCTATATCGCCAATACTCCTATTGAAAAAGCTAGAGTCTTTCGGCATTAGAGGAAATTCCCTGGCTTGGTTCACCAGTTACTTAACGAGTAGGAAACAAAGAGTGAAGATAGGGGAAAGTATCAGTAATGAGATTGGGGTTGACTTCGGAATTCCCCAAGGCGCAATTTTGGCTCCAACCCTGTTTACGCTGTTTATAAATGATATATTTAGCCTAAACATTCCAAATTGCAAACTTATATGCTACGCTGATGATACTGTTGCCATTTTTATGCAAAGACTGGGAGTCTGTCGCCAGGGTTGCGGAATCTGGCATGAGTACCCTTTCACGATGGCTTGACATAAACCTCCTCACGCTCAATGTTGGAAAATCTAACTTTATTGCATTTCATATTACAGCAGCTACGGGAACAAACATTAACAAACTTGCCTTTTAGACGACAACTGCTCCTATAACACAATGGATAGAGTTTGTGCTGTTAAATACTTAGGTATAATTATTGATGAGAACCTGACATTTTCGCGGCACATCTCATACATCTCAGGGAGAGTTCGCAAGATGCTTTATGTGGTGAGAATGCTAAGAGCCACCGCACATGACAATGTTAAAACACTTGTCTACAAATCACTCTGTCAATCTCTACTTACATACTGCATAGGCGTCTGGGGAGGTGCAGCAAAAACGCACATGGACCACATAGAGAGAGCACAAAGAGCCTTTCTTAAACTCATGTTAGGCAAACCACGCAGGTACTCCACAGATAAGCTCTACGAAGAGGCATCAGTCCTTAGAGTTCGTCAACTTTTCATTATGCGTGCTGTTGCTAAGTGCCACTGCTTATCTTCTGGCATGGAACAGAGCAGACACAATCGTTCACGAGACTTACCCCTTCCGAAAATTAAAACTGCTTTTGCTGCCCGTCTACCTCTATATGTCCATATTTTTACATACAATTCAGTCTGTAATCTAATTGGGATCGGTAAATATACTTTTTCTGAATGCAAACCAAAACTGTTTAAATGGCTGGCTTCGCTTTCCAGTGACCAAAGTGAAAGACTCGTCACCCATACCGAGATGATTCGTAAAGAGATATTCCCACCGACTAATTCATTTTCTCAACATCCATAGATCAATCATAAAACACTCTCCCTCAAATACATACGCACACAAACACACACAAACACTTATGTAGTGTAGTTCTGTAAGTCTACATCCGGATAAGTAAACTCACGCATCCTTTATATTGTCTATCTAAGATGCTAAAATTATCCAAATTATTAAATTATTCAATTCAATGTATGTGATATTTGAAGATCCTGAATCATCAGAGCACTTGATTAATTAATCACTCCTATTTGCCGGTATCATACTTTGATTTAAACCGAGTGATGTACTTATATTTATTGTGCCGATTTAATTTAATTGCAATTCCAATTTAATTGATAATATGTGAACCCTGTCATTATTATATTACGTACCTATTCAAATTGTATTTTTTTTTCTTCATTATTTAATTTAATTATTACTAACAACTGTATTGAAATTAATTTGTTATTATGTTTTTGATAAGTTACTTACGCCTAAAATAAGCTAAGGTCTACTCATTTAAGTTTATTTTCATTACTGTCAACTTTACTCTGTGAGCGCTAACTCTGCATTCCGAGTACAATGTAATATCTGATTGTTATTACCGGGTGCCCAAGATACAGGCCTAGCCTAGTTTGGGACCCACCGGACAAACTGCCGAGCTACAATTGGGTTCAAAATGTATAGAATGTGCTTTAATTTAAGGATAACAATAATGTAATTTTGTTTTTGGTAATAAATGACTTATCTTATCTTATCTTAATTCAAACTGGATTACTTTTCAAGCTTTCGCAGAGATCTCTAAATTGTCTCTATAAAATAATGTTCAATGTTATAGTCCGTTCCACGGAGAGGTGTAGAAAATGTAAACAAAGGTGCTACCATAACATAAAAATCGTTTAACCTTAGTATTTTTCTAAAACTGTCTTAAAATATTTTTCACACATATGATACGACTTTACTGTGATCTTAAATACAACATACGTGGATTTGTATTGATCAAATAATGGTTTATTAACTTATCTTGAAAGTTATAAATAGTAATAGTAGAATGTGGTAGATACGGTTTTAAACAGTGGCAATTTGATATATGTTTCCCAAACTGCGAATCCCATCGAAACATAAATGTGAAGTGAAAGACAAGTTAAATATTATGATATTAAAACCAGCCAAGTCAGACTGATTTTAATAATCATCATAAATTATAAAACAAATCATATTTTAAGTGTTTAAAACTAGTCTATGTTATTATAAATAGATTTTAGAACTGACCATTTAAGACCATTTAGATCTCTATTCTTTAGACGTTGAAGTCAACAAACAAGGCATATAATATCATAATACTGAACTTTGATCTCACTTCACTCAAGTTTACGCATGTTTCTGATGAGATACCATTACTTTTTGCACGTAAATTATGACGTATGTAAAATTTTAACTATTGTCAGGTTTGATAACGTCTGCCATCGTTGGATTATATACTGACGGTATATTATTAACCTATTAATATTACACCTCTAAATAACTTGGATGTTTGGATACTTGGATGTTTGTTGCTCAATCACGTCGAAATTTACGAAGAGGGCTGAGATGACAGAGATATAAACGCTAGCCTATCGTTTGCCCATCCCTTATTTTTCCTGTAAGACAATACGGCTGACCACGGATTAGTTAAATGTTTTATACGTCACTGGGCACTTCATGCCCGTCATTAGGTTTGTTACAGCTATTTTTGAGCCCAAACTGCTTAGGGTTAAATTCAGCAATTTTTCTTACTATGAGTATATGGGAATGTGTTTTACTTTGTCTAATCTATAGCATTAGTCAAGACTGTGTTGGCTCAGTGACTAGAACTTTTTATTTAACTGTGAGGTTGTAGGTTCAAATCCTTTATTATTTTCCAAGTGCAGATGTACGACTTTGTCATAAACAATGAAGTAAAACATTGTGAGTAAGCAGGCGCGTTTCTAGAAAGATCTTTTGGCCATATACCGCCAACCTGCATTTTTGCAAGCGTAATGGGCCACGACATTAATTTACCTGATATAGCCTTAGCATTCAAAGAATGAAAAGTATTCGTTTGTGTTATATTCGGAATTAAAGTAACAAAGAGTTGCATACAAATATTCATATGCAATCAAATGTTAGCCCTGTATGATTTTGAGGTTATGTATTTTATATGCAAAAACTATTTCAAAAATCGTTCTGATGAGTGATGGAATGAAACGTAACCGGCGTGATAATTATATACTGTATGAAAATTAACGTGGTTGCTACACATATTTTATTAAGTAAACGATTCACTCACATGTGGTATGGTCGGTACAATCCGACTCAAGTTTCGGCCGCGTCCGGCGGCCTTATTCAAGAAGAATGCCAGCGCGTAATGACTGCCCGTTTTGCACTGATCAAAACTAGCCAAACGGGCAGACATCACACGCTTGCACTCTTAATGAATAAGGCCGCCAGACGCAGCCGAAACTTGAGTCTGATTGTACCGAGCATATCAAACGTGAGTGGGTCTTTTTACTTGTACGGTTTACTTAATTAAATAAGGAATGACTGCTTGTTGGAGAACGAATTTTTTTCTCGAGATTCTTCTTCGTTGGTGCCAGTGATGAAGAAAAACTAGTACACATGTACTTAAAAAATAGTCAAAGGTGTAAGCGGTATTAGAACCTGCGACTTTAGAATCGTGAAATCAGACGTTCGTGCCAATAATCTTACAGATCAGTTCTTTGTTTTCCGGTAATATAAAGTTAAGGTAAAATGTTATTAAGCTGGAAATTAAATAAAACTATTAGTTTAATAACGGCGCTTTATATAAATGCGTAGGATATACTGACAATAATGTGACGGGCCTCAGGTGTCAACTATACACAGTGTTTTCTCTAACGAGGTAACCCTGGATACAGTGATCACTCAGTAGGACAACTTCTTAAATAACGTGGAAAAAAGTATACTAATGTTATGAATGTAAAAGTTTGCTACTTATGTCAGAACGCTTGAACAGATTAGGTTCAAATTTAATATACAGTTAGTGGAGTAGTACATTTATATATATTACACTTTTTATCACGGAAAATCTATGGTAACGAAAACGACGCAGGTAGGACCTAGCACGCAAGTGCACAGCAGAGCTACATAGTACATGTATAATGTATATTTCATGTCATTTTAGTCAGACGGTAAACGACTGGTTCCAAACAGGTTAAGACTGTCAGGGGAAAAGGTAGCCACTTGGTGTGATATTCTACATGAGTATGTTCGCTTGCTCAGAAGAACGATAGCGTCCATGCCGCCAAAAGTATACATCTCAAGGCCATATCCACCACAATCCAACACTGGCCCAGTGTGTTAGAAGCTTACGTATAACCTCGAAAGATTCTTGGTCTACATGGACATTACATACATGACTTCAAAAGGACGTGTGTCAAAAGATTGAGGTATGGTCGATTCAAGTTATGATTTCGTTCTGTTATTATTATATTATTTGCGGTTGAAACTGCTGGGCCGTGTAGTGCGGAGGTCAAGAAGTGTGTGGCCGTTCTGGGACACCGTTTGAGAGCGAAGGGGTATAAACGTCAATCAGGTTAGTGCGCTGTTAAAGCAAAAATAGCCTCGTTAGAGATTATTGTTACAGTTGGCACCTGAGACAAATAGTTAGAAACAGCATAGTATAAAAAAATCACTAAATATATTAGTCAATACATTTGCATATATTCGATTGATTCAAGAAAATGTTACAATATTTATGTTGTTGAATTTTGATTAAATGAAAACATTCCTACTAATATTATAAATGAAAGAATTGGGATGTTTGTTGCTCCATTACGTCGGAACGTCTGACCGGATCGCCTAGATATTTAGAACAAAGTTAGGTGATAGTCTTGCTATAGCACATAGGCTATTCATGATTTTGTGTTCATGATTATTTGCACTTACCCATTTATTAAATTGTATGTACATGAATTGATATCACCTACGGTTGTCAACCTTTACTGTGTCTTATACGTCTATTAGCAGTAACAATATACTAACACGTTTTTACCCTCGGGCCAGCCCTAGCAAGCTCACGGGATTACGTCACTCACCGTTCATGCGACAAAACTAGTCTTTAGAGGTGGACAAATTATGAACTAAATTTTAAATAAACCTATTTTATTTACATAAGTAATTAGATAAATAATAGTACTAAGTTAAATAGGTCTTAGGAGTAAAATTGGTACATTAACACTTAATCGTTCATTTACTAATAAAATAAGCCAAATATTTAACTTTAATAACCTTTATCTATAAATATGTAAGGCGTGAAGTTTCCCTATGAGCAGTTATCATCTTGAAATATGTATGTTAATTACATAAACTAGATTTAGTATAATCATTGAGTATTACAAAAGTTGATTTAATCAATCTGGTTTCTTTGAATCCCTTTAACATCACTAACGTCATATATTTCTTTAACGGTTAAATCTTATAAAGAATATACAATATTTTGCTTTTGAGCCTGGAGTTATTTTACAGTAGGTATACGAATACAAAATATATTTACCGAAAACTCGAAAGTGGCGCCTTTATCTAACACAAACATAATGTGGTAGTTTAGTATGACAACCTTAGCTGTTTTGCGAGGTTTATGATTTTTTTTACATCCTTAGGCATTTCAACAATTACGACGTTTATGTGGACCTTCTGGGATCACGCTTCTGTTTGCGGTTTGGACCTACCTATCTGTCGTGTCATGGCAGAACGTAAAGTTGTCCTACGTATAACGTTTAAAGGTTGCTTATTAATTTTGTCACTCTGCAGTAAAAAAACTCTGCACTATACACTATAAAACTAAAATAGCCATATAAGCTAATTCATCAATTTGTCGTTATAAATTTTCACACAAATAACGATGGTTTTCAATAATTAAGTACATACTAGGTGTATTATTCTGTATTTACTAACGTGTGGTTTGCCGACACAAAACGCAGCCGTCAATCCGTCATGTGGTCGCAAACCGTCGGGATTTTGAAAGCTTAAATTGTATGTTAAACAAATTAAAGCTTTTATTCTAATACCGGTCAACATTACCTGCCGCGGTGCCGGCGCCTTCAGTTTAGACAAAAAGAACCATAATTTAGGGTTCCTCGAACCAATAGTGAAAAAGTGGTCTAGTGGGTAACAAAACGATTCTTAACCGTAGCTTCACAGGTTCGAATGTCGACTGTTTTACTAAAAATAACAAAAAATATACCAAAAAACATAAGAAAAAAGTACATGCCATAAAAAGAAAGATAATTAAAAAATATTTAGATTACGTTTATGTCTTGTATAATGTTTTAGTACCTGGTTGACCGAGCTTTGCTCGGCTTAAATGCCTTTATAAGAGGCTCTAAGTAAAAGATTTTCTCAGAAAAAAAAAAACAAAAAGAAAAAACCCGAGTGTCTTCATCAGGATTCGAACCGGGGCCTGTTGACTCCGAAGGCGAGAATATTCCGTCTGAGCCATTAAGACTTAAAGAACAGTGGCGAAATAAGTTATCGTATTCTAAAGACATTGTAGGAGTTTTTCATTGTCTAAAAATGCGCATAAAATGAAGTTTTAAAAAAATAAAACCTAGCTAGATCGATTTATCGTCCCCGAAACCCCCTGTATACATAATTTAATGAAAATCGTTCGAGCCGTTTCCGAGATTTAGATTCTATATATATATACCTATATACCTACAAGAATTGGTCGTCTAAAGGTATAAGATGAATTCAAATCACGATTAAACTCCAACCATCCAATCAACCAAACATTCAAACTTTAACAATTATAATACGAGTATAAGTAGGATAATCAAAAACTGGATGTTTGTTGCTCAATCATGACGGTAAGAAAATAAATCGAGTTAAATTTGTGGCGACCCTGTGTGACAGTCTGCAAAAAAAAGTGAATGTAGTTGGCAGAAAATATTCATCATTCATAAAGTTCTAATTGAATAATTATTAAGTCTGTTACCAGTACTCCATTATTGGTACCTAATTCTGAATTGCTTGAACGGAAATTTAAAATAAACATTTATAAATCATTTCCTACCGGACCCGTGCCCCAAACCTGGGCCTCCTTCTTGTCCGATTTGTTTTTCCTGTCCCTTCTAATGTTGTTGGAATGTATTAGGCTTCGATACTTGCACGCGGTTTTCTCTATTTTAGGTAACGACAATTTTTTAGACCGAAATTTGCTAAAACGTAAAAACGACAAATTTGATTACTTTACATAACATCTATAACATATATCACTTATGTTTAGCATCTTTGGTTAACTTTGGTCACTCATGTGTAACATCTTTGGTAAACAATAAAAATTCAATGCTAATTTATCAATCAATTTTGCCATAAAAAAGAATACCTGAATAACCCACAAAGGTGGTCATGACGCTCGCTGTGTTCTCCCACGTTGAATAGCGATGGCCAACCTTTGAGCGAACGAGCGGGAGTCACCCGTAGTCTCACAGAGCATGCGCCCTAAGTCCAAAAGAAACCCTTTAGGTCCGTTAACACAGACCGGCTCGGAGAGGGGAGCAGATTCTTATCACTTTGAAAACAGAGTTATTAGTATTTGTAGTAAGGTTTATTTTAGCATATGCACGGATTTTGTCATTAAGAATGCTTGAATGCGCTTGGTGTGAAATAATAAGAGGAGCTGACCTGCTCTGATCGCGTACTTTTTCTCGTCCGATTTGCATGCTCTTTCTGGTTTTTTCGCTTCCAGCCGGTCTATGTGTAATAGTTGGCTGCTCCGCTCCGACCAACTCCAAGCATATACGATCTGGTCTGTGTGAACGGACCCTTACTCTCTGTACCCTTTAGTCAAACAATGCTAGGTCCCCACGGCGACAGGTACAAATTCGTACATGATTGTGTAATTATTATTGGTGTGAGTATACATTTGTGTATCTATTATATAAAAAATAGTTACAATATTTATTTGAAGTGATTAAAATGTTTTGAATAACGTTATTTTTAGTAAAGCAAAACCAGTGTAGGCAACGTAACGAATTGTTTTGTTTTGACTGTATATGTGTGTTGGCTACACTGTAAGCACATGTCAGCGAATTAAACAAATAACTGCTAGTATTATTACAAGCATTAGCTATTTATAATTTTCATTCCCAAAAATTTAAATGCATAAGCGATTTTTTTTACAAACTTTTTGTTTTAAATGAATATACGGGTAACTTGATGTAGAGTCAGTCTAGTCAGACTTAAGTTACGGCCACGTTTGGCACCAAACTAGCAAAGGCTGCGTGCGTGCCCTCTCCTTGAAAAAGGCCACCGGACGCGGCCGAAACTTAAGTCGGACGAGACTGACTGTACATCATGTGAGTTACCCGTATATTCATATAAAATATGTAATAACCATGTTAGTTTTCAAACTATCTTTTGGTTATAAATATTATGTAGTATGTACTGTGCCCACGGTTTCACGCGCGTTTTAAGAGAATTTAGTTTATTTCGCGATTTTTTTTATTTGCCGCAAGTTAGAGCTGCTTAATTTATGCATTATAACATGAGCTATTTAGTAATCAAACCCCCGTCATAACATTCGGTACAGCCGTTTCGGCGATGCGCCGGACAGACAGACCGACAGACAGACAGACAAACAAAATTACTAAACATTAATGTAATGCATATAGTAAAAATCGGTTATTTTAATTTTACGAACCAACACTTCAATTTAGTTTATTTGTACAAGATATACAAACTAGCGCCACATTCCGACTTCATTTGTATAAAGCCATAGTATAAACAAACATGCAATAAAAATATTGCGACTATAAATTCAGCTTCAAACTATCTTGTCTCTCAAGTTCGCTCAAACTGCATTAACAAATAATTAATTATTCCTCATGTGACTCTGCGAAGAGTTCTAACCACTACAAAATGGTATATAAGTTATATACTATTTATATCCCGATGGTTACAATCTTGATGTCTTCCAATCCAGTGTGAATCGGTTTCTTCTAGGTAAACACGCTCCATCGCAGACCGCATCGTCACTTAACATCAGGCGAAATGGCGGTCAAGTGTAAACCTATAAAAGTTAAAAAAAGCATTTTGTTTTAAACACCAAAGTTTGACCTCAAACTAGCACATAGTAAAATTGCAACGCCCTCTATATTGAGTTCCAAATAAGTAGGTATTAATGTTACACTAATACTACTGTATTACTTATTTGGAAAAATAAATAAAGTCTTGATCATCGCCGCAAAATCGCTAGCTTATCGGTTTTTTATCGGATACACTTCAGAGAGTGTGCAACTGATCTGCATGATCTAATACCACCTTGTCCTTTCTTCTATCGGACTTCTCGTTCCACAAAAGGGCGGCATCGTTTCATGGTTGATGTTCCAAAAACGCGAACGAAGAGATTTGACACCACGTTTGTGATAAGAACGTCTAGGTTGTGGAATGCGTTGCCTGAGTCGGGTTTCCCTGATGGTTACAATCTTGGTGTCTTCAAATCGAGAGTGAATCGGTTTTTTCTAGGTAAGCACGCTCCATCGTAGATCTCATCATCGCTTAACATCAGGCGAGATGGTGGTCAAGTGCGAACCTATTATAGTTAAAAAAAAAATGTTTAGAGATTCGGCGGTAAGTCACAGTCTTAACAATGAATTAAAGAGGAAGTGTAGCAGATGATGAATAGACGAAGAGACAGTCTCTCTCATTCTTCAGTATGAATATTTAACGACGAAACTGTCATCCTCTATTGTCAAAGTTTTTTTTCAGCCACTTGTTTCTGACGATAAATTAACAAGTTCAAGCCCTTTGTGTAATACAATCGGACAATGTAGTAGCAGTAAGGACAATGATTCAAAGTTTATTTATATCAACTGCGAAGATAATTATTACGAAATAAAAATGTGTTGTTTTGTTTTTAACAGATTTCCAAAAAAGGAGGAGGTTATCAATTCGACCCTTATGTTTTTTTTTGTATGTTACCTGATATCTCGAGAACCTCTGCACCGATTTCAAAAATTCTTTTTGTGTTCGGATAGGTATGCTCCCCGATTGGTCCCATATAAATCTTATCGAAATCGGTCAAGTGGTTTTTGAAATATGAAACAAAAACTAAAATTTGCGTACAATTTTCTGGATGACATAGTTGTAGATTTCACAAAAGTTATGAAGCTCGACCCTGTCAATACAATGTTGTGTAAATGCTTTAATAAAAACTTGTTTTTAACCCCCGACCAAAAACGGGGTGTTATAAGTGACGTCGATGTCTGTCTGTCTGCTGTGGCACCGTAGTAGAGCTCAAACGGATGGGCCGATGAGCGGATGTTCTTAGCTATGTCTGGTTAATGTCGATTCAAGATGCCCGCCTTCACAAAATGGCGGACAAAATATTTCTTCACAACCTACCTCAATATGGGTATCAAATGAAAGGGCTTGACTAGTAGAACACTATAACAAATTTGAAATCCAAGATGGCCGCTACCACAAAATGCCGAAATACATTTCTTTTTTCACAACTCCCTTAATATGGGTATCAAATGAAAGGGCTTGACTAGTAGAATGTTGTACAGGTACAAATCCAAGGTAGTCGGGGGCTAATCAACATCTTTAATTTTGTTCTTGTACTCTAAAAAGGGTAAAATAAACTATTTTCGTACAAAAAATTAAACCGACTTCAAAACCACAAATAGGCACTCAAAAGCGAAAAATAAACTAAAATCATTATTATAAGCGCTACTCACTCATCTATTTGAAGTCGGTGCATTTTTTTAATATTTCACTTACATTGTCTGAATTTTAGAAAAAACTATAATATATAACATAACTTATTATTTTGGCTTTACTCGGTGCTTATGAAATATCATTACGAAATTCAACCCCTAAGGGTGTAAAAACCGGGATGGAAGTTTGTATGAAACATTTTATTCCTCGCATAAAATTTCGCACAAATTGAGCATGATCAAAATAATGAATAATGTAATATAGTATTATTCAAAACTCAACCTCCAAAGGGGTGAAATAAGGGATGAAAGTTTGTTTGAAACTTTTTATTGTTTGAGAATATTTGCATGAGATTTTGTAAGCACTGAGTAAAGCCAAAATAATAAGTTATATTTATTATATAGTTTTTTTTTCTAAAATTCAATCAATTTAAGTGAAATATTAAAAAAACTAAATTTATTGTTAATTAATCATATTCTGCACAGAACATTTTTTAGGCAACCCATTTGCAATATATTTGTTGACATATTACGAGTAAATTACACATAAAACACTTTTCATCCAACAAACAGCTCGGTGAAGGTCGTTGTATAGCGGGATCTTAGATTAATATATTTCTGAGCGCGGTACAGCCAATTATTTAATGATTTGGGCTTTTCATGTTCCTACAGCTGCGTGCCACTGTGCTAATATCGGGCACAAGTCCTACTCGTGCCAAATGTAAATTCAAGTAATATTTTTAATTATTTACACATTCCATTTTGTATTATGTTTATTTTATAAAGAATTATTGTATTGTAATTACGTTTGAAATGAATAAAAGTTTACAACGAAACAATATGAAAGTGGAACGAAATGGAATTAAAAATGGGAATCGATACAGTCCATACTGCTAATAGGTCTGCGGTAAAAGGGTTGTGTCGCTTCCATTTATTCGCAAAAACTTTACGAAAGTTTACGCTCAGTTATTTACGGTTGTCGCGAACGGCTCGGTAAGGTTTTAATTCTGTAAGTTTTTCATAAAGAACTTTCTAAGCTCCAAGCCAACGTTGGAAACTGGAGGTGTGTATTTTTTGCTTTATTATTGTTGTTTTTATCAAAGTAACGGTAAAATGCGAATGTTTAGTTTGTGAAATACTGTTATTTTTGCTCAAAAATAAAGGTGTTTTATTTTGTAACCCTACTATTGACTGTTTTTGAATCAATTCGTTTGTAATTTTTTTTTGCGTGCGTAAAGTTTTACATTTACATTTATATCCATACGCACACTTAAGCGTAATTAAATTGTGAATTATTGAATTATGAATTATTGATTTTATTATGCGGATCTGCCGCGGATAGAAATTCTATTTTCATATTACAAAAGCGAGCAATCCGTGCTTTGTACAATCTGTCAGCTAGAGAATCATTACGGGAGATTTTTAAAACTATAAATATACTAACATCATCATCCCGTCATTGTATATATATGAATGTATAATTTTTGTAAGAAAAAATCGAAGTCGACTGAAGAAATTGTCTGATTTGAATCCAAAAGCACACCATAAACATACAATTGTGTTTTCTAAATGCAGTCTGCAAAAACCAAATAACTCTTTTAAATGTAATGGTATTCGCTTCTATAATTTAATACCAGTACAAGTGGAAGGTCTCAATGAAACTAGGTTTAAAACTGAAATAAAGAGCTACCTAATGGGCAAAGCATAAAATTTCAACATATTCCTTTTCCAAACATTACTGTCCTTTACAAAATCATCTACAGTATAATAATATTATATGTCGAAATTGGAACTATTGAACAAGGTTAAATAATACTGGACATTAATGTTACTTTTTATAAGTACTGTATGTATTAATTATTTAGATAATTGTATTTAGTCATAACAAAGCCTTTATATAGCTGCATCTGATTGACAAAGCCCCTTTACAGCTGATTACTTTTACTTGACATTATTTTTTGGTATTATTTTATTACAAAGATGTTTTATTTATATAGAACACTGAATCATGATCTATAATTTAATTGTAAGTGACATTACCAAGTGTTCTTTTGAAATAATGGTGCGAATAAATAAATTGAATTGAATATGTACATATTACGCTTAGATTTTTAGCACACTTTATTATTGGTAGTTACTGATACCAAAATTTTAATTATTGAAGTGAAATCTTATTTCAGCTCGTTTGCTTTTTGTTGTTGCTTTTGCTTGTTTTTTTTTACTTTAACGTTTTACACCTGACCACTATGCCTGATGTTAAGACGATGATGCTATCTACGATGGAGCGTGTTTACCTAGAAAAACTCTACTTTAGATATGAAGACACCGAGATTGTAACCATCCGGAAAAAACCCACTCAGGCAACGCATTCCACATCCTAAACGTTCATATCACAAAAGCAGAGTAAAACTTTTTCGTTCAAATCTTTGGAACATCAACTATGAAACAATATCGTTTTTTCGAGCGACAACCTCTCAGGATCAGGGTGATATTAAATCATGCAGGTCAGTTACACACTCTTCGAAATGTATCCGATAAAAAACCGATGACCTATTGATTTCGCAGCGCTGTTTAGGACTGAAGTTTTTTTCGCTCAAGGGTGTCGTAGCCTTAAACGCTCCACACACGAGTCCTAATATCAGAGGAAATGACGTAAACGTAGTGGGGAGGAGCATACATCGCACCATATGATTGGTGATTTATGGTGCGATGTAGGGTCCTCCCCACTAGTTTTACGTAATTTCCTCTAATGTTAGGGCTCGTGTGTAGAGGGTTTTAATGAAATTTATTGAAATGGGAAAAAGCAATTGAAATCGCAACACTGTTACCGATATTTTTGTTAATAAGCATGTACATAGATGTACGTATTTACGTAAATATATTTTATCATCAGCCATTATTTCGTCAGCGAACTCTCATCCCAAACCACAGACCACAAACATTGAAACCATTAACCACAACTTTAATACACACTTAGGTATCTCATTTTTAAAAGCATTTGACAATCCAATAAAATATTCGATACATCATATCGGTTGATAGTGTCTGCGATGGAGAACATAGTCCCATAGACTGTCAATGTAGTGGTTTCTTGGGATCTACTTACAAATCAACTTTGGATTATCAACAATGAACATGTTGCTTTGTGGTTTGCACTTAACCTGACATCTATGTAATTGGACGATGCTGTCTATGCTGTAGAGTGCTTACCTAGATACAACCGATTTACTCTAGGCTTTTTTTAAATAAATTTTCTCAAAAATTAAAAAAAACATCCTTCGACTTCAATTTAAAAATCAAACCCAGACACTGAAGTATTTCATAATTTTAGTGAAATCAACAAAACGTAACTACATATTGATATGATGATACATCGAGATTAGCAAATTTTAGATTTTTGTTGATATTCATAAAACTACTACACCGGTTTCGATAAAATTCATGGAACTGAAGTATGGATTTATCAAACAAAAAGAATAATTAAAACCGACATTTTTATTAGTGGAGCTATCGCGGAACATAGACACAAAGAACATCTAACCGAATCCAGAACTTCCTATTTTTTTGAAGTCGGTTAGTAATAACTTGTAATGTAAATACACAATTATTGTAATTAACCTACAGTTTCTTCTTTATAATTTTGTTTTTAAGCTATTGCATAGCTTTTATCGCGGGCCTGGGGACCGAATTTTAGTGATCGTGCATCTCTTTCTTATGTTCACAAGAAAGAGGGATGGAAGACCGTAACGCCGTCCTCCCCACTCGGACATTCAACTTTGAATCTTATTTGTATTAGCTTTACAGACTAAATGCTCTTAGCAGTGTTGCCTACTTAACGGATTTCCCGTGATATTTTTTATGGTAAACAAATGTCACTCTTCAAAATAAAAGCAATTCCGAAAAGTTGTTAACATCCCTATTGCTTATGTTGATAAAAATGCATGCAACATGCAATTATAGCTTTACCGCGGCAGTCTCCGAGTGCCACACTTCTGTTTTTAAAAATTACAGATTCTTTTATTCGCGTTAAACAAGGTTTTATTTTAAAATCGTTGATTAAACATTTTAATGTAATTGTAAAAATACAAATGTAATAAGAAAGCAAGAAATTTTATATTGGTCAAATACTTGTAGGTATGTATATAATTTCAAACAGAAAGACGAGAAAATAAGTTACTGAATTGTTAGGAAAAAAAAACTTTACTTTATACTTTGCACAGTGGTGAGTCACTAAGCTTATATTAATTTATTACAATGCTCGAAACTATAAATCAAAAACAGGCTGTACCAGAAAAAGGTAAGTTAAGTTAAAAAACTATCTAAGTATTTTATGACTTTTTTA
Source organism: Ectropis grisescens (assembly GCA_017562165.1). Lineage (NCBI taxonomy): Eukaryota > Metazoa > Arthropoda > Insecta > Lepidoptera > Geometridae > Ectropis > Ectropis grisescens. The sequence goes on from CM029770.1 coordinate 26,348,623, forward strand.
TGATTTATTTTTTAAAGATGTTGTAATTTTGTAAAAAAAAATAGCGAACTGTTTTTTATTCATTAATAAATCACACGTTGGGATATTGTTTAAATTTTCTAACATGAATTAAATTATGGAGTCAAAGTTCGTCAAATGACAAGGCTAACTGGCACTTATAAGATACACAAAACCTTGTAAAGTTGTCATTTCTTCTCTGATTTATTTAACGTCCACGTATGCATATTATTCTATTGTGTGCAACCGGTCCCATTTTATAGGGGTTATGGTATAACGTGATAATCTTGAAGCTGTGAATGGTATTCTTCATTGTCGTCAGTAAAGATGATACGATATTTTTTTGATTTATGAGACTTTCCAACTGGTTTGGTATCACTGTTTCCTTTTATTACGCAGTGGTATCAAGATTATTCGAACACCCAATTAACTTTTTTTAATTAAAAAACTATGGTCGACGTCACTTATTGATGAGTTAGTTTGGTTTCGAATTTATTTTTTATGGTATAAAATTTGGTGCTGATTCATAGGTTTTCTTCACCGATTTATGGTTGTATTTGTGTATGTGCGTTTTTTAACAATAAGGGGTTTGCGTTGAATTATTATCTTGTTTGATTTTAAGTGATGATGCGGCCTACGATGGGGCTTGCTTACCTAGAAGAAACCGATTCACTCTCGACTCAAAGACATCAACATTGTATGCATCGGAAAAAACCCTCTTAAGTAACGCATTCCAGAGGCGATACGTTCTTTTACAAAAATGGAGTCAAGGGTGACGACCATGTGCATTTATAAATACACCACTTATTTATAAATACACCACTTATTTATAAATAAACGCCTGCACGCGTTGCTACGTCACCTTTTGAAAATTGACTAAAACAACTCAGAAAACTTATTTGGCTCATGCACAACAACTTTACTAAAGATCACTAAATGATCAAATGCACGGATATTCGGATCAAATGCATAGTTCACGATTGTATAAAGGACATACAGACGAACATTCATTTTATGTTATATTTAGACTATCAGCAACATATAGATCCTTCGTATACTTATCGGCAAGGAGCACTACTTTTCTATACAGAACGGTAGAATCAAAAAAAGCATAAACATATTAAGTATATTAAAGCAATAAAAAATATTGAACACATTACCGAGTAAAAATACTTGTTTGTTTTAAATATATACACGGGGTAACTCACGTTTACTAAACGAGCTGCGACCACGCCCACGGAATCTCCTTGATAAATATCGCCGGACGCGATTGCAACTTGAGTCGGACTTTTTCTTATGTGGGGGAAATACTGGTACTTTTTATATGGGGAATACAGGGACATGGTGCGGTATGTCGGGCTCGGCACCATGGGATACAACATGGTGCCGCTACCGACTAAAACCCCCACAGATATCTCTAGCATAGCCAGGGGTCAGGGTCGCGGGGTCAACTTGAGTCGGACTGGACTAACTATATCAACCGTGAGTTACCCGTGTATTTATTATAATAACCACATTTAATTAGTTTTCATACTAAAATATTTTTGTTTATTGTTAGTCTGTGATCAAATTGAAAATAGATTAATATTGCGTCATGGTATAGGTAGCGTGCTCTAAGGGTAATAGCCCTATATTATTCAGACCATTAAAAATACAATTGAGATCGTATATTTTAAAAAGGTATACCTATACTACCAATCGAGGCTAGAAAGGAGCCAATAAACAACTGAACTGCACTTTTCCTCCACAACTCCTCGAAAGCGGTGTGTTTACCCTCGCAACCCTTCTAAAGTAGGACGCAGAATAGAAAACTACAGATGATCAACTTAAAACATTGTTACACTAACAGCAACCAACGGGTTTTCTATTTCTGTTACCCGCGCTATTCCTGTTCCTTATTATTTTCCGGTTATAATAATATCTATCACGGGATATTCAGACTATAACTATATTCAAATATATTCCTAATTAACCGACTTCAAATAAGGAGGTTTCTCAATTCGACCGTATATATGTTTTTTTTTTCAACAAGACTTCCTCAGACGTCCCAACGTGATTGAAAACACATATCCAAATATTGACATTTAAGCGTAATATTAGTGGGAAGTAGGTTAGGTAACATACATTAAACAATTACATACTTTTTGTCGTATACCATCACTAGATACGGGTTTCATTCCATACAAATGTGTAGGTACGTACCCATATTTTTTACCCCTAACCAAAAAGGGCGGTGTGCTATAAGTTTGACGTAGATGTCTGTCTGTTTGTGTTCAAATAGATCAACCGATTTCAAAGCGCTTTTTTTATTTAATAGCTAGTTTCCTTGCAATGTTTCTTAGCTTTGTTTGCTTACGGGTATGAAATAACAGGTAGAATACTGTCCAAATTTCAATTTAATCGGGGAGAAATCAATTTTTTTGTTCTTGTAATCCAGAAGTTTAGACTTTTCATTTTGAGTTAAATCTCTGTTTTTATTACTCTGCAACTAGGGTTCACTTCTCGAAACGGCAGGCATTTAAACAGAAAGTTGCGGAACTCTGAAAACATTGCAATTTCAAAACCTCTTTTCACTTGAAGAACTGCTTATGAACTGAGTTTGAGTTTTCTGAAAGCTTTCGGATTAGGAACATATGCACCATACCGAGACAGTATGTATTAAATTATATGATTGATGTTTGCCATCGCAATCAAACAAATATTGATAGTAGTGCTTTGTACTATTATTATTTTAATTATTTATTATTTAAATCAAAACATTCCAACTTACATGAGTAAAGTGTAGTTTTTATATGACATTGAGTTAAAAAAGCTGTTTTGATTAACTACTAAATTAGATATATGATGTTTCTTTTTGCCTGTTGCCATTCCTAAATCAACAAATTACTCTAAATTAGTCAATATTTTGTCTAATTGGTTTATTATCTTTAGCAGCTAGTCCTACTTATCTTACTAATGTTTTATGTTTGGATATTTGTTGCTCTTTTACATCGTAACGTATAAGTGGATCGGGTTGAAATTTGAAACACATTTAGATTATAGTCTAAATAAGTACATAAGTTACTTTTTAACATGGAAAAGTAACAAAAACTAAAACTAAATATGGGAAAAAGTAAACCCACGGGATGCTCCTAGGTGTACAATATGTACACTCTACCATCAAAAATCCATACTCTACCATTTCAAACGATATTTGTGGTCATGTAATATCGTATTCTGCTACCTCGCAAAAGCGATCTATTTCCCGTATCATTTATTTAGCAGCATAATTCATAGCTAATAAAATATTACAAGATACAAATCGCAACTTACAACAGTTGGCCTATAACTAACCATCTCTATGAAATAAAAATTCTCGCTGGCCGTGGTCCGTTTGCCAAGTCCGGATTAAAGGCTCGTCTACATAAACAGCCAAATTTTGATCCCACAGTCGAGTATTTTAAGGCTGTAGCTCAAGGTCTTACTTATTTAATACTATTGTAGTAAATTATTATGGTAAAACTCTGTAGAATCCGCAGGAGGAAGTACTTAAACCTTTGCCTGTTATTCTACCATCAAACAGTAATGTGCACAAAACACTATACTTCATTTTGAAGGGCAGCATCTCCAGAGAAATTACTAGGCTTTAGATATAAAATATATTTTATATCTGGGTGACGAGTGCAGTGCAATGTTAGGTAATGACTCGCATTCTTCATGTCACATAGACCGAAGTGGACCGCTTCTCTTGCCCGTTGTACAAGGGGTGCCCTTGGCTGCCCTCACCGCGTACACAACACCCACGACAGACGGAGGCAGTTAGTTCACAACGTTCGTTCTAATGAAAATAGTGATAATAACGCAGCCTGAGCGAGTAGCCCGCGCCGTCGCCTGCGTTACTGCACACTGGTTTGTGTGATCTATGTTGGGCACTGGGCAGCCACTGACATGCCACTCCGCGGTCTTCTTGCCCTCCATGTAGATTGGTGGTTCGTTGGTCCCTTTGCGCTACAGTTCGCTGTCAAATTGACCAGCTTGGCCCGTCCCAACGCTTCTTTTGAGCTGTCGACGATGTACTCGTGTAGGTAGCACGGTGTTTGAACGTTGAACCAACTGAGCTGGCTGCGATACATGAAATTTGGTTTATATGTTGGTCTGAAATAACACCTAAGCTACTTTAAAGAAATTAAACAGGAACATAAAATATAATAACTGCTGCTGCTGATGCTGCTAGTATAAAATATAAATCTAATGAAGTAGACTTGACAATCTCCTACTTTTTTGAAGCCATTTATATATCAGCAAAATGTCGTTTTATGGTTGACGAGAAAGTTTTTTTTTTTAAATAAATAGTGACGAGACGATCAGGACATGTGCCTGATGGTAAGCAACATGCCTGACACATAACAGCACAGTGACACGTGGCTATTGGAACATGAAGAGTCCAAATCATTACCTAGCACTGCACTGGGCTCGTCACCCAGAGATCTAAGATCTTATATCTCTAAGCCCTGTAATTTCTCTGGAAACATTGCCCTTTAAACAGGACCACAGTAATGTTTGCACATTACTGCTTGGCGGTAGAATAAAAAAAATAGTTTAACGCCACTTTCGCAATCGGAACACCTGAAATGTGGAATGTGTTGCCTGGATATTACCGACATTACAATTTCGGTGTCTTCAAGCCGTGAGTGAATAGGGTTATTCAAGATAAGCACGCTCCATCGTAGAAGCGCATCGTCATTTAACATCAGGCGATAAGGGGGCTAAACCCAACTCAGGCAATGCATTCTGACTCAGATGTTCTTATCACATAATTAGATGTAGAATTCAATTCAAAGTTATATTACAGAAATATCTCTTTTATCACATTATCCACTCAAATTTCAACATTTCTCATCACTACATACCTACTCGCAGTATAAACAAAGTCACTACTTGCGTTTGTCCGTCCCTGTGTATGCTTAGATCTTTAAAAATACCAAACAATTTTGATGCGGTTTATTTAAATAAATAACGTGAATCAAGAAGAAGGTTTATATGTATAATATGTGCATAAAATAGTAGAGAAACACTGGTAATTTTAAAGGTTTCTAATGTGATGTCATAAATAAACACATTTTTTGCGCTCACATTGCAAATGCTGCCTGAATCCTACGAAATTGATAAAAATAATATACCGCAGTATTGTACCCCTCAAAAAGGTCTACAAAAAAGTAAACAATGGTGTATGTCTATCTCTTAGAGATAGCCCACAATAACCATTTTTATTTGTATTTTTAGTATCAGAATTGCACCCGTGCGAAGCCGAAATGGGTTGCTAGTAGTTAAAAAAGTAATCGTACCAATTTGTACACAGCTTTACTCATAGACAAGGCTTGCCAAGTCTGGAGTAATATTAAGTACAGGAACATATTTCTCGATCTGCCAAACCGAGCTGTCTATACGTAGGTAAAAGTACTTTCTACTTGCGTCTTTGCCAATTCTTTTGTGATAACTTCGACTTCACGTCTTCTACCAAAAGAATTTCATTATTTTCTGGTTGGAGAAAAGTTGATTTGATGGTTCGTGTCGTTAACTGTAATCTATTTTTTATCTAGTAAATAAATAATTTTGTCATATCTTCATGTGGTAGGATTGATGTAAAATTCGTCTGGGGAAGTACCACATCCACAGTTAAAGAACAATGGCAAAATAATAGTTGACATCGTTGATAGCGTCTAGAAATACCATCTATACAAAAGTAATTTATTGTTTTTGCTGAGATTTTTCACATAAATATAAATGGTAATAGAAGCCACAAAAAATATTACAATTTATTGGGTTTTAAATGATTAAAATAACTTCCTACTCAGTTCAAGTGAGACCACTAACTATAATCATACTATTTTGGAAGTAATTTTAAAACAATAATGACGCCAACACATTTTTATTTAGAGTTGGTTACTATTAGTAGATAAAATATCAGTATTTATAAAAAACAAACGATAGATAATGGAAATAAGGTTCACTTTAACTTCTTCCCGCTGTATTACGATTACAATATTAATGCCTACCCTAATAACTATTGGTATTAATTTTATTTTATGTTATGGTAACATCGGAAATACCTTTGTCGTTGTCAAGTGTCAAGTTCGTTGCTCCTGCGATTTTCGTGTGGGTAGATTTCGTATTTGAATATCTCATTATAATTATTGGACTTGGATTGTTTACCGGACTGATATTCCCATCGTTTTATGTGACTTGTGCGTGCCTAATGGCACCTACATATTACTCTGGCAATCTTATTTGCTGTTAGATTAGTTATATTAGTAAAACAAGACCTCAGAAAAAGTAGTTTTCTTGTTGTGAGAACATGACGTCTCGACATACAATGTCAAACCAATGTCAAACCTACATAACCTAAAAAGTTTAAACCTAAATATCTTTTTTTTCACGGCCTTCTCAAGACAAAAATCTTTCCATATATTACTCAGGGGCTGACGCTCAACATTTTAAGATATTTTTGATGTATAGACGCTATCATTTCGTCTCAACTATTTTAAAGTATGAAAGTCTGCCATTGTTCTTTAACCATTACCGTGAGATAATAATGTCATGATTTCATTAAATCGTATCACGTGAAAATAAATTATTGTGATAAGTAGTTAAGCTGCGAGTTAAACCGCGGGGGCTGCATGTTAATACTAAAAATTATTATCATTATTCACATAAAATTTTTGAGAGATTACAGTTATAATAATAAATTTCAAAGCAAAAGTAACACAGATAAAATGAAGTACATCTGTCCCAAACTATGCAAAGCGTGTATTTTACGTCGTTTAAATTTCACTTCAGGCACATCTTAATACACATAGATATAATGCAGACCAAAGAGTTTACATATACTACGTATAGAGTTAGATTTTCCGCACAGTTCTTTTATGTCAATCGTAAGCAGATGACGTGCATACTTTCTATGGCAACAGTGATGTGGCGCGACAAAACTATGACACTTCCGCAAGAGCGACAAGGCAAGAAAGATGCTACCCGTGCTTTTGGTGTAAAGCGTTTGTGCCAACTCTATGCATAGTATATTTAAACTCTTTGATGCAGACCTATTTGAACGACAATAAAGTATGTACAATAATAAGTTGACAAGAGTAAACAATTGACATAATTTTTTTATCAATCGTCATATTTAAAAGTTTTTACAAAAATTATAATATAATATCCAAGATATAAGATATTTTGAGCAAAATCCTTGACCATTGTTATTTAGAGCCTATGTACCAATGGTGCAACGCATCAAACTTTTCCACATTCATTCATTTGTCCACCTAATGATGACAAATAACAGAAACCCCGGTTCAAAATGAATCTCAAATAAATGCAAAATTGACAACACATAGCTATGTTTGCCTGTGGTTCGCACGTGATTTTCGACCACAACTCCGCACGTCTGAACCACACATATAATACAGATAGGGCCGTGTGTTGTACAACCCGTAGTGTCTCTATAATAGAACGGCTGCGGTTTCCCGTCCGCAGTACTAACATCTGAATGGAGCCACAAATTGAATCATCTGTTTAATTGTGTAATTTAATTTATGTAGTATTGATAGATCGATAGAAAATGTATTCTCTCTTTGTTTTTCAAATCTTTTTACGGCACAAATAAAGAGACATAAATGTGATGATTGAGCAGAAGCCACCAAGAAACTTTGTAGATACAAGACATCACGTTATATACGATATACCTTTTTTTAACTGGGCAGAGCCTTTATTAACAAAATTAAAATACAATGAGAACTACACTACAAAACTACCTAACTAACTACTTACACTAAGCACACATGAATTATCCATAGACCACTGTAGGTCTACAGATAATCAAGATGTTCAAGCCCACTACCAATCGGAAGCGTACCCAGCATGCTGGCGGCATTACCACGCTGAAACGATATACCTAACAGCAAGATCGGATCCAGCTTTGGTCCCAGGTGGTGGTCACATAGTCAGGGTCAAGTAAGAAGACCGTACGATAGTTTTATGTTACATCAAATGAACCAGCCCCTGATGTGCTGACCTTATTACGGAGAGAGATGACTATAGTAGTTAAAGTAATTATCATGAAAAGAAGCCTACATATTAGCTTAAGTGGAGAAAGCGTCATATTAAATCGAAGTCTAAATGTGTTTTTAAGAGCTGGCATTTGAAAAATATATATATAGATACAGTCTTTATTGCACTTTTTATCCACATCTTTCTCTATCCCACTGCTGGGTGTATGCTTCTCTTTTTCTTTACCGTCTGTCTCGGTCCTCTGCTTATCGACTCCCAAATTTGACCCACGAATTCGCAAGTATACTGAGGGGTAGGTCGTGGCTTCAATTCCCACCTAACAAATCATTTGTATCAACTATCCAGGACTCGTATTACTTTGCTTTGATTAGCTTGGGGCAAATTAGTATTCCCTGATGTCCATCAACATTAATCCACGAATATTTATAAATTTAGTAAATAAACAAGTCATTAATAAACTAGCGGTACGCCCTGGCTTCGCCTGTTGTACATATTATAGCTTATATCACACACGGAACACGAAAATATCCAACGACGATAGAATATTTGAAATAGGTCCAGTAGCTCCTGAGATTTGCGATTCAGCTTTATAATATTAGTATAGATAAAGATTAACTCTAGAAACAAAGATTCACTGTAGAAACTGTTTACCTGTATAAGCCTTTATTGCCAAACTAAACAAGTTTGAAACTTAATCTAATTACCTACAATCTATCACATCGGGATTTTCGGACTTAGTGATCGCCGTGTCTTGTGCCACATAGGCATCTTCTTGATCTTCCAGCTATTTCCACGTTGTTGTCTTGATTGCCATTTAAAATATTTATGAATATCAAAAAATCTACGCTACAACCAAATCAAACAAACCTCCCCAAACCGGCTGGTCACCGTGGGGGCTATTGACCAATCCTTTCCTGCTCCAAAAGAAACTATGTAATCTTTATATATAAAAATGTTACGTTGGTTTGTGTACGCTTCAAAAACTCAAAAAGTTATGCACCGGTCGAGCTCAAATTTTAGAATGATATATAATCCGCATCAAGGATTGTTTTTTATCAAAATTTTGCATCAGTCACATAAGTGACACAGCGGAGCGTGGCAGGGTACATACAGCTAGTATAATATAAATAAAACAAACGCTCCACAAATTGAATTCCAACGCAATTTAAACAGAAGACCAAGAACAAGAACTTCCGAAACTTAATACCTAGATCAAAGCAAACGTAAATTCTGAGAGAACATTTCGAACCAATAACACTAAATAATAAACTTGGTTAAGATAATGTCGGGAAGCGCTACGAGAGACAAAGGTTATGATATTGACAATCTATTGAATACTAAGGGAACGCAGAAAGCATTACTAGTCCGTAAGAGAAAACTTTACGGCTGGTCTAGTCGGGAGAACGGCTCCTACCGATTCGGAGATACCGGGTTCAAACCCCACACACACCACTGTTTTTTCGAAGTCATGTGCGTAATACCGTTAACTTAAAACGGCGAAGGAAAACATCGTGAGAAAACCGACATGTGCCTAATCATGTTATAACTTTTCGAAGTCATGTGTCATCCACCAACCTGCACTGGGCCAGCGTGGTGGATTATGGCCTTACAAATTTATTTAATTGTCATAAAAAGTGGATACAAAAAAATGTGAACTGATTAAATTTGAACCATAAGATTTATAACAAACCAAGTACTGTATAAATACGGCTTCTCTCTTAAATTGAATATCCATTTTCTTCCTAAGAATGAATTCCAAAAATAAAAAATATAATACTTATGAATTAATAAAATAATGCAATAGGTATGATGACTGTGTCTAAAATACTCGTATATCATTCTAGTTAGTTCGTCAGCGTCAGGTAGATAATGAAAAAATATTTTTTTTTGTTTTATCTTATTATTACATACTAGCTGGGTACAGCTTCCCACGCTTTGCTGTAGCATATTGTGATGCAAAAAATAGATAAAAACAATCCTCGATGCCGATTATATGTCATTCTAAAATTTCAGCTCGACCGGTGCAGAACTTTTTGAGTTTTTGAAGCGTATACAAACCAACATAACGTTTTTAAATATAGAGATTGACAAAGACATTATAGCTCATTAAACTTGCGGAGTGGGGGTTGTGACGTCACGTCTTCGTAAAAATCTTACAATGCATACAATGTGACTTTACTCGAAATTTCTTAGTCTCGTCATTCTTCCTTGGTGAAAAAAAAGACAAAAATCATGTACTTACGCTATTACTTTTTAATAATCCAACTGAAGGACCAACTAGTTGTTTTAGTCATCATTAATTTATGTTTAAATATATACGAAATATTTTAAAAATCTTACAAAAGAGATGTTCAAAATTTGCCTTTGGTTTTCGCTTCCCCTTTTGGCTCAGTACAGATCTAAATAACCCTGTTATAAAGCCTTGTCTAGAAATAGATGCCCTTAGGTGGGATTCGTAAAATACAGAGATACCGTTTACTTAGAACAAACTGAAACTCGCAATAGAATATAACGAAACTCGAGACCGGATGATATAATTTAGTCATAATAATATTTTATTGACAACTAGCTGTACCCTGCAACGGTTCATTGTGGCACATTATGATGCAAAAGTTAGATAAAAACAATCCTTGATGCGGATTATATACCTATCATTGTAAAATTCCAGCTCGATCGGTGCAGAACTTTTTGAGTTTTTGAAGCGTACACAAACCAAAATAACATTTTTATATATAAAGATGTGAAATTTTGTATATGGCTATGCTTGGAGTCTCTTTGCGCGACAGAATCCGTAATGAGGATATTCGCAAAAGAACGAAAGTAGCCGGCATAGCTCAAAGAGTAAGAAAGCTGAAGTGGCAATGGGCAGCCACATCGCTCGCAGAACTGACAACCGATAGGGAAGAAAGGTTCTCGAGTGGCGACCACGAACCGGAAGACGTGGTGTTGGACGGCCTCCCACAAGATGGACAGATGACCTCACAAAGGTCGCTGGAAACCGCTGGTTGCAGGTTGCGCAGGACCGTTCGTTGCGGAAATCTAGGGGGGAGGGCTATGTTCAGCAGTGGACGATGATAATGATGTATATGGCTATTCGTTACTTTGTCAAATAAAAACTAATGAAGGGATCGGGATGAAATTCGGTATATAGATAGACACAGTCACACGGGGTACACAGACTAAAATAACGTATTGGCTACTGTATATGCCAGGAAAATAACGGGTTCAGTTAAAATGCGATTGAGACAGCAGCTTATAGTGGGTATCATCAAAAATAGTTCAGTAATGGCTACTGATAAAAATTGTGCAAATAATTTTTAGTATTGTATCGGCTAACTGGGTCTCATATATCTTGTATCATATAGATTGTATTGTGTGAGATATGTCCGCCGTTATTTAATTAAGCTATATTTGTACTCTTTGTCTGTTTGAACACTATATCAAATTAATATCTTTTAATGGGTTCAGTAAAATTAATGATTATAATAGTTCCTGGAGCAAAATAAAGTTTTGTATTAAGTTCTTCGCTTCCTTGTAACACAGGGTCTAGAATAAGCTTCATAAATCTGATAGCGGGAATCTAAACTACTGCGAATGTTAAACGAACAATGCACTATGAAATATAGTTATTGTAACTGGTTCTAGTTACTGGTTACTGAGAGGGCCACATGTAGATGTATAACTATACATTTAATATCTAGGTTTGTTATAAACGTTGATATAAACGATCGTCGTAGAGTGACGTAATCTTACTAATTTAAAGTATTCTAAAGTTTGTGTGTATGTATTAGTGCCCATTTCGCACACTATTAAGAAGTTTATCATTCATTCAAGCAAAACCTGCTGCAAGAAACTGGACGAAATTTATTATAATGGTATGGTAAAACAGTCAAGCTACTTTTTATCAAGTAAAACTAACAGGATCGGTACCTACGCGTGATTTTTTTTTTAACTTTTATAGGTTTACACTTGACCACCATCTCGCCTGATGTTAAGCGACGATGCGGTCTACGATGGAGCGTGTTTACCTAGAAAAAACCGATTCACTCTCGATTTGAAGACACCAAGATTATAACCATCGGGGAAAACCCACTCAGGTAACTCATTCCACAGCCTAGATGTTCTTATCACAAACGTAGAGTCAAACCTCTTCGTCCGTGTCTTTGGAATATCCACCATGAAACGGTGACGCTTCTTTGAGTTACGAGAAGTACGATAAAAAAAAGGGCAAGGAGGTATTAGATCATGCAGATCAGTTGCACACTCTCCGAACTGCGCGATAATACTAGTTTACTATAAAACTATGACGATTAATCTTCGGGAGCAATTTCATTAAAAGTTTAAATATACGAGTACTAAATCCGTTTTATTATGTTTATATACAAATAAATAAATAAGTTTGTATTGTTGAATATCACTCTTACAGTTACGGCTGGTCTGGTCGGGAGAACGGCGACTACCGATCCGGAGTCCCGTGATCGAACCCCACCACCGCTGTCTTTTCGAAATCATGTGCGTAATGTCGTTTACTTAAAACGGTGAAGGAAAACATTGTGAGGAAACCGACATGTTCCTAGTTGTCTTTCGAGGGTGCATGCCCTCACTGAGCCATTGTAGTGAATTATGGCCTTGGCTCTCTCCTTGCGAAATAGCTCGCATTCGTTAGAGCTCTACGGTGTCACAGACACACACAGACAGACAGACATCCACACAGACCGACATCGACGTCAAATTTATAACACCCTTTTTTTGAACCCTCGAGATTTCGATGCGGTGTTTTTTTATTTGAAGGATACTTTCCGTGCGGATGTTTTTAGTTTAGTTAATATCGATTCAAGATGGCCGCCTCTACAAAATGGCGGACAAAATATTTCTTCATAACCTACCTCAATATATCAGATGAAAGGGCTTGACTAGTAGAATACTATAAAAAAATTCAAATCCAATATGACCGCCACGACAATATGGCGAATTACATTAAAAAAATCACTATTAAATATAAAATGAAAGGGCTTGACTAGTAAAATTCTAGGCACTATGACGAATTTCAAATCCAAAATGGCCGCTACCACAAAATGGCGAAATACATTTCTTTTTTCACAACTCCCTCAATATGGATATCAAATGAAAGGGCTTGACTTGTAGAATATTGTACAGATTACAAATCCGAAATAGTCGGGGGTCAATCAAAATTTTTAATTTTGTTCTTGTTTGGTTAGGGTTTAAAATAAGACTATAAGATAAACTATAAGACTTTTATGATTATAATGAAAAAATAATGTTTTAGTAGTTGATCTCTTCAGTTTCTTCACGATATTTTCCTTTCCCCTTCACAAACATCGACTACTAAACGTGTTGCCTCCTTTGACGTAGTCAGGTAAACACTCAGATTTTCCCTCACATTATTTCTCACTCACATAACGAGATACTTGAAACAGCATACTGTACTTACTACTTAGCCACTCATTAGCAGAAGCGACGCACGACACTTGAAAATACTCCAAGCACAAAACAAAAGGCAGACCATTTCAAACTTTAACACGACGGAATAAGGGATGAATTTTTAGGTTTTTACGTGCGTTTTCTCAATGGAGGTACGGAGAGGAGATGTATTGTGTCACATTACACGGCTGGAATAACACTGACTGGCTTGAAGGGAGGAATTTATGTGCATCTTATAACTACACCTTTGTTTACCTTTTCTTTAGAAGAAAATAATAATTATTACTGATGTGGCATTGTGACAATACACAATAATAGATTATGACACAAGTTTGTAAATGTTTCGTTATATGGCAAAAATATTTCGTTATGGCGAGAAAAAATAATACATCAGTTATCAAAATCTGCGCGCGCAACTAACCACAGAGGAAGTAATCACTACGTCAACTAACAATGGCGACCAGCCACAGACTAAAGAATTCGGGTTTTTGTATCTATCTGTGGATGGCGTTTTAGCCATTTACAAAAAGTGGGATTTAAAGATATCTGTACAAAAAAAATGTTCATATTTGAGTGAAAGTTTTATTACTAAACACGAACAAGTTGAATTTATCTATTTGAGAGAGTCTACGAGGGAAATCTACGCATAACCTTCATGTATTTCGCGCATATAATCCTCCTTTAGCACTAAGCTATCATTCAAATCAAATTATTTATACATCGAGCAGAGGCATAGCAGAGGGCATTGTCAATGTCTGAGCGTAGTCGTGCTGACATCATTGGATTCGTATTGTGGACAGAGCAGCGACAGCAGCAAGGTTTTTGGAGACATATTACATTATCTTTGTTTGCAAGAGTGTGCTAGTAGTGTATCTCTCTACTTAGTCTGTGGTGCTAATACAGTTGAAAGAATCACATGATGTTCTACATGAATTCGCTGCTCTTCAATTCCAAATATACTTAATACCTACTTACTAAACTATGGAGTTGTGACGTTAAATGTAACATTGTGAAGACTTTAATGATTTTCATTTATGCTAGCACTGACCATTAACGCCCACAACCATAATCCTATATGTGACTAGCGGCCCGCCCCGGCTTCGCCCGTGGTACATATATATAACCTACAGCGTTCAAGGATTACGAACATATGAAAGAACGGTGAACGATTTTTTTAAATCGGTCCAGTAGTTCCCGAGATTAGCGTGTTCAAACTATATATATGCTATAGACTACTTTTGATTTGAATTATCGTGCTGTTTACTGGGTCAGAAGTGACACCTGTAGACATTTGGCGGGACCAGCGGCGGGGAGTTTTCGACCAGAGAGGAAAAAGATTAAATTACTAAAATGACTATTAAAAAATAGGGGTTGATCGTAGAAGAGTGGAAATTGAGGATTGTATGTATTTTTGTATGTTGTATCATAAAAAAATAGAAATTAAAATTTTTGTCTAAAAATTAAAAAAATATATTTAGGGGTGGACTATCCCTAGCATTTAGGGGGATGAAAAATAGATGTTGGCCGATTCTCATAGATACCGGATAAGCACAAAAAATTTCATCAAAATCAGTCAAGCCGTTTCGGAGGAGTATGGCAACGAAAACTGTGACACGAGAATTTTATATATTAGATGATAAGGCCTTCCTGATGTCAATGGGAAACTCACAAAAGTAATGTTTCCCCGACATATTTAAACACAAACGGGCATAAAGTGACCAAGCGATATAGCTATATTAATAATCAAGTTGTTCTATTGAACACGATCTTTTTTGCATCGAACCGTTTTTAAAAACAAAGCAACTCAATCAACAAAAAATAACTCTATAACTCACTAGTGATTAGTATTAATAAAAAAGTCACAGTTTGATTATAGGTATCGTTATATGCCTATTTGGGGTGAAATTAGATCCACTTTATGAGCAAGTTGTTGAAAAGTTATTAATTTCGTTATTTATGTACTCCGCTCTGTTCCATTCCACTACAGATTACTCCACTCCGCTCGAAGTTACTACTGGACCCATATCATAAAACTAGCAATCCATCTCGGCTTCGCCCGTGGTACATATATGACCTATTGCACTTAGGGATCAAGTACATATATTATTCTATCTTTCTATCTATCTATCTATGCATCTATATTCAACTGTGATAGATTTTTTAAATCAGTCCAGTAGTTCCTGAAATTAGCGCGTACAAACAAAAAAACCTCTTCAGTATGATAATATTAGTATAGAAGTTACCAGACTCGCAAACTAAAATTCATTTCGCAAATTAAAATGAAGTCGGATTCAAGTGAAACCTCTGTCGTAATAATGCCTTGTTAAATTACAAACTTTGTAAGCCCGAAGTGAAACAGTATTTCCGAGTAAAACATGGTACATCCAACAAAATCTCAAAACTACCGCTCAATTCCAGATACCGGACAGTTCTACAACTCCCGAAACGGGATAAAGATTCCAGGAAATTGCAGTTGAACATGCAAAGTATTGCTCTTCCAGCACAAAGAGAAACTTTGCCAGGATACCTGAGAGTCTACCGTTTAATAGGCTTATTACGCTTAGCTAAATTTAGTCAACTGAATTCAGATGCAAATTTAGAATTAAGGTTATGCGACTACATTCATAAGCAAGCTTAGAATATAGTTTACTGAATGCTATTACACTTCATTGAATTCAGAAGCAACTTAATAGGCATGTCGACTCATTTTTAGGGTTCCGTAGCCAAATGGCAAAATACGGAACCCTTATAGATTCGTCACGTCTGTCTTTCTGTCTGTCCGTCCGTATGCCACAGCTACTTTTCTCCGAAACTATAAAAGCTATACTATTGAAACTTGGTAAAAAGATGTAACCTGTGAACCGCATTAAGATTTTGTTACAAAAAATAGAAAAAAAACAAAACATTTTTGGGGTGTCCCGTCCCATACATAGAACTGAAACCTAAAAATTTTTTTTTGATCAATTCCATACGTGTCTACATATCTATGGATAGGTTATTAAAAATGATATAGAGGTTTCTAACATTTTTTTGTTCTAAACTGAATAGATTGTGCGAGGGACTCTTCGAAAGTGGTAAAAAGTGTGTCCCCCCCCTGTAACTTCTAAAATACAGAGAGTGACAAAAATAAAAAAAAAGTTTGTGATGTACGTTACCATGTAAACTTTCAACGAAAATTGGTTTCAGTGATATCTAGTAAGTGGTTTTATTTTTATACGTCATAAATTGACTATTGTTAAAACACTGATCAAAGTAATAACGACGTACAAGAACTTTTGTATTGTGTTACTTGCTGCTACGGAACCCTTCATGGGCGAGCCCGACGCGCACTTGACCACTTTTATTTTTGATTTAATGTGCCATCAAAAGGCTACTCAATAACTGAAACAAAGGTGAAAGAATTACTTTGTTATCTTAAAAACTTCCCGGGATATCACGATTTCAAAATCACAATTTTGCACTCTCTTAAAAACGCGTCATACAAATCACTACAGAAACGTCATCACAAATCAAAACGTCACACTGTCGTATTTTCTATACGTCGCGCGTAAAGTTTGTATGGTAGCTATATTAAATATCGCGTTTAGGAAACTGGTTTCATAAGAAAAGTAACTTGAAATTGAATGAGTTATCCAATGGTAAATACATTTTTTAATAATTTCGTACTTTTAAAACGGACTTGTCCATCCAGCTTTGAATGATCATAAAGTAAGTTAAACTAAACAATATGAAAATTTAAATTGGGACTTATTTTATCCTATTTAACTACTGTCATTAAATTATATTAAATATTAAATTTTAGTATTAAATTATTAATAAATAATTTAATAGAATTGCAGGACCTTTCGTCTCACCTATTCAGTCGACTAGACATAGCTAACACTGTCTTAGCTTTGAATCCTATATAGTCTAAGATCCCGCTATACAACGACCTTCACCGAGCTGTTTATTGGATGAAAAGTGTTTTATATGTAATTTAATATGTCAACAAATCTATTGCAAATGGGTTGCCTAAAAAATGTCAGTCCAGAAATTTATTAATTATCATTTTTTTTTATACTTCATTTAAATTGATTGAATTTTAGAAAAAAACTATGTTGCATAACTTATTATTTTGGCATTACTCAGTGCTTACGTGCTTTGTGCGAAATGTGCGAGTCGGGCTCGCCCATGACCACTTTTATTTATTTATTGGCGTTTAGTTACTTTTGGCTCGAACGTCCAAATTTACGATTTAGAGTTGTTGGATTACATGTAGGATGTACCTCTGAGTATTTTTTCCATATGTACGTACAAACATACATGGTTGTAGTCACCATTGGCTGAGGAATGGCTGATGTCCCCATAAAGATATTTTTTTGAGAACACAATGTATCATTACAAAGCCGCACTTGGCCAAAAACCATCGGGAGAAAATCGTCTTGTTTCAGTCATAATTCAAGGTAGTCCGTCAACCTCTAAGCAGTACTGCTGGGCCGACATGGATTATAGTCTTGTCTCTCTTGTGAAAGTCGACCCCGAGTCCCAACTGTGAGAAGAAAGTAGGCTACTTATACTGATGTCAAATATCAGGTATTTTCTCTATTTTTAGCATGTAAATATTAAAATACTACAGTTTTGATCAACCATTTACATAAAATACATTTATGTTCTCACAATAAATTTTGAAACCGTAGAATTATTCATTAACCACAAAGTTTTGTTAATAAAATCGAGTTTGTCACGTTCCCACCGACCGGTAGCTCACGTTAATAAATGAAATATCACTACAGAGCAGCTACAACGCTTAAATTATACAGAGAAGTTGTAACCCCTGCCGTGCGAGCGACTTTTTGAACTTCCGACGTCAAACGTAAACAAGTCACAGAATTAATTGTGGTTTAAAAAATGGAGCAATCAAGAATAAAAAAAACTTTTCTCTCTTAGAGATTCCGGTAATTGTCGTTTAATTACCGAGTGGGGGAAGGAGAAAAAAATAAGGCTTGGAGCCTCCTTAATGGGCACCAATTTTCCACTCTGTGGTCGTGAAACCTTTTAGTCTGTTGAACTAGTAATTCATTAAAAAAATATACAAAAAAACACTGACGTTGGAGTTAATATTTGCGAATACTTGGCAGCCAAAACTAACTTTGCTAGGAAAAAGCAAATTTCGTTGTTTGAAACAAGTTCTATGCTATTTTAAATTTGCATGTTTTGAGTATTTTCGTAAAAATTAAAAAAAAACTATTAGAAAAACTTAATTGCGGATTGGTTGTTTTTTAAATGAGAACTTTTTAGGTTACGTTGAATACTTTTTGGCAGGGGATTATGTTATGACTTTGCGATACCTACATATTAATGTAGCGGCAAGCAAAACGCCGTAGCGTGGGAGCGGAGGTGGAGCAGACGAGCACGAGAGCACGACGTGCGCGTCACACGCTTTTTTATGGGTGACATCTTCCGAGTTCGCCTCACCGACATGCGATAGCAGTAAATCTGCGGTATACATATTCAGTATTGTGCAACATTAAATGGTTTGATCCTAAAATTCTAAGTTATGAGTTTTCATTTCTATCGGCAGTCTTTGATCTGTCATTTTTTTTCAATTACATAAGACAGTACACTACTACCCTACCTTAAATACGTAGGTCATACCCAAAATCTTACTACAATTATATCTACTCGCTACACTAACCGTACGAGTAAAACATCTCGCATTTAACGGATACTAGAGTTCATACCACCAACCCACACTGGGTCAGCGTGGTGGTTTACGACCTTGACTCTCTCTTTGCCAGCGAGACCGCGTGCTCTAGCAGTGGGAACAGTAATTGGGATGTTTATGCTATTTATTATACTAGATTTCATGAGACATGAGCACTATACTTCATAGGCGGAGCGTTTTTACCGAAAGTCTCTTTTCGACCTCTCAATTCGACCGTATATGTGTTTGTCTTTTTACCCCTATAGTTTTTAACCCCCGACCAAAAAAGGGGTGTTATAAGTTTCACGTCGATGTCTGTCTGTCTATCTGTCTGACTGTCTGTCTGTGTGTCTGTCTGTGTGTGTGTCTGTCTGTGGCACCGTAGAGCTCAAACGGATGGGCCGATTTCGATGCGGTTTTTTATTTTAAAGTTAACATCCGTGCGGATGTTCTTAGCTATGTTTGGTCAATATCGATTCAAGATGGCCGCTGCCACAAAATGGCGGACAAAATATTTCTTCACAACCTGCCTCAATATGGGTATCAAATGAAAGGGCTTGACTAGTAGAATACTATACACTATAAAAAAAATCAAATCCAAGATGGCCGCTACCACAAAATAGCGTATTATATTATTTTTTCACTACTACCTCAATATGGGTATCAAACGAAAGGGCTTGATTAGTAGAATACATTGCACTATGACAAATTTCAAATTCAAGATGGCCGTTTCTACAAAATGGCGAAATACATGTCTATTTTCACAACTTCCTCAATATGGGTATCAAATGAAAGGGCTTAACTAGTAGAATGTTGTACAGATAACAAATATGAGGTAGTCGGGGGTTAATCAAAATTTTTAATTTTGGTCTTGTTAGTAAAGACTTTCTTCATAGAACGTTTAAGCTGTGGAAAGCGTTACCTGAGTAGGTTTTTGCGATGGCTACAATCTTGGTGTCTACAAATCGAGTGTGTATCAGTTTTTTCTAAGTAAACTCCTTCCATTGTAGATCGCATTGTCACTTGACAATAGGCGACATTTGTCAAGTGTAAACCTAAGTAAAAATTGGTTGCCTGTAAAGTCGGTATACGGGCGAAAGTTTTACGTGACAACGACTTTGAGTGGTAAAATAATTTTACGGAAGGGACGCGTGCCTTTCACTTTTTATGTCTGTCTCTCTCGCTCTTAGGCGGGCTAACCATGCCCGAGTGGAAGGGACGCGTGCCTCTCACTCGCTCTCGTTGTGAGCGCATAACGTGAGCGGAGCGTAACGCAGTTTCTTGAAGTGTCACCCGGCAAACCAATTTATAAGACGTTGTCACGTCAAAAAAGTCCAGTAAATTGTAAATAAAAACTGTAGCATTCGAATTATATTCGTATAAATGAATCGACTCTTGAACAAACACAGCCAAGCTCTCGATGCAAAAGCATCAGAATTGAATTTAATGCCTGCAAATGATGCCTGCTTCCATGGATTTTAATTTTACGACATAGATTCGTTACAATATCCGTGACATAAACAGTTATCGCCAGACGTTTTTGAAAATTATGAAAGTCAACTTTTTCAATGCAATGCATTTTATCATAGACTTTACATATAGAGGTACATAGAGCAAGAGCCCGTGATACCTATACTTTCGTTATTTGAACAAAACTGATATAGAGTAAGATCCCAGGGCTGCCAGATGTCACGTATTTCCTGATGAACGAAATGTGTATCATTAAGTAGTAGTAGTTCGTACACATACTTACCCGCTAACTTGCTTAGACATAAGATACGAGGGTCAAACTGAAAGTTCTTAGAAAATCAAAAACTGATTACATTAGCCAGTTATTAGTTTTATTATATCTTTTCAAAATATTGTCCATTCACGTCAATACACCGCTGCATGCGATGGAACCACTGGGAAAAGCACTTTGCCCACTCGTCCTTAGGGGTCTCTTCAATGGCATCGCGATACGCAGCCACCGCTTCTTCAGCATTCATAAACCGCTTTCCTTTAAGTTTTGCTTTAATTTTGAAAATAAATAAAAATCACAAGGCGCGAGGTCGGGGCTATACGGCGGGTGACCCAGTAATTCAACGTTTGATGTCGCCAAATAGTCGATCGTTCGCTTGGCGGTGTGCGATGAGGCGTTGTCGTGGTGAAGGAGGATCCTACTGCGAGGTCGTTTCTCTCGAACTTTTTCCAAGACAAGTGGCAAACAATTGGTAGTGTACCATTCTGCAGAAACTGTTTTTGATTCTCTAACACAATTGTTCCGAAATGACCTATCCTTCCAAAGAACGAGGCCACCATTTTTTCCCGCACTTCGATCTCTCTTCACTTTAGTTGGCAACTCCTCGAAAGGAAACACCCACTGAGCAGATTGTCTTTTGGTTTCAGGATCATAACAGTAAATCCAGCTTTCGTCACCTGTTAGTATGTCGAACACAGCATTTGAGTCACCTCCGTTAAATCTTTCAATCATTTTACGGCACCAATCCACACGATGGAGTTTTGAGCCTCAGTCAAATTATGAGGTATCCACCGGGCGCAAAGCTTCCTGACCGCTAAATGTTCGTGTAGGATTTTGTGCACTTGACTCATACCGATGCCTAAGCTTGTCCGAATCTGCTGATAGGTCACTCTTTTGTCAGTCTCTATCATACGCCGCACAACACAGATGTTATCTTCAGTCGTCGCCGTAGAAGGCCGTCCCTCACGTAAATCATCAGTGAGATTAGTGCGACCACGTTTAAACTCATTAAACCAGTTGTAAACAGTCGCACGAGATGTGGCTTCATCGTGAAAGGCCAATCGTAGTCTATCATAACTTTCTTGTTGACTTAAATTACATCGAAAGTCATAAAAAAATCATTGCACGAAAATTTTCTCGTGTTAAATTCATGTTGACGTGACACAGACAATTTTCAATTTGCCGCCAAATCGTTAAACAAATGACAAATGAATGAAGTATATACTCAGTAATATTGGCAAAGAGTTCTATTTTCAAATTATAGAATTATTTTTTTATTATATTGTTTATAAGTGGCCAGTTCTAAGAACTTTCAGTATATAGACGGCTTGAGATATGGGGTCCAGAAGGTGCATAAAGACATTTATGAACGAGATTATGAGTTTAGGGGATGACTGGCCCCTTAGATCGGTCTGTCTTTTCGGAAAAGGTTTTTTAAATAGTTTTCTGATAAACATGTATACAAATGGAGTATGAGAATTTAAGTGTAGTTAGGTCATAATTTTGTGAGTTTTAAAGCCTCTGTTAAGCAAAACAGCCGACGGAAATTGTCTGTTAGTATGGGGGCCTTATTTTTAAAGATATTGCCTATAACGTACGTGAAAATCAGTTATTAGAAAATAAGTGAAGTAAGTAATGTATCTTCTGGACCCCATATCTCAAAATTGGCCGTCTAAGCAAGTTATCGGGTAAGTATGTGGTCCTAGTGCGTAGGTACTAATTCAACTCAATCGTAAACATTTCGTTCATCAGGAAATACGTGACGTCTGGCGGCTCTAGGATCTTGGACTAATAGTTTGTCAGTGCATGCTCTCAACAAAGCTAAGAACGATACACTCCGCGAGGCATAAGCTGAGCTTCGCATTTGTGTGAGTGTACATGGATAGTGTAGGTGTGACAAACGGCCTTAGGCGCGGCGCCATTCTGTCTCGCCGCGCTCCTGCCTGATTGGTGATCACTCACACTAATGCAAAACTCAGCCTATACCTCGCGGACAAAATTTCAAGCTCCTGCCTGATTGGTGGTCACTCACACTAATGCAAAGCTCAGCTTATACCTCGCGGAGTGTACTACATTACAAAGTTTGGTTCATCCTGGCTTTGGCAGATGAACGGTACCAAAGGTATAGTATAGTAGTATAGTATTTTGCTATTATGGGTTAATATTGGTATCAAATAACTTTACTTATTGTACTGTAAAGTTAAAAAAAACTGTATTGGTTTTAATTGACTTGTAAATTACTATACTATAAAAAATAGCATTTTGCGCTTATTTTATAAACAAACTACCTATGTATGCGAAATTGCACATTCATCCGTATACGCGATTTTCGTAAAAAAGTTTTTACTTTGCGTATTAATGCATAGATTATATATCTATACATTCTATACATAAATACGTAATTTCTCTATGTGGTTAGGGCTCCGTAGCCAAATGGCAAGATACGGGACCCTTATAGATTCGTCATGTCTGTCTGTCTGTCCGCCCGTATGTCACAGCCACTTTTCCGAAACCATTGAAACTTGGTAAGTAGATGTGAACCGCATTAAGATTTTCGTACAAAAATAGAAAAAAACAACAATAAATTTTGGTTAAATTTTAGTAAATTTTGCCCCATACCGAGAGACTCTTCCAAAGTAAAATGTGCTAAGTAGAATGACAAAACTAAAAAAAATATAATGTATACTTTCAAGGAAAATTGGTTTGAAGAGATCTAGTAAGTAGTTTTATTTTAATAACGTCCTAAGTTCACTATAGTTAAAACACAAAGTAACAACGAAGTACAAGAACTTTTATATTATGTTACTTGCTGCTACGGAAGCCTTCATGGGTGAGTCCGACTCGCACTTGACTACTTTTTTTTAATGAAGAGTCAAATATATTATTATTCTTAATTTATTTGTAATATTTTAATACTTCTATTAATTTTCACAGGAAACAAATGGAGTATCTAGCTAGTTGTTAATCTTAGGGCGCAAACAAAAAATTAATACGAAATAATAATTCGAAAATGGGAAACAACGAAACAGATGTTCTGGGCGGGCGGTTTTTCCTTTCAACTTTTCATTTGGCTTATTTTGGGCGGATTTTAAAGAGATTCCTTTTGTAAGGTATTTTGAAATCATATTTTTTGTAAACGGAAATTACAATGACGTCTTTGAGTTTTTAATGCTAACTCAGTTATAAACTTTTTTTTTTTTTTGGGATTTCTGTTTTTTTTTATTTCTAACTACCGACTCACTTTGACTTTATTCCCATTCAAGAATAAGCCCTTTTTTCTATTGAAGCTGTTTGTCGCTCGAAAAAGCGTTATCGAACCATGGTTGATATTTTAAAAACACGGACAAATGGAGATTTGACTCATGTTGCTCATGTTTAATAATAGGCTGAAGAATGCGTTGCCTAAGTGGGTTTTCCCAATGTTACACAATATCTTTGTGTTTAATACCCATCATTTTTATGTTTCAATACGAAGGTGAATAGATTTCTTCTGTGACGCGTAATTTATATTTATTAAGGCTATCATTGGCTTTTCACGGTGTTTATTAATGTAATGCCTCGTCTATCAGCACTAGAGTAGCTCTATCATTTGTGTTGTTTTTAACCCCCGAAAAAAGGGGTGTTATAAGATTGACGTCGATGTCTGTCTGTCTGTCTGTGTGTGTGTGTGTCTGTCTATGGCATCGTAGAGCTCAAACGGATGAGCCGATTTCGATGTGGTTTTTTATTTGAAGGTTAATAAAGATAGTTAAATTGAACATCCGTGCGGATGTTCTTAGCTATGTTTGGTTAATATCGATTCAAGATGGCTGCCTCCACAAAATATTACTTCACAACCTACCTCAACATGGGTATCAAATGAAACGGCTTGACTAGTAAAATACTGTACACTATAAAAAAAACAAATCCTAGATGGCCGCTACCACACAATGGCGAAATACATTTTTTTTCTGAACTTCCTTAATATGGGTCTCAAATAAAAGGGCAAGCCCTTTTTTTTGCTTGACTAGTAGAATGTTGTACAGATAACAAATTCGAGGTAGTCGGGGTTTAGTCAAAATTTTTAATTTTGTTCTTTTAGGATCAAGTCAAACAATTCTATTTGTTGCTGTCATCGGTTAGTTTAAGTTATTATTTTTCTCAAAGCTGTATTTTTATAGTATATAGTGACAAGATGATCAGGACATCTACCTGATGGTAAACAACGTATCTGCCGGCAACAGCAATGATACCAAGCTAATTATTGGAAAATTGAAAATTGAAAAATTCATTGTTTAAATACCTCGACGTTTCGGCAGCGTTACAACCGCCGCCGTGGTCACGAGAAGACTGAAGAAATTGCGTCTCATTTCGAAATGAGGAAACCTCGATCATAACTCATTTGGTCTTCAAAACAATCGCAGGGTTATCAACACGACACTAACCGTATCACAAGGCTCCTCCGAACTCACTCCGCGTGATTAAGCTCCCGTAGGTTATTACACAAGGTTATTAAACATTATGTGTTCAAATCTCGAAAGTTTAAAAACAATAATTTTACGAATGATAATAAAGTATACGGATAAATATATAACATTTATATTTTGAACATCTGGTGAAGAGCGCAGTGCAGTGCTAGGTAATGATTTGGACTCTTCATTTCCAATAGCTGCGTGTCACTGGGCTGTTATGTGGCAAGCATGTTGCTTACCATCAGGCACATGTTCGGCTCGTATCGTCACTCTTTATTAAAAAAAAAAACAAAAATGATGCTTTTAGAAAGTACATTTCTATTACGTCGGTTCAAAGAAACAAACCCAGAATTTATTATTCTAAGACATAGAAATTGCCACCTTTCACTCTGATACCACGGAGTTTCACAGACTATAATTTTCTATTTTTACTCAAATGACATTTCCAATGCATGGCAATCAGTTTCTTGTTTTCCTAGACACACTAGGAATAACTGAGTAGTCTTTTAATATTCTAGTCCTTCAGTTAATGCTTTAAACGATTTGGGTTATTTAATTAAAGGGTATTTTAATTTAAAAGGATTCAAGTATTGTGTTTTGATTTGTATCTTATAGATGTAGTGGTCTTTGCAGAGTACTACACTTTTTTACAGCTATTCTACGGACACGCAGTAATGTGTGCACATTACTCATTTCTTGATTGAAGGTCAACGTTAAGGCGCTGAATATCGCCAACTAGCACTTTTTTAAACACACATTTAACAACATGTATATGGTTTGAGGCTTTTAGTAAAATATATGTTATTCTTGAACATATTTATTAGGTAACCTATTGTATCAAAACACGATTTGGAAAAAAAAACTCGATAAGAAAAAATCCTAAACTTACCTCTAAAATAAGTTTTAGATGTAAATATCTGTGTCATTAATAAACATACATTATTCAAATTTTATAGGTAAACGTATCATTTTTTACTAAGGGGGATGGAAGATTTTGTATTTTGGATTATGAAGTTTAATTCGTATTAATTAATTGTCTTTTGAAAAGCTAACTCGACCGAGCCGGCCCGTGTCTTGCTTCTCGCTTACTACTATGAAGTCCAGCAGAAAGCGCTGATGCGCCTTGCTAAAAGGACCTGTGTCGCTTTGTCGTCCGACGCTCGCAATTCAAAAAATAAAAATAAACAATTCTCACAAATTCATGCAGCAACGTCTATAAAGTTCATATGGTTTGAAAATTCGACACTACAGACATCTGTAGATTTGGCGCAATGTTTAAAGCGGCAGATGAAGTCGTTACGATTTGCGATCCTGAGTTCGTATCTCAGCACTACGAAATCTTTTGCGTTTTTTTTTTTATATTGTTTTTGTTAGATATTTTCTCCGTTGTTTTCAAGGTTTTATTTCTTTAGTTCTGTCTGTTCTGAGACACAGATTAGAAAATAGTTCCTAAGTAACCAGAGGCTTTTCATCAAATCTTAAAAATTAAATCTACTTCCCAGTTCCTGATTGAAGTTATAGAAGTTTTACAAACGGTAATAAAGTTCATATGATGTGAAATTTTGGACCCTACTGTAACTTGTCAGTTTGGCTCGGTGGTACAACCGCGTTCAAGTTCTCGAGTTCATATCTCATCACTGTGTAATCTTTTGCATGTTTTTTGATATCGTTGTTGTTGGATATTTTGTCCGTTGTTTTCAAGCTTGTATTTAGTTTTCGAGACACAGATTAGAAAATAGTTCCTATAGAACCCGAGGCTTATCATCAAATAATCTACTTCCCAGATAGATTTGTAACTTCGGTCGGTATGGTCGGTAACTTCAGTTACCGACTGAAGTTATAGATACCAGTTGAAATTGTGTTCCGGTTTGAAGGGCAATGTTTCCAGATAAATTACTGCCCTTAGAGATATAACATCTTAGATCTCTGGGTAACGAGCGCAGTGCAGTGCTAGGTAATGATTTGGACTTCTAATATTCTAATAGCTGTGTGTCATTGAGCTGTTATGTGGCAGGCATGTTGCTTACCATCAGGCACATGTCCTGTTCGTCTCGTCACTTTTTATTTTAAAAATAATAATTGTATAGTTGAATATTACGATATTTTAACGTGGAGCAGTAATTGAAACAGCCGAGTGACACAACGACATTTATTGGTTTACCCACAAGTATAGTATTAATCTCTAGCCTACCTACATCACACTACCTACATTGCAAGACAATGCTCAGTAACAGAATAAATATTAGTACCTACAAGGCTCAGTAATTAAACAAACTAGCTTTGAATCACCGAGGTGTTCGGACGTAGGTGTACAAAAGAGTCCTTGCATAAAATCTTAGCTATGTTTGGTTAATATCGACTCAAGATGGCCGCCTCCACAAAATGGTGGACAAAATATTTCTTCACAACCTACCTCAATATGGGTATCAAATGAAAGGGCTTTACTAGTAGAATATTATTATACGTTGTAACAAATTTTAAATCCAAGATGGCCGCCACCACAACATGGCGAATCAAATTTTTTTTTTCACTACTACCCCAATATGTGTATCAAACGAAAGGGCTTGACTAGTGGAATACTATGTATGCAATATGACAAATTTGAAATCCAAGATGGCCGCTACCGCAAAATATCGAAATACATTTCTTTTTCGAAACTCTCTCAATATGGGTTTCAAATGAAAGGGCTTGACCAGTAGAATGTTTTATAGAAAACAAATCCGAGGTAGTCGAACCAATGTTTTAATTTTGTTCTTGTTCGATTGAGCGATGAATTAAAATTACCTAAATCGGTGCTTTAAAACTAAAAGCCACAACTCAAAATCATTTTATCTTTGTTTTTCAACTATTTTTCTATTTCTGATGTTTTCTATCATTCTCTATGTATGTTAATTAGCTACAACTTGATTATTTTAGGTATATGATTATTTCAACATTGTGTTAAATATAACCAAAATAATTCAGGACATTTTTTTTACTTTCAAAGGTTTACACTTGACCGCCATCTCGCCTGATGTTAAACAACAATGTGGTACAAATACAAAATCTTTATTGCTGTTTGCAGGTAAGATAAGGTGATACAAAACATTTTAATAATTGACCCATACAAACTGGCCTCTTCTTCTAGAGGCATGCAATATGTTTGCCTACGATATGGAGCGTGTTTACCTAGAAAAACCGACTCACTTTGGATTTGAAGACACAAAGATTGTAATTATCGGGAAAAACTCACTCAGGCAACGTATTCCACAGCGTAGACAAAAACAAAAAGAGTCAAATCTCTTTGTTCGTGCCTTTGGAACATCCACCATGAAACGATGTCGCTTTTTCGAGATGCGAGCAGTAGCCCTGAGTAGATAGCCAAGCCGAGACCTTTTCTTGCACTCATAATGTTGACATATCTATGATGTCCAACTCTTTGTCAATAGGTTGGTAAAGGTATGGTCCAGTAAAGGAAAATGCACCCTGGCCAAAACCGGTTCTTGTTTTAGGTATTGCCCAAGTGTTACGTCTCTTTTGACCTTTCCGCCAACACATTTCAAAGTTGTGATGGGAGACTTCAACGCAAAACTGAGCAAACGTAGATGAGTGAGAGTGGGGATTCGGATATGGGCAGCGGAACCCAAGAGGGCAACGTCTAGCGGATTTCTTGGAAAGGAGAGCATCTTTATGATGAACTCCTTTTCAAGAAACAACCACAAAGAAATTGAACCTGGATTAGCCCAGACGATTCCACAAAAATGAGATCGACTTCATTATGACGACTAAACGGCAAATATTCAGCGATGTCTCTGTGATCAGCAAGGTTAAGACCGGCAGTGATCACCGTATTGTAAGAGGCACGCTGAATCTAAACATTAAGGTCGAAAGATCACGTCTAATGAAGTCCATGCTCCGACCAAATTATGCTCAGATCGAAGATCACTTCGAATCCTTAGATGAATGCGTAACGGCGGACGAAATAAACGATAGGCTAGTGGAAACTGTTCATGCGGTTGGCAGAAAATTTTATAAGAGCCGACGCCAAAACAGAACCGAAAGCTCTCCGATCAAACTCTAGATCTTATGGCGGTCAGACAAGATATGCGACGTATGCTGCTTCAATACTTCGAGTATTGAAGAAGCAATCAAAACAGAACAAAGGCTCGAAAGTGTTCGCAAGAAATCAGTCTCTTGGGCAAACTCAGCTGACCAAACTGAAGACCGATAGTGGTAGCATCGTCTTATCGAAACCCGAGATTTTGGAGGAGATTGAGAGGTTCTATGGACAGTTATACACCTCTACGCAAGCACAACCTGTCGTTAGCATGGCAAAAGACCCCAGAGCCAAGCTGACCTGACACTTTAAGATGTCATATCTCCGAAACTGTTCACTGCCCCGCTGGAAGATGTTTTCAAGCTACTGGACTGGAACGGATATGGCATCAATATCAACGGCGAATGCATCACTCACCTTCGGTTTGCCGACGACATAGTCATTGTGGCGGAGTCGTTGGAGGACCTCCGTGCTATGCTCAGGGACCTCAGTAGAGTATCCCACCAGGTAGGTTTGAGGATGAATATGGACAAGACGAAAGTCATATCAAATGTTCATGTCTCACCTGTACCGGTTATTGTTGGGAATACCACACTCGAAGTTGTTGACGAATTATACGTCTACCTGGGTCAAAAGATCCAATTAGGTAGATCCAACTTCGACAAAGAGGTCCAGCGAAGGATCCAATTCGGATGGGCAGCGTTCGGGAAACTTCGGCACATCTTTGAGTCCAGAATACCCCAATGCCTAAAGGCGAAAGTCTTTAACTAGTGCGTGTTGCCAGTGATGGCTTATGGAACTGAGACGTGGTCCTTAACTGTGGGCCTCATAACAAAGCTCAAAGTCACACAGCGAGCTATGGAGAGGTCTATGCTCGGAGTCTCTTTGCGCGACAGAATCCGTAATGAGGATAATCTCAAAGAACGAAAGTATCCGACATAGCTCAAAGAGTAAGCAAGCTGAAGTGGCAATGGGCAGGCCACATCGCTCACAGAACTGACAACCGATGGGAAAAAAGATTCTCGAGTTGCGACCACGAACCGGAAGACGCAGTGTTGGACGGCCTCCCACTAGATGGACAGATGACCTCATAAAGGTCGCTAGAAACCGATGGTTGCAGGTTGCGCAGGACCGTTCGTTGTGGAAATCTAGGGGGAGGCCTATGTTCAGCAGTTGACGTCTTGCGGCTGATGATTATGATGATGTGACATTGTTTAAAATAATAACTAAAATATGTACAAGTTTAATAACTAAAATATTTACAAGTTACGCTCATTTATACTGCTCTACGGGATTATTTATTTTTTATTTATTTAGTATTAGTAGATGAATTTGCTTTTCGTGGAGTTGTGAACGAAAGCAGGTGCGATGAAAACCATAACACAAAAGTCTATCTCCATTGTTGCTGAAAATATAACTTAAAACCGATATTAGTTGTTTACTTCACGCATAAATGTAAAATGTGACTTTTTGTATCAATTTAAAGCTTAAATTGAAAAAAAAACGATATTATTTAAAGGTTATAAACTGGCAATAATATAATTGGTTGAGGGGCGGAAATAATGATTCATCATCATGATCATCTTCCTAAACGAACGAGAAGAAACACAGCGCTGCTCTAGTGTCAAGGAAAAACATAGAAATATATTATTGTATGCTGTAGGTACCCCATATGGAACAGTACTGAAAAATGAATATCTACAAAATCAATGCATTTCATTTGTTACTAGATGTCCGCCTCGGTTTCGCCCGTGGTATATTAAATAGCATTCATCAGGATCCCGTACATATCCAACGGTGAAAGAAAAACTGAAATCGGTTCAGTCATTCTTGAGAATATCGCTTTCAAATAAAATACCTCTTCAGCTGCCTGTTACGCCACCTGTCGGAAATTGGTCGTACCAACTCGGAGATTAGCAAAGGTTTTATATTCAAGAGGTATATAATCTGTGATATTCAATGACGCAATCTTAGACACATGCTGTCATGTGTCATGTCACAACACGAAACGTGCGAAAACTCTCAAAAGGAATATTTTTCCTGATTTTGTTACATTCTTGATCAATGCTCCGCTTCTATTATAGTAGCGTTATGTTTTATGATCTATAGCCTTCCTCGATAAATGGACTACCCAATAGAAAAACAATCTTTCAATTCGGACCAGCACTTCCCGAGATACTAGCGTTCAAACAAACAAACAAACTCTTCAGCTTTGTAATATTAGTATAGATTATTTTCACTTATGTCTAGACACTATATAGAACTACATATATATTTTACTCGATTTAATAAAATCATGTATTGTATTTTAAGACATATTCACTTACGAAATAAAAAAAGAATTAGGAAAATTTGGTTATCCATATCGAGGTAGAAGTGAAAAATATAATTCAGGATTTTATGGTGGCACCATCTTAAATTTTATATTGGTCATAGTGTGTAATGTTTTACTAGTCAAGTTGCCAGCTATTCCACCGCCAAGCAGTAGTGTGACAAGAACAAAATTAAAATTTTAAGTAACCCCCGACTACCTCGGATTTGCTATCTGTAAAACATTCTACTAGTCAAGCCCTTTCATTTGAAACCCAAATTGAGGGAGTTGCGAAAAAAAGCAATGTAAGTCGCCATTTTGCGGTAGCGGCCATCTTGGATTTTAAATTTGTCATATTGCATAGTATTCTACTAGTCAAGCCCTTTCGTTTAATACCCATATTGGGGTAGTAGTGAAAAAATGTAATTCGCCATTTTGTGGTGGCGGCCATCTTGGATTTGTTATAATGTATAATATTTTACTAGGCAAACCCATATTGTTCTTATTGTTCATTTGATACCCATATTGAGGCAGGTTGTGAACAAATATTTTGTCCGCCAGTTTGTGGAGGCGGCCATCTAGAATCGATATCAACCAACCATAGCTAAGAACAGCACAGATATTTACCTTCAACTAAAAAAACCGCATCAAAATTGGCCCATCCGTTTGAGCTCTACCGTGCCACAGATGGACACACACATAGACTGACAGACAGATAGACAGATAGACAGACAGACATCAATGTTAAACTTATAACACCCTTTTTGGTCGGGGTTAAAAACATCACAGTTTTCCGGTTTAAAGGAAAAAAATACAGTATGATTACAGGGCTTTGATATGAAATCCTACTAATATTTTAAATGTTCAATATATGGATAGAAATATATTGAAAAATATGGATGTTTGGATACTTGGATGTTTATTGCTTAATCACGTCGTAACGTTGGGTCGGGCAGAAATTTAGAACACATGTAGATAATAGTCGTGGCGAGCGCAGTATAATGCAACGTAATGATTAGGATTCTTTATTTTCCAATACCTGCGTGTCACTGCGCTATTATAGGCATGTGACTTACCATCAGGCACATATACTTACTGCTCATCCCGTCACAACAAAAATACTTGTATCACTTGTTAATAAAAAAAGAATGCCCTAACTAAAATGATATAAAAGTGATTTTGGTTTTGTTTTGTTTGTGGACCTTTCGTTACAAAGCAGCGAAATGGCGTCGCTGTATTATTATTAAAAACTTGTTTTCCGAGTTGTAGTATGCAATAATGGTGGATTATTTACTCGTAGCCTCGTCTAATGATAATGATGATTATATTATGTACTATTAGTATCCAATCCTACTAATATTGTAAATGTCAATGTTTGGATGTTTTTGCTCAGTCACGACAAACATCAAGTCACGTATAAACGGATCGGGCTGATATTTGGAAAACACGTAAGATTTTAGTCTGGAATAACACACAGGCTACTTTTATCCTGAAAAAATAACGGGAACGGGAACAGTGAAGGTAAACTCGCAGGGTGCTGCTAGTCAGCCCCGGACCTTCAATATTTTTAGGCGGGCAAAAATCTGAAAAATGCCGCCGGGCCGCCACTAATATCTAAATATATTCAGTGTTTAAACCGAGCAAAGCTCGGTCACCCAGGTACTTACACATGTACTTCACTAACAGTGAATGTTTTTCTTCAAAATTCGTACAATAATTTTAAAGAAATGGATTACTTAATATGTAGTGATTCATCTTCCTGGCTTAGCTAATTTATGCAATTTGTTTTTTTATTTAATATACAAAAGGACTTTACTTAGTCCGTTAGAAAAAATAAGAGAATCAGACGAAAAAATTTGTAAACAGCAAAAAGACGTGCATTTCTAATTAATAAAAATTTTGAAAAGCGCCATCTATGAGCATGAGCATGGAAGCCTTTTGTTTCCATCAATGCAAATAATTTTACTGAGTGCACGCAACTTCGTGTGGCGCTGTCTTATCGGAGTTGTAAAGGGGCGGAGCTTAATTTTGCATTCGTGAATTTCACTCAGGTCTTCCCAGCGCCTTAACAGAAAAATCTGAATGTATGTCTAGTTGAGACAGTGTGCACTGTGCAATTTTAGTCATTCTGACTCTTCATGTTCAAATTGCTGCGTGATACTGTATCAGTATAGTCAAGGAACACCCTTGAAACAAAAATATGAAACTATGACATTGGTTATTTGTTGTCATAGTTTAATATTTTTCATTCATTCGCGTGCTCACCTAACACAATGAACATTACTTGCTAACCCTACTTTATGCAAAAATTACATAAAACGAGAATCTGTGATGAATTTACAACAACTTTTTGTATATACCTGTGACGTTGTTCATTTGTTTTTTTATACTCATGGCGAGTTTACTTTGAATGTATGGAGTATACAAATTGTGACCAATTTACTTTGTGGCGAATCGATAATAACACAAATTACGTTATAGTCTGGAATAGCACATAGGGTCTACTTTTGATTAAGGAAAAATTAAAAACGGAAATAACTCGAGTAACACCGCAAGGCGCTGCTAGTATTAACTAAATTAATGTTAGTGGAACGTTTCTCACACGACACAATAAACTTGAAATTAATATGGAAGTATTTTACTCGTGAGTTACCGAACTTTGCTCGGTTACTTAGATACATACAGATTTTCTAAAAAAAAAGGAACTTGAAAAAAGAAAGGCGGTCGCCTGGATTCGAACCCGGATCTACCATATTACACTCCGCGAGGCATAAGCTGAGCTTTGCATTTGTGTGAGTGTACATGGATAGTGTAGGTGTGACAACCGGCCTTAGGCGCGGCGCCATTCTGTCTCGCCGCGCTCCTGCCTGATTGGTGATCACTCACACTAATGCAAAGCTCAGCCTATACCTCGCGGACAAAATTTCAAGCTCCTGCCTGATTGGTAATCACTCACACTAATGCAAAGCTCACCTTATACCTCGCGGAGTGTACCGACTGAGCTAAAATATACTGTCGCGCGACGTCATGAAAATTTACCGTAGCATTCTAATGTTTATGTAACAGTTTTCATTGTCTAAAAACGCGCATAAAACGGCGTTTTTAAATAAAACCTGGCTAGATCGATTTATCGTCCCCGAAACCCTCTGTATGTATAATTTCATGAAAATCGTTTGAGCCGTTTCCGAGATTCAGATTCTATATACTCGTATGTATATGTACCTACAAGAATTGCTCGTTTAAAGGTATAAGATTATACAGCTGAAGAGGTTTTTTCTTTCAACGCGCTAATTTTAGGACCTACCGTTAGATATGTGCATGATCCCAGAGTCCTCTAAGATATGTATATAATTATGTACCAAGGGTGAAACTGAGGCGGACCGCTTGGTTGTAATAAAACAAAACTATCGTTTTAATGATAGGATACCATAATACATTCTTTTGCACAGGAAATTAAGCAATAAATTGTCGAGGAGTTCAAAAAGTAATATAAAAGTGAAGCCTATTACTCATTTGGTATCCAAGTCCCAAGATTTATTAGCATGCCTATTTTAATGTTCTCCAAAGCAGAGATTCTCAATCTTTACGAATACGTGATTCTTTTAGCAGGGAATTGGGCTTTCTTTAAACATCATATTTTGACGGGTCTAGTGACTTCGATAAGATATGGCTGGTCTGGCTGGGCGAACGGCAACTGCTGCTAAACAGCAGCAACAAGCTGATCTAAAGCCCTTGGTTATGGGCGTATAAAAAAAGTCGGACGTAGTCTTGCTAAAACAAAAACTGTGTCTATCGAGTCGGCCACATGATATGCACGTGTGCGCTGTCACATACAGGCTAACACGCACACATCAGTGGGTCATTACAAGCGCTACTTATGACTTGTGTCAGCCTATCAGTGACAACCTGAAAACACACACGTACAAATGTGGCCGACTCTAGTGACATAGTTTTTATTTTAGTGTGACTACGACCGACTTTTTATATGTCCATGCCCTTGGTTCAGATTCATGTCTGTAATGCTGCTAACTTAAAAATGGTGAAGCAAAATATCGCGAGCAAACCGACATGTACCTAAAATCTTTTTCGTTATAACGATTGAAAACACTTGTCTTCTCTTGTCACTTGACTTGGCCACGACAATTGTAACCCTGCCGAAACGTCGAGATAATTAAATAATAATGTAGATTGTGAGTAAACCCAGTGTTATGTTTATAATATGAGTACAAATCCCGAAAGTTTAAAAAGCATTTTGAGATTCGATATCGTAGAATTACAAGAAATAAAAATGGATGCTCTTCTACCAGTGTTCTAAACAATGTTTCGCGATCCACAGTTTGACAACATCATGCCACTGCTTTTAGCATATCTCATCGATGACTGGTGTGAGAACGGGTATTATTAACCGCATTTCGCGATTTATTTCTTACCTTTGTGATGTATTTATCGGTTTCCACGAAGACATACACTTTGAATGTTCGCAATATTTTATTGGTTTGCGGTTTCCACCCATAAATTACCTATGCAGAAATACTTTGTCCTTAAATAGCCGAGGTGGCCTAGTGATAGAAACACACGACTTTACAAAACCACAGGTTTGAACTCTGCCTGTAATTCGTAACTATTTTTTCCTTTGTTAATTAAGTTATAAAAGCTTGCAGTTGTACTTGCACTGGCTTTAGTGTATAAAAAAAGCATAGTGATGAAATACAAGAATCTTTCGAGAACAAATGGTATTCTTCAACCGAAACTCGATCATCGTTGACATAAGACCTTCTCTTTTTGAGAGAGGGCCCCGATTTGCAGCAGTATTGTATTGGTGGTGGACAATTCACACACAACACACACACAGCAGTAGTAACATAAAGTGGGCTGTTTTTAACCCCCGACCAAAATAATAAAAGGGGTGTTATAAATTTGACGTCG
The DNA here is from genome assembly GCA_017562165.1 of Ectropis grisescens. Lineage (NCBI taxonomy): Eukaryota > Metazoa > Arthropoda > Insecta > Lepidoptera > Geometridae > Ectropis > Ectropis grisescens. The sequence goes on from CM029770.1 coordinate 26,385,253, forward strand.
ATGTCTGTCTGTGTGTCTATCTGTCTGTGTATGTATCTGTCTGTGGCACCGTAGAACTCAAACGGATAGGCCGATTTCGATGCGGTTTTTTATTTCAAGGTTAATTTCTGTGGCGACGTTGGTTAATATCGATTCAAGATGGTGGACAAAAATATTTCTACCTACCTACACAAAATGGTGGACAAAATATTTCTTCACAACCTACCTTAATATGGGTATCAAATGAAAGGGCTTGATTACTAAAAAATACTATACACTATGACAAATTTTAAATCCAAGATGGCCGCTACCACAAAATGGCGAAACACATTTCTTTTTTCACAGGTCCTTCAATATGGGCGTTAATTCGTATCAAATGAAAGGGCTTGACTTGTGGAATGTTATACAGATTAAAAATCCGAGGTAGTCGGGGGTAAAACAAAACTTTTATTTTTCTTATATACGTGTGTAATTAGGTATGTATTTTTACACACGTATATAAGTATTGTACCATTGCACCAGTAGGTGGCTGTCTGTACATACTTGGGGTAAGACGTTATATTAAAGTTACGATGTCCATGAACAAGAGAGAGCGAATATCAAGCACCACGTACCTGGGACTGCTCGTCTCTTCGATGATGTTTCCTCGAATCGTTATGCTGAGCTCACTCCTAGATCGTACAGTCCATATATATACGAGTACGTTCCTGTTGTTGGTCCTCTTGATATAGCTGACACAAATTATATCACGGATGACAAGGCGTTGAGCACTTTATGAGGATAGATTCTGAGTACTTCCACCGAGATGAACTCCCAAAAGACGAATGCGCGATGCTTGACAGCTGTTTAGAGCTGTTTCTTAGAACTACCCTCATGTTCGGCCATCGCAAAATTAATACAACGCCAGTGAGAACGGTACAAGTATTATATATTTTTTCTATAAATAACAAATAAATATTGGTGGACAATTCACACACAACACCTTCTGACCCCAAAATATGCAAAGCTTGTAATATGGCGGCCAGATAACTGATATAATATTTATATAGTTGTAAATACATACTTAGATATTATACATAGAAACACCTAGACACAGTACAAACATTTCAATTCAATTCATCACACAAATATTTGCACTTGGTGGGGATCGAACCCACGACCGTCGGCTTTGCAGGCAGAGTTACTAACCACTAAACCACAAAGCCAGTCATATAGGAATAGTGACAAAATAATTGGACATATTGAGAACATTTTTGTTTTAATAAAATTGCATTTTTCAGCCATTAGCTAGCTACAAAAGTGACAAATATTTTGATTTCACGCGTTAGCAACAGCAACCATGAAACGGAATCGCTATTTCAAGTTCCTTATTACGAAACACTTGCCCATGTTGTTTAATTCCCCTTATCTAATTGAGCAAAGAGTCCCTGTCCTCCATATATCCATCTCCAATACAAACCGTATCAACCCCACGTCACACCGGATTGTATAATCAAGGTCTGACTTGATTAACTGGTACTAACTGCTTCTTAATCTGTGACGAGCAACTGCCGCGCAATCTAGACCTGGCTAAGTGGTGTTTGGATGTGGGGTACAGAGGATCTATAGAGTAGGTAATGTTAAATGCTGGTTTGTATATCCGAAACTGTGAACGCCTATGTTTACTCGTGAGGGCGAAGTTACGACACTCTATTTGTTTATTAAATAAAAAGTGACGAGACGATCAGGTCACGTACCTGATGGTAAGCAACATGCTTGCCACATAACAGCACAGTGGCATGCAGCTATTGGAGCATGAAGAGTCAAAATCATTACCTAGCACTGCACTCGTCACCCAGAGATCTAACATGTTACATCTGTAAGCCCTGTAATTTATCTGGAAACATTGCTCATCAAACCGGAACATAACGTTTGCACATTACTGCTTGGCGGTAGAATAACTGGCAAAGGTGTGGTACCTACTCCCCCAGGCGGACTCGGCCAAGAGTCCTACCACTCCTCTGAACCTTTGAGTATTTTCGTACCAAATGGAGACATTAAAAAAAAAACAAATTAATGGTAGTGTAAAGAACATTCCAAGTTTCGAATTGTGGACAGTTAACCAATTTAAGTTAAACCATAAAAAATATTGCACGAAATATATTTAAATCACGATGTGATTAGTCGTTTCGTGATGCATTGGCAGGCTGGACCACCTAGTGCCATCAAGGACTATAACTTCCAGATGGCAATAAAAGGTCGTAACGTGGCATGATGGGGCTCTGGGTCGGGGAAGATTTTGTAAAGACAGAAAGTGTGTAAACAAAACCTAACTTCGTAATTATTCTTGTCTGAGATATACGTAAAAAGCACTGTATTTATATGTAATGGATAAGTTATCAAATATAAAAAAGGCGAGGAACTTGGAGTCTGTGGAGGTCATTTATATCTAAAAAAAACATAAAGATTGAAACTGAAATGGTGGAAAAACATTTGTTGTGCCAATGTCGGGATAAAAATTGTCTATATTAATCAGAAATATATAGCTTAGAAAGCTAAATATTTCAAGTGCAAGATTTCGCTGTGTTTAGTAGTTTAACACCCCATTTTTGCGTCAGGGGTTAAAAAAGAGCAAGGTGGTGTTCTGCGATAGACCTACAAACTGTTACATAACCTGGTAAGTTAATCTTCGACTTATCCGCTGTATACACGGAGGCGGTTATTAAGCAAGATTCCGACATCCGATTATGTTATTGTCTAATTAAATTATGACGGTGTTTGCTTCATTACAGAGATTATAAATTAAATGGCAGACAACTTAGTACTACTCAGTTACGGTATCATATAAAATAGAGAGGTTTACAATATAGACCCAAACAGGGTCAAATATGTATTTTAAATAAACAAAGAAAGGGTTTTCAAGAAACAAAAAAAGTTGTGGTTGCCTGGAGGCGGGAAAATTCTATTTTGCGAGAGTCATAGGTTCAAGTATATTTATGTATTAATGCGTGAAACAAAAATTTTGTCCTCTTTTTATGAAAATTGCTCGAATTTGAAGTTTTGTAGTGGTAGGATTCCTAGCAGAGTCCGCCTGGGGAAGTACCACACCTTTGCCAGTTATTCTACCGCCAAGCAGTAATGTGAAAACATTACTGTGTTCCGGTTTGAAGGGCAATGTTTCCAGAGAAATTACAGGGATTAGAAATATAACATCTTAGATCTCTGGGTGGTGAGCGCAGTGCAGTGCTAGGTAATGCTTTGGACTCTTCATGTTCCAATAGCTGCGTGTCACTGTGTTGTTATGTGGCAGGCATGTTGTTTACTATCAGGCACACGTCCTGCTCCTTTCGTCACTCATTATTAAAAAAAAATCTTACACATATTTTATGTACAGAATTAAATATGTATAATTATACAGATTATGTACAAAAAGAGTATAGAATGCTAATATTTTTAAAATTATGAATAAAAGTACATTAAATCAACTAAATAACTTTACCTACCCTAACATGTATTTGATACACACACGAATGTTACCTTTCGTTTATTTTAATTATTTTTTAAAGTCTAATTTCTACCATAGGGCGATTACTAGTCAGATAATTTAATTTTCTCGGAAAAAACAAAAACCAACTTTCATTTAAAAAAAAAATCAGGCGAGACTAAATTAAAAAAAAAATCTACGAATCTTCAACCCAGCGAATATTTAAAAATCGGTTGAAAATTACAGATTGAGTCAAGACAGTGTTTGTTTCATAATAAATAAAAATGGCGATTTTTGTTTTTTCGGAATAAATTAAATTATGTATTTACTGCCACTATCAACATTTTAGCTACCGTTGCGTTTCCAAATCCAACTGAAGTCTACACATCTGTGATATAATGGATCACGTATAGTTTTTATAGGAAAAAAAATCTAAAGCAAATGAAAGTCTCCTAAAACCACCAGCTTTTAACATTAAAATTCAGACAGATTTATTGCTAAATTGGTCTGAGCAAAAAATATTTTATCTTCCCCTACCAATCCATTCACGAAGAAACAAACTAGGTAATAAATATCGACCAGACCACAACATAAAGAATGCTAGAATTAACATAAACTCTTTATCACATGGACCGATCGTAAACTTACAGTACCAAAGTATACCACCGATAGCGGGTGGCGCTACCATCGAAAATCCATTGCATAGTCTATAGATGTTTTCATTCGACTTTTCATCAGAAGAGAGAAGAGATAAGCTGACTGAACTCAAGAACATTGCTGAAGTAGCCATGTTTACTTTTACGTTCTCAAAAAATATTAACCGTAGGCGAATTTTTATGGCGCGAACATGACGCTGATCAGCTTTTATTCATTCGAAATTTAAGAGAGGTTGCAAAAAATGAACTATCCTATTTTAGTGCAAAAAATAGTAGTACGACAGCAAATGTATTTTATTCTTTTGACAGGCTTGAACTAAGCACTAAAGTTGGTAGAAAGTCTACCTGCAAAGTCTTGCAGGTAAAACTTACTTGGTTGTAGGCATGAGTCATGGGTTCAATTCCCACTCGGTACAAACATTTGTGTGATGAAAATAAACTTCTGTACTCTCTGTTTATATTTGTTATTGTACATATTTTTATAATATGAGAAAAGAGGAAAATTGTGTATTTTACTTTAAGATTCACGAAACATCCGCACAAACAAACAAAAAAAGTTAAAAACGTTTGTTCTTTTTCAGGCTTAAGACTATCTCTGTAAAAAATTGGTATAAATCAGTTGTATAATTAAGGCAAATGTGAAAGTGTAACAAACAGACAAAGATAATTATTTTTGTAATTATATTATTGGTAGGGCTAATTAAATAGCATTTATTGTTTTAGTTATTTCCAACCATAGGCATTTCGATTTTGAAGTCCATTTGTTTTTAAACACAATGGGTAACATAATAATATACATTACAAATATTCCCAGAATATTCTTATCATTGCAGAATGTCTGAGCACATTCTCTGAAACACGAGGACAAATGCAACTTCAATACTCTCAATATATCCAATAAATATGAGAGCATAGTAAAAATCGAGTGCTCTTACAGCTCGAGAGATGATATAACATCAAGAGTCGTTTAAACTTTGACTCGAAACCCATTAGGTACTCCAAGTCAAAGAAAATGTACTACTTTGATTGTAAATGCACAAATAGGTAAATAAACGTAATCTCTCTATGAAATCTGTAACATTGACAATGTATAGTTAGAATTAATATAGCGCGTTTCATCAAATAGTTCCTCTGGCGTCATGTTGGTAGTAATGGAAATAAGTGCTGTCACATACCCAGTACCAGTGTCATAACCCATGCTACCAATATGACGCCAGAGGAACTATTTGATGAAACGCACTGTAGTAGGCTACTTTTACCACATACTTTAAAAATAAACAAAAGAGTATTTGTGCTTGTTTTTGTCAAATACATGGTAGAGTATGTAGCGCCAAGAGTTTACATATACTACGTATTGCGTTAGATTTTCCGCACGGTTCCTTTGTGTCAATCGTAAGCGGATGACGTGCATACTTTCTATAGCAACAGAGTGATGTGGCGCGACAGAAGTATGAGACTTCCACAAGAGCGACAAGGCAAGAAAGATGCTACCCGTGCTTTCGGTGTAAAGCGTTTGTGCCAACTCGATACGTAGTATATTTATGTAAACGTTTTGATGTAACGCTCGTTTTTATTCAATGTTTGTTTTCCTCTGTGTCTATACAAATATTTGGTTACGGTCTGTTTGGACTAAATGTTATATTGTACTAAAACCGTAATGGACAAATCTTAAAATGACCTTTTTCCATAATGACTGATATTTGAAATGTACTGTTATAAAGCTGATGAAGTTTTCGTTGCATCGCGCTAATCCCACTTCTAATAATAATAATCGAACTAATCAACGGTTTAAAAAAAATATTCACCGTTGGATATGTACATGACCTGTGAGGGCTATATTTTGTACGTTTCGTGGGCAAAACCGGGGCGGATCGCTAGTAAACTATAAGTGTGCAAAATTTCATACTTCTTCCGCACAATTCTCGTAAAAAGAGGTACAAAGTTTTTGTTTTACTTATTACGAAGAAATTTGAAAGTTAATACCGTACCGTGGGAAACTAATATACCTAAAGACCATGCGATGAAACAAAATAAATATTACGACCTCCTAAACGAGAGGTATACCAGCAAAATCTCTCTATAACCTACTGAAAGACCTTGGCTTATCCAGAAGTGCAGTAAGTTCTATACTAGAACGAGTATCTAAAGCTACACTAGTAGGCTCATATCAGATTTGGCTGGGCAGGGGAGAGAAAAACGAGTAGTGAAAGTGAGTGTTGATATACGTCACAAAGGGACCCCTTAAACCTACGCCTGAGTCACAAGTCTCGGGGTCTACTCGGGTTTTCTCTCTCTGCCACACGATGGACCCGGCACCCGCACGGTGAAACCATAGAATGCTAAGAAGATCGTCTCTCAAAGTTAGGGCATAAAAAATATTTAATTCTGAAAACGTTTATTTTTTCCAAAAAATCAAAAACCGACATCAATTTCAACAAGAACATATTTTGATAAACATTCTACTAGTCAAGTCTTTTTCTTTTCTTTTCTTTTTGTGGTAGCGGCCATATTGGGTTTGAAATTTGTCATAGTGCATAGTATTCTACTAGTCAAGCCCTTTCATTTGATACCCATATTGAGATAGTAGTGGAAAAATATATTTAATTCACCATTTTGTAGTGGCGGCCATCTAGGATTTGAAATTTATTATGATATATAGTATTCTGCTAGTCAAGCTCTTTCATTTGATACCCACATTGAGGTAGGTTGTTAAGAAATATTTTGTCAGCTATTTTTTGGAGGCGGCCATCTTGAATCGATATTAACCAAACATAGCTTAAAACATCCGCACAGTTATATTAACTTTCAAATAAAAAAACCGTATCGAAATCGGCCCATTCGTTTGAGCTCTACGGTGCCATAGACAGATAGACATCGACGTCACACTTATAACACCCCTGTTTTGGTCGGGGGTTAAAAATACGAAATTATATTCATACATTCGAATTTAAAATTTCATAATAATCTATCACTAAGTGATAAATGAAAGTAAATTTTAGTATTGTGTTTATTATTTCAAAAACTACTGCACCAATATTTACACGGGAGTTCCCATGTAAATTTTATTGAGATCTTCCCTTTTCTTTTTTCTTTATTTTTGTTATTCTGTCCCTTTAAACTATGTTCTACCAAACAATAGAAGAACTATTAAAATAGATTCATAATTGGCGGAGATATCGTGTAACATACTTACAATAAAGAAAAACAAAAAACATACACCCGAATAGGAAACCTCATCCTTTTTAAAGTTGGTTTATAACGTTAACGCTATTACATACTCATTTCTCGAAAGAGCATTATGGTGTTGGTATTGTTATGCCAATCTAGTAGAAATCCTCTTAGTGTAGCTTGACCGTAAATGCGCTTATCGGCGAGCACGTTGTTTTCTAGACGACGTGTATTCAGTAACATTATTTATTGGTAAACTTGCTACTTCGTGCGCAGGGTGTACCTACCCGAACCACGCGGCTGTTTGCCCTAGTTTTCGGGAGATTTTTTCTTGGTTCCTTTATGATTAACTGCAAAAAATATTAGAAAGATAACAAATATAACACGCTTTATTAAAAAAAACCTTTTTAACAAGAAACTGTAAAAAAACCTTTTTAACAAGAAACTGTTATTCCTAGTTGATAAAAAGAACTAAAACGTTAATGGCCATGTTTCAGTTCCATCATCATCGTTTGGTGCTTACAATCTAGCACCAAAGTATTCGGGCTGACGAATCAAACGAGTCCAAACTCGATGGGGTTATGTCGTTTAACCACCGAATTCCTTTGGCCACCGTCCTGTTCCATCATCAGATCCATTGTCACGTTATTCAGACATGTCATCATCAACAGCCCACTAAATGTTCCCTGCTGGGACTCGGGCCTTCTCTCGCAAAGAGAGATAAGGGCCATAATCCACCACGCTGGCCTAGAGCGGGTTGGTGGATGACACATGACTTCGAAAGATTCTAGGTACATGTCGGTTTCCTCACGATGTTTTCCTTCACCGTTTTAAGTTAGCGGCATTACGCACATGACTTCGAAAATACAATGGTGCGTGTAGGGTTTGAACCCGGGGTCTCCGGATCGGCAGGCGCCGTTCGCCCGACTAGACCAGCCGTAACTCACTAGACCAGCCGTAACTTTTTAGACATGTACTTAAGCATAATTTCAGCTCAATCGGTAACCAGTATCAAATTTATTTTTCCAATTTGGATGGCATACATAGCAGGACAAGTGAAAAAATAAAAGCTTATTATGAATGAATGATCACTATTAGTTCTATCTGGGTAGTCCGTAGTACCATGTGGTACCATGTTTCATAAGTAATGACTGACCATAAAACTCAGTCGGTAGTGTGTCTAGTCACTAACCTGTAGATCGCGAGTTCGGTTTTCACCCAGGACTAAATATTTATTTGATGAATGTTTGTTTCCTTGTTTGATAGTTCTATGGAACATAAGTTTGTATATAAAATTATAACAGTATATGTATATCAGGTATCTGGTTTCCATAGTTCATACTTTGCTTAGTTGAGGGTTATATTATGGTGTTAATTGGAGAAGTATCGACCAATATTTATTTATAGCAGCGTCTCATAGTTTTGTTTACGTATTCCCGTTCCCATGTTAAAAAAAAATTGGTTGCCTGTAAAGTCGGTATACGGGCGAAAGTTTTACGTGACAACGACTTTGAGTGGTAAAATAATTTTACGGAAGGGACGCGTGCCTTTCACTTTTTATGTCTGTCTCTCTCGCTCTTAGGCGGGCTAACCATGCCCGAGTGGAAGGGACGCGTGCCTCTCACTCGCTCTCGTTGTGAGCGCATAACGTGAGCGGAGCGTAACGCAGTTTCCTGAAGTGTCACCCGGCAAACCAATTTATAAGACGTTGTCACGTCAATATTTTAGAAGTAATTATCTGCTAGTTGCGTACCCCGTTTTCTATCTATGCCCATATTTTGCCATTGAAAAATTGTCTCACATACTTATCGCTTATATTTTGTGATAAATATGCCATACGTCGTATTAACGGTAAACTTTTTATATTTAAATTATAGTTATTAATGTTTCCAGAGAAATTACAGGATTTAGAGCTAAAACATCTTAGATCTCTGGGTGACGCAGGGCAGTGCTAGGTAATGATTTGGACTCTTCATGTTCAATAGCTGCGTGCAACTGTGCTGTTATGTGGCAGGCATGTTGTTTACCATCAGGCACATGTCCTGCTCGTCTCGTCACTTTTTATCTATAAAAAAGAGAGTTAGTACACTGAGGCACACTTGTTTTTTTTAAATAAGTGGTGGTAAGCAACATGCCTGCCACATAACAACAAAGTGACACTTGACACTTACAAAAATAAAACAATCGTGATGGTTAAAACACAGATGAAATAATAAGAACGTCTAGGCTATGAAACGCGTTGCCTGAGTGGGTTTATCCCGATAGTTACAATATTGGTGTTTTCAAGTATTCAAGTTAAGAGTGCGTCAGCTTTTTCTAGGCAAGCATGCTTCGTCGTAGTCGTAGCGTAACGTCACTTAATATCAGGCGAGATGGCGGTCAAGTGCAAACCTATAATAATTTTTAAAAAATAAGGAGACCCGAGTTTATTTTTGAAATTCATTTCAAAGTATAAATATGTGACATACTTATTATGCTAACATAAAAGTAATACAGTCATTGAAATCATATACTTAATAAACATTTGGATAAAAGCAAATTCGTGTCGAAATCTCAAGAGAGTCATTTCAAATGGATTATGCGCACCGTAATATCTTACTTTAATGTTAATTTTCATTAAGGAATTAAGTAATTAAATTATTAGGGATCGTTCTGTTTATATTCTAAATTTACGTAAAATTATAGTATCTGTAGTTATTTCACCTCAGAGGACGGATAAATGAATGAATGAACAAGAGAACGAACAAATGAATGAATGAACAAGCGAAGACATGAATGAACAAACGAAGGAATGAATGAATGATTTATTGAGTGAATAATTATTGTAGATTCTCTCTAAATACTACTAACACCTTTTAAATTAAAAGAAAACAGACTGGTAAAACGATTGGAAGGCTCGCTCCCCACTGGTGGCAGATCAGCCCGCGGCTGTACCATTTAAGTTGTCGGTGCTAGTAGTAGGAAATGTACCGCGGGACACAAATATACCTAAAGACCACGCGATGAAACAAAATAAGTATTACGACCTCCTAAACGAATTAACAAAAAACGGCTATGTAGTTATTTTATACGCTGTAGAGGTATACCAGCAAATTCTCTCTATAACCTGCTGAAAGACCTTGGCTTGTCCAGGAGTGCAGTATGTTCTATACTAGAACGACTATCTAAAGCTGCACTAGTAGGCTCATATCAGATTTGGCTGGGCAGGGAGAGAAAAACGAATAGTGAAGGTGAGTGTCGATGTACGTCAGAAAGGGGCCCCTTAAACCTACGCCCGAGTCACAAGTCTCGGGATCTACTCGAGTTTTTCTCTCTCTGCCACACGATGGACCCGGGACCCGCACGGTGAATCCATGGAATGCTAAGAAGATCGTCTCATTACCACAGACCACAGTCTATTGAATCAGTCGTTCTATGAAGTCGTCTAAACGGAGCAATCGTGCGGGGCGTGCGGGGTGAGACGCGGGAAGCTTGCTCCTGCATTGCCTATATTACAATGTTAATATTGCAGGAGCGCGGCTCAGGGATGACGTCTTCCGTATGTTATAATTTTATTTTATTAATTAGCAGGTCTAGGCATTATCAGCGTTTCTCCCAAGATCAACGGCGATGAACTACTGGTAGGATTTCTTCATACTGTGCTATTACTTTGAAAGGAATTCGATTTAATTTGAAATCGACAGCAATTTTCAGTAAAGTTAAATTGGCATTAATATTTTTGACGTTGTTAACTTCCATTAAAATTATCAGCTTTTTTAACTCCTTACAACCATTTTTGCACTTAACAGTAGCCTATGTCTTTTCACAGACTATATTTTATGTACTTATTTATCTACTCTGGACTATCTCAGCACCAAATTTCCTTTAGATCGGTTCTGTAGTTTAGGTATGATAGACAGGTAGACAGAGTTATGTTTCAATTTATAATTTTAGTAGGAAGTAGAGACTTTTTGACAAAAACAATCATAAAATGAGTACTAAATTAATCAAAACCCAACATTTTTACACCGTCATTGTGACAGTTACGTTTTATGCCCGGCCCCTAATTTTTGACAATAAAATAAACGGTAGCCCCCGTAGAGATATTGTTACATTTGAATACCGCGTGCCCCATAAAAGTCAAGTCTTAATGGTTCAAAAATTATTATGAGGGTAGTTTCTTATTGTAAAAAAATTGGGGTAGATTATTTCAATCGGATTATGAGCGCTTTGGGGATTAATTTATATTATTGAACGGGTGCTAATTTGAATATGGGTGTTTTAAAGTGGATTTTTGTGAAACTGTTTGAATAGAGATTGCGTTCTTTTGTTTTCGACTATTTGTATATTTATTTTAATATGCTAGGTGATGAGAACTGGTGACCAAGTGTAGCTTGCTTTAGTAACGGCCTGCATCTAGCAATCTTTTCGTATCCAAGAGACTTTACTTTTGGTCCTAATTTCTTTACTGGTACATTTTATTACAATTATTCACCATGATTACCTGGCTGCAGTCGCCTGTCTTGTCTGTAGTATTTATTGTGAATGTAATAGTGCAGTGATTTGTGCTTATATAATTTAAAACGATAAGTATTTAAAGGTATCTACTGTTAACACTTTTGGACGGCCGAATAAGTACTAAGTAGCTGAAGACACTAGAATCGAGCGGAAATCTTCTTCGAAAAAGACTTCAAAGTGTTGAACATCGTTGCATTTTACTGAATACATTTAGAAGCGTGTGCAACAGATCTGATTGAATGAAATGATTGAATTCAACAGAACAGATCTGATTTATTACCTACCACAGCCTTTTTTCTATCAAACTGCTCGTAGCTTAGAAAAGTAACATCGATTCATTGTTGATTTTCCAAAGACCAAGGGAATTTGATTACGATTTTGTGAAAAGAATACGGCTATGCTTCCCACAGCCTAGACATAACCAACACGAAAAAACACTAAGGAGTGATTTTCTCGGTGGTTACGGTGTTGGTGTCTTCAAGTCGAGAGTGAATCGATTTCTTGTAGATAGGCACGTCAAATTGTAGATCGCATCGTTGCTTAACATCAGGCGAGGTGGCAGTCAACTGTAAACCTATTATGGTTTAAAACAACACTTGGCAAGCAATGTGAATTATGAATCTCACTTTCTCCTTGTAGAAAAAGCCTTTGGAATCTCAACAGTGGCAATTTGTAATAGTATGCTTATGCATTCAGGCATTGTGTAAAGCTTTCCTTTGATCTGTTGAAGGTAATTCTAGCATTACAGATGTTATGGTTAAATCTGAATAGCCTGAATGCGATTATTGGAGGAAGCAGAGCAAAGTGTGGACGTAACACCATTATGCGGCATGTTGTTTAATTTATAGAAGAAAAGCGATTGACTTATTTTAGTTACTGTAGGTTTAATACGTTCATAGGGCGAAATGGCGGTCACTTCACCAGCATCTTGCCTGATGAACCTACTATGTTTACTACGGTGTTAAGCGACCATCTGGTCTACGAAAAGCGTGTTTATCTAGAAAAATCCAATGTGTGCGTCTTGAAGGCACCAAAATTGTAACCATTGGTAGCACCCCACAAAATAAAACAGTAACTGCAAAAAGTAACAGATAAGACAAACGCAAAAAGGACCAAAACAAGATTGACAAAACAAACAACTAGTAAAGTAAATTTCAATCAAATTGGTAATGCAGTTTTTGGAAAATCAAGAATAATCTTAAAACTAGTAAACTATACATTAATTTAACAGAGTACATTATGAACTGAAAGTCTAAGTGAAATAATTGATCTTATGGTTAGAGGCAGCACTCATTAGCAAATTACAAATTTTAAGACATTTAAAGGATTTGGCAATTAGTTATGTTGTAAGCACATTACCTGGATTAGCACGCAGGCTACTTTTTAGCCTATTAAGTTTAGTGATAGAATTTAGTAAATAATAATTCATGAAGTAAATTGCTAAAAAAACTGTGGTCTCTTGTGCCTTGGCCATTAGTAAGTCTAAAGTCTATATCGTTTGAATGCGTATTGTGGTCTTCAATAGGCGGCCGCTCGCCATTAATCCATAGGCTTAAGTCGTTCGTCGGGAATCCATGCTTCGATAGGTTCGATGGAATTATACAACGATTAATATGTTTTAAATGTTGATAACTATTTGTTGCGCTGTGATGAGATGTTACTGATCTTTTTGCAGGAATTGGGCTATCAAAAACCAAAAGTATACAATGACATAAGCAGCCCAGAATATGTTCCCACTGCTGAAGATTTGTGTCTTCTCTAGAACGCCACGCTGACCAAGTGCGAGGAGGTGGATGATACGTGAGCTTGATTGATGTGTTTCTTGGCACAGGCCTGTTTTCTCACCAATTTGTTTTTCTCGGCTAACGCCAGAAATGATAAAAAGACAATGAGCGGGAAATTAATATTGGGCAAATTATTTCTGAGCCTTTTTCTACTTGTATCTATTTTAAACCATAAAATTTCAGTCTTTTATGATATATATAAGTCTAAGTCGTACCGCTTATTCGAATTTTTAGCCCTACACACAAAAACGACAAGTTGTTATAAAATTTACGTGCTTGTTTATACAAATACAAATACAAAAATCTTTATTGCTGTTTGCAGGTAAGATAAGGTGATACAAAACATTTAAATAATTGACCTATACAAACTGGCCTCTTCTTCTAGAGGCATGCAATATGTCTAGCAACACAGTTTCCATTGGTCTGAATTTATACAATGATAATAATAGTCAGCTGATAAAGTCTTCTTCTTCTTTTTTCATTTTTAACTTTTAATCGGCTATATCATATTATATGTCATCTGATTCATCGTCTATTAATTTCTGGCTTCTATCTAGTTGTGCTTTGTTAGTGTGATATGTTTGGTGCGCACAATTACGCCAACGTCTTATGCTTCATTCTTGTGTTTATGAATGTATAATGTTTGTCTGTCAGTATCACAGCTCTTGGCCGTGTTAACCGATTTTGATTTTGTTCTTTACCTTTGAAAGGTGAATTATTTGGGAATATTCGTAGCAACATTTCGTAAAAATTGGTCTAGCCGTTTTGAAGTTATCGGACCTTTTGTTGGCGGTTAGCTGCCGTTGGAAACTTAGACGCGTGGGTCTGCTTTGATGCAAACACACGTGTGAAACTATTACGTTGAGATTTTTTATTTAACGTGTATACGTGCATCTTTAGTTAAGTAAACGCATCGTAAAATGTTATGACAAAATTGAGCATGGGACCCAAAACCGAAACTTCACTTTTCAGTCTATTCCCAAAAACAGACATCAAACAAGAAAAGGAGACGAAAAACATTTTCTCGGTCGAACGGAGTGGACTCCCGAGCATTACTCAATGTTAGGGCCTGACCTTAGAGGTCCCCTGTCACCGACCCTCTGTCTCGAGGAAAAATCGCGAAAGTGGATTTAGATATACGCGAACTCACTTATGATATTGTACGATAACTGGCGCTGTCGTGAGCTTCTTATGTCTACCTCTCGGGGGAAATGGGCTGTTTGTCACCTGTGCCGGGTTTTTCTGCCGCTTGACGGCTGCGAAACTTTCTTTTGGATATCATATTTCGTAAGTTCATGTGCGGAATTGGAGCGGTTGTTGGTTGTTGGTTTTGTTTGGATTTGAACGCAACTGAGTAGATAGACTCTATTGAGAACTGACTGAGAGTTTTTATTATACACTAGCTGCATCCTGCCACGCTTTGCTGTGGCACATTGTAATGCAAAAATTAGACAAAAACAATACTCGATACGGATTATGTATCATTGTACAATTTCAGCTCGATCGGTGCAGAACTTTTTGAGTTTTTGAAGCGTACACAAACCAACATAACATTTTTATATATAAAGATTTTGGAAACTACGGAAACCGGAACGTGAAACCGGAGGGCATGGCTAAGAGCATGGCCATTTAGAAATGCGTCATCAATTTTAGACGACCAATGGGATATGCTGACGCATTTCTAGATGGGCCATGGCTATGATCCCGAGTTTACCCAAAGATTTCTTATCACTGCCGAGTGTGACGCTAGAATTCAATTCACAGCCCACAAAAAATCTGTCTAGGCGCGCCAAAGAAAGTTTTCACTTCAAAAAATGAGCCACATTAGCGATCAAGGACAGACAATAAGGTTTACAGATAGATAGAGACACTTTATTGAACACACATAATAAAAAAAATATAAGTACATAACATTTTATACCATTAAAACTAGTGCGACAATCGGCGGCCTTGCGATTGAGCGTGAGCGATCTCTTCCAGATAACCGTAGGATGGAAAAAGATAAGATCGGGGTGTGCATGTGGCATGGAAGGTAATCTACCGTAACATCGATGAATTACAATACATATTATACTACTTAAACATACTTAATAATAAAATAAAAACAAATAAATTGCTAACAATTAATATTAAAAGTTTTCATTAATCTTCCTTTACATATATTTGTTTAGTCGTAACTCGGTTTTGTCAATAACAAGATTGTTTTCTATTCTTTATAACACAAAAAGTCGTACAAAACACCAGTACCGAAGCTCCGTAATACCCTCACCAGGGCCCCGGTCACGCAATAACCAGTCCATCCGTCTCCGAACCCTCGTCACGACACAGATGCTGCTGACCCGTTATGAAATAATGTACATGGAAATTTTAATCTGATCCAGGGGTTAGGATTCCATGGGTATAGTTTGTAGGGCATAGGTGTGCTTTCAAATCGTTTTTTACACTGGAAATCGGTGAATCCATACTAATGTTGTGAACGTAAAAGTTTGTTATGTATGTTAACTCTTTTATACTAAAATTACTGCACAAGGTCTGTGTGTATATAGTCTAAGATCCCGCTATACAACGACTTTCACCGAGCTAATTATTTGATGAAAAGTGTTTTATATGGAATTTAATATGTCAATAAATATATTGCAAATGGGTTGCCTAAAAATTTCAGTCCAGAATATGATTAATTAACAATTAAAAATATTTTTTTAAATATTTCAGTAGAAGTGATTAAACTTTAGAAAAAACTATATTACATAACTTATTATTTTGTGAATAGCGGGATCTCCTACTAATATATGTCTAAATATTTAGGCATAAAATACTCTAAAATAACATAATTATTGTTCCGGGAAAATAGGTTGTCGGAACGCCGAAACCTAAACCGTCGTTTAAGGTTTAAATTAAAAACAAAGTTATAAACAGCCGAAATTAAACATAATAAAGCTTGTAATATGGGAGCCGGATAGATTACATAATAAACACTTTTATAGTTGTAAATACATATATATAAGTACTTATTACACATAAAAATATATTTTTTAATAATAGTTTTACTCATTAAATGTTTCATCATATGTTAGCTCCATTGTATAAACGATGAAAAACATAAAATATTACTTGTAAAGGCTCACTACATAAATACCTTACCGATAAATCAATTACAGATAATCCGCTCCGCATCACATTACTGTCACATCCAATCAAGGTCAATCAGAAAAAATATTGAAAAACATAGGGGTCGAATTGATAACCTCCTCCTTTTTTTGGAAGTCGGTTAATAATAAATAAATTTTGGTGGACATTGGTCACAGAACAAATATTATGTACCTATATAAAATAAAACTAGAGTTTTGTGAAACCTAAAGCAATCAAATTATTGAGTTTGAAATTACGCCAAAAGTATTTAAAAGACCAAGTGAATTTTATTTGCCTCAGTTATCATTGAGTTGCGACCGATACTCTTCTATGAAGCGTATCTATTTATGGTATAATAAACCTCTATAATAAGAGAGAGAGAGAGAGAGAGAGCGAGAGAGAGAGAGAGAGAGAGAGAGAGCAGATCCGTTCAGAGGATCGTGGACGTGATTTAGCCATAAACAACCAAATATCCACACATTGAATATTCATAATACTTGTAGGATATACCGAGTACATATCTACATATATATGTATACTTGAAGAAATAGTCAGGCGAGATGGTGGTCAAGTTCGAACCTACAATAGTAAAAAAAATAGTAAAAACCCCTCTTCACGGAAATTCCGGATTGTGGAGGAATGTGTAATTTCACATACTTATCTTAGGACCTGGGTGACCGAGCTTTGCTCGGTTACTTATATAAGTACACATTTTCTTTCAAAAAAAGGAATTTGAAAAAGAAAAACGGCCGGCTGGTTTCGAACCCGGATCTACTATATTATGACCGCCCAACTTCACGGCTGAGCTAATAATATACTGCCGCTCGCCGTCGCGAAATTTACCGTCGTCGTATTCTAATGTTTATTTAAGAGTTTTTCATTGTCTAAAAAAGTGCATAAAACGACGTTTTTTAAAAATAAAACCTGGCGAGATCGATTTATCGTCCCCGAAACCTCTTGTATGCATAATTTCATGAAAATCGTTCGAGCCGTTTCCGAGATTCAGATTCTATATATACTCGTATATGGCATACCTATTGATCGTACAAGCTTTGCTTAGTTTGGGGGTCAGTTGGTGTTGTGTATGAATTGCCCACCAATATTTATTTATTCATTATATTATACGCGAAAATTTTGATGTTTCTTGCTCAATCACGTCGAATCTATGCGAATCGATATGAAATGTGGAGCACAGTAAGATTGAGTCGGGAATAGTACCCTACATAAGCTAATTTTTGTCACTGAAAAATAACGGGAACTACGAGACTAAACCCGCGAGATACTGCTAGTAGTTTATGTATAGAATGCAATAAATGCAAATAAATAAAAATTGGTTGCCTGTAAAGTCGGTATACGGGCGAAAGTTTTACGTGACAACGACTTTGAGTGGTAAAATAATTTTACGGAAGGGACGCGTGCCTTTCACTTTTTATGTCTGTCTCTCTCGCTCTTAGGTGGGCTAACCATGCCCGAGTGGAAGGGACGCGTGCCTCTCACTCGCTCTCGTTGTGAGCGCATAACGTGAGCGGAGCGTAACGCAGTTTCTTGAAGTGTCACCCGGCAAACCAATTTAAAAGACGTTGTCACGTCAAAAGGGTTACTGTGTTCGACTGTACTACTTCTATTTTTTTTTTCGATGTAGTTCGCCGATTTCTCCGTCAATTGTAGACCGATTTTCAAAATGTTTTTCAAATAATGCATAAAAATTAATTTAATTAAAACTTCCATACCACTTGTATAACTTGACTTGCTTACTTTCTAGGTAGTTCTACATTACAGCCCCGTAATTCTAACTGACCCCGCTCATAATCCCCGAATCGCGTTTAAGCCCAAAGTTAATGTCCAACTGATAGTTTAACTATTCCGATCCGAGTTGGACCTCCGTCTTCGTTATTTACGGGACGTTGCGGACTTGTGCGTTATTGGCTAATTTATGGCCTACAGTCGTCCTGTGTTCTCACTAGAGTTGACTCTTACAATCGATTTAACTGTTACGATTAACCGAATTGATGTTGATGCAATTGTTGGTTTACTTACAATAATTCGTCGAGTGATAATTAGTTGTTTTTGGAAGAAAAAATAGTTCCGAAAACGTTATCGATGGGGGTTTTAAGTATTACCAATATTTACTTATTTTATTTTTAGTTAAAACCACCATAAGAATGTTCCCTTAAACTTGTAAACTTGACCATCTCGCCTGATGTTATTGAACAAAATTTGAAAATTAAATCTGAAAGTGTTCTATTATTAAATGTAATATACTCAAAGTGCAGTACAGTGACAAAATCTATAAATAGTGGTTGTATTGCTGAAAGTGATTTGTTAACAAGGAAGGTTGCGAAAGGATACATTTTATTATGTATTTATTTGTCGTAAAAAATCAGGAAAAACTAATCGATTAGGTAGTTCTAATTCGATTTTATCGCACAGGAATATACCCCATCTCTAATGTCGTATTGTGTACTTCTTGTCTGTTAGGATTTGATTAGGGTCAAAGTCTTAGTCAGGAGCTTATTAAATACTTGGACTTATGTAATGGTTTTTGACCTAGATGTTTGTCGACTTAGAAATCAGTTTATGTAACTACAACCACAATGATTTAAATATCGTTAATCTGAGTTACGAGTAGATTGTAAATGAACAACGATTTACAATTACACATCTTTAGTATTGATTAATATTAATATTTGTGTGCCATCTCGCCTGGTGTAAAGCCGTGATGTGATCGAAGGAGTGAACTTCACTATACAGTATATATTACACTACACAGACAATATTCAATTCATTTCATTTATTTATTTGCTTTTATAGGTTTACAAAGATGTCTACAAAACCATATTCCACCAATATATTCCTTAATTAATTTTTATGTCATTATTACAAATGTATAGGAAAGCGTCTTAGATTAAGCCTTTCTAACTTTAACCATTTGTCACTCATACACAGAAATGGTCTTAGGTTCGAACTCCAGTTCAACTTTGATTATTATTATTATTCCATGAGTACTTTTCTTTGTTAAAAAATTTATAATTTGACGTAATTAGGTACTAGATTTAACTGTGAAGGAAAACTTCGATTGGAAACCAGCGTGCAAGTGAAGGTCCATGAGAGGCATTCTTGTGGGTAATGTATCATCGTGGATCGATCCCCAGCAGTGGGATCATTGACTGGGCTGCTTATGGTGACTGATTTGCTCGCCTTTTTGTTCAGGGTGATTCACTTTTCCCCATATACGCTTTAAATCATTCCGGTTGAGTCATTAGATGTTTTATAACAAATTGTTGCCTCCACACTTAAATTAAAACAACATTTTTCAAGTTTTTATCACATCATTATCTTTTTATTCAATGAATCAGAGAAATGACACAGAGAATTGCCAGCTGATTTCTGAAAAGAATTTTTCATTAAAATTCTTCGAATCAACTCCTTTGATTCTGAACTAAAAGCATTTTCAATGCAAGTCTTTTTAAACATCTTCACTATTTGTAAACGTCTGTTATCGGAATACTAGTCACGTCCAATTGAAATTTGGTACCTAATTGAAAGTTTCAAACTTAATTTAAACTCTAACAAAAGAGATAGGTTGAAGACACCTGTACGAGTAGGTAGCTATCTACTAGCCTCCCGTTCAATGACCTGCTGACAATCCCTAGATAATACAATGCCTGACAAGATTTACGGCATCATTTTATGACATGTAATTTACTCTACCCCGTAATTTTTAACCCCTGACTTCAAAACGACGGGGTATTGTACATTTTATATGTCTCTCTTTCTGGGTCTGTCTGTGACATATTAACTCCTGCAAAGGATGAGCAGATTTTCATTTTTTTTTTATTATTTAATAGGTGAATCAGTCAGAAGTGTTCTTACGTTCTTTGCTATGTTTTATTGAAATCAGTTCAGCCGTTTCAAAGTTATGTTTTGTAAGCTGCAGTACGAATCTTGGAACCAGAATATTTTTTTTTATTTGAAAACACACGTGTTACCCAAAATTGGGACTATCGCGTTGTCTTTTTTATAAGCTTTTATTTAGTTTGTAATAGAATCTTACAAGTTAAATTTGAACCACTTCCCAATACCGATATGATACCACGGAGCTGGTCTGATGATGGAACTAGACGATGGCCATAGGAACTCGGTATTTAAACTACACGTCAAGTTTGGGCTCGTCTGATTCGTCTTGACAAGTACTTTTGTGTCAGATGGGCACCAGGTTCTGATATCGGAAGCTGGAAGATAGCCACATTTTACGGATCTGGTATTCCATTCTTCAGAACTGGCCATCGAAATTGGACTCATATGATTTGTCTTGACAAGTATTTTGGTGCTAGATGACGATGAGAGAGTTACCAGGGACTGATGATGAAACTGGAACTTAGTAATAAAAGTTTGTTTTAAAAAGTTTTTTTAATTAAGCTCGTTTTAATGTTACGTAGGACAGTTTGTACTAAATTAACGGCGTTCTCTGTTTGTTCAATAATAGTGTCAACTGCTAACTTTAGCGTTTCACCTCTGGGATTCCTCATGCAAAGAGAGAAAAATAATTATCTAACTACCTATCACGAAAGGTTACAGATAATCTAGAGATGCATAATGAAAATGCTGAATACGCTCAAATCTGACAGTCCGAGATTTGTGTGTTACATTTTCCCACTTGATATGAAACATTCCATCATTTTATATTGATTTGAAATTCAATAATTCAGTGATTCATCGATCGCTATTTAGCGGAATAATGCTGCTAATTATTTGCCTGCTGCCAGGTGAGTAAATATTAATTTGAATCGGGAAATCATCGTCAAAGTTTTCAATAGAATGTATTTTTAAGATCAGCCTACATTATGTCATTTTCGACCACACACGTCTTGTTTACCATCAGGGCGTGAGTTGGCGGTAAAAAGTGAACCGATGCACGATAGAAACCATCTTCTAAAATATTTTATTTCATCCAGATTTTTTACCATCTTAGAAATTTTCGTCGTAGTTTGAGCAAAAACAGTAATCTAACTCTCAATTTTGTTTAACTTTTATAGGTTTACACTTGACCACCATCTCGCCTAATGTTAAGCGACGATGCGGTCTACGATGGAGCGTGTTTAACTAGAAAAAAAAACTGATTCACATTTATATTACAAATTTTATACTACAAAATAACATAAAATTTAGTATATTTTAGCATTTACTATATTTTTTATAAGTAGAAGCTGTATAAATGTATTATTATTACTTTAGTTGGCAGCTGCTTGGCTCTGTCTACCATAGAGGAAGTAATCACCTGTCTACTATCCTGGTAAAAAAAAAACTGAATGTTACTTTTCTTAAATTTTGTCACAAACTTTGATTCCTTTGTTCTTTATTTCGGCTTAAACTTCCAACTTTTGTAGTTAAGTCAATGTCTATTCAGTGAGCTTAGACTTTCACTCGAGAGAATAGAGAATATATTTCTTATTTCTCACATTATCCCCACATGAGGTTGGTTAACGTTGCAATAGACTTAGATCTTTATTTATATTGATATTGACTTATTGTACAGCTTGACAACACAGTCTTTAAACTTAAGTAATAATCGATATCAGAACTAAAGTATTTGAAAACTATAACCAGAGAGTAACAAAATAATTACCCGGTTACCTAAAGTTTACCTACTAAACATAGTGCATAAAACTTCATTAAAATATCGGGAATTGGCTCCGCTAATGAACACGGTAAATCTGTTCTGTGGTAAATCTCCAGTAATTAATAATACTAGTGTATAGTCAACAAAACGCCCAATTTACAAATAACATTTAACAGGCAACCTTTAGCCATTATCAACAAAACTAAACTACAATGACAACTACATATTTTACCTAACTAACTACTTACACAAATCATAACTGAATTATCGATCGACCAACGAATGTCTAAGAATAATAATTAAGATGATCAACCACATCACTAACAGTTGAACAAATAAATGACTTCAAAATCAGTGTAATCAAAAAATATATACACATTGTTGGTGATCAAAAACTATTACCAAAGAAATTCGCTGTCTCAGAGGTTAGGTTCGCTAGAAAATGAACAATAATTCAGTGAAGACTTCTAGTTAAGAGTTTAAAAACAAATTAAATAGCTTACTTTATTTTCCTTATATCGGTCGTATATTACCATTCAGGATCGTCAGGATCGTCACAATCGTCTGCTAACACGAATGTCACTTCGAAAGTCGCTTATTCCTGTCCCGTCGCACGATTTATCCGTTCCGACGTGATTGAGTAACAAACATTGAAACTTTCGCATTTATAATAATAGTAGGATAAAAATGTTACAAATAAATAATCCAATAATTTTCAATAAAAAACTGATACAAAAAATAATTACAAACATAAAGTCATAATTCAAACATACTTGCGATAGTGGCGATTCCATTATTTTTGCTCTTGTTTGCCAAATTGTACATAACTAAACCAGTTCTATTTAAAGTTGAAATCCTTTTGTGTTAGTCTCTTGACTTAGAAGCTAAACTTGATGTGTGATCTATAAGATAAATAATGAAGATTGTGTTTGTTAAACATAGATTGAAAAAAATCGACAACTTTCATCTTAGTTTTTGTTTTTCATTGATCGACTGGAGCTTTAAAAGCAAGATATTTATTTCTATACTTAGAAACCTTTTCTAGCAACTTGAAACTTCATTCAAAAGTAAGTTTTTTAGTAGTGATAGGATAGACAAGAAATGCTCTCAGTAGTAAGCAAGTGCCCTTAAAGCACCAACATAATTTCCTACAGTATAACTCTTGTTAGAATCGAATGGATGCACTAGTAGGTTCATATCAGATTTGGCTGAGTAGGGAGAGAAACACGAGTAGTGAGGGTGAGTGTTGATGTACGTCAGAGAGGGGCCCTTTAAACCTACGCCAGAGTCACAAGTCTCGGGATCTACTCGGGATTTCTCTCTCTGCCACACGATGGACCCGGCACCCGCACGGTGAATCCATGGAATGCTAAGAAGATCGTATCTGCTTTGATATAACCTAGTGTTGATTACGTTGAAAATGTTCCCCCCTACTACAAGAAAAGATAGGAAAGACGTAGGAACTAGGAACTGACGTATGCCAGTCATAGGAACTGCCGATAGAATGGATAACTTATAACTAACAGTTTGCTAGCTTACTTTGGAAACTACGCGGGTAAAACCAGAGGGCTTGGCCATGAGCATGGCCATCTAGAAATGAGACAGCATGTAAGCAAGCAATGGGAAATGCTCACGCATTTCTAAATGTCAATTACAACAAAAAACAATATAAAAAAGATACTATCAAATTGTGAAACTCCTCCGTTTTTGAAGTCGATTAAAATATAGTACTGTGTATGTAGTGTGAATTACGTTTTTGATTCTTTTGTTTATCTGTTTGAATGCTCAAAAATGTAGTAGCATAAAGAGAAAGAATCGATAGGCGATATTTAAATGTTATTTTTTGTTTATCCATTGTCTGTTGTAATGTTTTGGATAAATCCCGAGGATGTATTATGATTTTAAATTGATTGTAGATTATATTTCAAAGCAATAGATACCTACTAACTAAATTGCCAAAGTTTAAATAAAGATATAAGCTAATAAATCACACAATTTAAAATAACATCATACATTAAACAATAAATTCATCATTTACATAACCCACCCCTAAAAGTACCCAGCACAAAGGTGCCCATTACACTGACAGCATTACCCCGCTGAATAGCGATGGACAATCTTTGTGCCAAGTACAATGGAGCGGGAGTCAACGCCATATTAATTGTTATAATTCCAAACCAATAATATCACTTTGACAAATGCCTAAACGACAGAGTAGCCAAATACCTCGACGCCAGTCACTTAGTTCTAGATTTCAACTTATTATTATTCTTTATGCAACAAAAACTGTTCCATATCTGACAAGCCGTAAAATGGCTAGATTGTTTTCAGTTTCTCTCGACTCTCGTAAAACTGAAATGGCTGGAGATTATATTTAGGTGACTCGTAACAATTACTGTACATTGTATTTCAAAGCTGTAATTTGAGCGTTGGACGTGAACTTTGTATCAAAGAAGGGTTTTACTTCGCTCTCAATTTTTAACATCAGTTGCTCATTACGCCAGACTACTACAAAATCTCTCATTTTTGAAACGAAATTTTTGAGTAAGTATTCGTTTAAATGGGAAAATCAATTGAATTTGCGTGCGACACTATTTCCACTACCGTTATCTAAGTTTGTGTGTAATAAGTATGCCCGTATCAAGAATAAACCTGTAAAAGTAACAAAATGTTGTGTATGTAAGTACGTGATAATTATTCTTGTTTACACTGTGTACTGTGGATACTCCTGGAGTGGTAGTATTTTCATTTTTTATACTAATGGACCTAGGTTTGGCCTTAAATCACCCATATCGATGCCTTGGAAGTTGAAAGCGTAACACGTTTTCCCGTTGAATATCTCGCTCTTTTTCGTTAAAGATACCTTTTTTGTATGTGTTAAATGTTTTTACGCACCGTCTCTGCCGTGCAAGAACACGGCGTGTGTATAGGATACGACGCCACTTAAAGAACCTCTTACAACCTCCAGAAGTTTCTGTGGCATGCCACGGGGTCAGAGTTGCAGCATCGCTGTCGTCATCTAACGATCTTGAGGCCACTGGCACTCTTGGTCTCATGGAGGACGGCCCCCTACATTTGTCTGCTGTTAAAACTAGCTGCCTATCCCTAGATGCCGTGCCGAACGACGCTAAATACGCAACCGTACCGCAATCCCGAGTCATACACCTCCGTTTGAAGACACTTTTTATGCATTTACGCATAACCGCCATGCAGGGACATGGCAGATTATGTCGGTCTCGACGCCAATTTTACCAAACAATTTATCCAAGAATTGTTCGACAAACGTTAACATCTTTTTCCCTTGTAAAGTGACGAGACGAGCAGCACATATCATGGACATGTTGAGTAACGTGCTTGTCCATAGCAGCATAATACATGAAGAGTCCAAATCATTACCTAGCACTGAACTGCGCTGGTCCCCCAGAGATATGACATGTTTTATCTCTACGCCCCGTAATTTCACTGGAAACGTTGCCTTTCAAATTGGAACACAGTGATGTTTGCACATCACTGCTTCACGGCAAAATAACTGGCAAAGGTGTGGTACTTCCCCAGGGGAGCTCTGCAAAGAGTCCTACCACTACATCATGAATGTACATGAACTAGCAGATTTGGTAACAAATGCCAGGAGCAGTTTCGCGGATTTGCGCATTCGAATATTTAATTTTAACCGCTAAAATGCAACAAAGGAAGCAGTTCACTGTGAGGAAACATCTAGATATTTTGTAGTTGGGGAGGCGGTGTCCTTTCTTTTAATTTTTATTTGAGCAAAAAAATTACACTATGAAGAAATCGCAACACATAGACTTCAATTTAGAAAAAAAATCAAATGTAAGAAGATAAGCACCATCTATATTTTTTGCGGCTTCGAACTCGTAACGGGTAAAACGGGATCTTATTACTAAAACTCCGCTGTCCGGTCTTTTGCCTGTCTGTCTGTCTGTCAAATAAAGCGTAATAGTTAAGACAGTTGAAATGTTCACAGACGATGTATTTCTATTACTGCTACAACAACAAATTGTAATACAACTAGCTACGCCCCTCGGTGTTACCCGCGTATTTCTCATTCCCGTTATTTTCTTGGGATAAAGAGTAAATGTGCTCCAAATTTTATCTTGATCCGTTCATCTTTTACGACGTGACTGAGCTACAAACATCCAGACATTGTCATTTATAATACCTATTATCCACTTGACAGTTAGCGCTAGAAGATTTTAATCCGGTCAACTGTCCAACGCTGCCGCGCGATTGACGAGTGTAAAAAACTGCTCGAACTCTTTTGATAAAATGTTCATTAAAATCGAATTATGAAAACGATTCCAAAAATAAAAATATATTTGGATAGTTTATGAAACAAGGCATCATTTTAGCTAAAAATATGAACTTCAAACTTACGACTTCATACCGACAAACAAAATTGAAACTTAAATTTGTTTTTTTTCCTGATTTCCCGCCAATTTTATTTTATTTTATCACAACAAACTTACGCTATCTGTTACAGTTTTATAAAGTCATTGAAAACTAAGCTATATACCTATCCTTTAAAATAATGATAAAATATAAACAAATGATACATGAAAAGTCTACAAAATTAAATGGATTAAATGATTCCTCACAACGCGGCCATTGTTCCCGACGCGCAGTAGCTAAATTCCAATAATTGAAATGGCAAAAAAAATAAAACCTGCTTCAACGCCATCTATGATTTTTTCTGAAGGTTAAAACCTGCAGTCAATACATATCTGCGCTACAGATTATTAATAATATCGTGTTTCCGAACGCTTCGTGCTTGTGTCACTACAGTACCAGTAACAGTTGACCGGAAAAAATGTGGTACCGTAGTGACTACTAACCAGGGACAGCCAAGTGGTTAGCAGGATAATAATAGGAAGTAGGATAACATACCTATTATACTTATTGAAGGGGGCTCTCATACAATAAACGTGATTTTATGCTCCATTATGCTCGATATTGATATGGCTACAGGTAGATGCCTGAATTAATAAAAAAATGTTAAGTTCTATATTCAGTTGAAAAATTAATCATTAAATTAAAATAAGATGAATGTTTAAGTCAATATTGAAGTTATGCACTTTTATACACACACAAAATTCATCATTTGTTGGCTGTTTTTTTTAACCCCCGACAAAAAAAAATTACCTATTATAAAACCTGTTATAAGTTTGACGTCGATGTCTGTGTGTCGGCACCGTAGAGCTCAAACGGATGGGCCGATTTTGATGCGGTTTTTTTATTTGTAGGTTAATTTCCGTGCGGATGTTCTAAGCTATAAATAAATAAATATTGGTGGACAATTGACACACAACACCATCTGACCCCATACTAAACAAAGCTTGTTATATGGCGGCCAGATAGCTAATATAATACTTATATAGTTGGAAATACATACTTATTATACATAGAAACACCCAGACACAGTGCAAATATTTGTATTCGTCACGCAAATATTTGCACTGGGTGGGGAATCGAACCCACGACCCTCGGCTTCGCAGGCAGAGTTACTACCCACTAGGCCACGAAGCCAGTCAAATCAAATCAAAGCTACGTTTGGTTAATATCGATTCAAGATAGCCGCCTCCACAAAATGGTGAATGAAATATTTCTTTACAACCTACCTCAATATGGGTACCCAATGAAAGGGCTTGTCTAGTAAAATACTATAAAAACTTTCAAACCCAAGATGGCCGCAACCAAAATATGGCGAATTATATTTTTTTTTTTCTACTACCTCAATATGGCTATCAAACGAAAGGGCTTGACTAGTAAAACGTTGATGTTCCAAAAACACGAACGAAGCGATTTGACTCCACGTTTGTGATAAGAACGTCTAGGTTGTGGAATGCGTTGCCTGAGTGGGTTTTCCCCGATGGTTACAATCTTGGTGTCTTCAAATCGAGAGTAAATCGGTTTCTTCTAGGTAAGCACGCTCTATCGTAGATCGCATCATCGCTTAACATCAGGCGAGATGGTGGTCAAGTGAGAACCTATTCTAGTTAAAAAAAAAACGTTGTACAGATAATCCGAGATCAGAGGTAGTTGGGGGCTTTTTAATTTTGTTCTTGTTGTAATGGCAGCTTCGCACTTGGCTGGTGGCAATGGTTGTCTCGTGCCGCTTTATTTAGTCAGCTCCTCGCCTATAGCAAGTTCCAGATGTTTCCCAGAAGGAATGGAGATATTCTCCGTCCCGAAGGTTGCGGCGAGATTTCTTTTGTGGTCGTGTGCAGTTGCAGAATATATAGGATATTCCGCTCGTCGGCGACGGCGAACGATATTTCCAGAGTTTTATTAGAGTACTGCGGAGATTAATAACTTTGAGTGCTGCGTGCACAAGTATCTCAAAATGTAAAAAAATATGCATTTTTTACTTTTAGCAACTGTTCGTCCGTCCCTGCCTATTGTTGTTACTATTGTTGAAACTGTATCAATAAGTTTATCCAACTATCCAATGATGTTATACCACATGGACACAACATATACAAGAACAAAATTAAAAATGTTGACCAACCCCCGACTACCTCGGATTATCTGTACAACATTCTACTAGTCAAGCCCTTTCATTTGAAACCCATATTATGGGAGTTTTGAAAAAATACGTATTTCGCCATTTTGTGGTGGCGGCCATCTTGAATTTGAAATTTGTTATAATGTATAGTGTTCTACACTCCGCAAGGCATAAGCTGAGCTTTGCATTTGTGTGAGTGTACATGGATAGTGTAGGTGTGACAACCGGCCTTAGGCACGGCGCCATTCTGTCTCGCCGCGCTCCTGCCTGATTGGTGATCACTCACACTAATGCAAAGCTCAGCCTATACCTCGCGGACAAAATTTCAAGCTCCTGCCTGATTGGTGACCACTCACACTAATGCAAAGCTCAGCTTATACCTCGCGGAGTGTACTAGTCAAGCCCTTTCATTTGATGCCCATATTGAGGTAAGTTGTGAAGAAATATTTTATCCGCTATTTTGTGGAGGCGGCCATTTTGAATCGATCTTAACCAAACATAGCTAAGAACATCCGCACGGATATTCAACAACAACGCATCAAAATCGGCCCACCTGTTTGAGCTCTACGGTGCCACAGACAGACACACACACAGACAGACAGACAGACAGACAGAAAGACATTGACGTCAAACTTATAACACCCTTTTTTTGGTCGGGGCTTAAAAACAAAAATTACAGATAATGTGTCCTTATTTCATCCTTAAGTACTGAGATGCTGCTTATAAATTAATTTGTATGATCTCGAAAGTTTAAAACACAGCTCTATTTCCTGGTAGTTAAGTTTAATTTCGATTGAGAAGCAATTCAAGATAAGAGTTTAGACATTTATACAAGCAGTCTCAGCAAGATAGTTTTTTTATTTAGTCAGGTTTATTGTATGTTTTATTCAGAATTGTTTTTGAATTGTTTGTGTAGAGTAAAAACGCTTTGACTTGACTTATGTACTTACTGGAAATTGAGTGTTATTCCCAACTCTTTTTCGCATCCAGGTGGATTTTCTAGAATATTTCTTCTACGATAATATCCAGAACACGCCGTTTTAATAAGTACGCAATACGTCTGGTTCAGCGCTAGATAAAACACAACTGTCGTAATATATGCCGTTTTGACACTCCTTTGGTGAGGTAGTTTTTAAATTTTGGCTTAGTTTTTAAACACTAACGTGAATCCTTTGGTTTTTACATCAATGCAACTACCTATCCTTCTAATATCGTAGATGTCAAAATTTGGATGTTTGTTGCTCAGACACGTTGGACGGCTGAACGGATTGGTTCGACGTTTGGAACATCATTAGAATATACTCGGAGTTAGGAATAACGCACAGGTTACTTTATATCACGGGGAAATAACAGGAACGGGAATTACGTAAGTAAAACCGCGAGGCGCCACTAGTCGATTTATAAGTTTCATAGTCATATTAGAAGTTACGGCTGGTCTAGTAAGTTACGGCTGGTCTAGTCGGGAGAACGGCGACTGCCGATCCGGAACTCCCGGGTTCGAATCCCACCACGCGCACCACTGTCTTTTCGAAGTTATGTGCGTAATGCCGCTAACTTAAAGACGGTGAAGGCAAACATCGTGAGGAAACCGACATGTACCTAGAATCTTTCGAGATCATGTGTCATCCACCAACCCGCACTTGGCCAGCGTGGTGGATTACGGCCTTAACTCTCTTGCGAGAGAAGGCCCCGAGTCCCAGCAGTGGGAACATTTTGTGGGCTGCTTACGTTATAGTCATATTAACGTCTTATGTTATTTTTGATATGTTAATGTTATTTCATAGTATAAAGTGACGAGTCGAAACGTACATTTTCTGGAAATTTCTAAAAGTTAAAGATTATTATTAACCCTGAACTATTTCACAACCAAGAGTAGGTATCTACTTTAGTTCCCTTCCTTTTCATAACCCTAACATACAATCCAGCTAAAATTACGCTGAAGTTTAATAATAAACCCTTTTCACAACTTGTTACTTAGACACTAGAATTTGTACTAAATTAATTTCAGATTTAATTATGTTGTACCGAGAGAAGTTCCCGTCTACAAAACGTCGCAAAGTAAGCAAGTAAACAAGAAACAAAGCGATTTCACAGGGATCTTCATTATGAGCAATTTAAACTTTTAATTTACTTGGGATGAGGCACACTATCTTCGGAGTTCATGTTTATGTAGACAATAGCTACTCGTGGTGAAACGCGTTCTTTAACCACTAACTTTGTATTGAATTTTAAATATTTGCAAATATTGGTGGACATTTCACACGTAGCACCATCTGATCCCAAAGTAAACAAAGCTTGTACTGTGGCTGCCCTTTAGCTGATACGAGTAAAATACATAGATAGTTTTAAATACATCCTTATCATACATAGAAACACCCCGATACAGAATAAGTATTTATTTGTATTTATCACACCAATATTTGCACTAGGTGGAGATCAAACCACGACCCACGGCTTTGCAGGCAGACTTACTACTAACTAAGCTACGAATCCAGCTAAAATGATATAAGCTGCCACCGTAGGGACATCCAGGAGACAGCACAGGGCCCCTGAACATCTTTAGGGACCCCAAACCTTGGAAAACCAATAACGCACCACAACACAATAACTCTATAATAGAAAGCCAAAAACACAAAAATCAATTCTAAAACAAAGAAGGTAATAGAGGTATTTATTACCTTATAATTTTCGTTTAGAGCAATCTCTATCAGGGTACCATGCACGGACAGAAGACT
The DNA here is from genome assembly GCA_017562165.1 of Ectropis grisescens. Classification (NCBI taxonomy): domain Eukaryota; kingdom Metazoa; phylum Arthropoda; class Insecta; order Lepidoptera; family Geometridae; genus Ectropis; species Ectropis grisescens. The sequence continues at coordinate 26,416,807 of CM029770.1, forward strand.
ACAATAATCGTAAAGAAAATATTTTTTTATAAACGTTCAATAAGAATTTTGATTACGCAAACTTTTTTATTGCATATCCAATTTTATACTCAAAACTGTCATATCAAGTAATCAGTCCAGCTATCACATTCCAACCAGCTGTAAAATTGCCTGCCCTTTCAAATTGCTCAACAGCGAACGTCGCAGACGCTCTAGAAATCACCAAACTGTCTCAATGCAAAGGGCAAAGTTAAACGTAAAGGTCACTTTAAACGCACCTGTTGAAAGTTGCCCAAGATGGCATTTTTGAGCTGTCACTTTAATTAATAAAGTTAATGGGTTGCCTAAAAAGGAGAAGGTGGTTTTATTGATGTTATATAATTTAAATTAACGGTCCGAGCGACATTGATATTCCCAACTCTGTTATAACTGTCTACTCTGGTTGACAATAATAATATCAGACAGAGATTATTAGACCTACAAAATTCTGAAAATAACTATTTAATCATCATTTTAACCTACTTAAGGTGATTTATTTAGCGTGATTAAATAGAGTAGCCTGGAGCCCCGGGTTCATCATACGCCCTCAGTCTTTTCGAAGGTGTTACGCACATGACGTAACGCCGCTGGCTTAAAACGGTGAAAGAAAGTATAGCGAGGAAACCAACATGAATCTAGAATCTTTCGGTGACGTCAGAATACACCCATTGGGCCAGTTGGTGGATTATGGCCTTAACTCTCCTTGCGAGATAAGTCCCCAGTCCCAGCAGTGGACACATTTAGAGGGCTGTTTATACTTTTATGCTAACCAGTAGTCATGGCTATAACTACATTTACGTGTAAATTAAAATGCCATCTGGCAGCACTCATTCATTGGACCGAACATAAAAAATGTAATAGTCTACAATCCCTTCGAAAATATTAAATTGGAATGAAAACCATTATTAATCGAGAAAGAAAGCTTCTAGTTACGAAGCAAAAATAACTCATGAACCGTCAATTAACTAAGGACAAATACGCTTGATTTCATGGACCTACTACTGTTTCCTACTAACCAAGCTCGATGTCTGTTTCATATATTGTCAATGACAGATTAATGATAGCTCGATGTTATCGATCTGATTTATATATACTGTCCAGCCATTAAGTTACTCAATTGAATAAAGTGATAATTGACACAAAATTAATCACATTAACTAGTTAATATAGGTAGGGAGATACATATATATTGTATTTATATACTCTGTTTAATTACTGTTATTTTCTTTGTTAATCAGTCTATCAATTTTTATAAGTTTACGAACAATTCTAACTTAATTAAGTTTTTAACAATTAAAAGTGATGCCCTCTAGGTAGAAGACGGGGTAAATTGGGTATGATGGGGTATAGCCAATCCTTTACTGTTCTTTGCAAAATATGTAGGTAAATGTTGCTTCATCGTCATCATTATCCAAGCCAGAACAGGAGCAATGTAACCAATTGTCACATATGGAACAAGCAATCCTCCCAATATCCTAATATATTTAGGTTATATATAATAAACCCTCCATTCATCGGAATCCAAATATAGTCCACTACAATATAAGCAAGGAGTATTTTCAAGGTTACTCTCGCTTTTGCTACTTGATGAACTGCGATTGCCCCTTACTTTCTTCTTGGTATGACTTTACCTTCTTTCTCTCTAGTCTCTTCTGCGCCTTTACTTCGACTTTTATTGTCTGATGTTCTTCCTTTTTAGCTTACTCTCTTCCAAAAGATTTTTTTATTATTTCTGCTAGTTCTGTTTTGTAGGGTGACGCAGTAATTATAGCTGCTTTTGCTTGATTATAGTTGCTGGAAAGGGCAATACTTGCTGTGGACTAGCAACAGAAAATTTGGATTATTGTGGAGTTGTTGGTTTTCGGTCTATTTCGTCATTAACAAGCCAAGTAGAACATCCGAGCTTGGTATTCGAGAGGCGGCAGAAACCATCATAGTGATCGTGGAATAGCCGCTGCTTCAACATAGGGAGTGACACTGGTGATAAAAATTTGCGATATAATCAGCAACCACGAGCGAGCAAAATGTAGAATTGTATACCCCATCTTGCCCTCGAACGCCTAACTACATTTAAAAAACACACGGAAAACAATACACAATACAGAAATAAACGAGTTCTTACCTGTTAGTTTAATCGTTGACGCAAAGAATAACTTTGCAGCTTATGCAATCTAGATATTCGCGTAGTAAACACGTACCAAATGGATTTCAAAATATGAATCAAACTGCCAAAACCACTTTGTCTCAATAAACAAAAAAAATATCACTCAACGGACCCACTGACAGCCATCTGGCACCGCATCGTCACGCGCTAGAACGATCGTGATCGGCCCATTATACGGTTGCCCGTCTTGCCCGCCATCTTGCCCGTAATATCTTCGAAGACTTGGATAATGTAATAAAACAAGTAGATATTCGTTTAAGAATAAATTTGTATTTCAATTTGCCTTAAGCATGCCTCAATTAACATTGTTATAAAGTAATAACCTAACCTAACCTAACCTAACAAAACGAAAACGAACACTATTGCGTCAGCCACAAAATGGCGGCGATCACGCCACGCGGGAGGAAGGGGTAACAAGTCGGCTAGACCGTATTATTACTTTAGCTAACTTTGACACGCTATTATGAATAATGTCCAGATAAAGTTATTAATTAATTACATTGTCTAGTGAATTTGGCTTTTATATATAATGACCAGTCATTATGTATAATAACTATTTAATCACTATGATTGTAACATATATACATATACCTATTTTTATCGAATTTCTTGATGGAAATTAATGTTGGCATCTAAGATAGAACACGTTTGCCCATGAGGTGATTATTCACTCTAGTCTAGAGGTGACCCTGGTAAAAAATCTTAACAAACACCTAGTCTTAGAAAACGTTTCCTTCTTATTTGATTATGAGATATATTATATTAATTATAATATTAGATATATTGGTTGATTAAGAGAAGACATACTCGTAAATAATAAAATATTTTATTGCCACTAACGATAATTCGCCTGTAACGTTAATAAAATATAACGATAAAACTAAATTTTCTACTAGCACAATCACTTCATGTATACAAACATACTTACATCTATCTATTCACATAAACAACACTGGAATGTCATTTTGTAATTGCAAATTAGTAGTTCTTTCTAAATGCTTTATGAATATATACAGATAATGGTACTCTCATGAAAACATTTTCTTAAAATTTTATACCTGTCTATTTTTTCCTGCTAATTACTGAAACAACGGGTCCGATTTCAAACGATTTTTTCATTTCTCGTACTCAATAATATAATTACTCGATAACAAAATTGCATCACTATAAAATAGCGATGCAAAGTCCTGCGAAGAAGAAATCTAGGTAATCCGACGTTAGCTAGATTTAAATAAAAATATTTGATTTTTCACTTTGAACTCGTGCTTAAAATACTTTCTAGATCTGATATTTACGCTACGGTCAATTCAAATTTTGTAATATCTTATATCTTTAAACGAGCAATTCTTGTAAGTATATATTACTAGCTTTAACCCGCGGCTTCGCTCGCGTTCAGTAAGTTTTTTATTTTAGATTCCTACTTGGATAGCGTGAGCGTGAAATAATAACATAAATAATGCTCGTCTATAATTAGCCTAAGGGTAGCTTATGCGTTCATCTGTATTTTTAATTCCCTATTTTACTATCTCAGGGGTTGAATTTTGGAAAACTAATACGCTCATTTTTTTTGCCATGGTTAATTAATTAAATTTTCATGCAAATAAATGTTTTAACTGCTATATGTTTACTCTTGACCGCAATGTCGCCTGAAGTTAAGTGATGATGCGGTCTACGGTAGAGCTTGCTATCCTAGAAGAAAACGATTCAGTCTCAATTTGTATACACCAGCGTTGTAATCATCATGAAAAATCCATTCAAGCAACGCCTTAGAGTATTTCTCTACTTAGTCTGTGAACGCCTTGCTCAGCCTAGACGTTGTTATAACAAAAGTAGTCCGTCAAAGCTCTTCGTCATAGTCTTTAGAACATGTCCAAGGGGTAAAAAGTTCGTACAACATTTTATCCACTATTACGTAGTATGAATATGAAAAATATCCTTCTTTCTTGCTTGCTTCATAAAATAAATACATGTGCGAAAATGTAAGTACCTATCTCCTGTGCGTTAATATAATATTTTCATCCCCTATTATACTTTCTTTGGGATTAAATTTAGGAAAACTCTGTATTACATAGCTCATTATTTTTCCCGTACTCATATCCTACAAAGCTTAAAGCAAATATGTAGCCAGAAATAAAAATGTTCACACAAACTTTCTTTCTTTATTTTACTCCATTAGACGCTGTATTTTGAAAAAAAAAACACGAAACACAAAACTCATTATAATACATATTAGCCGTACTCAATTTATACGAAATTTCATTCAAATTTGTCCAAGGAATAAAAGTTTCATACACACTTTAATTCCCTACTTTCTTTAGGCGTTGAATTTTGAGAAATCCATCCTTAGTGAAAATATGTCTACGTCATAAAAAGAATACGTATGTGACAATTTAAGAATGTCATATTACCCTCTTAGGGGTTACATTTTGGAAGTAAATGTACTACATAACTCATTATTTTGGCCGTTCTCAATATCTACAAAATTTTATGCAAATATGTCCAAGAAATAAAAAGTTTTTCTACAAACTTTCATCCCTTATTTCACCCCTTTGAGGATTGAATTTCGATAAACGCTGTAATATGTACCTCACGATTTTAACCGAACTCACCTTATATGAAATGTTATGCAAATATGCGCAAGGAATAAAAAGTTTCTATATAACTTTCATCCCTTATTTCACCCCTTTGAAGGTTGAATTTCGATAAACGCTTTAATACGTACCTCATGATTTTAGTCAAACTCAATTTATATGAAATTTCATGCAAATATGCCCAAGGATTAAAACGTTGCTATACAAACTTTCATCCCTTATTTCACCCCTTTGAGGGTTGAATATCGATAAACTCTGTATTAAATACCTCATGATTTCAGCCGAACTCAATTTATATGAAATTTCATGCAAATATGCCCAAGGAATAAAAAGTTTCATACAATCGTTCATCCCCTATTTCACCCCCTTGGGGGTAGAATTTATCAAAATCCTTTCTTAGCGGCACTACTTTCTTTCTTAGCCTACGTCATAACATCTACTTGTGTACCAAATTTCAGCCTGATCCCTCCAGTGGTTTGGGCTGTGCGTTGATAGATCACTATGTCAGTCAGTCAGTCAGTCAGTCAGTCAGTCACCTTTGAGTTTTATATATATAGATAGATATAGAATCTGAATCTCGGAAACGGCTCGAACGATTTTCATGAAATTATGTATACAGGTGGTTTCGGGGACGATAAATCGATCTAGCCAAGTTTTATTTAAAAAAAACGCCGTTTTTGCGCGTTTTTAAACAACAAAAAACTGTAATTTAAAGATTAGAATGCGATGGTAAATTTCGCGACGGCGCGCGACAGTATATAGCTCAGTCGGAAAGATGGGTGTTTGAAATATGGTAGGTCCGGGTTCGTATCCAACTTTTTTCAAGTTCATTTTTTTGGAAATTCAGTATGTATCTAAGTAATCGAGCAAAGCTCGGTGACCCAGGTACTCTTATACCTTTAAACGACCAATTCTTATAGGTATATATAGAATGAATCTCGAAACTCTCGACTCTTATGGTTAAACAACGATTTTCATGAAATTATGTATACAGGGGTTTCGGGGACGATAAATCGATCTAGCTAGGTTTTATTTAAAAAACATCATTTTATGCACGTTTTTAGACAATGAAAAACTCCTACAATGTCATTAGAATACGATAACTTATTTCGCCACTGTTCTTTTTTTTCTAAATTTTGTTCTTCAAGTCTAAATGGCTCAGACGGAATATGCTGGCCCTTGGAGTCAACAGGCCCCGGTTCGAATCCTGATGGTTACACTCGGGTCCTTTCTTTTTGTTCTTTTTTGTCTGAGAAAATCATTTATTAGAGCCCTTTATAAACGCATTTAAACCGAGCAAAAAACCTCGGTCAACCAGGTACTCATTTATTAATTGCAAAATTTAACCTAAAAGTTACTTATTCAAAAGTAAAATCTCAATATAACAGAAATATTATATGCTACTACAAATTTATTCATGAAAATTATTTCAATTTAAACAAATAATAAAATAAATAAGTTTTCGTGAAACAGTAGTAGTGACTCCGATTCTTCCGCCACGCTGACTAACTCCAATCATTTTCACTGCGGGGCGCTCCGCGCGGTGCGATGCAATGGCCATAATTGATTTTTAATCTCATTCGAACTCAGATAGGAATATGCAAGGATTAGAATATTTCAGATTCAATTGCAATTGAATCTTGCGTTATTTCATTGCTGATTCGTTTGCATTGCTGGTTTTGTTTTACGCTTCGTTAGATGGTATTGAATGAGGGAATGAATGGGATTGCATCGAGAGATGAAAGATGTGTTATGTCTATTAAAGGTCTGTCAGTTTTTTTTATTGAACCGAATGTGGATTAGTTTCTTTTTTATGAATGAGAAGATTACATGAATTACAATATGATTTGTTCTAAAACTACTATTCCACTATCTGATGGACTAGCTGCGTCCCGCAGTGTATCCCGCGGCGTAAAAAATAATTTCAGCGTTATTTACTTTCGCTAATCAAGTGTAACTTTTGTATTTGTATACGCTTTACCTGTTGGTTTTATTTATAAGTACTAGTGGTAGTTCTGTGGTCAAAATGTGCACTGAGGGAAATATACTCCTCAGTGGCCCTGTAAAGTCTCTAGAGCAGAGAAGGTGTAAAGGAGCGCAAATACCCAACACCCAACCAAACAACCTCTTTTTAGTTCACACTCAAGAGGAGAAGGACACCCTGAAAGACCAGGGTTAAAAATTAGGCACCGGGTCACGCATCCTTACCATCCATGAAGCTCAGGGACTGACATACGAGTCGGTAATCGCAATCAAAACTAAGGCAAACATGAAGCTGCACGAGCGTGCCCCATGCGATCGTCGCAATCTCAAAGCACACAAGGGACTTCACGTACTACGCTGACGACACTGACGACGCGATCGGTCGGTTCGTACGGCGAGCGTTGGCTGCAACACTGAAGACCATCCGAGAGTTCAATTTCCAGATGGCCATCAAAGACAAAAATGCGGTCCTGGTAGAGGCGCAGAGCCGTGAGGAGGATATTTAGAAAATAAAATAGGCCTAGGGTTAGAATGAAAATGTTCCCTACTCCCCCCTATTTTCTTTTCATCTCCTAATCCAAGATTCATATAAAAAAGAAAACAAATGCCAAAGGTCACGGAACCCCGAGTCTGTGGAGTTGCTAAATTAAAATCAAAAAAATGTACTCATGATTTATATAAACAAATGAAGATACAGTCTAACTAGTTACACCAAAAGAACTTAAAAGTAAACTAAGCAAAGCATAGAAACCCACACTAGGTTGTACTGTTTCGTGGGTTTCACGCTCTCCACGAATCGTATGGTAAACCATACGATTTTGAAAAGAGTATTTAGCTTCAAAGATGACGAAAAATCGATTAGGGTTTATATTTTTTTCTTTCGAAGTGCTTATACTAAACACTAGATTCCAAACGATAAATGTAATATCCTACTAAAATGCATAAGCATCCCACTAAACGTTCCCGGAACTGCAGGGACTTGAGTCCTGCTCTCGCAAGGAGAGAGTCAAAGTAATGATAAATGCTAAATTTACTCTTAAGGTAGCGGTTCGCCCGGAGACCGCGACAAGAGACCGCGACGCGAGACCGCGACCGGAGACCGCGACAGGCACTTGACACTATGGAATTGTACGGGCACCAGTTCGCGCCGAGATCGCAACAGAAGACCGAGACAAGTGTCGCGAGACATGTGTCGTGGTCTCGGCGCGAACTGACGTCCATACAATTCTATAAAGTCAAGTGCCTGTCGCGGTCTCCGGTCGCGGTCTCCTGTTGCGGTCTCCTGTCGCGGTCTCAGCGCAAACTTGTACCTTAACGCTTACGCTTTCACGTCTGAACTACTAAACCAATTTAAATTTGAAACAAACGAAGGTAGTCGAGAACTCGAATTATGCAACTTTAAAATATTATCTTTAAACCCCTAATTTATATTAGGTATTTGTATTAGGTTTTGAAACAATAATCAAAATTGCAGCAAACCGCAAACCGACGAAGTCAACAATTCGGAACGAAGCAACCCAATCGGAAAATAATCTCCGGAATGCCGGCAACTAGGATATGCACTCACACTTATTACGTCTTACAATGTCGCTACTATCGTAATACAATAATGTAATGTTTTTGCTGCCTAACATAAATGTAGTTCAAACTTTTTGTCACTAATCTTGAGTCGTGGCGCAGCGATATGCGTAATTTCGTTAACAACCGGATCTTGAACCGACTGTTACGAACTGTGAACGAAGACAAATAGTACCAACCCTCGGTTATTACGGCAATTAGTTTAAATCAGTTTTGAGCGACACAAGATCGAGTTTTGATTTTCAATTTGTGGGAAGTGAAAATGAAACTACTACGAATTTGCTATTAAGGTATCTCCCTCTTAATATGGTTGTTTACGGTATAACTTTTCGGACTGTGCGCAAGAGCTGCTCAGTAGACGTTTTTCTTAACTAAGAATTTGGCCTACCATCGAATGTTAATAGATACTGTTTTAAATTATGCATTCACGCGATTAATTAAATTTTTATGATAAAACAAAAACCTACTGTTAAAGCCTCAGGCACTCGACTTTCACGATTATTGTGAAATAAACTAATTTGTTTCAATGAAACAGCGAAGTACGATGAAAATGCCATCGAGGTAAAAAAAAATACAGTTTTAATTGGTATCTCTGAGGTTGATCTATCATAAACCGATGAGGTATGATATATGACATATTAAAAGTAACTAGAATAATTTTAATAAACTAAAACAAAAATTGTACATGTATAATTTTCTTATTCTTTATGATTTTGATCATTGTAAATTTTGACGTACCATATCTGTAGTTTTAGGTAAATAAAGATATTCTATTCTATCAAACAAAAACAAAAAAATCATTAAAATCTTTCATAGGTTGTTGAAGTTAGAGCTAACGAAAAAAATATACTAACGAACTCCTCCTTTTTTGAACGATAAATAAACGAACAGTTTTTTTCACATAACGCTATCTAACTATAACATTGTCGTAGGGTTTTAAAAATAGATTGTTTGTTGGTGGATCAGGTTGATAGGCAAATCCTACCTATTATAGAACAAATAACAAAAGTAACCAAATAATAATTCTACCGAAATAAGCTCTCAAGATCATCATAAACATAAACAGTATCCTTTATAAGTAGTAAACACATCTTATCGTTCTCGATGTAAAAATTTACAGTCTTATTAATTTCGCATTAAGGTTCACGCGGGCGTGAACAATTTTTACTTATCTCAGCGATTATGTTGTAAAATTGTGAAATGTTCTTTTAAATCTTTTTGTAATTCGCCACGGAGAATCAATGGACGCGACGATATCAGTATTCATTTGTTTTCTCTCTTCCTTCTGTGTTGTTAATTCGGGTACGTCTTCACGAATAAACGTTTAGAGTAGGTTCAGATGACAAGCGCGCAACGCGCGTTTTATAACGCGCGTTTACATCTACATACATTTTATTCAGGCTGTACACATGTTAACGCGCGTTTTAATAAAGCGCGCGTTGAACGCTGCGCTAGCGCTCGGTTACTGTCAGCGCGTCTTGACGCGCGCTTTGGGATAATTGGTTTTCTATAGTTCCGTTCAGTTGAGCGCGCGCTTTCGACGCGGATAGACGTATTTAATTAGGGTTCTTCAGTATCAGTCCGTCCAGAACTCGTCCAAAATGGTTCCGAATTGCCTTAACTTCGGATAAAAAGTTATGTACTGGCTTTCAGACAGCCTGTGTGATAAAATTGGGTGGACCCAATATCTCCGTCTTCTGTTGCGTCGTTTCTGCCGTTGGTATACAATTACTGCTAAAACTATTTCTACGCCCATCTTCAACAAATGTAAGAACTGTACTGAATACCATGGCGGTCGCGGCAACGCGCGTTCGACGCCTGCCAAGCGCGTGTCATGTAAACCTATACAAAATATTACTCGCGTTCAACGCGCGCTGAGCGCTTGTCATCTGAACGTAGTCTTACACGTACGGCGTTATTTAGTTTTGGAGGTATAGTTTTGGAGTGTGGGATTAGTGGACAATATTTGGTGGACAATTCACACGCAACATTATTGAATTATAAAATTGCATAATTGATTGGTTATTGAAGTTATCTAATCGTTCGCAATATAGCTGCATGTGTACGTTATGCAAAAACGGCGGGAAAACGGCTATTGTGTTACATAACTGCACTGATTGCATTACGGCTTGTGGTGTATGACCGCATTTGAACATAATATTTGAACTCATTGCTTTCATGGGAGTTTCAAGACGGTTCTAATCGTATCGTTTGTGTAAACATTGTAGGTACTTCAAATGTAAACAAGTAAGGCACTTGAGCATAAGTGTTATTGGGATGTTAAATGGTTTAGAAGCTACTAAATTACAATTGAAAAAAATACATGGAGCTTTTATTTTTTTAATTATTTAATTTTAATTTTTTAATATAATTAATTAACGGAATAAAATCACGAAAAAAACCTGCGTGCGATACCAAACATTTTGTTCGAAATATTTTTGAAGTGAAAACTTCTTTGGGCGCGCCTAGGACAGAAAATACAAGCCTAGGACAAAATTGAAATGAACCGTCCCGCTCGGGTATGATAATAGCTTTTCGGGTAAACTCGGGATGCTAGAACGAGAAACAGAATACAGTGAACAAGCGCGTCAGAGCGAGAAAGATAATATAGTCCCTGTGTACCTGTGTTTATTATATTTATGTCTTTTTATCGCGTCATTAATTTCTACACTTCTAGGTACTTACCGCATTAATTGACCTTGTCACAAAATATTATATTTGCATTTCACATCCATTGAAAAAAAGTTTTTAATGTAATATACTCGTATTACTGTTTCATCACAGTACTTACACTACGTAAACACACAAAATGATACCTATTTTCATCACAGCACTAACACATACACTACACAACATATTTATGCATTTTTAGCGAAATACCTAATAAATAAAATAGCAAATACTAAAAAATTTGCTAGTCCAATACTATTTACATTCCGCGTAATTTTTTTTAAATTTATTCTTGGCCAACGCACACATATTTTTTTAGATATACGACGTTTCTATGTTAATGAACTTTAATCTGTGCTTTATGTCTAGACAAAGATCACTAACAACGTGAGTAATGTGCGAAGAAATTTGATCGGTGTGAAGTTTTATGGCGAGTATGTGGAATGGAATGAGACTTTCTATATATCTATAGTCTAAGAAAGCTGAGCGATGATAGCTGCGTATGAAACCACACTGTAAAAAACAGGTTGTTGTTAAGCGGTACAAGAATGCGTTGTGCATTTTATTTGATTTTGCAATGTATTGACAAAATTTTTAATTTTTAACAGAAACATTTTTACAAAGCAGAAGGACAAAACTACATTACAAGTACAAACAGGAGCCTGACGCCTGACGGTAAGCAAAACGTTTGTCCATAACAGCGCAGTGACACTGTGGATATTGGAATATTATTGGAAAAATCCAAATCATTGCCTAATTTGTTGACAAGTTAGTTTGATAACCACCCAGTGCAAATATTAAAAAAAATATTCAAAAAATGGGTTTCAATTATTTGTTTAGATTCCTGTTATGCCAGAAACAATGTAATCGACAATTAATACGTTTTAATAAGCCCATATTTATAAGCTTGTAAAATGTAAAAAAAAAATGTTTTGTCACTTCTAGGATTTAATGTACACTAGAAATGTTCAATTTATATACATATTTATAAAATATTTATGGCTAATAAAGATATTTTAAAATGCAAAAATCAGTGCAAATATTTTTGTTATGATTACAAATATTTGTACTGTACCTGGGTGTGTTCCTGTGTTTTATCTATAATGTATTTACAACTGTATAAGTATTATATTAGCTATCTAGCTTTCCTAGTAGGTACAAGGTTTGCTTAGTTTAGGGTCAGATGGTTGCGTGTGAAATGTCCACTAATTGGCTTGGCTTGATCATCCAATGTAAGTATTAGTTGAACAGTGTAGTTGAATAGAGTAGTGTAATTTTCATTTAACCTAATTAAAAAAAAAAAGAAAATTATTATACGATTTTTTTGCTAAAGTTTAAAACGTATTCAGGCTTGCGACGCACATTCCTACAAAGAAACTCCAAAAGTTATTAACGCAAACATTAAAATACGCCGTGAAAGCCATTTTATCCTCTTTACGAGACCTACAAAGTCACCTTTATGTCTCGGGCCCTACTTTGTACACGGTTATCCTTTTGTAGTTTAGTTGTGAGAGAGTGTTTTAAATATAAAAGCGTTTTACTAAATGTTTCACTATTTCATAAATCTCGTAACTTTTTTTAGAGTTGTTTTGGTGACAAATTATGAAAATAGAAATACTAATTCGTTTACCTGTTGGTGAAATTTTACATCTTTAAGAATTCGAAAAATTCTAGGTATATGTCGGTTTCCTCCCTATGTTTTCTTTCCCCATTTTACGAGTAAGTTAGCGGTGCGGCGTTACGCACACGAAAACAAGACAGGCAGTGGTGAGCGTGAGACATATACCGCGCGGCTCTGGATCGGCGAGTGAGACGTAGCGCAAAGAAATAAGGTGAAGTGCAACAAAGTGAGGTAAAATGAGACAGAGTGAGTCGGAATGAAGTTACAATTGATCTAGTCGGGAGAACGGCTTCTTTGGTTCACTTCGCTTCGGTTCATTTCATTAACACAGGTGATTGCTTAATGATTTTTGTGCTTTGTTTTGATGTATAAATAAAATATAATTAACTTTTTTACAGTTCCACCCGAGTTTTGCTTCGAGGAGTTCAATTGGGAGGACTGTGGTTCTCCGCCCCAGCCTGTTCTTTACTACTACAAGTCTGGATCACGCTGTGAGGTGCTTCTGCAACAGTTATGAAAAGCATGTGTTTTTAACCCCCGACCAAAAAACTGGTGTTATAAGTTTGACGTCGATGTCTGTCTATCTGTCTGTGTGTGTGTGTGTGTGTGTCTGTCTGTGGCACCGTAGAGCTTAAACAGATGGGCCGGTTTTGATGCAGTTTTTTGTATTTGAAGGTAATATTTGTGCGGATGTTTTTAGTTTTGTTTGGTTAATATCGGTTCAAGATGGCCGCCTCCACAAAATGGCAAACAAAATATTTCTTCACAATCTACCTCAATATGGGTATCAAATAAAAGGGCTCGAATAGTGAAATAATATACACTAAAACAAATTTCAATCCCAAAATGGCCGCCACCACAAAATGGCAAATTACATTACTCTTTCACTACTACCTCAATAAGGATATCAAACGAAAAAGCTTAACTAGTAGAATACTTTGCACTATGACTAATTTCAAATCCAAGATTTTTCCACAACTCTATGGATATTAAATGAAAGGGCTTGATTAGTAGAACTTTGTACCTACAGATAACAAATCTGAGCTAGTCGGGGGTTAATCAATTTTTTTTATTTTGTTCTTGTAAAATAAAACTAATTCTATCAGGAGCAATAGCAAGGCTTAAGTCTAACGGGGTTTTTTTTCAAGTGAAAACGTGCGTGCTTATTTAGGCGCTCCACAAACAAATTTTCCGTGGGATGTGAACTGAACTCAAGTACCTATTCGGGCAGACTCGGATGATCTAGATGGCCATGGTCATGGCCACCCCCTCCGGTTTCACTCGCGTAGTTTCCAAAGTTGCTTTGCGGTTGCTCCTTTTTTACTATGAGCGAAAATAAAGAGAAAGTAACAAGGAAACTGTAGCCATTTTAATTAGTTTTATCGGATATTTGAGCTGATTTTTTACTGTAGGTATTATTTTATTAACAACCAGTTGTTTTCACGCGTGCTTTAAGATTTTTTTTGTTGATTTCACGGAATTTGTTTTTTAGCTCAAGTAACAGTAGCATGTTATGTATTTGAACTTCAGCTATCTAGTAGTGAAAGCTCTGTTGTAATCGGTTTAGTCATTTCGGAGATAAGTCGGATTACATAGACAGACAGACAGAAAAAATAATAAAATTAGTGTTATTTTAGGCTGTTGACTGAACGGCTGAATTTATATGTCGCAGCCAACTAGCTTAACCCCTTCAAGAGTTTTACGACTGCCCAAAGAGGAGCACAGCCACCATATAACAAAAAAAAACTACAGTCATAGGAACTGCCGATAGAAGCGAAAACGTACACTTAACTCAGATGATGAAATGCATGGCCAATCTAGATGGCCATCTAGAAATGCGTCAACATTTCTATGGCCATGGTTTACCCGTTTCTTATCATTCCCGAGCTTGACGCTAGAATTCAATTCACAGCCCACGAAAAACATGTCTATGGCGGGTCAAAAGAAGTTTTCACTTCAAGAACATGCAACCAAATTGATAACACCTTCACCTTTTCTGAAGTCGGTTAAAAATGTATCTATTGAAATTCCCGTGTTTCGTTAAAGGTGGGTATTTGGCGCGGATGCTTGCCCAACAACAACATGTTTCCGGATGAGTACGACTGCGTACAGACATGCATCTTTGGCGTGATACCAAAATCAGACGACTACCATCGGCTCCACAGTGACAGCAATCTACTTGAGGAAACCACTATTCAAGAAGGTAGGTAGACGTTTCACTAAGGTTTAGGTATTATGTAACGTATATTTTACAGATTTTGGCAGGGCAGGGAGAGAAAAACGAGTAGTGAAGGTGAGTGTTGATAGACGTCAGAAAGGGGCCCCTTAAACCTACGCCCGAGTCACAAGTCTCGGGATCTACTCGGGTTTTCTTTCTCTGCCACACGTTGGAGCCGGCACCCGCACGGTGAATCCATGGAATGATAAGATGAAATCATTACTCTCGTCACCCAGAGATATAAAATGCTTTTCAACACACTTGCTCTTAAAGTGGCTCTAATTTTACCGCAATCAGGCATATGATGACACCTACAAACAAACTGTGACTTTTTCATTACTATTACTTACTAGTGAGTTATGCAGTTTTTTTATAGGTTGTATCGGTTTGTTCTTTGTTAAAAAAGTTTCGATACAAAAAAGATCTTGTTCATTAGAACAAATGAATCAATATACTCGTAGCTATTGCTTGGTCATTTCATCCAACTTCGTTTTTAAATTGATACATTTAACTTGTACGTGTTTAAAAATAAATTTTTTACTCAAATGTTAACTTTTAGTTTCTTTGTAATGAAGAAAACTTTTAATTCCAGTTTTTGAACGTGGCTAAAACGCTATCCGCAGATAGACAAAAAAATTAAACCTAATTTTTTAGCCTGTGGCTGGTCGCCATTGTTAGTTGCGCGCGCATTTTTTGGCAACTGATTATTTTTTCCCGCCATAATAAAACTTTTTAACCCCCGACCAAAAAAGGGGTGTTATAAGTTTGACATCGATGTCTGTCTGTCTGTCTGTCTGTGTGTGTGTCTGTCTGTCTGTGGCACCGTAGAGCTCAAACGGATAAACCGATTTCGATGCGGTTTTTTTTTATTTGAAGGTTAATATCCGTGCGGATGTTCTTAGCTATGTTTGGTTAATATCGATTCAAAATGGCCGCCTCCACAAAATGGCAGAAAAAATATTTCTTCACAACCTACCTCAATATGGGTATCAAATGAAAGGGCTTGACTAGTAGAATATTATACATTATAAAAAAAATCAAATCCAAGATGGCCGCTACCACAAAATGGCGGATTATATTATTTTTTTCACTACTATCTCAATATGGGTATCAAACGAAAGGTCTTAACTAGTAGAATACTTTGCACTATGACAAATTTCAAATCCAAGATGGCCGCTACCATAAAATGGCGAAATACATTTATTTTTTCACAACTCCCTTAATATGGGTATCAAATGAAAGGGCTCGACTAGTAGAATGTTGTACATATAACAAATCCGAGGTAGTCGGGGGTTAGTCAAAATTTTTAATTTTGTTCTTGTTTAACAACTTGTTTTCATTTTTGAATTGATTTTTATTATTAATTTGTTCACAAGTGTGTTGAAAAAAGTCGTATGACAGACGTGTATTAGTGATTACTCAATAGTGCTTTATGTAATGCGATGTGTATCGTTGAGTAATGATAATTACTCAACGGACCACAGCGATGTTTGCACGTTACTGGGTGGTGGTAGAACAATTGGCATAAGTGTGGTAGGTACTCTGGTACCTCCCCAGACAAACTCTGCAAAGTAGGTAGGTACCACAATATTTTTTTTTAAACTTTATTAGGTTTACACTTGACCGCCATCTCGCCTGATGTTAAGCGACGATACGGTCTACGATGGAGCGTGTTTACCTAGAAGAAACCGATTCACTCTCGATTTGAAGACACCAAGATTATAACTATCGGGAAAAACCCACTCAGGCAACTCATTCCACAGTCTAGACGTTCTTATCACAAACGTAGAGTCAAACCTCTTTGTCCGTGTCTTTGGAATATCCACCATGAAGCGGTGCCGCTTCTTCGAGTTACGAGAAGTACGATAGTAAAAAGGGCAAGGTGGTATAAGATCGTGCAGATCAGTTGCACACTCTCCGAAGTGTATCCGATAAAAAAACCGATAAGCGAACAATTTTGCGGCGATGTTCAAGACTTTGAAGTCTTTTTCGCACTAGAATGTCTTTGCCTTTTGGCACGCCTCTCGATCGATTCCAGAGCCTCAAGCTGATACTTAGCCGATCCATCCCAAAGGTGCGAACATGGTGGTATTTTTTAAGATAGTGTGATGGGATGAGTATTACGTGCATCTAATAGAAAAAAAAAACGCGCACGCTCAAATCCATGCACTTATCTTATTGCTCGGCGGTAAAACACCTGGAAAAAGTGTGGTACTCTCAGAGGCGATTTCAGCTAAAAATCTTATCATCAAAAGCAGCCCACTAAATTTTCAACACAACTGGGATTCGAGGTCTTGCGTAAAGAGAGAGTCAAGACCATAATCCACCATGCTGGCCCAGTTGGGGTTGGTGTATACATGACTTCGAAAGATTCTAGATAGTACATGTCGGTTTCCTTACGATGTTTTCTTTCACTGTTTTTAAGTTAGCAGTAAGAAAGTAATTTTTCGAGTATGTCATCCCTTTATATCCCTTTGGTGGAAAATGTAGTGGAAGTGGTGAATTAAGCCTTGACTTTGTCATTGTGAGAACCCCAACTGTGGGAAAGTG
Organism: Ectropis grisescens; assembly: GCA_017562165.1. Lineage (NCBI taxonomy): Eukaryota > Metazoa > Arthropoda > Insecta > Lepidoptera > Geometridae > Ectropis > Ectropis grisescens. Next base: position 26,434,200 of record CM029770.1, read on the forward strand.
GGATGCATGTTCAAACATCAACCGATATACCCCAAGGCCCTGATAACATAATTATTTAACAAGAACAGTACACATAAAAACAGTAAACAAATTTAACAAGATATTGTTAAACATATTTGAGAGCATAGTGACTAACTTTAAAGTCAAATTCAAGGTTAACAAAGTCAACGTAATTTATTCATCAATAATTGCGGTAACTACTTTGATCTTAATGGATGAATGATGAATGAATTCGACCTGGGAATCGAGGCCTTCTCTCGTGAGGAGAGAGTTATCGTCATATCCATTATCCATCCATCCATCTATGGTCCAGTGCGGGTTGGTGACCTTTCAAGAATCTGGGTATATATCGGTTTCGTAAGGATGTTTTCCTTCACCGTTTTAAGATAGCGGCATTACGCACAGGACTCTGAAAAGAGTTGCGCGTTGGATTTGAACGTGAGGCTATAATTCTACATATTTATATCTTCTTCTTCGTCGGTATCACTCTTGACAGAGTGGTCGTGGTCATCACTTCAGGTGTTAGTGGCAAGCTTCACAACACGCCGCCACTACTCTCTGATGGCCGCCTTTCTTGTGCATTCGTGTAGTGATGATGAACCAGTCACCACCGCTTTTATCTGATCAGTCCACCCCATAGGCGATCTCCCTCGTAGTCTGGTACCCTCGACCCTTTCCTGGACCACAAGTCGCTCAATAGCTACCTCCTACCTCAATATAACGCCTCGGCGGCATACATGCCCAAAAAAGGTGAGGATGAGTGATGCCGAGTTCTGAAAGTATAGACTCATTGGTACGGAACTCAGTCTATGAGACTCCGAGCATTTTCCTCCAGCACCACAACTCTAGGGCGTCTATCTTCTTCTTCTCCGTTTCACGCAGGGTCCACATTTCTGCAGCGTACAGAAATATGGGGAATACAAGTACCCGAACTAGCCGGATTTTTTTTACATATTTATATACATATACTTATATTTTTTATGGCTACGGAAGTACGTAGTTAGTACTTAAGTGTAATTGTTGGTATCTCATGTAGCTCTTACTTTATTTATGTTTCATAAAAAAACTGTTTCAAAAATTACTACAGACACGACCGTTGCTGACTCCGACAGAGTCACTGAAAACGAAGAAGAGACTGGACCAGCTGATGTGGAAGATACCACGAATGATGATAACGAAGTGAATGAAGAAGCTGCAACTGCTGGTGGCGAATCAGAAGAAGTAACCGCTCTTAGGATAGGCCAAGAAGGTTCATCCAACAAACGATCTTTTTACCTTAACAATTATCCACCATTCAAATGGTAATGTTTGTTTGAATTTTATTTCGATGCTCTGAATAGGCTTTTACAATAGATTGGAAATTAAATCCCTGAATGTGTCTTTTCTTTAAACTAAATATAAATAGGTCATAGAACAAATTCTCTCAAAGATCTTATTATCTGTCCTATATCTGGTTATTGTTATCTGTTCTATTGTATAAATGTACAACGATAAAGAATCTTTCCCTCATTGTATGGTCTGTTACAAGCGAGTACTGAGTATGTCTCTCGCACATTTCCGATATCGAGAGAATGATATGGGACCACGGATATCCGTGTATGGGACATTGGTCAAGAAACTACAACTGTTGCTGCGGAAACCGAAAAATCAACCGCTATAAGGATTAGGTCAGAAGAGAGTTCATCTACCAAATATGCATTTTACGTTAATAATTAATCTTCTGTTGGAATGGTAATGTTTGTTTGAAGTTGTTGAACTGTATATTATAGTTTATCGAATGGATTGGAACTTTACATCACTAAACGAGTATTTTTTAAGCTTGAATATAATTTTTTTATTGTCATATAAGTTACAGTCACAAACATTTAGGACTAAACATTAGAATGGTTCTGTATAGACTCGTCAATTACGAAATTATTATAAGGTAAATTTTATTATTTCAGATTACTACTTAAGAACGACTATTACTATTACTATTTCGACGTTTATACAAGAATTCAGTTCAAAAATATTAAGTATTGTATATCTAAATTTACCAATTCTAAAACTTGAGCTATAAAGAGGCTATTATTGAATAAATGTGTTTTATGTTTATTTAAAATATAAATTACTAACAAAAAAAATAGAACAATTAATGACTTTAAAAAAAAAGGAAAATTGAATTTTGACGCAATTGTTTCGAGATTAATAAATTTTTTTCTGTTTTGTAATAAGTAAGGCTTACAAATAGATCAAATTTACACATAGTATTTTGCCGTGGGGGCAGGGAGCTCACCTCATCTTCAAAAGCCTATCCGAGCGCTTGGTCGACGCGACGCGTGACCAAAATGCTGGCGTTTATTTGGCCCAACGCATAAGCATTGCCATTCAGCGTGGTAATGCCGCCAGCATGCTGGGTACGCTTCCGATTGGTAGTGGGCTTGAACATCTTGATTTTCTGTGGACCTTTAGTGGTCTATGGATAATTCAGGTGTGCTTAGTGTAAGTAGTTAGGTAGGTTTGTAGTGTAGTTCTCATTGTATTTTAGTTTTGTTAATAAAGGCTCTGACCCGTTTAAAAAAAAAATAACATTGTATTTTTGCAAAACGCACATTGGTCTTGCAACTGGAATATTCAAAGGTCACAGACGTAGAATAACGATACACAGAACTATGAAATGCCATTGATTGAATCTTTCACTGTATTCTAGTTTGTCCTTATATCATTTATGTAATTAAAATTTTAACTTTGAACGCAATAGGAAGCCATTCCCTGCGGTATATTTTTCTTGATTATTCTTATCACAGTGGTTTCTTCATTATGTGTTCTCCCATCGCTAGAACCAGTGGTACCCTATTAAAACCTTTGAAAAAATACTGAGAAATGCATTACCATGTCAATATTCGCGCCACGCCTAGCTAGTCACTAGGCCTGACTAATAACTGACAAGTTAACAATAAAGGTAATCTTAAAAAGACCGCACAGTCCATTTTATTACCTTAAAAAAATAAAATTGATATTGCAGGACATTTCATACACAACACCATCTGACCCCAAACTAAGCAAAACTTGCACTATGGAAGCCAGATAGCTGATATAATACTTATATATTTTAATGCATACTTATTGTATACAGAAAACACCCAGGCACAGTACAAATATTTGACTTCATCACATAAGCATTTGCACTGGGTGGGGATCGAACCCACGACCCACGGCTTCGCAGGCAGACGCACTACCAACTAAGCCACCAGGCCAGCCGAAGTATCCTACTATTAAAGTATACTACTAACACTTTGCGATAAACAAAACAAATTTAACAGCCTTATTAATTTCACATTAAGGTTCAAGCGAGCGTGAACAATTTTCACTTATCTCAGCGATTACGTTGTAACACCGTGAAATGCCCTTTTAAATCTTTTTCCGATTCGCCACGGGCACTACGATGGACGCGGCGATATCGGCATTCATTTGTTTTCTGTCTTCTTTGCTTACTGTCTATTCGGGTGAGTTTTATTTGTAGTCAGGACGCAGAAATTCTTCACCATCTATAATTACGCTTAATATTGAATATATTTCGTAGGACGTCAAAGACGTTTCCAGAGAAGTTCCAGGGCTTGGAGAAAAACCTCTAGGTGACAAGCTCAGTGTAGTGTTGGCTACGTGACACTGTGCAATTATGGGCAAGCATGTTGCTTACCATTAGGTACATGTCTTGTCTCGTCACACGTTGCCGAAGAAAATTATGCTATGGTGGCGGGAAGACTAGAAAAAACTTTATGCATAAAACTTAGCTTAAGCACTATTTACATCTTATTTGTTCGTTTTTCTGACATCACAGATATCATTTTTTTGTTTGTGCGGGAAATATGTTTTATGCCCACTATGCAGGGATATGAAAGGGTATGTCGGGTTTGCCACCATGGGAGTGGATATGGTGCCGACTAAAACCCTCAGAGGTTTCTCCGGCATGGCAATGGATCAGGGTCGAGGGGTTACTTTTCGCACTCTCATCAACAACCCTGACCCAATTGCCACCACCCTTCCAGGCCCACTCTGCGGAGGGTGTCGACACCACCGCATTTGACTCCAGTGACGCCCCGGAAACCAGCGGCTCATCACCTTCTCGAGAAGTCATATCCCTAGGTGAGGTGTCGGACGGCCCTTAACGTCCCAAGCCTTCCAGTGGAGACAGAGTACAAGCCTAAACGTGGCTTTCGGACTAGGCCCCGTGTCCGCTTCCGCCTCAGTGAAGGAGCGAGAGGCTTCCAACTCTCACTTCTCTAATACACAACCTCTCACTATCGAGCATCACGGCGAAGATGGTTGGCAGCGAGAAGTCCACCCTCACACCTGCGGCTAGGAATAGCCGCCGTTCCACCTCTATGGCCGCATTGCGGCCTTTGTCCTTCCACCAATCAGAGTGCTCGTAGAGGACCCTCATCTGGAAGACTTAGGAATTTTACATGGCCGATATAATAACAATCGAGTACTCTTCCCAAGTCTTCCAGTCCCTCTAACGCACTCTTGAGAGTGCGTGGAGAGAGGAGAGAAGTGCGTGGAGAAGCTCCCAGCCCCAGCTGGTTTTCGCCATTACACAACAAGATGCCACCGAGGCAAGACTTTGTTAAAAATTGATTATTTTAACAATTATAGGTTCGCAATTGACCACCATCTTGCCTATTGTTACGCGACGATGATGTTTGAAAAACTATTGTAAATGTGTTAAATTTTTTGAAGGAATTTCTCTCTGGCTGAAACAGCTTGTAACTTTTGATTCGTAGATTCTTCCGTAGTAACCAAAACGTACCAAAAAACTATGGTTACAGACTATCAGTGAAGGGAGCCAGAAGGCACATAAATTATTATGCACTCATTACTTTTTTGTTGTTGTAAGCGTGCTTTCTGTTTACCTACTCGTTCTATCATAGAACATTCTGTCGCTTAACATCATGCGAGATGGTGATGGTCATAATCCTAATTTAACAAATTTTAAAATTTATTTCTTTCAATCTTATTGAGATACATTTTACATTTTTATTTAAAATCTGTAGTAGAGAAAGATCTAATAAGTTGGAAGATTTAATTTTTTATTTGCCAAATTTAAATTCACATTATAATATAAATTTCACACAGATTGTTAGAATGGCAAATAATACACATCTATGACTACACAAAGAAATACAATTAATTTAGAAATTAAATAAATAACATCCCGAAGTTGCAGTTCTTAAAGCATCAAGTTTCAGCTTAGGTCACTAGCGATTAATTTTCGGTAAAATGTAGTAAATAAATAAATATGCTTCTATTTAGTTCCACCAGACGTCTGCTTCCATCAATTCAAATGGGAGGACTGCGGCCAGCCTCCCAAAGCAGTTATTTATTACTACAAGTCTGGATCTCGCTGTGAGGTATGTCTACAAGAATGTGAACTAAAACAAGAATTCCCTATTAGAATCTTTTGGTGTTTTTAAAAAGTTCTCATTTTACATTGAGAAAGAAAAAATAATAAGCATTGCAATTCAGAGTGGTAATGCCGCCAGCATGCTGGGTACGTTTCCGATTGGTAGTGAGATTGAACATCTTGATTATCTGTAGACCTACAGTGGTCTATGGATAATTCAAGTGTGCTTAGTGTAAGTAGTTAGGTAGATTTGTAGTGTAGTTCTCATTGTATTTTAGTTTTGTTAAAAGAGAATAAAATGTGTTTTATTATAATTGAAAAAGAAACAAGAGTGGGCGACGCCATGGCAGCCTGGGAAGTACCACACCTTTGCCAGTTCTACCGCCAAGCAGCTATGTGAAAACATTACTGTCTTCTGATTTAAAGGGTATTGTTTCCAGAGAAATTACAGGGCATAGAGATAAAACATCTCAATCGCTGGGCAACAAGCGCAGTGCAGTAAACAAGGAATAACAAGCAAAGGTGTGGTACTTCCTCAGGTGGACTCTGTAAACAGTCCTACCACTACAACATTTTTACGATTTAGTAAATATTTTGTATTGCAATAGCTGCATGGCATGCATACATGATAAACAGGAGTTTTTTTTAACATCAGGTACAAGTCTTGCTCGTCTCATACTGTGTCAAACTTTCTGAAAATTCGAGGGCAGGCGTCATCTGCCAACCCGCACTTAGCCAGCTTGGTGGTGGTGTATTAAAAATGACGACTTTTCATTCTACTGTAGGTGGGGATCTGGCGCGGTTGCTTACCCAACCAAAATATGTTCGCGGATGAATACGAATGCGTACAGACTTGTGTCTTCTCTGTGAGGCCAAAGGGAGACGATTTCCATCGGATCGAAGATAATGCCATCACGGGCAGCGAAGAAACCACTCCCGCCGAGGATACACCAGGTAACTTCCAAAGTATCCTAATATCAAAATGAAAATTGGCAGTCATTAGGGCTGTAGGACTGCCGATAGAAGAAACTTAGAACTTAGACTTTTAGAATTAAATTGTACCAATGCCCGAGCGACATGAGGCTAGTTATCCTAGCTTGAAAAACTAGCCTCATGTCGCTAGGTTATGTTTTTGCATAATACGTCATCTGTATACTATCATTATACATGTGGGTGACACGAACTCACAAGATATAACTCATCCTAAAATCATCTAATTAGCACGCCCCGTTCCCCTGCTTCGCTACCACTATGACGCTACACTACTACATAAACATGTCGATGAGGTGAACCTATAATATTATCCGGTTTTTGAAGTGAAAACTTCTTTCGGCGCGCCTCAGACAGATCTTGGAGTCTCTTGAATTCTAACGTCACGCTCGGGAATGATAAAAATTTTCGAAAGAGGAAATTGAATTAAACGAAATGTATATTAATTCAAATTTTCAGAGAACACAGAGAGTACTACTGATGGAACTACAGGCACTGATGGCGGAACTGAAAATGGAGATGGAAAAGAAGAAGGCGATGCCACTGCTGCTGATACAGGAGCCGGGGATAAAAATGGAGAGACGGCAGGTAATACGGACGGGACCGCAGCCGATGCTGCTGAGACCACACAAGCCCCTGAAGCCTCCCCAGCTGAATAAATCGTTTCAGGTTTCCGTGACAGTGTGTCTAGTCGCCAGATATAGTTTTATACTTCGCAGAACGCATGTACAAATCTAATTTAAGCGCATGAACTTGGTTTATACAATTTTTTACCATCCAAGTCCAAATTTGAAAGAACTGCACCATGAATTTTGTTAACTCCGGTTCTATTTTTGAATAGGTTTACGCTATCTTGCCAAATGTTAAGCCACGATGTGATCTACGTTAGCGCACGCTTACTTCAAACAAACTTATTCACTCGCGATTTTAAGTCAACCAGAATACATTATTATCCCCTCGGGGTTTTCATACAACGTATTTCTCAGTTTAGAATTTCTTCTTATAAAAGTGGAGTCAATCTCTTTTTCTATAGAAAACCAACCGTGTAACCGACCGTTGTTTTCGGGATATGAGTGTCATACAACAACGGAAAAAAACAGCTCAACTGAACGCTCTTTTAAATATACACGGAAAAAAGTGATACTAGCTTGCAGCGACGCTTCATGATGACCTACTCATTTTAAGGCACTTTTTTACGCAGTTATTATTTTTGGGATTTGGGGTCTTTATTTAGTAAATAAATGTATAAATTTATTAGTAATGCGGTCACCACCATCGACCATATTGTCGCTTATCATCAGATGAGATGATGCTTCAATGTGGATCTATGAGCGTCAAAACGCAGTCTTTTCGAATTTATACAAGTGTTCTGCTTAACTCTATATCAGTACATACATTGATAGTTACACTTGTATATCAAGACACAAATTTTACTTCTATCAAAATTAAATCTTTAAACCATTAAATGTGTCTTATTTCGATGACTTTTTACTACCTACCAATCAAACACCAGTATTATTAAAATAATGTAATAATGTAATGTAATAATAATGTAATGTTTGCACATTACTGCTTGACGGTAGAATAACTGGCAAAGGTGTGGTACTTACCCAGGTGGACTCTGCCAATAAAACGTAGGATAATGTTTGAATTTCAATTCTACACCTAATTCAACGAAATTCATTTTAGAAAAAGGGAAGTACATTTTTTTTTATAATTTAGTACGGTGAGAAAAACAAGACAACAGCTCATTATTTGAACATGCAGAGTCCGAAATACTACGATTGCTGATCACCTCGAGACATAAAATGATTTATTTCTACTCCTAGTAATTACTCTGGAAATATTGCCTTTCAAACCGGAACACGGTAATGTCTGCACATTGCTTGGCAATAGAATAACTGGCATGTCGTGCTTCCCAAGGCAAACTCTGGAGTGTCTCCTACAAATACGAACTCAAAACAAAACTAATTTAAATTAAACTAATTGAAATGAAGAATTAGTTGTATAGGTATTAGTTCCAGAACTTCTAACTTCACTGTTACTTACTTTCCACTTAGATTTAAGCAATAACAATGGCAAACGATTCCGCAGAATTCCGGCTCAAACCAGCTAAATAAAGTGCTGTTTTATTATAAGTTCGCCTGGATGAGACCAGGGGCGAACTTAAGGCGGAACTATTGGTTCTACATTTATTCGTATTTGTACAATTTAGGCAAGTAACACTTTTTTTTAATCATAATAGATAGGGTTGCACTTAACCACCATCTTGCTTAATTTTAAGCGACAGCGGCGATACGGTCTACGTTGAAATGTGCTCGCCTAAAAGAAATCGGTTCATTCTACTTGAAGACATGGTGTTTTGATTTTATACTTTTGCGATTTGAACACAAATAATATAGTATAGGACTTAATGACAATGTAAGCACTACATAGGACTTAGTCACGAAGTCACATGATCTTCTCGTGACCACGGTAGCTGTAACGCTGCCGAAACGTCGAGGTAAGTAAATGATAATAGACCGTGATTAAGTCCAGTATAATTATACTATTACTATAATTGGAAAAGTTTGTAGAAATTCAGTATAAATTAAATATTTGTGGTCATTTCGCACACAACACTATCTGGCCCCAAACTAAGTAAAGCTTGTACTATGAAAAAATATTAGTATTCTTCACTCAAATATTTGCACTGGGTGGGTTTCAAACCCACGGCCCTCGGCTTTGCAGGCATAGGTACTTCATCATCATCATCATCACCCACAGCCTTCTCTATCCCACTGCTGGGTATAGGCCTCTCTTTTCCCATGCCATCTTCCTCGGTCCTGTGCCAATCGAGTCCAGGTTCGACCCGCGATAGAAACGATATCGTCGACCCATCTTGCAGCTGGACGTCCTACACTCCGCTTACCTTGCCTCGGCCACCACTCGGTCACTACTCTATTCCACCTGTTATCACCGCGTCTTGCAACGTGTCCAGCCCAACTCCACTTTAGCTGCATTACCGTAGTTCCGACGTCCCTAACGTTCGTTCTTCGTCGGATCTCGGTATTTCGGATACGGTCCTGGAGCTTGATGCCAAGCATAGACCTTTCCATCGCTCTCTGTGCTACTCTGATGTCGTGTATAGCCTCCTGTGTAAGCGTCCATGTCTCAGCACCGTATGTAAGAGTGGGCAAAACACATTGGTTAAAAAGTCGAGTTTTCAAACATTGTGGAACAGAGCGTGACTTAAGAATGTCATCTAGTTTTTTGAAAGCTGCCCATCCAAGCTGGATTCGCCTAGCAATCTCCTTTTTTTGATGCTCTATGCCAAAAGAGAGAGTATGGCCAAGATACACGTAGCTGTCAACCGTCTCTAGCCTCTCACTCCCGATAATTATTGGGCTTGAGGATCCAGAGGCGCTGGACAACACTTTGGTCTTAGCCATATTCATCTTAAGACCTACTCTCAAAGAAGCATCTGAAAGTTGCTGTATCATAATTTGGAGATTGTCTAGGTTTTCGGCAAACAGCACAAGATCATCTGCAAACCTTAGATGCGACAGGTAAACGCCGTTAATATTAATGCCACTTGTGTCCCATTCAACCATTTTCAAGACATCTTCTAAGACAGCCGTAAACAGCTTGGGTCAAATAGTGTCTCCCTGACGCACCCCCCTTTTGATGGAAATAGGGTTGGTCAAGTCATGGAGTTTCATAGGTACTTACTACTAACTAATCCACGAGACCCGTCACCAAATTATAGCTGTATGTTTGGTATTCTTTTAGGTAAAAACAATTTGGATGCCAATTTAGTGCATATAAACTAGTAAAGTAGTTATTTTTACTCCGGGAAACTCATAGGATCTGAAACTAGGAATACAAAAATACAAATTACTAATTAATTTATTTCCGGAAAAAAATGTGTAGTAAAATGTAAAGTAAAAAAGATAAGGAAGGCGAAACCGCGGGGCTCGGTGTTTAAAATATGTGTGAATCTCGTTTTTAAAAACTAGGATTGCGCCCTGTCCTGATTTCGTCCACCTTACAAAGTTATTGCAGCCGATCGGACGCAGTCGTGGCCGATTGGAAACTTTCGGTGGAATTGTGAAGTCCATTGCAGGTGCCCGGTTTGATAAATTGGGTGAGAAGAAACTTTTGCAGCGCTTTACGAAAAATCTTAAGCGATAAGCTCGGGAAAGTTCGTTGGCGCTTATTCGTGGAGCTTTTGTAAAACGATTTTTGGATTAGTCGCTATTGCACTGTGGGGAAAGCAAACTGTTATTTCTCCTTATAAAATATGTGTGTGCTGAAGAGCGTACGGCAGAAGTGAAAATTTCATAGTTTGGATTTTGTTTTATGTGGTATTAATATGGATCTTATTAGTTGGACAAATGATGAGAAACAAGTCAGATATGAAATTTATTATTTTTTGAATCCTATACCTACATTTCAAAACAGTGAATACAGTGACACACCAGTGTAGAGTAGCTAACTGTATCTTTCTCGCTCGGATACACGCGACAAAGCAGTAAAAAGCAGTTGACTGTTTCTTTCTCGTTCAGGTAGGTATACACACGGCAGTCACGAGTTCACCCGATCAAGCCTTTCGCCTAATAGCGTGACGAAAGAGTTTTCCTAGGAAAATATGTGTTTTTTTTTAGTGACAAGACCTGGACATGTGTCTGATGGTAAGAAACATGCCTGCCACATAACAGCACCTATAGGAACACGAATATTCCAAATCATTACCTAGCACTGCACTGCGCTCGTCACCCAGAGATCTAAGATGTTATGGCTCTTAGTCTTGTAATTTATCTGTAAACATTGTCCTTCAAACCGGAATACAGTAATGTGTGCGGCGTGCCAAAATAAGTTATCACAAAACATTGGCTGTGGCGAAAAAGCTGCGGTCTCGTAATGGCCAGAGCGTTGGAAATTACGAGCTTGAAGTCGTAGGTTCGTATCCCGCCACCACTGAATATTTTCCCAAGTAGGTAAATGTCATCACACTGAGGTTGACCGTGAACGAAGATACAGTACCACCAGCATATTCTAAAATGTTTTTTGTAGAGCTTGGAATCTTTACAGAGCCCGCCTGGGAAGTACCACACTTTTACTCAATATTCGACTACCAAGCAGTAATGTATACCTACACATCACTATGCTTTAGTTATTTCAAGACAATGTTTCTAAAACAATTACGAGGTATAGAGTTAAAACGTCTTATTTTTGCGAGGCAAATGCAGTCCAGTGCCAGGTAATGATTTGAACTGTTCACATTCGAAAAACTGTGTGACACTATTCAATGTTCATCCATGGGCAGGCATGTTATTTACCCTCAGGTACATGTCTCATCCTGTCAATCAATACTAAGAGTATAAAAAAACTTTGGATGGGTAGGTATGCATCAACCGCATTGGACGGTTTTCAAGACAATACAGAGATAATCACTTTATTATACACACCAGATTTGAAATACGTTAAATATGACTGAATAATAAACAATATATAATAATTAAAAACAATATAAAAGAATGTATATATAATACCATAAATGCCAACCTTATCGCTTACATCCATTTCTTCCATTACCACACAGCACTGCCATCTAAAATCGTAGAATTATTAATGTTCTGACGTCACATTAAAACAAAACAAAACTTTTCACAATCATTATCATATGATGCATTTTCCGCACATCTTAATTGTCAAACAATAATAAACTTTATGCAAGTTTTGTTAGGTTTAATTTGCGCTGCCTGCGCTTGTTATAATTTATTCATAACTTTTAAAACTTCGCTCGTTACCATCTGCCAGTTTAGGACTATGAGAGTATACTTTATTCAAACAGTTATCCATCTTTGGCATCATTTGTGTAATTTATTAGTTATCTTACTGAATTTCAGTCATTTGACACTCATAAAGCACGGACGGAGAAGTTCAATGCTGTTTTCGTTTTTCGAACTTGGCTGGGAAATTACATACCTGATTGTGCTTTTCCTCATGGATACAACCACGGTGTCTTCAAGTGTTTTTTATTTAAATAACAAGTCTACTTGGCTTACTAATTCGTATGGTAGAAAAGGGGCGAAAGAGAACACTTATTCCTAGAATATACTTATTCGGTTTCGGCTTGAAGACACTCAAATTCTATTATGTAACAATGCACTTTATATGTTATATCATATGCGACTCTAGTGTTAGGCTTGCTCGCTTCTTTTTATTATTTATATGGTCTATGGATAAAAAAAACTCAACGCTTGTGTAGTCTATCGAACCTAAAGAAACAAAATGGTGCTTAAGTTAAATATAGTAATACGGTAATATCATATCTGTGGTAATAACTTGGGATTTTAAGTCAATATTTTGTTTCAATTCATTCAAACATTACAAGTTTTTTGACCTTGATTACTTCACTCAATTTTTATAACATGTCGGTAAAAGTCTGCCCCAAATTACGTCAAAAATGTTGAACTACACATTACTTAAAAGTAGTTTTCTAGACTTTGGGTAATAAGACAACAACGACATCTGAAAACAGACAATAGATTTGTGGAGCATGTTATTGAAATGCCCCATACTGCTAGTTCTGTCATTGTTTGATAACGTTTTTAGCTGTTGTCATAAACTAGATTTTAGTAATTTAGCGTACAAAGTTGTGAGCTAGCTGTAGTTTGGGCGTGAGTGAGAAGTTTATTAAGACACAAAGTAAAGATGAAACTACTGATAGAATGTCTTCGAAAGGTTTAGTTTTAAGTTTTGAGTGTCGAGTGTCGAGGCGATCCACCACGCTTGCCCCATGTGAATTGACAGATTGACAGACAGAAACTCTTTATTATGCACACCAGTAAATAACAAACACTTAAACAATAAAAAAAACAATAACTTACTATCTAGTACCATAAATGGCGGCATTATCGCTAAAAGCGATCTCTTCCAAGCAACCAATAACAGCAGAAAAACATATCAAAAAGAATACAGTGAGGATTGGTGGATGACGTCAACATATTTTTGGAAGATACCGGTTTCCTCACGATGTTTTCTTTCACCATTAACGCCAGTGGTGATGTCGTACGTTTGCAATTTGAAAAAAATATTCATAGGTGTTTACAGGATTCGAATCCATGATCTCACGGTTGTGAACCTCACATTCTGCCATTAAGCCACCACGGCATGAAGATACTCAGATTATAGCATAAGCTCTATTGACTCTACTTTTGTGATAAGAACGTCTAGGCTGTGGAATACGTTGCCTGAGTGGGTTTTCCCCGATGGTTACAATCTTTGTGTCTTCAAATCGAGAGTGAATAGGTTTCTTCTAGGTAAACACGCTCCATCGTAGACCGTCAGGCGAGATGGCAGTAAAGTGTAAACCTATAAAAGTTAAAAAAAAAACAGCCCACTAAATGTTCCCTCAGCAGGGATTCGGGGTCTTCTTACGCAAGAAGAAAGTCAAGGCCATAATCCACCACGCTGGATCAGTGCAAAGTTTCTAGGTATATGTCGGTTTCCGTACGATATGTTCCTTCACCGTTTTAAGTTAGCGGTATTTCGCACATGTTTTTTTATTTTAAATAAATACACGGGTAACTCACGTTTAATATAGTCAGTCCAGTCCGACTCAAGTTTCGATCGCGTCCGGTCGGTCGTCAGTGCTAAACGAGCTGCGAACCCGCGCGCGCACTCTCCTTGAAAAAGATCGCCGGACGCGATCAAAACTTGAGTCGGACTGGACTGACTATATTAAACGTGAGTTACCCGTGTATTTATGTAAAATGTGTAATAACCACGTTAGTTTTCATACTAAAAATGTTTTTTTTATATATAGTGGTGAGACAAGCAGGACATGGGCCCGATGGTAAACAACGTAAAGACAGTGGCGCGCGTGGGATTTGAACCCGTGGCAGTCGCCGCTCTCTCGACTAGACCAGACGTAACTTGCATTACTAACTATTATTAACTTTTACTTACGTACATTTCTTTTAACAAAGGTGAAGTCAAATCTTGTTATTTGAATCTATGGAACGTTAACCATGAAACGATGTCTATTTCATTTTAACTTCTAGCCAGTTCCCTCTTTAACGCCCTCCGTACTGCCATAATGCACACAATTAAATTCAATCCGAAACAGTGAGCAGAACAGATGACCGATAGCGCGAGCTCCGTGCCATGGGTGCGACGTAACGATGTCAATAGGAAAGATACGCCTGTTTTAAGTGTTTAATCATCTGAGTAAAAAGTTGTTTCATGCGTGAAAAGCATGAACTTCTGATAAAAAGAAAGCAAAAACGAGCACGCTGTCTAATAGTACCTATGATACTCATTGCTGTCTATAAATATTTGAATTACCATTTAATACATTTATATGAGTGTATAATAATATACGAGTATGATATAGATACATTCGCTAACAAGCCAAACTTGTATCATTCTTGTGTTTACATCATACAGATTGACACACTTAATTGAGCGTACAAGAGCGAGATTAGTACGTATAGTTCATAAATAAGGTACGAGTATTCGTAAAACTATAATAGTTTGTTGAACGTATAGTTTTTAGAGACCTTTTGCAGTTCACCTCAAGTGGCCTCTGCTTTCTACTGAAATTTAACGCAGAAGATAATAGAGCCCTGCACTCACACAGAGGTAACTAATATAAAATATTTTTATATATAACTGAATAACTGTATAGTCTGTTTTATATATAACGGAATAACTGTATAGTCTGTTTTATATATAACTGAATAACTGTATAATATCCTTTATAGAATAGTAAACTATGAATTAATATTTTTGGAAGATACCGGTTTCCTGACGATATTTTCCTTCACTATTAACGTCAGTTGTGATGTCGTACATCTGCAATTGGAAAAAATATTCAGAGATGCTGGCGCGATTTGAATCCACGATCTCACGATTGTGAAAAATTCTGCAACTAGGTAAGCCACGTGGCTTAGTGGGTAGTAACTCTGATTGCGAAGCCGAGGGTCGTGGGTTCGATTCCCACCCAGTACAAATATTTGTGTGATGAATTCAAATATTTGTACTGTGTCTGGGTATTTCTATGTATAATAAGTATGTATTTAGACCTATGTAAGTATTATATCAGCTATCTGGCTGCCATCTTACAAGCTTTGCTTAGTTTGGGGCCAGATGGTGTTGTGTGTGAATTGTCCACCAATATTTATTATATTTATTTATTATTATTTGATCATGTAATGAGCTTTAACAAAGTTGTTGAGAATGAACCAATAGTTGGGACGACCTATTTTCGACAGGTGGTGTAACAACGCGAGCAGGATACAGCTACTTTATCATAAATATAATAAGTTTTGATTAGTAGGTAGCGACCTACGCCTTGTTTGCTAGCCCAAGCACGGTAGCACATTTACAGTTAATTCATAAAGGATGTCCATATTAAGTTAGCCAGTAGGTATAGTCGTATAAGAAATGGTTCCTACAAAATGTGCACGGCGTAAAGGCGCACGCGCACGCCATGAACCGTGCTGATTGAAGATTGGGACTAAGCCGTAAACAAATACTACATTTAATTTGTATAAATACATTAATTAAAATTTAAAGTTGATTTTGGAATGTTAATTTTAAAATTGAGTTGCTTGCCAAACAACAAGTTATAAAATAAAAATATATTAAATGTTGGTTTTGTTTTTTGGAATTAGTTTTTTAAATAACTCTAATTTTGTTGTAAAAAGTAAACAAATATTTTTTTAATTCTCCAAAACGGCTTGATTAATTGTTTTTTGATTTGGAGCTTTCGTTTTTAAAATGATTAATACTAGTAGAGACGATCTTCTTAGCATTCCATGGATTCACCGTGCGGGTGCCGGGTCCATCGTGTGGCAGAGAGAAAAACTCGAGTAGTTCCCGAGACTTGTGACTCGGGCGTAGGTTTAAGGGCCCCTTTCTGACGTACATCAACACTCACCTTCACCACTCGTTTTTCTCTCCCTGCCCAGCCAAATCTGATATGAGCCTACTAGTGCAGCTTTAGATACACGTTCTAGTATAGAACTTACTGCACTTCTGGATAAGCCAAGGTCTTTCAGTAGGTTATAGAGAGATTTTGCTGGTATACCTCTCGCTCCCACTTCTACAGCGTATAAACTAACTACATAGCCGTTTTTGTTAATTCGTTTAGGAGGTCGTAATACTTATTTTGTTTCATCGCGTGGTCTTTAGGTATATTAGTTTCCCACGGTACGGTAAGTTCTACAAGGACTATGCGTTTCGTAGCTCTAGAAAAAGGAAAATGTCCGGTCTGGATGACGAAACACCCACATCCTCTGGGATTTTGTAGTGCTTTTCATACGTGTCCATTAAAATAGTCCAATCAGGTGCTGTACCCAGGATTGAGTAAGGCTTGTTCCTGGAGTTTGAAGTTGAGCCTGCTTTTACAAAGTTAATTTGTCTTTTGTTTGTCGTCAATCCCTTTTGGGCTCTAGCTACTGAAAGGCTCATGGCTTCACGTATGATTTCAAGTACTCTGTCATGACGCCGTGAGTAATGACCCCATCAAGGAGCACCTTGCATCCCACCAATATGTGCCTTGCTGTACATATCGCCTCTCCACAAGTATAGCAACATTTTTCAGAGGCTTTTCCCCACCTTACCAAGTTACTCTGGTCAGGGAGGGTCATTTGGAATGCATTTAGATAAAATTTTAATAAGGCAGGAGACCAGTCATAGATCAAGGTGCGCCACTTTAGAGCTAATGGGATACAGAACTCACCTATGGTTAACCACTCACTTTGCATTTCTAAATTCATAGCGTGCACTTTGTAACCGTTATTTTCGTCTTGTTGTAGAAAGGTTTTTACCATGTCTCGGTCTTCCTTTTTCCTTCTCGCACCCAGTTTTACCCGCGTAGTTTCCGTTCCTATCATTTTATCGCGATAAATAGTAGATGCCCACACTAAACTTTAACTGTGTGTTCAAATGTCAACCCAATATATCTTCTTATTTTATCATAATTTTTAGTTTACACAAACTTTGTGATAATAATATTAATATAAAATATCCAACAAAGAATTATTCAATTTGTGAAAAATCCAAAGTTATAAGCGTACAAGATATATGCTACGTACATACATTTCAAAGATCTATGTTTACTTATATAGAAGATATCTATTTATTATTTATTGTATTTTTCATAGTTTTGCCGCACTCTTCATGTCATATGGTTTTATTTTAAACTAGCTGAACCCGCTACTTCGTTCGCGTAAGCAGATGTTACTAACTTATACAGTAGTTGGAAGTATCGTACGTCAAATATTTGGATAAGTAGTCATTGAAAACCCTTTGAGTTTGAATGAATTTGTTTTTCCACACAAAAATATATTTAATTTTATCATCTTCATTTTTCTTTTTTAAACAATATCAAACATACTTAGTAAGGTTTCATAGTATCGAACATAGCCGCAAGTGTTAAGTTTGTAGGATTTTATAGGATACATTATGAAAAGTCTGAAGCGAATGTTCATGATCTGATACCTACTTATCTCTTTTTATCCGCAAGCTGTTTTCTAGCTGTTACCCGCGAATTCGCCCGCGTAAAATTTTGAACGAAACCTGTGTGGAATAAAAATGATTAAGATTTTGAGTTTTAATGATAATCTAAGCCAAGTCTTAGTGAAATGTTAATGTATGAATTTAATTGTAGGTAACACAGAAAAAATCCAAGAACGAAAGAATCCAAATTCGGCATCATAATCCTTTTAGCAGCAAAAACTTATTAGTACAATTTAGAATACCAGTAACGTCACCTAGTGATGAAAGAAAAATACATACCACAATAGCAAAACATCGATTTAAATGGGGCTTTAGTGCTTTTAGATTTAAACTGGCATTAGCGCCATCTAATGAGAATATTATGTTGCTTGTTTTTTGATTGTGAACGCAAATCACCTATATTATCTACGCCAAAACGGGTGCATAAATTTTTCATTTTAGGCTTTTACCTTACCATCACATCAAGTTCCTTACGAAAATATATGCTTATATTAATATGGAGTTAAATGAAAATATAAACTTATTAGCCCATGTGAAATTTTAGACTCTAAACTATATGTGTTTCGTATGTCAACCCATATCGTTGTGCCGTTTGACGTGATAGTTAATATTTGTTTCCTTAGGGCCCATGCTTCTTTTCAGGTTGATAGGTAATACTTAAATGTGGTATTTCAGACTATACGTTATCTCTGTTTCAATTTTCTACCAAACTTGCTTAGTCTTTCCGACGTCACAGTAACCTTATAAGTAACCGATTTGCTATTTCTGAGTTCAAACTACGTGTGTTTCGAATTCCTTCAAAATATGTTCAGCCGGTCCAACGTTGTCCTGTAATTATTATGAATGTCACTGTTTGGATGTTTGTTACTTAATCATGGCGGAACGTATCAAGTGATTGGGTTGAAATTTGAAATAGAATTAGATTATAGTCTTGCAGAACACATAGGCTAAACATTGCCTATGTATAAGTACCCTATGTATTACTTAAGCTAAACCAAGAATGTGTCTTTAATTTTAACTCGATACATTCAGCCGTTCCAACGTAATTGAGCAGCAAAAATTAAAACATTGACATAGTTATATAATATTAGGAAAGCATAGGATTTAACAACATTTTATTAAAAATAAAACGGGTCAAATGCAAATGGTACTCGCGCGCGAAGGGTTCTGAACCATTAGCAAATAAACGGATTTTATTGTATGGGAGCCCCCTGAATAATTTATTTTATTTTAATTAATTACTTTTAAAGAGAACATAAAACTAAATATTATGTGAATAGTTAAAGCGTCTACCTGTGACAGGTACGTTATTATTAGTATCGAGCAAGAAACGGTAAAAAAGCATGTTTGTTGTATGGGTGCACCTCTTAAATATTTATTTTATTTTTAACCCCCGACAAAAAAAAGGGGTGTTATAAGTTTGACGTCGATGTCTGTCTGTCTGTCTGTCTGTCGGTCTGTCTGTCTGTCTGTCTGTCTGTCTGTCTGTGTGTGTGTCTGTCTGTGGCACACCGTAGAGCTCAAACGGATGGGCCGATTTCAATGCGGTTTTTTTACTTGAAAGTTAATATCCGTGCGGGTGTTCTTAGCTATGTTTGGTTAATATCGATTCAAAATGGCCGCCTCCACAAAATAGCGGACAAAATATTTCTTCACAACCTACCTCAATATGGGTATCAAATGAAAGGGCTTGACTAGCAGAGTACTAAACGCTATAACAAATTTCAAATTCAAGATGGCCGCCACCACAAAATGGCGAATTATATAATATTTTTCACTACTACCTCAATATGGGTATCAAATGAAAGGGCTTGATTAGTAGAATACTTTGCACTCTGACAAATTTGAAATCCAAGATGGCCGCTACCACAAAATGGCGAATTACATTTCCTTTTTCACAATTCCCTTAATATGGGTATCAAATGAAAGGGCTTGACTAGTAGAATGTTGTACAGATAACAAATCTCAGGTAGTCGGGGGTTAATCAAAATTTTTAATTTTGTTCTTGTTAGTATTTATTGTTAAAGCGGCAATAGAAATACATCATCTGCGAAAACTTCAACTGTCTAGCTATCACCGTTCTTGAGATACAGCTTGGTGACAGTCGGACGGACGGACGGACGGATAGCGAAGTCTCAGTAATAGGGTCCAGTTTTTACCCTTTGTGTACATAACCCTAACAACGGTCTGCTTCGGTCACCGAAGCTTGTTGAACACTACCTTTAAATTTTAAACAGTATTTGGATTGAAATAATACGTTTTCTAATAAGTTACGGCTGGTCTAGTAAGTTACAGCTGACCTAGTCGGGAGAACGGCGACTGTCGATCCGGAGACCCAGGGTTCAAACCCACGCGTACCACTATCTTTTCAGAGTCATGTTCGTAATGCCGGTAATTAAAACGGCGAAGAAAACACTGTGAGGAAACCGAAATCTACCTATAATCTAAGTTCTAAGTCATATGTCATCCACCAACCTACACTGGGCCAGCGTGGTGGATTATAACCTTGTCTCTCTCCTTGCGAGAGAAGGCCCCGACGCCCAGCAGTGGGAACATTTAATGGGTTGTTTAGGCTGCTACTTATTATGCTGATGTTTTCTCCAAAATAACAAAAATCTACTTCAATGACAGGTAATTTAATTCTGTCATTCGACTAAATTTTATAAGAAGCTATGACTATGTCGTAACAGATGGATCTAAGCTGATTTTAGTTTTTTGTTGATATTTGAAAACTACCTCCTGTTTTCGATATCTAAGATCACCTCTGAAGTATTTTCTAATAAACAAAAAAGGAATTATCAAAATCAACTAACAATTAGCGGAGTTATCGTGTAAAATAAAACCAAATAAAAAAACATGCAACCCGATTGAAAACATCCTCCTTGTTTGAAGTCGATTAAAACCGAATGATGTTTGTTTTCCACACAAAATATATCTTTGACAATTATTTTGTCATCCAAGACGACGCGACGCGATCACGTGGGCACTTTCTAGAATCTAGATATTCTGTGGATAGTCTGATACACAGAATACTTAGAAGTTAGTATGTACCGAACGCGCCGCGCGTGTCGTTATTATTTAATGTTTGTGTAATTTCCGAACCACCAGACCGATAATATTCAAATTTTGACGGGACAATATAAAAATATGTTCTTTCTAACAAAAAGAAATTAATGAAATTAAACAACGCAAACATGAGTTACAACCAAATACACATTCTGGCTTTCACCCCCTCCCGCAAGAAAACTGATCAGAATTTGGGGATCAAAAGTAGCCTACAGCAATGTCCTTAGTTTAAACTAAAATCATGCCAAGTTTCAGCTGAATTGAATCAGTAGTTTCGGCGTGATGCGTGATCTCTATACAGAAAGACAGACAGACAGACATACAGACAGACAGACAGACAGACATGAAAGAAAAAAAAATGCAGTTTCGCTATCAGTATCGACTATGGCGTGCCCCAAAAAAAAATTTTGTGGGCACTTTCTAGAATCTAGATATTCTGTGGATAGTCTGATACACAGAATACTTAGAAGTTAGTATGTACCGAACGCGCCGCGCGTGTCGTTATTATTTAATGTTTGTGTAATTTCCGAACCACCAGACCGATAATATTCAAATTTTGACGGGACAATATAAAAATATGTTCTTTCTAACAAAAAAATTAATGAAATTAAACAACGCAAACATGAGTTACAACCAAATACACATTCTGGCTTTCACCCCCTCCCGCAAGAAAACTGATCAGAATTTGGGGATCAAAAGTAGCCTACAGCAATGTCCTTAGTTTAAACTAAAATCATGCCAAGTTTCAGCTGAATTGAATCAGTAGTTTCGGCGTGATGCGTGATCTCTATACAGAAAGACAGACAGACAGACATACAGACAGACAGACAGACAGACATGAAAGAAAAAAAATGCAGTTTCGCTATCAGTATCGACTATGGCGTGCCCCAAAAAAAAATTTTCAAAATATCTTCAATGTACAGAATTCGACCCGTTACAGTTTTATTATAAGTATAGATAGATATCAATATATAATGATAACTAAAGCAGATCAGCTAAAAATTCAGATACTGAGATCTGAGAAAGAACGTAGACTTAAACGTTTTTAGATTTTCTTCACCAACCCCGAACACTTTTGGATCATCACATAAAACATAGGTGCTCAGATACGGATACAAAAAATGTTTGCGTTTGCGCAGAATGGGGATGATTTCATACTGGTTATGTTGAAAACAAATAAGTATTCGTTGATAGCTTGTTTTCAGAAACAAGTTATTACACGAATATTAATTACACAAGACACAAAAAGTGCCCACGTTTGCACCCTGGCGTAATCTTCGAAATCTTATTTGTGTCAAGTTTATAAGGAATTCAAGGAGTTATTTTCTATGAGCTTCTATAAATCTAGCTAAAATTTATTCTGAAATTGCCAACTATACCTTTACTAAAACATAGACCATTCTAAATACGATTAAAACAACTAAAGCTATTGTTAATCAGCACAGCTACGTGAGCTCTCGAACCTTGATTAAAAATCGTGTAACTTTTAAACCGAACCCGAAAGAGTAAGCCGCCACGCATACTTCACCCGCACTGAATACGAATTAGCCGAGCAGGGATCGAACCCCCGACCTCAGATAAGCTATCACCGCAGATTATGAGGACTAGATGGGCAACATCACAAAACTAAACTTGATTGTCTTTGTTGTCTCGATGTTGGGCAAATGCCTTCCTACCGTCATAAACAATTAAGTACTATTTTGGAAAACATAGATTTGAGTCCAATTCAATCTGATTAGATAATATTGATTTAAAATTTAATTTTAATCCATTCCATAAAGGTTTAAATATAAAAGTTTTTTGAATTTTACCATACCACGTAGTAGGTATAAATGGTACCCATACGTAATCCTAAATAAAATTTGACCTTTAAGCACA
This sequence comes from Ectropis grisescens, assembly GCA_017562165.1. NCBI lineage: Eukaryota > Metazoa > Arthropoda > Insecta > Lepidoptera > Geometridae > Ectropis > Ectropis grisescens. The sequence goes on from CM029770.1 coordinate 26,457,031, forward strand.
AGTCTCATTAAAAAAAATTGGTTGTCTGTAAAGTCGGTTTATTTCCGGACGATAGTTTAATGTGACAACAAAACCTTAATAGATGCGGCGCAAACGTACAATGAGCGTAACGGGACATTACAGGCACTTTTTCGTGCAAGCAGCCGGCGTTCATCGATTTATTGATTATGTGACGATGTCACGTCACAATAGAATTAAATTTAATTCATTTACTGATACCTCACGTATCAAATGGGTGGCACAGTCTGACTTAAGTTTCAGCCACATCCGGCGGCTTTTTTCAATAAGAGTGCACGTGCGCTACTGTTGCTCGTTTGGTACACAAACCAAAGAAGAGTCACGGATGCAGCTGAAAGTCGGACTAGACAAACCATATCACATGTTAGGTACCCGTAAATTAATAAAATATGTGTAGAAAACATGCTAATTTTCATGCTAACTAAAATGTTTACTTACAATTACAATTGGCAGTTATAAGGAGTGCAGCTGATAGAAATGAAATATGTAACTTACAGTATTAGCATTGAAAATACTAATGTTGCACAATACATCATCTGTACAGCTGCAGATATTACTCGTACCATTAGTATGTCGCTGACGCGAACCCACAAAATTTTCCTACTCCAAAAAGTCCTCAAGTTAGCCAAACAAATTTTCACAAAAAAATCTTAGATTTTGGAAGTTATCCATCTGCGCCATCTTATTCCCGTACAAGTACGCATGAGTGACCGTTTCGTTATGTTAATACAACGCTATCGGTGTCCGAATCACCCCGGCCTCCCGTCGCCTTATGATTAATTGCTCCTTATCTCATTACGCATTTATCAAGTTTTCATTTGGATTCGTTGTTGTGTAAATAATTTGAAGAATGGAGTTATTCTGACTATACGGATGAAGAAAAGATTGGAACGATCTGGATCTTTAATTAATTTAATAGCCAAGAAGGAAGGCCTTGTTGTCATGTATATATGTTCACTTAGTGTTGCCACTATTGTGACTTAACCCTTCTATCATAGGGAGTATTTTTAGCTACGGACGAAGTTCTTGAAACTTGTCCAGTCCTTGTCCAGTTTTTTCGTTGTTTTTGTTGATTATCGCATGTTTACCGCGAAAAGTCAGAAGGTAAGACAAATCTGTACCCTACACCTAATTGTTTTCGAACGGTATCAGCCGTCACGCTTAAATATTCAATTAAATTCTTATTTTTCTTACCACCAAGATCTATCATGTTTTAACCGACTTCGAAAAAAGAGGAGGATTTTTGCATGGATGTTTCACGATAGCGCCGCCAATTGTGACGTGATTTAGATGATTATTTTTTTGTTTGGTAGAATAGTTCAGAAGTGATCCCATATAAATTTTATCAAAATCAGTGCGGCTGTTTTGGCCGTTTTTAAAACAAAAAACTAGAATTTACTTTCATACATTTAGACGATATAGTAAGATTGTTATGAAATTCGGTCGAGTATCTGAATTTAATTTTAAATTTAAGTCGATTTTTGCTTTTTTGGAGAAAATAGATTATTTCGTAATGATTTGTTACGACCGACAGCCCAAACGAGGTAAGTTTTTGAAAGTAGCTCTTATCAAAGCGTCCACTACGATTCTTTTTCTGGACTACAAGGAGAATAATTGTGGTTTAACCTACAACGCAAAAGAGGTAATATATCATACCAACATTATATAACGTGTGGCGAAAAGGTCCAACAATATTTGAATAGGCCATTCCAACACTGATGTGAACTTCATCTCCGAAGGTCTCTTTCCCCTCAGCACTTTAGATCGCGAGATAATACGAGTCAAAGTTTGATGTAAAATTGACCAGCTTCAACCCTAATGCGCGGCGGCGCGGCGTGCGACGACGGAGCTGCGCGCGGCGGCCGGCGGTCAGTGACCGCGCCGCGCCGCCGGTGATTAGGGTTGTCAAATAAAATAATAAACAACGAATTTTTAACTTTGTATGGAAAAAAAATGTTGTGCTTTTGTGTCTAATATTCACATAATTATGTGATTATATACCTAGTATAGGTGAACTACAATAAATATTGTTGGACCTTTCCGCCACACGTTGTATAATATCAAATTTTTTTTTTTTTTTTTTAACTTTTATAGGTTTACACTTGACCGCCATCTCGCCTGATGTTAAACGACAATGCGGTCTACGATGGAGCGTGTTTACCTAGAAATAACCGATTCACTCTCGATTTGAAGACACAAAGATTGTAATCATCGGGGAAAACCCACTCAGGCAACGTATTCCACAGCCTAGACGTTCTTATCACAAAATTAGAGTCAAATCTCTTCGTTCGTGTCTTTGGAACATTAACCATGAAACGATGTCGCTTTTTCGAGCTACGAGCATTCCGATAAAAAAAAGGGCAAGGTGGTATCAGATCATGCAAATCAATCGCACACTCTCCGAAGTGTATCCGATAAAAAACCGATAGGCTAGCAATTTTTCGGCGATGTTCAAGACTTTGAAGTCTTTTTCGCACAAGAGTATCATTGCCTATGAGCCTTTTGGCACGTCTCTCGATCGATTCCAGTGCCTCCAGCTGATACTTAGCCGATCCATCTCAAAGGTGCGAACAGTACTCCATACAGGAGCGAATCTGTGCTTGATATAAAGTGAGCAACTGTTCAGACTTGAAATACCTTCGCACCTTTGAGAGGACACCTAGTTTTTGGCAGCTAATTTGGCCTTGACTCGATATATGAGCCAAAGTTGAGCGTAGATGTTAAAGTAACGCCCAAAAGCTCAAGACGGTCAGAAACCAGCACGGACACACCTCGAAAAGTAGGAGTCAGTTGGAATGGACTCCTTTTTGCGGAAAACAGACACGCCTGCGTCTTACTCTCGTTGAACTTGACCAGATTGGCATTGCTCCATTCAGACACCGCCTCAAGGGTCAAGTTCAAACGCTCAATCAAACTCTCATAGCTATGAGAATGAGAATTTTGAGAAGTCTAGGACGTTATGGAAAACTTCAAATTTTACAGTCATGTAATTTTATCGTAATTATATCGTACATTGCAATCCCGCTTGCATCTCGTTGATTATTTTTCCAAACGCAGTTGTGTCATATGGTTATAACAGTGAAGGAAGACATCGCGAGGAAACCGACATGTTTAAAAAAATACATCTCAGTCATGTATTTGCCAACCCGATTAGCTAATGTGGTTGATTATGTCTTTGGCTCTCGAGTGCTAAGTGGGAACCTAAAAAGGGTTTTATGCTTTTTATGCGTACTTGTCTTAAGAAATATCAAATTCTCTACAAATTGACAAATATGCGACTATTCGGAGTTGATAGTCGTTTGAATAATTCCACTCTATCTACGTTCCAGAGACTCTCATTGTGACTAAAGGAGTCTCGGACAAACACGCGGAGCTGCGTGCACTGTGCTTAGGGAGCGCGTTTCCATTTTACAACGACATATTTGCACATTATTGCTAAGAGAATAACTGGTAAACGTAGATATAAAATAAAGTTTTTATTTTATATCTACGTTTACCAGTTATTCTCTTAGCAATAATGTGCAAATATTACTGTGTTCCGGTTTGAAGGGCAATGTTTCCAGTGAAATTACAGGGTATACAGACACAATATCTTAGATCTCTGTGTGACGAGCGCAGTGTAGGTAATGATTTGGACTCATGTTCCAATAGCTGTCACTGTGTTGTTATGTAGTAGGCATGTTGCTTACCATCAGGCACATGTCCTGCTCGTCTCGTCACTCTATATTAAAGATATTTTCATGAAACTTTCATAAACACTGACAATCGTTTTATCTCTAACTAGGTATACTGTTCTACAATAATATTAAGAAAATAAATCTTCCGCATGTAATAACATGTTTTGCAGCGTTATGGGAAATAACGCTTTTTAACAGACTTCAAAAAAAGAGTTGGTTCTCAATTTGGTTGTATGTTTTTTTATGTTCGTTACGCGATAGCTTCGCCAATTGTGAATCTATTTCGATGGTTTTTTGTTTGGCAGAACACAGTTCAGTGGTGGTCTCATATAAATAGTACCAAAATTGGTACAGCGGTTTTTGAATTTCAACAAAAACCTAAAATTTACTTTCGTTTATCTAGACGACCTTATCGAGTTTGGTCCGAATGTATGAATTAAATTTGAAATAGAAGCTGGTTTTTGTTTTTTTCGACGAAAATAAGTAAGCGTAGATAAGGTTGCGTCTTTTGCTGATCTAAAGTTTGGTAAGCAGTTGACGTTATGGTTAGAAGATGCGGAGTAGCACCCGTCCATCTGTTCAATTGATGAAATTTAGTTTTTAATTTACTCGTAGTATATCGATCATAAAAAATGGGTTCTATGGCTTGGCCTAGAAAGTAAAATTAAATTCACAGTCATAAGGTCGTTGATTCAAATCTTGCAGTTTCATCGCTGAATACTTTTCCAAATGAAAATGTACATATTTGTGATGAACACGGTGAAGAAAATTGTCGCGTAGAACCAGCCTGTTTCGAGAACTTTTCGAAGTCAAGCCGCATCAAGCAGGTTATCTTCTAACCCGCATTGGGCCGGCTTGACTTCGGGCCGGCTTGGTAGATTATAGCCTTGACTCTTTTGCAAGAGAAGGCTCAGAGTTGGCGCAATGGGAACATTTAGTGCGCTGTTTATGTATCGGTCTTCTTCAACAATGGAACTAAACTTGTCAACAACTGAATGTTGTCTTAGACAAATAGCACTGAACGGCGACAACACTTTGTTGCTGGACCTATTTGCGTTTGGAGCTTTGTGTGTTCAAATAAAACACAAAGGAAAATCTCCAATAAGGCATTTTTATTGAGAAACTAGCTGTTTTTCACAGTGTTACCCGCGCCCTAAAATCTCGCAACTTTAATGGAAAAAGCCTGTCTTGATTTCTATTTAGGCTCCTCAATATTTAATATTATTTTTGGCATATTATTTTTTATTTGAATTGCTAAATATAGATGACTAGCATTACGCCGCGGTTTCATGCGAGTACCTAGTTCCTGTTACCGTAGTTTTCCGTAGTTCATGTTCCATTCCAGACTGTATTCTAACTGTGACTCAAATTTTTCAAACTCAATTTCAATACGATCAGACGTAATTGAGTAACGAAAATACAAATTTTGACATTTATAACATTTACAAATTTAATGTTTTAAAAGTATTAGACTGGCTTAAGGCCAGGTAGTTCTGTCATATTAAGCATTTAACGCTGTCTTGTTCTCGCGACCGTCACCGACCGCGGAATCGGTGCCACAGTGCAGAAATAACATTAAAATATTTGACTATGTAATTTAAACTCATTTTTTGTTCAAGATTTGTTTATACTAGTGATAACAATTTTGTGACTAGTGATAAGAGTTTTTTTGATATATGAACGAAGAAATATTAAATTTATCTATACTCGTAGATATACAAAACTCAACCTTTTCTTTTTGGTCACACTATAAGTTGAGAACGGCTTTTCCAATTTCATGCATCTTTTTAAAATGTTTCCTAATAATTCACAAGTTCGTCAAACATTAAAAAAAATGCTGAAACGTAATGAAAGGCCAGTAAAAATAGAAGGTTTTTGTTCAACTTTGCACTAAATTTCTAATCCAATTTTTTCTATGAGGTAAAGATCACTTACTGAGCATAAAATTACAAAATGCTCACAGATCCAGGTAGAGCTTCAAACGCCAATTGAAAAAACTGTTTTAGCCGATATTTTGAAACTATATATTTTGACAAAAATTGTAGAAAATAAAATTTTGCATCTTTTGTAGCTAGTAAACTTTTTGGTAAAACTTACCGTTTACGATTTATAACCCATTCAATGATACGATTGCTATGATGCCGATAATAGTGGATGAAAATGATGTTGTTCTACGATGGAACTTGTTTCTCTAATAGAAACAAGCACAGTGTACCTCGTAACCCCAAGGTTCGAACCTTCGACAAAACCCACTCTGGCAATGCGTTTCACAGCTTAGTTGTTCTTATTACAAAAGTGAAGACCAAACTCTTCGTTCAACTCTTCAATCATGATGATGAACGGTGCTGTTTATTCGAGCAACGAGCAATATGATACAATAAGTTTAATTTAAAACCCCGACTACAAAAAAAAATCTACATGTAAAAAATATTACCTACTATCTAAGGACACTTTGGCGAGTCAGACTAGTCTTAGAATATCTTAGTTACCAAAATCCATCCAGCCGTTTGGAAGATATGTGGAAATAAAAGATTTACAAACATAAAAGATACGCGCGAAAAACATAACCCTTCTTCCATTCCGGTAAAAAGGGACATGTTTATGCTACTGGGAACAGAATTCACATCTTATTATTTTTACATTGTAATCATCAAATTTGACATAATAAATCGTAATCGGTAAGTTCGAAAAAAAAAGTTTACTGGCAACAAAAGATGGGAAATTTTATTTTCTACAATAATAATAGGCTGTATAACTTTTTCAGAATATCAGCCAAAAACGTTTTTTCGAGCTGGCGCTTGATGCTCCACCTGGATTTGTTATTATTTTGTGATTTTATGCTCAGGAAATGATTCTAAACCTTATATAAAAATACGAATGGGAAATTTAGCGCAGAGTTAATTTCTACGAGTAATTTTACTGCCTAAAAGGCTTCTTATCAAATTTGGTCGAGTGTCTAAATTTCTATGAACAATATTAACATTTTCATACAAAACAAAAAAAGAAAACCAATAAATGTTGGTGGTGTCACAAACTTCGAAAAGAAATAAAAAATAAAATTCTAACAAAACCATACGTGTATCTATGGAAAGGTGTTCAAAATTGTATTGAAGTTCCTAACATTTTTTTTCTAAACTGAATAGTTTGCGCGAAAGTCTCTTCCAAAGTGGTAAAATCTGTATGTGAGGACTTTTCCTTTTCCTTTGAGGACTTCCAAGTACTAAGTACCTTACTACCAAAGAATTTACCTAATGGCAGATAAATGCAAGTTAGGTATCATTTATGATACCTTACTTGCATTTATATTAGATTTTACGCAGGGATTTCTCCTCTCATTATTTCCTTATCCTGATCTCTGATTTAACAGACGAATATTTTACCGATACTTATCTATTTTCCATTGCATCCGCATTGAATTTTTACTGATGTGGTATCGACGTCAGTTTTTGAGACTCCTTTATTGGTCTACAACATAAAGTAAACAGCGTACTAATTAGTATTAGCGTCTATTTGCAATTCCAATGAAAACGGTATCAAAAATCAAGATCATAGCGTGCTTCACTAGTAATACCTACTGATATTGTTATACTGTGGCACTATGATCGTAATATTTAAAATTTATCGGTTGTCAAAATTGCAAAATCAAGCACAGGCCCGTCGTCCGTGAGCGCCGAAACGCGACTGATCAGGCTGGCCGAACGGCGCGCTATATATATGGTAGATATTAAAACATAGTGAATAACTGATACTTTTTATCAATTCGAACTCTGCGAATGCATCTATAACTTTTAGTGGCTTTCGTTGAGTACAAAAATTTAGTAAAAAAATTAATTAGTTTAGTCATAAACTTGAAACAACTTTTTGAAAAGGGGTAACTTTGGGATTTTTTTCTATCAAGTAAAATTCATTAAATCGTGTTACTAACTGCGAATTGCACTAGATTAGATCCTTAGCTAATACATATATTTTTTTCAGAGTTTAAAACACTATTTTAAAGGTCTTAAAGTTGTTTTAAAAATTCAAAATTACGGCCCACACGCCCTTAATATGTATACGGGCTTGGCTGTGAGTTTATTTGTAATATACCTGTAACTGTACTTGTAAGAAATATTTGTAAGATACCTACAATGAATAAAATCTTAATTTTTTGCCATAATGTTATAGATGCGAAAGCAACATTTATCTGCCTGCCTATGTCTTTCACATGCACGCCTAAACTACTGAACCATTGTACATGAAATTTGGTGTAAAAATAACACAGAGCGATTTCAATTATTATTTAATTACATTTGCATCTCAGAAGCGTCATAACAGCTAGCAGTGATTACAAAAGTACTTATGTGATTCTTCGGGGGCGAGTAAATAATAATTTAGATCGCAATTAAGCTTTGTGTATTATTTTCAACACAAGTTCAAATGGCAAAAGTTAAACCACAATCTATTTATACCTCGCAATAATGAACCGTTTTGGTGTACCTCAAGGCATATTATAGTTCACACATAAATCGGTGAACAGTGCGTTGTTTATTCAAAAGATCCAGACCGCGGCTGCAGCCGACAATAGAAGCGGAAAGTAGCGAGTCAGAGGTGCGCAATAATTATCTAGCAGTCCAAGCCATGAGCGGAAACGGGCTCATACTTTAACCAGAATAAGAGCTTCTTCGTCTAAGACCTGATCTGCTGAACGTAGGCTTCTTAATGGATTGGTTTTAGAAATAGAGACAAATAAAATTGAAGCAAAATTGTTTAAATAAGTATTGGTGGACATTCGTTAATTTGTTAAATTATTTCACACAAAGCACCAATAACTAGGCCCAAAATAAGGGATTACCTTGCACTTGACTGCTAGAAAAAAAGAATTAAAAAAAGGCTCTTTGATATGTACACTCAGTCCAATATTAGGAATGTGTTAGTTTAAAAATATTAAATCATGTAAATTAGCTCTAAAACATTATATCCAAAAAAACGACCGATGAAATAAACTTGCGGCTTTGCGGAGATGTTCAATATTTTGATTTTTCGACTGTGACTTGTTCCAATCACCGAAGTAGCCTGCGGACTTTAAGATAACCATTTAGAAGTTGCAACCAACCTGCCTATTACCTGTAGCCGCGCCATTGTTCCGTAAAATAATAAAGGGGCAGCAATGACCGAGCATGCAAGGGTTAAAAATTACTCGCGCTTGGGTCGCCCTGGGCTATGAGGTAGAAAAATATTTCATACAACGTATACAGATGTTGGAAGCATAAACGCTGGTTATTTGTAAATACAAATAGAGGTACTTATTTGCACTGCCGGAACTTGCCCTTTTGCGAACGACGCGAACTTTGTATACCTATATTTAGACATATACACTGTTAAGATATTTTTTGCGTCACATTAGTTTTGTAGTAGTCTTATTGAGGTACTTTCTCAGATGGACTCTTGGCAGAGATCTGAGAAAGTACCACACCGTTGCCAGTTATTCTACCGTCAAGCAGTAATGTGCAAACATTAATGTGTTCCGGTTTGAAGGGAAATGTTTCCATAGAAATTACAGAGCTTGGAGAAATATAATCTTAGATATCTGGGTGACGAGCGCAGTGCAGTAAAGTAGTAGTAGGTAATGATTTGGACTCTTCACGTTCCAATAGCTGCGTGTTATTGTGCTGTTATGTGGTAGACATGCTTACCATCACAGATCAGCACATTTAATACTCGTCTCGTCAGTCTTTATTTATAAAACTAATAATACAAAACTAAATTTACAGTCTTTGTATTTTGTCTCTTTGAATTTGTTTGAATTAGTTTATAAACCAATTTGACTTTTCTCAAAAATATGACAGTACTTTTAGGTCACATGAAGTTCCGGCTTGGTTTGGAATACGACTTTTGTGTTTTTTATAGTGCCTTCTGAGTTCAGAGTGGAGAGACGAACAAACCATGCCTGATGCTAAGCAATGTGTCTGCCTATAACAGCTGTTTCACGCAGCTGTTAGAACATGAAGAGTCCAAATCAGTTCCTAGCACTGCACTGCTGTCATCACCCCGACATATAAAATGATTTATCTCTATTCCCTGTAGTGTATCTGGAAACAATGCCCTTCAACCCGGAACACAGTGACTTTTGCAATGCTTGGCGGTAGAATAACTGTATTTAATTTTAATATTATGTCTGAATTTTAATTGATTGGAGTATTTATGGTTCGAAATATTTTTTTATTTTACTATTCTACTCCGACTATTAAGAAGTATTACGTTAGTTATTATGTGAAATCTCCGATTTTTTTTAAATATATAAACAATGAGAAATATAATATTCCCTGTTGAAAATAAACAGATATCAAAAGGACTCCAATAAAACTTGTACAGTAAAGACAAAACAGGAAATATGGAACCTGATTTAGTTAAGAAGATAACGATATTATCTCTGTAACAGGATCTGAATATGCAATTCTATGTAAGTACGTAGTGTTGTACTGCCGGGGAACTATCCTCAACTTCCTCGCTCGCTCAAGCCGGAATCGAACATCGCTATCGCTCGTTTTTTGGGAACTACTTTTGAAATAAATTTAAAATCCTACTTCCTACAATTAATAAAATATGTTCAATTTTAGATGTTTAGTGCTCAATCACATCAGAACGGCTATACGGATCGTGTCAAATTTTAGAACTAAGTCATAATATAGACTGGAATAGCACATGTGCTACTTTTACATTCTAGGAAAATAACGGGAATAGGATCTACGAAGCTTGTAAATAATATATTGTCTAAAACAAATACTGCAGCAGATGCCTAAATAAACTTTCTGAAAAAAAACACTATGAATAGTTTTCAAAATGTCGGATACTTACTTAAGAATTTCGAGATTCTTGCTGAATTTGTAAATTAATGATTTTGATAAAATTCAATTAATTACACAATTTTTACAATTACAATTTTCAATTTTTATTATAAATACAATTTTCAACGCTTATTTTTTTAAATTTTCGCACATTTATGTAAATAAACTATTGTTCGTTTTATTTTTTTAAGCTTCCTATCTAATATCTAATGGTCTAGATGTCTCCCATGAATCATGTGATGACAGACCTTTCGCACGGATTGGTTAGAGATAGACCTTTCTCATGGATCAGTTGGAAGTGGTCTTCTCCCATAGATCGACTGTAGATAGACTTCTCTCATGGATCAGTTAGAGGCTAAAGGTTAGAGTTTTATATTATAATATTATTAGGATTAAGATATAACTAAGCGATAGGATTTCCATAGTAGCCCCACTGTCTTGTAAAATTCCACTTCCGTACAATTCGGCGTCTGTCCGCTGCAGTTCGTCCAACTATTTATTAGTGTTGATAGCGGAGCAACGTTATTGAGCTCTGACGCTGATACCACTCGAGTTCGAGGCTGGTTTGTGCATTTGTATTCAGCATTTTCATATGTATTCAGCATTTTCATATATCTACATAAGTAATAATAATCATCCACATCATGGATCGATCGAAGGCAGATTTTTCCATGGATTGGTTGGAGATATATACCTTTCGTATGAATCAATTGAAGGAGATAGACTTTTCTCATGGATCATTTGGAGGTGGACCTCTCCCACTTTTTTTTTCTAACTGACTTATGGCTCTGGCCCGGAGGCCCCTACTGCCTATCTGACTATTGAGTTAGCGCCGGAATCGTTATCGTTTTTATAAATATGCGTATTGAGTTGAACAAGATTAAACACGTGAAGATACAATTTTCTTAGCATGCCTAAAAACTTGAATTTGTCTTCCGTTCTCCTACTTGCATGCATATAGAATGTAGTCATGCCTAGTAATAGTACATGCTAACTTTCTGGAACGGGAGCGCAAGTTTAGATCTGGTAGGCGTCTAGTTTAGCTTAACCCTAGTTCAGAATCTACATAACAATATAGAACTTACAGACATTCTCAAAGTGGAATCCAAAATTTAAACCGATTGACAGATTATATTTTTCGAACTCAATTAAAACTTTTACAAATGTTACGATTTGCAATAAAACAAAAAAAGAGTAGCAATTGGTGCTATTATTGTTAAAAGCTATGAAATTAAAATAACTTAATCCAGATTTTAAAATAGCATACTACCTAGGACCAACTTATTAAATTAAATGGAAAACCAAATGAAAATTACGTTGGTAAATCTTCCAAATTTAATTTGTTCAAATTTAATTCATCCTAATTTGTGCAAATTTAAGGTTCTAATAAAGTAAATTGCCAATTTTTGTAACAAATTATTTCCTTAAAACAGATACTTTCGTTGTATGGGAAGCAAAGCTTGTACTATGGAAGTTTTTTGGATGATATAATATTAATAAAAGAACATGCTTATGATACTTAGAAACACCAAAATACAGAATAAATATTTGTATTCATCAGGAAAATATTGATGTTAATTGACCCCACGCCTTCCGGCTTCGCTTATTGTGTTCTTTAACCCAGTCAAGAAGCTAACGGTTACATTTCAATTCGCGACTTAACCAGCTCTACATTAGCGTGACCTCGACGCGAACCCATGATATATTCTCCTACCAAAAAAAACTGAATTATGTAAACATAACATGTATTAAATAATGATACCTAACTAGGTAGCATAGGCAAATCATAAGCAGCCGACTAAATGTTCCCACTGCTGCGATTCGGAGCCTTCTCTCGCAAGGAGAGAGTCGAGGCCATAATCCACCACGCTGGCCCAGTGCAGATCGGTAATTCATAACTATAGCATATAAAGAAATAAACTTTGAGCGCCTGTGTGCCAAGTTAGAGTTCCAGGATCGTCTGCCTTTGAAAGCAGCCCAGTCTGTACATCCCAGTATTTAGTTACTTTAACTTGGTTCGTTGTTTTGTTGGTTTGTTTGTAGCCACAAAGGCGTTTCCAGTCATCAAAACACGAAATACATTTTAAAATTGAACCGTATTAGCTATTTTTACAATCATGTGACTTTGCTCTCGGCTTCGCTCGGATATTGTTGCATAAAAACCATTCATTGATCGATATAAAAACCCTGTTTTTCAATTTGAACACCATCACACATAACTGCCAACTTTCGTAATTTTTATTTTAATATTGGTGGGCATTTAACACACAACAACATCTTAATGTTATCTTATGTTTTTAAGACATTTTAATGTTATTAGTATAGCAACGCCTCGCGGTTTTTTTTAAACTTTTATAGATTTACACTTGACCGCCATCGCACCTGATGTTAAGCGACGATGCGGTCTACGATAAACCATGTTTACCTAGAAAAAAACCGATTCACTCTCGACCTACCTGCGTAGTTCCCATTTTCGTTATTTTCTCAAAATAAGAATTAAATTTGTCTGTATTATTTTAGACTATAATCGAGCTGGACATCAAATTTCAGATCGATCCGTTTATACGTTACGACGTGATCGAGCATCAAACATCCAAACATTGACATTTACAATAGGATTTGACATCATGACTCTGGACTTTTACAAATTACGATTTAGTCAATCCTACTCGTACTAACCTGTTTCCTACTAATAATTAACATATGAATGTAAAAACATATTTCTTATATTAATTTTTTTTTAAACGTTTTGATATGTTTGTTGTTGAATGACGTAGTTAGGTATGAACTAGATTGAGCTGAAATTTGAAACATAACTATGTAGATTATAGTCTGGAAGAAAACATAGCCTACTTTTTTACTCGGAAAAATGACGGGAACGGGAACAGAAACCATGCGGGTAAAACCGCGGGGCACTACTAGCTACTCTTATTACATACTTGTTTTGTGAATAACCCTGTATAGTTTGTTGGGCACCCATATAACATTGAAGCAGCGACGTGCAGGCGTTAAGATGAGAGATTACACGCGGGGACGCGGAGTTAAGTTACATAGCGTGGCACGGTAAGTATCTGAGACTGGAATAGTCCAGAATGATGTTAATATGTAGCTGAGAGTATGAGCAGTTGATCATCGTTTAAATAGAACAACACTGCATGATACACATGCAAATTCTAAAAAAGATATCACTGTACGTCATAATTTTAACTATCACAAAAACGTCAGTTTGGTGTAAGTAGTTAATTAATTTTTCAAGAAACATTTTACTAATTCTGATTGAGAAACATTTTCAATAATAATAAGGTATCTAAAATTGTCTATTTATCATTGTGTCATTTGATAATACGTTAATTGTGCCTTTGGAATTAATTATAAGCGGAATAATTTCATTATCTCCGAAAATAAAAATGTAAGACTAAATATCATTAGGGGCTATGATTACGTCGTCTCAACAAATGTAACATAATTTTAGTTTTTTGTTGATATATCTAAAACCACCACACATATTATGATAAATGAATTTAATATGGGATCATTTCTGAAGTAGTTTCTACCAAAAAAATCATCACAATCCATTCACTGTTAGCAGCGATATTGAGTAACATTCATAAAAAAAACAATATACAACTGAAACAAGAACTTCCTCTTTTTAAGTCAGTTAAAATATAATGAATGCTCCAGTACTTCAATATTTCACATAACGGTTAAGTACCTACACAACAGTTTTCACTAATGCATTACAATTTATTTCATTACATAACTGTTATTTTATAACCAAGTGAATACATAATTACAATTTTCATAAACCGTATAAATAAATTAAATTTTAATTTAAAATGAAAACAAAACCAGCCAGATACTCCTCAATAGTACTAGGTGGCTATTCTATCGTTTTATGTTCCTTGGGTGAGATTTATTGCTTAGCTAACTCGGTGTCATGTGACAAAGTTCTACGTAAACGGTTGTCTTCCGATAGTTCTGTAAATTATTATAAGATTGTGTGGGAATATTGCTGTTTAATTGGCCGTTGTGATTGTAAATATGTTTGGAACGAAAATATTGTAAGGGAAATCTATAGAGGTCATTATACGTTCCAATGTATGGCTGTGTGTGGTAACGCAGTGGTTGTAAATAGTGCTTTTGTAAATCGTAAAAAATTACCGTAACTTCAAATAAATAAGACATACTTTTGAGTAATAGTAGAAATTTGATACCACGCCAAATTAAATTTGACTTCAAAAGATTCCAGAATATTGTTATGATAGGTATTAACTGCTGCTGCTAAGTAGATCTCTAAATAAACGATTTATATTAAGTAAGTCATACGAATATTAACAGAAAAAATGCTCCTATTGAGAAATCCGATTTATGACGAAAGGTGCTCGTAGGCACAGGGAGAGAACCTTCTTCTGTTTTCAAAGCCAGTGAAAAGTAATTTTGATATATATTTTTTTTAATGGAAAGTAGATGCTTTTTGTATGTATTAGGTAAATTGGGATAAGCTAACTAAACTTAATGCGTCCGTTGAAACAATGAGGTTCCGGAGTAAACCACACTATCGCCAATATTTAGATTTTCAGTGAGGTTTCAAAAATATCGTATTGAAAATATACTAATATTTTATTTATTTTATAGTACAATGAAAAAAAAAACAAAACATTGACGACGTCTTTGATCATTTGGCCAAAGAAATTATGAAGAAATTTCTCTTTTTCTGAAGTCAGTTATAGTAATAAGCAGTACTCGTATTAATTATTACCACATACAATATGAGAAAATAGTTTTGGTATTACTACAGTAGTTAATGTTTTATTTTTCGATACTAAGTTTGCACTTGACCGATATAATTATATCTTGTCTATTGTGCAAAACACGCGGTCCATTATAGAACGCATGGTTATAAATTTAGACTACGAGTAGAAGTTCTGAACGCAGAAATGCTTAATCTTATCAGCAATGGTGCCTATGACGATTGTTGCTACGTAGGTATTCTATGTATAAAAAAATTGAGTATATTTTTGGACTCAATCAAAATTCTGTAATTAACTCGAGCGTTTTTCTATACCTTTCCGAGCGTTATTTCGACGCGTTGCGTGACATACATTTTGGCGTTTATTTGGATCAACGAGTACGTTGCTATTACATTGCCAATTAGCGTGCCAATTCCGCCAGCCAGCCGGCATCAGCCGACCGATACGGGCTTATCATCATAATTATCTAAATCTATCTAAAGGCACAAAGTAAAATGTACTACGTGACTACATCCATCGCTTATTGCCAGTTTTCAGCTGTGAATACACAAATTTCCAGACACCTCATCAATGAAATGTAAATAATAAAACATAGACATAAAAAATGGTTGGCGTTTTGCGAACGTAACGATTATTAAGAATGTAAACGTAAATTAAGAGCGAGGCCGGACAATGTTGACTTGGATTCCAATTTAATTCTGTACTCCGCCCGGGGAATACCAAATAGTAAAATTTGTGAGTCAAATTTGCAAGATATGGCTACGTTTTTCGAACAAAATTTTAGACGTTTGCCCAAAAAAAAAAAAATTTTCGGGTGTTCCGAACGTGGTTTCAGTGACAAACTATTTGTACAAGTTTATACTCATTTCTTTAAGGCCATAATCATCATCTAAAGTGATTTAGCGGTGTCAAAATAAACGTTCTTATAGGTGCGTACCAGTGACACGCTAATGCAGCCGCGTAGTATTGCAAAATCTATAATATTATAGATTCAGCGATAGCTTACCCATTTAAATCATTGCTTATATTTTGGTGAAATCTTTGTTTACTATCAGGTTTAAGTATTGCTTTTACCATCACTATATTATACCTAAAAAAATCTTAATGCTCATTTTCATTTTTTTCCCCTTACTTCTCTCTCTTTCTCTCTCTCTCTCTCTCTCTCTCTCCCATCTCTTCATGGCTATTCGTTTTTATTTTAATAATGCCTACATTACAATATTTGACCCGCATAGATCACATTCCCTTAATTTTTACAACTTTAGTATCAATACTTTGAGGATTTAATGACATAGGTCATGGGAGGACGCAAGACACTTGGGTTGCTAACAAACCATTTCAAAAATTTTGCAGAGTGCGGAGTAATGTATATTTCACACATTTATTAGCTTGATCTCACACGAGAGCAACAAATCTCTGTTTGCATAAACACAAACTAAGACTAATGCTACACACCTAAACAAAACATGCACACATCTACGAAACGCTTTATAAAAAGCGGTTGACCATTTTTGACAATTAAGCTCATTTGACATTCATATGGGCACGAGAGGGGTATGTTAGAACTAGGCTCGTCCCCTAAGAAAAGTTGGTCTGAGTATCAATAGGGTCTATCAACCAATGTCACTTTACTGTCACTGTCAATGTTCTAACATAAAACAAAAATTGTTCGTAAGTAAACTGTAAATCAATTGTCGCTTCCATTTCTTCAACATCCTTATTATTTCAATTTCTTAAGGAAGCTCTTAGGTAAATTTAATTTACTGATTCGTTTGCACTTTAATTCTTATGATTGGTAAGTCCCTCTGTCTGTAATCGTTAGTGGCTGGTAGGTAGTAGAGCTTTTATTGAGCTAAATTCCCGTTTTAAAACTGATTGCTTTGTATAGTTTCAGATCTTTTGAAGAATTATGACTGACTAGTAATGCTTCGCAGTTTTACTTGCGTAGTTACCGAACCCCTTATATTTCAGTGATAAAATATTGCCTACATATGTTTTCTTCCTGACTAAAACCTATCTGTGTTCCAAATTCCAGCTAGATCCGTTCAGACGTTACGATGTGATTGAGCAACAAATATCAAAATATTCAAACATGACTGGCCTCGTGGCTTAGGGGTAGTTACTCTGCCTGCGAAGCCGAGGGTCATGGGTTCGATTCCCATACAGTACAAATATTTGTGTGATGAATTCAAATATTTGTACTGTGTCTGGTTGCTTCTATGTATTATAATAAGTATACATTTACAACTACATATATTAGTAATCTATCAGTAATTTGTGGCTGCCATAGCACAAGCTTTTTTTAGTTTGGGGTCAGATGGTGTTGTGTGTGAATTGTCCACCAAAATGTATTGATTTATTAACCGACTTCAAAAAAGAAAGTTTCTCAATTCGACCGTATGTATGTTTTTTTTATGTGTGTTCGCGGATAACTTCGTCGTTTATGAACCGATTTTGATGATTCTTTTTTTGTTGTAAAGAAGATATTTCAAGGGTGGTACCATGATAAGGAAACCAGGATCTGATGATCACATCCTAGAGAAATCGAGGAAAACTATTTTACTTTATAAGTTTTCCGTTGAAAGTCGGTTCTTTTTTTTGTTAAAATTATTTATTCACATAAATAATGTAATTAGGATTAGTAAGTATGTATTAATTTTTTACAGTCAGCTATGGCTGTTTTTCTTTACTCATGAATAAAATTACAAATGATTATTTAATCGTTTTTTTAATTTGTTAGGTACTATTAAAACTTTTATAAAATAATATAACATTGATCCAAAAATATTCACACAATATATTCCAGCTCTAAACTAAACAGATTGTACTATAAAAATCAGTAACCAATATCACCTAATACATAGACATATGATTTTAAATTAGTACTTATGATACGTAGAATCATCTAGAAACAGAAAAAAGCCTTCATATTCAGCACACAAGTTTTTGTCTTGGATGTTTATCGAACCCATGACCAACGGAACAATTAGTTAGGTTCACTTGTAATTGATCCTCGAAATAGCCCGTACTATTTTTTTGTTAGATAGATAGATAGGTAACTCTTTATTGCACTTATATTATAAAGAAAAATAACAATAACACAGGAAAAACATAGAAAAAAGCAATTGGCGACCATTATCGCTAAGAGCGATTTCTTCCAGGAAACCGTAGGTTTTTTTTAATAATTTAGAGTGACAAGACGAGCTGGACATGTGCCTGATGGTAAGCAAAATGCCAGCCACATAACAGCACAGTGACACGCAGCTATTGGAACATGAAGAGTCCAAATAATTACCTAGCACTACACTGCGCCCGTCACCCAGAGATCTAAGATATTATATCTCTAAGCCCTGTAATTTCTCTGGTAACATTGCCCTTCAAACCGGAACACAGTAATGTTTGCACATTACTGCTTGGCGGTAGAATAATTGGCAAAGGTGTGGTACTTCCCCAGGCGGACTCAGCTAAGAGTCCTACCACTACAAAAAAAAAGAAATTAATAATGGAAGACGAGGAGTGCAATTAGGAGTACATAGATACTTCCGAATGATTTGTTCAGATCTTTATGCCAGTTAGTGTGGAGAAGAGCATAACAATATTACTATAATTGGACCTTTTGTGAATCTACCTCGTATGTAATGTTTATAATGTACAGGACTTAATCACGATTTAATTCATTGTTTAAATACCTCGACCTCGACCTCTACCTCGTATGCTTAGCTGTTATTGATTTAATTAGTTTTTATTTTGCAAGATGTTAATTTTACACTATTCGTCATTATTTGGCAAGAGTTGAAGAGCTAACAACCACCAAATCTGTACAAAAGAGCTTCAAACAAGAAGCCGATAGCGTAAAGAGATAGTTTAGGTCAAATATTTTATCTTGTAAAAGCTTGAGGTATGTGTAACCCGCGCGTATTCAAGCAAATAACTTACTGGCGGTATGGATTAGCAAACTAAAAATGGAAAATCTATACTAATATCATAAAACTGAAGAGTCTGTTTGTTTGTTTGAACGCGATAATCTCAAGAACTGGAGGTTCGAATTTAAATATTTTTGTTAGATAGTTAATTTATCGGGAAAGGCTATATATAGGCTATAAAGCATTACGTTACTATTTTAACTCTATATAGGAGCGGAGCATGAATGAAGAATTTCAAAGAGCTTGGCATACTTACGTTGCCTGCAATCTTGATCTACCAAGTAGCTGTGAATGTCAGAAACAACTTAGACTCATACGACACGCGAGGAGAGAGATATTTGCGCAATATACGTAACGCTGACAAGCTGGATAGTATATCTCACTCTCTCGCGAGATCAGAAAAACTGACTCACATTATAGGACCGGAAGTTTATAACACTCTTCCTAAAATAGTTAAATCAGCACCGAGTTCGGGTAGCTTGAAAAACCGATTAAAAAGCTGGCTAAAAAGTTAAAAAACTATAGAAAGTTTGATCAAAAATCAAACTTTTTATAGTTACAGCGAGTTTTTAAATAGTGATGGCAAACTCACAATAAAATTGTAAAAAATTGACGTTGTTCATTCCAATTGTAATAAGTACATATATTTTAATTTTTGACACTTATTTGTACGTACCGTACAATATAATGTTCAAGTTAAACTTTAAAAATGCTCTTATTTTGGTTTTTTATAAAACTGACGTGTAAATTGTACATTTATCAATAAAGAACTTTGAATGTAACAAAAATGGGCAAAAATATTATTTTTTAAAGCTTTCGTTGATAGCATTTTACATATAAGTATAAATCTTACATTTTGTGATTATTAATGAGAGAGCTTAATGTTTGGTTGATATTCGCTATAATTCATCATAAGAACTAAACAGATTATGCTCTAATTTAGAACTCAGATTATAGTGTGAAATACAATATTAGATTTTTATCCCGACAAGAAGCAGAATTTTGCCTAAATTATAATATGTATTTTAAAATTAACGTGGTTGTTACACATATTTAATTGGATTAACGGGAAACTCACGTGTAATATGGTTGGTCAATGTGACTCGAGTTTCAGCCGCGTTCGGCGGCCTTTTTCACCGATTTTGAAAATCGCGCGCGTGCACTCTCTTTGAAAAAGGCCACCGGACGCGGCCGAAACTCGAGTCGCATTGACCGACCATTTTACGCGTGAGTTTCCCGTTAACACAATTAAATAAATTATATGTGGTGTAGTCGCGGGTAGTAAGTAAATACATAAATAAATATTGGTGGACGATTCACACACAACACCAACTGACCCCAAACTTAGCAAAGCTTGTACTATGGCGGCCAGATAGCTGATATAATACATATATAGTTTTAAATACATACTTATTATAAGTAATACCTAAATGTCACATGATAAGAACAAAACAAGCAAGAGGTGTAGCTACTGTAAGCGATTTAATTGGAAAAGATATTTTAAATATTGAGCTATCTTCGAAATCCTTTACCCTGATGTTTTCCTGCATGCGTCCTTACTGTCTCTTTATTGTTTGCAGTAAGGGATTGGCTCTGAAACGCATGGCAGACATGCCGCGCATCTTATGTCTGTGTTTATTTGAGGTTTTTTCACTTACTAGTAAGTACAAATATTTACTGCCTGTTTTTTGAATTATTTTAAATACTTATTATTTACATTTGACCGCGACCGCACCTGATAATAGACCACCATAAAGTCTATCAATGGAGAGCGCTTATCAAAAATAAATTGTTACACTCTCGCCTAAAAACACAATGACTGGAAAAAAACCGACTTAGGCAATCCGTCTCACGGTCTAGCTGTTCAAGTAACAAACGTGGCATAAAACCTCTTTACACAAAGCAACGTTTCATAGAAAACGAATATAATATCAGCGTTGTAAGTAAACTTAAGATTTTTGTTCATATTTCATCACTTATTTCGATAAAATGTGTGTAGAACATTACAACATCAAGTGTCATTATCAAACAAAAAAAAA
Organism: Ectropis grisescens; assembly: GCA_017562165.1. Classification (NCBI taxonomy): domain Eukaryota; kingdom Metazoa; phylum Arthropoda; class Insecta; order Lepidoptera; family Geometridae; genus Ectropis; species Ectropis grisescens. The sequence continues at coordinate 26,478,263 of CM029770.1, forward strand.
CAATCATCAAAATCGATTTACAACTGTGGAGCTGCCGCGTAACATACATATGTACCTACATACATGGACGTATAAAAAAGTCGGACGTAGTCTCGCTAATACAAAAACTGTGTCACTATAGTCGGCCACATTTGCACGTGCGTTGTCAGGTTGTCACTGACAGGCTGACATATACACAAGTAGCGCGTATGACCCACTGATGTGTGCGTGTCAGCCTGTATAATGACAGCGCACACGTGCATATTATGTGGTCGACTCAATGGACACAGTTGTTATTTTAGTGAGACTTTGTCCGACATTTTTTCTACGTTCATGCCTACATACAAACGTGTTGAAAACCTCCTCCTTATTTAAAACTAGTCGAAAAGGAAACAATCTCAAAATGAGTTTTGTTTTACTTTTATATGTTTACACTTTACGGCCATCTCGGCTAATATTAAGCAACGATGTGATCTACGATGGAGCGTGTTTATGTATATTCTAGTAACCAAAGTATTTATGTAAGTAAGTATTTATGTATATTCTAGTAACCTAAGTATCTATGTAAGTAAGTATTTATGTACATTCTAGTAACCTAAGTATCTATGTAAGTAAGTATTTATGTACATTCTAGTTACCTAAGTATTTATGTAAATAAGTATTCTTGTATATTCTACTAGCCTAAGTGACGACTTTTAATTTGTCATTTTGTTTTTCCCTCGCACCCTATCTTTATCATATTTACTTTTTGTGTTTTTCCTGCCTCTAATGGTTGTCTGGAAGAAATCGCTATTAGCGATAAGGAATTTATGGCACTAGTAATAAGTATTTTCTGGTTTGTACTTTTTAATTTTACTGGTGTGCATAATAAAGTGTTTCTGTCTGTCTGTCTGTGTTTACCTAGAAGAAACTGATTCAAACTCGATTTGAAGACACAATATCACAAAAGTAGAGTCAAATCTCTGCGTTCGTGTTTTGGAACATCAACCATGAAACGATGTCGTTTATTCGAGCTACAAACATTCCGATAAAAAGGGGCAAGGTGGTATTAGATCATACAAATCAGTCGCACACTCTCCAAAGTCTATCCGATAGGCTAGAAATTTTTCAAATTTCAGACTTTGAAGTCTTTTTCGCACAAGAGTGTTGTTGCTAATGAGCCTTTTGGCACGTCTCTCAATAGATTCCAGAGCCTACTGCTGATACTTAGCCGGTCCATCCTAAGAAACGTGCGAAGTCCTGTAATTGATGTGTTTCTCACTATCTTACGTGTAGTGCTTGACTGCACTGACTTCAATACCTTGAATACCTATTAACCCAGACATATGTGCCACTCCACCAAAGTCCGCCTCAAACCCATAGAGGGCGTAACTGCGAAGTCCAACACTCGTTCACATTGCTTCTTGCATACGACACACCGCTAAACAGTATGGAAAATAAATGAGATAAAATATTTAACCAAATAAGTAATTACATGCAAATGATAAAACCAATGCAATATGTGTTTCTTATAGGGTTCCGTAGCCAAATTGAAAAAATACTGGACCCTTAAACATAGATTCCGTTCTTATGTCACAGCCACTTTTTTCTCCGAAACTATAAGATTCTTATATAAGAAGAGTATTATAAACTTCCGGTCCCATAATGTGAGTCAGTTTTTCCGATCTCGCGAGAGAGTGAGGTATACTATCCAGCTTGTCAGCGTTACGTATATTGCGCGAATGTCTCTCTCCTCGTCGTATGAGTCTAAGTTGTTTCTAACATACACAGCTACTTGGTAGATCAAGATTGCAGGCAACGTAAGTATGCCAAGCTCTTTGAAATATTTATTATTAGGCATATAAGGTGTATTATAGCGTATCAGGTGGAATGCAATACTGTAATGCGAATGGCGCGTGAATCCACACTGGGCGCACTGACATTAATGGTGTTCCCTTGAATGGAGAACCCTGATGTACGGCGCTCGGGAGGTGACAGTCCGAGACGATGTACGATTACCAGTGCCAGTGGCTTCGGTACTATCCTATTTAGTTTCGTCAATGCAGTAGTCAATCAGTCGACTTTTTGTGTTGAAATGCGCTTTATAGATTTAAATATGTATAATATACCTATAATAAGTTTCGACTAGACCAGTCGGGAGAACGGGGATTACCGATCCGGAGCCCCGAGTTCAAATCCCACGCGCATTACTGTGTTTTTGAAGTCGTGTATCATGTGCATAATGCCGCTAACTTACATACGGAATACTTAGTGATGAAACCGACATTTACCTAGAATCTTTCGAAGTCATCGTCATCATCATCATCAGCCTATTTAATAATCGTCCACTGCTGGACGTAGGCCTCTCTAATGAACGCCATAAGGTGAGGTCTTCTGCATTGCGCATCCAATTTCGATCGCCAACCTTTCGCAGATCGTCGCTCCACCTGGTTGCAGTTTGTCCGTCATGTGCCACACTCAAGTCATGGTGTCATTAACCAACCCGCATTGGGCCAGCATGGTGAATTATGGTCTTGTCTCTCTTGCGAGAGAAGGCCCCGAGTTCCAGCTGTGAGGAAATTTATTGGGTTGCTTACGTTACACCTGACTAATTTCCGGCCTACCTTTGTACCAAACTTCATCCAGGTCCCATCACTAGTTTCTGCTTGAAAAAATAACATCCTTCAAACCTACATGCATACAATCATTCACATCTATATTTTAGTAGGATACTTTTGAGCTCACACTTGTCTTTAAGTAACATATCCACCTCTCAGATCTTTGGCAGAAAGTCTCAAGAAAACAAACCTGCCGTTTTCCAACCACTATATTCATACTGCGTGCATAAATCACAGCGCTCACAGCCATCTCTCCCTTGCAACAAAGGCTGTTTACCGAGGCCCGCCCATCGATCAGGTATTGAATACGGAATACGATCATGGCAACAAATTGCATGTAATAAAGCCTGTAACACATACTCGCGACGTAGCCTCACGGGCTATAGAAGCAGCGGATTGCATCACAGACTAAGTAGAGAGGATTGCATTGACTTTGTTGACATTGCATAGGTTATTTTTTTCCTAAAAAAAGACAGTGTCTTAGGAAACAGAAAATAATGAAAAGCTCAGATTGGATGAAAAACTAGCAGCCAAAGAGTTTACATATACTACGTATAGAGTTGGCTCAAACGTTTCACACCGAAAGCACGGGTAGCATCTTTCTTGGCTTGTCGTTCTTGTAGAAGTGTCATACTTTTGTCGCGCCACATCACTCTGTTGCTCTGTTGCCCTAGAAAGTATGCACGTCATCTGCTTACGACTGACACAAAGGAACCGTGCGGAAAATCAAACTCTTTACGTAATGTAATATGTAAACTCTTTGGTAGCAGCGCTCCACGGGTTTACCCCTGTAGTTACTGTTCTGGTTATTTTCCCGCGATAAAAGCCGTGTGGTATTCCACAATGCACGTGCTATTCCAGGCTATTGCCTAACAATGTTCTTAATCTCAACCTGATCCATTCATCCGTTCGGACATGATGCACAAGAACTATCCAAACTGGCCTCGTGGCTTACTCTGCCTGCGAAGTCGAGGGTCGTTTTCAGGTCGTCGGGTTCAATTCCCACCGAGTCCAAATATTTGTGTGATGAATTCAAATATTTATACTGTGTCTGGGTGTATTCTATATAAAGTAAGTATGTATTTTATACTATATATAAGTATTACATCAGCTATCTGGCTTCTGTAGTACACGCTTCAGTTTGGGGTCAGATGGTGTTGTAAATTGTCCACCAATATATTTTTTTTATTTTCAAACTTTGACATTTATAAATTGATTGAATGTAATTGAAATCTAAGTACCCCGATAGCCTCCAAAGTTATGGCCCCAAAGTGCCGGCACGGTATGGGCCCTGATTACAGCCGCCTGTTTACTTTACTGGGTCACCGGACCACACCACTAGTCTGCAACTTGCCCCCGGCTGGGAATTTACTCGGCAAAATTAGGTTGTACCAGTGATTTAGTATTGACATTGATGACTGAAGATACCTGTGTTTTCGAACACCTATTTTCCTTTACACATTGAGTTGGAATATTGACAGTAAACAAACCGTTCTAGGTTCGGAGTTCTGGGACATGGGGCTTTCTCTTACAGAATAAACAGCTTTTTATGTTTTTTTTTGGAGCGAAGTTTCTTAATTTTTTATAAAAAGTGACGCGACGAGCATGACTTATGCCTGATGATTAGCAACATGCCTGCCACATAACAGCACAGCGACACGCAGATATTGGAACATGAAGAGTCCAAATCATTACCGAGCACTGCACTGCGCTCGTCACCCAGATATCTAAGATGTTACATCTCTAAGCCCTGCAATATATCTGGAAACATTGACCTTCAAACCGGAACAAAGTAATGTTTGCACATTACTGCTTGGCGGTAGAATAACTAGCAAAGGTGTGGTATTTCCCCAGGCGGACTCTGCTAAGAGTCCAACCACTTGTTTGCACCAATGTCTTTAATGGTTAAAGACAATATCGTAGAGACCATATTGTTCCGAAAAAGCGTAATTTGCGGCCCTGTGTCATCAAACCGCACTTGGCCAGCGTAGCTTTTACACTATTTCTTTGCGTTAGGATCACAAATCTCGGCTTCTGAAACATAAAACTGACTTTATTATAATTATGTTTTCTTTAGTTTTTTTTTAACGGGTAGAGCCTTTATTAACAAAACCATAAAATACAATGTGAACTACACTTCACTATAAACCTACCTAAAATTTAACTTTAGTTAATTTAACGTGATATTAAATGACACAATTGGCATTTCTGCTGCAAATACCTCTAGAAAATTTATCTCGGAGCTTTTCCTTTGGATTTTTGGTGCTATGTCGAAATTTTCCTTTGCGACGTAAATATATTTTTATGCTTTTATGGTATTTTGTAACCCTCACATGGAAAAATGTATATCTTGAAAATCCCCCTGAGAAACTCGCAGGAGATGTGATACTATTGTGAATTTCCAAGTATTACGTCTTCTTTACAAAAATATTGACAGTTTTATCAGTGTTTCAAAATGGATTCTATAATTTACAGTACAGATTTTTGTTATAATGCATATAGAGTAACATAACGAGCAGGACATGTGCTTTGGTAAGCAATACGCCTGCTCATAATAGAAGTGTCACGCAGCTATTGGAATATGAAGAGTCAAAATCGTTACGAAGAGCTGCACTGCGTTCGTCACCCTCAGATAAGATTATTTTTGTCAATGTCCTCTGGAAACATTGCCCTTCAAACCAGAACACAGCGATGTTTGCACAAGACTGCTTGTCGGTAGGATAACTAGGAAAGCTGTTGTACTTCCCCAGGTAGACTTTGCAAGGAGTCCTACGACTCTCTATTCCGATAAGGCACGACGTTGAAAGATGTTTTTCTGGAAATACGCTGGTTTCTTCACTATGTTTTACTCGCACTTTATCGGTAATTTCAGTAGTCTCATAACGCGATTCGAGCGTACAGACTCACGGTCATGAATCGCTTGTTCTAGCCTAGCGACTTTTAAAAAACAAGTTATCGAAAATAAAGTAGTAAGTATTCATTATTTTTCCAAAAACGTTAACACGAAAAAGCATTGGCAAGTACAAGTATTTCCTGTTACATCTGCATTCGATAATATTTTGTTAATATTAATGGTAAATTTGAGGCAAACCATCAAAGCTATTAGAACTGTTACAGATCAAACATGAATGTTTAATGTGGTTCCGATTAGTACGCATAAATCTTTGAACAAATAATTTGTTCCCAAATCATTAGGAAATAAGGTCGATATTTTTTATTTTTGGTCAAGAGTTTTTTTATAGTATAGAGTGTATATAATACAGTCCATAAACATAAATATATGACATTTTTTATCTTCGTTTCCTATAGTCCAAGATCCCAGAGCCGCCAGACGTCACGTATTTTCTGATGGATGAAATGTGGACGATTGAGTAGAGTTAGTACTAAGAACACATGCTTACCCGCTAACTTGCTTAGACAGCCAATTTTGAGATATGGGGTCCAGAAGATATATTACTCACTTTATGGCAGTATCTTTAAAAATAAGGCCCCAGATACTCCTACAGCGACAACACGCTTTGCTTGATAGACGCTTTAAAACTCCCAAAATAATAGAGTAAGTTCAGCAAAACGGCCAACGGAAAGTGTCTGGGAGTATCGGGGCCTTATTTTTAAAGATACTGCCATAAGTAATATATCTTCTAGACCCCATATCTCAAAATTGGCCGTCTAAGCAAGTTAGCGGGTAAGCTAAATTACAGAGCTTAGAGATATAAGATCTTAGATCTCTGGGTGACGAGCGCAGTGCAGCGCTAGGTAACGATTTGGACTCTTCATGTTCGAATAGCTGCGTGTCACTGTGCTGTTATGTGTCAGGCATGTTGCTTACCATCAGGCACATGTCCGGATCGTCTCGTTACCATTTATTTAAAAAAAAAGCATGTGTTCTTAGTACGTACTAGCTCTACTCAATCGTCCACATTTCATCCATCAGAAAATACGTGACGTCTGGCAGGCCTGGGATCTTACGCTACAATAATTTTATTTGTCCACACAATAGCAAATTGTTTTGCAGTTTTGTTTTATCCATATAATATGTAGATATCTTGTGTAACGAAGCAGTGGAAGTTAATTGGTTTGAATGTGAACACATTTATTAAATTCATAGTGTCGCTCGCTACGTATTGCACCTCATTCAATTTTTTTTGTATTTTCCTTGTCTCCATTTGCATTGTTTGCTTACAATAAACATTTATTATTATTCTACATTAAAAATATTTTACACTGAGCCCTGTAGCACCCCAGCCAGGAAAGTGAATCAGGAACCATCTCACGTCGGGGTTGTATGTAAAAACGTGAAATATTTGTGAAGTACTCGCGCGCCGAACTGGGTCAATTGACTTTGCGTTACGCTCAACGAAATTATACGCTTTTTGAATTACTTCGGAATTCGACGGGATTGAATTTTCGAGTTTTACGATTTAAAAGGCGAAATGTAAGCGGCTACTTTCACAGGCACTAAATTACTCCAAATACAAATATTGAGGAAGGATATGAAATAAATAAATATATGTGAACATTCCACACACAGCACCACCTAACCCCACAATTTGGACTCTTCATATTCCAATAGCTCCGTGTCACTGTGCTGTTATGTGGTAGGCATGTTGCTTACCATCAGCACACGTCCTGCTCGTCTTGTTATTCTTTATTAAAAAATAATAATTGCAAAGCTTGTACCTACTATGGGAGCCAAATACCTGACTTCATCTATACTAATATTATAAAGAGGAAAGATTTGTTTGTTTGTTTATTTGTAATGAATAGGCTCCGAAACTACTGGACCGATTTCAAAAATTCTTTCACCTTTGGAAAGCTACATTATCCCCGAGTAACATAGGGTATATTATATTTAAAAAAAAATTAGGAATCCTTACTAAAACTCCAATAATGTAACATAAGGTGTAAAAAAAAAGACCTGAAAAATTCCTTACTTCGCGTGCGCTGCGAAAACTATTGATGATAGAACAAAATCATTTACTACGACTTTGCAGAACTCATCATTATCTACAAAAAGTGTCGCGAGTCAATGTAAAAAAATAAAGTGCCGCGCGGCTCACTCGCGCGATCGGCTCCCTACGCAGCGGTCGTGTGCGTGATCGTATGATTTTAGCTTGAAAAATTTTTGAATTCGCTTTAAATTCGTTTCGTAGGTAAAAGAGTATATTATAATAAATATTATATTTTAATGTAACTTTTCAAACTGCTTATAGTAGTATTTCATGGGTATTCATTCCTGTTCAAAATTTAAGCAAAAATTTAGTAAAAGGTAGTTTTCTACGCCCATATTTTTAATTTTCTTTCAATAAGTACCTACTACTTACCTGATAATAAATATAACTTATATTTTAATTATTCAAACAGCTTAGTACTTCATATAGTTCAATAAGCAAAAATTTAGTAATAGCCTGTTTAATTATTTATTTCCTTCTATTTTTCATTTTATAGGTAATGCCCTAAAATTCCAAAAAGATCAATATATCAACTTTCTAAACATAGTTCCCAGGCGAGGGCAATAAAAATACGGCGTAATGAGGAATCTTCATCAGAAACTGAAAATCGCCTTGCAAGTCGGAGAGAATACGCGTCGCAATCGCGTGCTAGAGAGTCAAGTATCGAGCGTTCGCAGCGGCTTGCTGAACAAAATTTTATCACTGGCCCAGCAGCTGGTCAAGTAGCTCATATACCGAGGATACCGATGATTCCAACTGATCTGCCAATCCCTTTTAAACGACTTCAGTTTCCGGTGAAATCATCTTTCGCGTTAACTATTAACAAGTCCCAGGGCCAAACCTTCGAATTATTAGGGATCGACCTACGAAAAGAATGTTTCACCAACTGTATGTTGGCCTATCACGTGTCGGAGCTCCTGAAAATCAGTTTATTTTGCTGCCACAAAATAAAACTACTTCAAATATCGTTTACAGGGAAGCTCTGACTCACTAAAACTAATGGCTTTTTTTTTTGTAAATAATATTATATATGTATAAAATTTTAAAATAAAAAATACAAAAAAACATTAATAAAAAAAAATCATAAAAAAAATTCAAACTCCCTTTATAATTTTACTTTTTTTTAAACCCGATACAAAAAAAAGGGTGTGTGTGTGTGTATGTACCCGTGCGAAGTCGGGGCGGGCCGCTAGTTACTTATACTCGTAGTTATAAACACACTCAATATTTCTAGTGCAAGGAAGCTCTAAATTTGCGCAGCATTACCCCGTTCCATAGCAAATGTTATTCCCTGCACTAGATCGGAAATCACCATCCATTACTTGAATTGGAGACCAATGTCTTTCATCAATTTCAAACCAAGCCACCAACATCTCAATCCTCGAATAAGTCTAGAGGCAGAGGTAGATAGATAGAGCCCTTGGTTACATGGTGAAAGAAACGAAAGAAAAGTATCATAAAACAATTTTTTGTAATATATTTTTTGAATTTGTAAGATCAAGAAACCAGAAATAAAAGGGTAGGATAATTATGGTATTGTGGTCGGGCGAATCAATGTGTCGCAATCGTAACCTTAACAATCGAATAAATGCAATTTTCACACTCAACGTCCAATTATTTAAAATTTACTCCAAGCTCGAACTCAATCGCATAAGCGTTGACCATTACTGCGTTCATTACTTCCCAGAGTTGCATGTTTTATGTAAATGAGCAATGTATGCTAAACATAAAGATACCATCGTCTCCTTATTCGGTCTAGGATTGCTCATTGTGTGCATATCCGAAAGGATGCTATCACAAACTTTGTTAACTATTGGAGAACCAATTTATCTGGACCCATCTTTGGGAATGCCTCTTTGATAATGTTTTCGTTTGTGGTAAACTTGAGGGCTCAGTTTGGCTGGTTGGTTTTAGTCAGAATGTGTGAATATCGAGATCCTTATTGAGTTTGAGTTTAGATTGTAGTTCACGGTGTGTTTATTCAGCCATTGTTCTGGTGTAGATTATGATTTATGACTTCAACTCCTCGTATAACTGCAAACTTATTTGTAAGATAGTTTTGTTTTTGTTAAGATGGTGCGACAAGTGAAATTCATTTATCAAATCTGTTAGATTTGGTTAAGTCTTTGTAAGGAAAGTAATTTGGTATTAAATATTTGAATAGGTCTAAAGGCAAACGTTTTTCAAACTGAAACAAATTTTTGCTTTCGTGATAAAAGCATCTAAGCTATGGACTTAATACGTCGCCTAAATGAATATGGCCTGATGGTATACCATCTATAATCTGTGTAGGTGTTTTCAATTTTTAAGTGTAGAGTTAATCGCTTTCTTCTATGTGTTCTATCTTGCATGGCAGACCGTAATATCGCTTAAAATCAATCAAAATCATAGTCATATACAAACCTAAAATCATTAATACATTCGCTCCATTGTAGATTTAATCATAACCTAACATCAGGCGAGATGGCAGTCGAGTGCAAACCCATAATCGTTATAAAATATTGATATCTTAGTTAAGGGATATGGAAATGTAAATAAATACAAAATCGATGTGCGACGATCGTGTATTTTAATTACTGCTACAATCCGGTGTCAAATAAATTAACGAAAATGTATTTATTCGTTATTAATTTAATCACGCATTAATGAGTACAGGCACACAATTTCACAACCCAAAAGTCCATGGTTTACAATTCTTAGGTTCATATTTTAGCCTATTCCCATCACGTCCCAAGAACCGCTGTGATATTAAAATAAAATAAAATTAATATAAATGGTAATGAGGTGCAGAATCAGCGGCCGCCGTGATGTAGTGGGCCGAGGGGATTTGCAGCGTCTACAGATCCGACTACGTAATGAAGACTTTCGTGTTTTTATACCTGTTTACGTATTTTTGAACTAGATGGCGTACGTCCCCCTTAAAATGGACAAGCGTTTCAATCACTTGAATTTAAATTTTACCTTTTTTGAAGTTAATTTTAAAAACAGAAAATAAATTTAATTTAAAAGTTAAACTTCACTTCACAGTTTTTAGCGCTTTGGGGAAAAATTATGAGGTTAAATTTTTGCAATATGCGCGCAGACTGTTACGAAAACCTTACACCCTGAAGTTTTTCACCATAATACTCTTTTTAGGGTTCCGTAGTCAAATGGCAAAATACGGGACCCTTATAGATTCGTCATGTCTGTCTGTCTGTCTGTCTGTCCGTCCGTATGTCACAGCCACTTTTCTCCGAAACTATAAGAGCTATACTATTGAAACTTGGTAGGTAGTTTTAATCTGTGAATTGCATTAAGATTTTGATACAAAATTAGAAAAAAAACAAAAATTTTTAGTGGAGTCTCATACTTAGTACAGAAACTCAAAATTTTTGTTTAATCAAAACCGTACATGTGGGTTATCTATGGATAGGTCATCAATACAATTTGCTGCTACCTTCACCTTCATGGGCGAGTCCGACTCGCACTTGACCACTTTTATTTTAATCACCTTAGTCAACATTTTAGTAAATGCTGTGAGTAATTTAGGTTACTCCCATCATTGTTCCGTAACAGGTCAAAAGACGTACAACTTCAAAGAAAAAACCATTTCAAAATCATAAATTACTACAAGTTAATAATAGTAAGCCCTTTAGACAAATAAGACCACATCGGTACTAGCTGCAAGCTTCCTAATCCTGTCGGGCGGAAGGGACCAAAGGTAAAATATCTCTAAATCTCTACAAGTTACAGAGGTAAGGCCATACCGTTAGGTAAAGTTACATTCACGTACACTCCGCGAGGTATAAGCTGAGCTTTGCATTAGTGTGAATGATCACCAATCAGGCAGGAGCTTGAAATTTTGTCCGCGAGGTATAGGCTGAGCTTTGCATTAGTGTGAGTGATCACCAATCAGGCAGGAGCGCGGCGAGACAGAATGGCGCCGCGCCTAAGGCCGGTTGTCACACCTACACTATCCATGTACACTCACACAAATGCAAAGCTCAGCTTATGCCTCGCGGAGTGTACCACCCTACATTATTTAAACGTGTGAACGTGACAATCTTTACGTACTCGTACCCTGCTTTTAATGTCAGCATCACAATACTGGTGAATATTTTGAATGCATTAATGTACAAGAGCTTTATATCGGATACACTTCGGAGAGTGTGCAACTGATCTGCATGATCTAATTCCTTTTTCTATCGTACTTCTCGTAACTCGAAAAAACGACCGTTTCATGCTAGATATTCCAAAGACACGGACGAAAAGGTTTGACTCTACTTTTGTGATAAGAACGTCTAGGCTGCGGAATGAGTTACCTGAGTGGGTTTTTCCCGATAGTTATAATCTTTGTGACTTCAAATCGAGAGTGAATCGGTTTCTTCTAGGTAAACCACGGTCCATCGTAGACTGCATCGTCGCTTAACATCAGGCGAGATGGCGGTCTAGTGTAAACCTATTAAAGTTAAAAAAAAAACAGGAAAAACGACAAAAACGCTACGCGGCAACTGTAATGACTGATTGATGTTCGATAACTTTTTTTAATCTTTTTTTAATTAGAATTCTGTGGCAGTTTGTCTCTCTGTAGACCGAACTATGAGCTGGCACACAAGGTGCTATCACAGACTTTAGATCGTATCGCGATTGCATCCCTAAAGCTTTCTGGTGTCAATTTTGAACTACTCACTTATAAACAAGATCTATCTAGGATATACCGAATATACAGTAGTAACGCCACGCACAACAAGAGTATTGATACCAAAGAGTTTACATATGTATATATACTACGTATAGTGTTGGCATAAACGCTTTACACTGAAAGCAGGGTAGCATCTTTCTTGCCTTGTTGCTCTTGTGGAAGTGTCATACTTTTGTCGCGGCACATTATTATCATAGAAAGTATGCACGTCATCTGCTTACGATTGACACAAAGGAACCGTGCGGAAAATTTAACTCTATACGTAGTATATGTAAACTCTATGATTGATTTTTTTTTTCCTGTCCTGTCCTGTTTTTGAAAATCCTGTCAAAGTCCTAGTTTTATTTTTGTTATATCGGAATGAACATCAGACACAATTCAACACACAAAGCCCTAACCTCTAACCTAGGTTTGACATAAGAATCTTCGACAAAAGAAATGTGACATATATCGCAATTTTGTCATCTTGACGATATCAGGCTATCGACAAAGCACCTCTCCACATGTTTACGCGGTAAAGTGTTCGTAAACATTTTGTTTGTCCAAACATTTGAATGTACTTAGGGAACTATAGATGTTCCGCTGTTGGTCTGGAACAATCTTTATATCTCTACTAATGTTCCCTACTATTATCCCTAATAAATGCGAAAGTAACTATGTCTGCCTCCCATCTCACTCTTTCAAGCTTTAACAACTGAACCGATTGAAATTTTGGATTGAGATTTTGGTACAAAATTTGCCCACACATGAGAAAGACATGGACTACAAAAGAATGCGAAAAAATGGTATTAAGATGATTCGGTTAAGGACTAAAAGTTTGGATTGTCCAAACTTTTTAGGATTTTTCCCGATAGTTATAATCTTGGTGTTTTCAAATCGAGAGTGAATCGGTTTCTTCTAGGTAAACACGCTCCATCGTAGACCGCATCGTCGCTTAACATCAGGCGAGTTGGCGGTCAAGTGTAAACCTATAAAAGTTAAAAAACTTGAGAGGTGTCAAGGGACACCCGGATGGAACGAAGTTCCTTTCGATTAATTAGTGTAGGAATTATTATTATTTATTTTTTTATTATTTACAAATACCTGTATACACTCAACAAAAATAATCGTCGCGACACCACACTGTTCAATGCGAAATAGAAATGAAAATATCTGGCTTGCTTTCTATAAGAGAGAGAGAGACAGACAGAGAAACATGCGACGCCGCACAGCTTACAATAGCAAAAAGTGTCGTGACAACTTTTCGTAAGATTTTTTTCCGTCTAGCCCCCTTTCACAACGCGCGATAAGGAACTTCGTTCCAAAAAAAAAAAATCTCATACAATTAAAAATATTTAATTACATGTTTGTAAGTTATTGCACCTTAAGTGAGTAAAATAGCTATTAAAGTTTGTAAAGTTGTGAAAGAGAACAATATTAAGAAATGAGTATATTCAGTTGGTACGAATGGTAGAGATGTGAGGAGAAAGTAGGCGTATACGTCAAATCAAATAATGCTTTATTTACACACACAAAAAGTTTAAAACAATATTCGCAGTACAAATACCTATTGTATAAATAGGTATTTTATAAATACGTATCGTATAAGCAGTCCATTTAGTGCTTTTTGTAGTGGTAAGAGTCTTAGCAGAGTCCGCCTGGGGAAGTACCACATCTTTGCCAGTTATTCTGCCGCCAAGCTGTAATGTGCAAACATTACTATGTTACGGTTTGAACGGCAATGTTTCCAGAGAAATTACTGGAGTAAGAGATGAAACGACCGGTCCGGGTGACGAGTGCAGTGTAGTGCTAGGCAATGATTTGGTCTATTCATGTTTCAATGGTTGGGTGTCACTGTGATGTTATGGGCAGGCATGAGGATTACCACCAAGTACGTGGTCTGGTCACTCTATTCTATAGAAAAAAATCCTTTTTTAAAACTTTTTATTTTTATATTACGATATAACCTCGTTTATCATGTAAACTATTAGGCACTGTCCCACGTCCAGCTTACTTCTTCATTGTGCCTTATAAAAAAGCCAACAAATTCCTATGTCATTTTTTATTAAATTTCGCCAACTCTTCAAAATCTATGTCGACGGAAACATGCAAGTAAGCAGAATGTTTAAAAGTATTTCGCTCGGTTTCAGCGGATAACATAAATCTCGGTGCCAGCTTGCGAACATTCGCTCTCGTCCAAACTTACTACAATATATTGTTCTGGCCGAGTTTGATTGCTATGGACTAATCGGGGAGTACACTTAGCATTAGTTTGTAATGAAGACATGATTTGTAAGGGAAGTTTTCGAAAACAGTTGCTTGTGGTTTGGCGCGACAGATTGGTAATGTCTTTTCGATGGCGTTTGTTTTATTTTTACATTCGTTTGCTTTTTATGACGTACCAGTCAATACCTCTTCTAATACATTATTTCGCGATGCCGTACAAAAATCATGCGACAAGGAGAAATGATCGAGGTTTAGAACCCCCCCTCTTCAACTGCACTCAGTTGGACAGCTTACAAGTGACGGCATAGTGCTCAATCTTATTACTTTATACCCTTCTATCATCCTACATAGGTCTCCTGCTGTATCAGATGACCCATAAATTTTGTTCACGGGCCTGCAGTCTATTAAGTTACTTCTATATTTTAAATAAGACGTTGTTTTATCAATAAATACAGAAGATAGGCTCTGGAGAAATATAAAGTCTAATTATACAATCAAATGAAGATTTTTTTTAAATAACGATATACGCTACGATCCGACAACCGTCACTTTTCTTATTACCTAGTACAGATTTGACGTAGGTTGTGCCTTTATTTACATGATAGGTACTTACCGTGTTTTTTTATGGTGGACCAACTCCCTATTTAATAAATACAAGTATAGTGAAAAAAGTACCTACTAGAATATAATTTGCAGGATAAAAATAGTAGTCGCGCCAATTAGCGCTATTAATTTAAATATGTTCTACCCATAGATAATGATATAAATATCTATGCATCTATGGCCGATGACGCTAGCGCCACCGCGAGCTTGCGGAAAAAAACAAGCACCTGCTCAGATTTGGTTTACCGCTACAACCGCGCGCGAGTCATCCGCCCATTTTATTTAAAATATCAATTTTGTATCGTTTTACGAAGCTGTGAACACTCATTTTTTCATACATTAATACATATACACCGCACACATTACCAAAATCACAGCTAAGTATCTTTCTATTGTGAATTGTGTTGTTCCCGCATCCCTGGTAAGTTCTCTTTTTGAATTACTATTTCTTGTTATCTTCCCGCCTAAACAAGCAGATAAAAACTAAACGGCCATCGGGTGAAGCCGATGCCCGGCTTGTTTATAGATTTTGGTGCCTCCTGTGAGGTTTAATCCTCAAAAAACGTAAATTATTTCGCAACACAATTTATACCTCCTACCCCCAAACCATTTTCTCACCGATATTCGCATTTATTTCTTTGTATTTCCCCGCATATATTCGCATCCCGCAACTTTTGGCATAACTTTATCGCAATTTAATCATATTATAATCATAATATTAACGTTGGTTGGACAAAATCGCATTATATTCACGTTTCCCTTGTGTGTACGTAATTGCTACCGCGCTCGGTAGGCGAGTTAAAGATGGCCTCCGCGCGTGAAGCAAAAGCACTTCGAAAAGATATACTTTTGCAGGAAACATGTCGTGCAGCGTATTTTGAGCGTTTACAGCGTATTTACGATAGTTCCAGTAACATTTCGTCACCCGAATCCATAGATAGTTTCATCTGCGCCTCGAAACAATTGATGACATTCGTCACGATTTTATGAAAACGATTCATGAGGCCAACTCATTAAATATGGAACTGAATCCAACCTTTGTACCAGATTTTAACGTATGGAGTGGATTCGAAGATTTATATTGTCAGATAAGACGCGTTAGAAAACAACTTTTGAATTCAAAAACGATTCCAAACCGCAAATTAAAGAATTAAAACCATCCGCTTCCAAACCCAGATTGCCACCCATCGAAATACCTGAATTTCATGGAAATGTAAACAACTGGAATCTTTTTTATGAAACATTTAAATCCACGATTCATAATAACAGTGACCTAACTGACTCTGAAAAGTTATACTATCTCTTAGGAAAGTTGAAAGGTTCGGCGCAGTTAGTATTCGCAGGAATTAATCCTACTTCAATTAATTATGAACCCATCTGGAACGCCTTGGTCTTAAAGTACCAGGACAGACGCTTCCTCGCTACCTCATTTCTAGATTCCATATTTGAACTGAAACCTTTGCCCAACCCCGCTACTGCTATACAGCTACAATCATTCATTGATAAATATGCCGCATATCTATAGCCGCACTTCAAGATTTAAAGATACCAAACCTGAGTGATTATATTTTTATTTATTTCGCTTTGAAGCGTTTAGACCGCGATACAGCCAAGGCTTTCGAGATGTTTGTCCGAGATATCGATATACCTACTTATGATGTTTTCATTAAATTTCTCAAAGGTCAAGCTAAAATAATTCAGCGCACTAACCCTATTACAAATACAACAACAAAGGAAAATTTAAAACCTAAAAATCCCGCAATTCCTAAAATATCGCATACATATTTAAACCCGCATTCGTCAAATAATGGTTCAACTGTTCCTTGTTTTCTGTGTAATAACATCCATGAACACATATATCATTGTAAAGTGTTTTGGAACTCTCCCGGTCAAAGACACAAAATTGTAAAAGAAAACAATTTATGTACGAATTGTTTAAGTTCCAAACATAAGTGGACCGCTTGTAAAAGTGCAAGGGTGTGTCAGAAATGTGGTGCTCGACATCATTCATTAATACATTTACAACGCAGCAACTTCTCGGAACAACCTATGAATACGGGCCCGCCTGGACCGCTACCGCAACGCGCGCCTTCGAATCATACTCCGGCGGCCGCGGCGGCGCAGGACGCGTCTGCTTCGCACGCCTCGACCGCTATTATCTCTCCCGCTCCCGCGCCGCGGCCGCTCGCGCTGCAGCCTCCCGCGCCGTATAAACAAGGTGGTGTTTCTTATCTATCAGCTGACACGACCAACTCCCGCTCAAATCCGCCACAGGTTTCTAATACCACTATATTATTAGGCACCGCGTGTATTAATGTTCGCGACCGGTATAATAATTTAATACCATGCGATGCATTATCGATCCGGGCTCACAAAATAACTTTATTACCGCTTCTTGTTGCCGCAAGTTAGGCTTAAATATTTCGCAGTTATCTCGTAAAACTTTAATTAAAGGTCTCGGCGACCACGCTAGTGTTGCGCGTGGAAAGGTAGACATTACGTTTTCCAGTCGCGTCGACCCTAATATTACCTACAATATGAATACTTTGGTTTTAACCCGCATTACTGAAAAACTACCTACCGCACCAATTGACGTGACGTCATGTAAATATTTAGACGGCTTGCCGCTCGCTGATGAAAACTTCGCTTCGCCGTCTGATATTGAAATTTTGGTCGGAGCACAATTGTTCGTGGAACTTTTGTTACCGGGCAAAATCACGGGTTCACCATGTCAACCCTCCGCTTTTCTGACTACATTAGGCTATGTGATCATGGGGGAAGCAGAAACGACTTCCGAACCCACTGATTATTCCCTATCGTATCACGCTACCACAGAATCGATTCACGAAGATCTCGGAAAGTTCTTTAAGTTAGAGGACATAAAGGAAACAACTTTTTATCATCGGACGATCAAGAATGTGAAAATTTTTATAAAGCACAACTACCCGCGACGAGACTGGGAGATTTATTGTTAGCCTTCCTTTTAAACAGAGCCCTAGCAGTTTAGGTGACTCATTAAAACCGCCCGACAACAGTTTTTACAATTAGAACGCAAATTTCAAAAACAGCCCGATTTTAAAACACGCTATGACAAAGTTATCCGTAATTATATTTCTGAAGGATATCTTATTGAAGTCCCAGAGCCAAAAACCAACGGTGACGGTTTCGTTTTGCCGCACCATGGAGTGATTCGCGACGATAAAACTTCGTCGAAGTTACGCATCGTACTAAAAGCTAACCAAGCTACCGATAATGGCACATCGCTTAATGATATCTTACATACCGGACCGCCGCTACAGAACGATTTACTCGTTATATTATTAAACTTTAGACTATTTGAAATCGCTGTCACCGCAGATATTCGTCAAATGTTTTTAAGAATTTTAACCCGCGACTATTCATATCAACAAATTCTTTACCGCTTTGACCCCCGCGAGCCTATTAGATGTTATGCTTTCCAATGTGTAAGTTTTGGATTATGTTCTAGTCCATTTTTGGCAAATCGTACGGTACGAGAACTAATTAACCAAGAAAAGGAAATTTTTCCGCTTGCCGCTGAACTAGCGATACGCGATCTTTATGTTGACGATATTGCCAGTTCGTTCCAGAATACGGACGTGGCCGCGAAGTCATCGCAACAATTGATTGAATTGTTTAAGGCAGGTGGGTTTGACTTATTAAAGTGGTCGAGCAACTCGCTCGAAGTGCTCTCGACTATCCCTGAATCGCACCGCTTGACAGATCCCGTCGCGTTAGATAAGGACGAATCGCTAAAAATCCTCGGTATGCAATGGCTTCCCGCTAGCGACTTGTTTACCTATAATATCCATCCGTCAGACCGCGTATGTACCAAACGCAATATTCTTTCCACTATAGCTCGTCTTTGGGACATTATGGGTTTGGTCGGTCCGGTAATAGTATATGCGAAAATTTTAATAAAAGATATTTGTTCTCTAAAACTCGATTGGGACGAACAGCCGCCAGATAATATTGTCCGTACTTGGATTCAATTCCAATCGGAATTGCCGCTTTTATCAAATATAAAATTTTCCCGCCATTTAAATGTTTTCGAACACAGCGAAATCTCGATTTTAGGATTTTGTGACGCTAGTGAGAAGGCGTACGGAGCCGCCGTATATTTACACGCGAACAATCGCGGCGTGCCTAGCACTACTCTCGTATGCGCCAAGTCGAAGGTGGCCCTGAGCGACAGGGTTGTCACTATGCCGCGGTTGGAGCTACTCGCAGCCCTGCTTCTCGCTAAACTTCTCCATACAGTCATCGATATTTATTCTCCTCGCTGTTTACTAAAAATATATACGCTTTTTCCGATTCCACAATCGCACTACACTGGATAAACTCCTCTCCGCACCGCCTTCAAACATTTGTCGCAAACCGCGTATCTAAGATACAAGAATTATTACCCGCTAATCATTTTCATCACATTCCCGGAGTTTCTAATCCAAGTGATTGTTTATCGCGCGGCCTACTGCCATCACAACTTTTAAATCACCCGCTATGGTTTAGCGGCCCTTCATGGTGTTCAGAAGACCCGAAGGACTGGCCTATAACCCCATTTAAGCCCGACGTTTCAGTGGAGGTGCCAGAGACGAAGTCAATCGCTCTCACATCTACCAATGCAGTAGATGACTCCACACTGCTAGCTCGATTAGCCGCACGTTGTTCATCATGGAACAAACTTTTACGCACCGCAGTGTATATTTATCGCTTTCTAAAATTATTACCCGCAACGATTTAATTTCCGCGACCGATTTAGAATTTGCAGAAACAAAAATTTTGACCTTTGTTCAATATGTTCATTTTAAAAATGAAATTAAACTCATTAAATCTGACAAAAAATGTCCTAAATACATGCAAAAATTGCACCCTTTATTTCTAACGATCTAATTAGAGTAGGCGGACGACTTAGGAATGCCGATCTTAATTTCGATCAACAACATCCCATTTACTGCCGCGCAAAGATCACATTGTTAATTTAATTGTGAATCATTATCACCGCAAGTTTTGTCACGCCGGTCCCAATCTTTTGTTTAGCCTGTTACGTCAGCGCTACTGGATAATAACCGGTCGCCGCACTGTACGATCGCAGATCGACAGATGTAATTATTGTTTCCGCGCTCAACCTAAACCTACATATCCCTTGATGGGTGATTTACCTCATACGCGTACGCAAGTTGTTCCAAAGGCTTTTATTTACACTGGCTGCGACTACGCAGGTCCATTGAATATTACACTTAAACGCGGACGAGGGATTCGCAGTCAAAAAGCCTATATATGTTTATTTATATGTATGACGACTCGCGCCGTTCATATTGAAATGGCATCCGATCTTAGTACCGCAACATTTATCGCAGCTTTTAAACGTTTTCTCTCACGTCGCGGTCCTATTTCGGTGCTCCACACAGATAATGCCACCAACTACGTCGGCGCAAAGTCATATTGTGACGAGTTATATCATGTCTTATCCTCAGATACATACCGCAGCGCTTTAGCCTACGAATTGGCTGATTATAAAATACAATTTAAAACTATACCGCCAAATTCACCGCATTTCGGCTCATGGGAGCCGCTAATAAAATCAGTAAAACGCATCTACATCGCATAGTCGGTTGTCAAATACTTACCTTAGAGGAAATGAATACCATTCTTTGTCAAATAGAAAATATAATAAATTCTCGCCCGCTGTGCTCAACACTTAGCCAGGATCCTAGCGAGCCACTGGCTATCACACCCGCTCATTTTCTTACATTGACGCCTTTAAAATACCTACCAGCAGCACCAATTGATGATCGCCCTTCGCACTTATTAGAAAGATATCAGTTATTGGACAGATTAGTGCAATCTTTCTGGGATAGATGGTCACTGGAGTATTTAAATACATTACAAACCCGCGAAAAAATGGAATTTACCTACATCTAATGTTAAAATTGGTACTGTTGTTCTAGTTAAGTAGTAGTTTAGTAGTGGTAGGACTCTTGGCAGAGTCCGCCTGGGGAAGTACCACACCTTTGCCAGTTATTCTACTGCCAAGCAGCAATGTGCAAACATTACTGTGTTCCGGTTTGAAGGGCAATGTTTCCAGAGAAATTACTGGGCTTAGAGATATAAGATCTTAGATCTCTGGGTGACGAGCGCAGTGCAGTGCTAGGTAATGATTTGGACTCTTCATGTTCCAATAGCTGCGTGTCACTGTGCTGTTATGTGTCAGGCATGTTGCTTACCATCAGGCACATGTCCTGAACGTCTCGTCACTATTTATTTAAAAAAAAAAAAAAAAAAAAAAGTTAAACACGAAAATAAAGTTCCGCCCTTACAATGGGAGTTAGGTATTGTCACTCAAGTGCATCCAGGAGCAGATGGAGTTATCCGGGTTGCAACTGTTAAAACAACTAGAGGTTTCTTTAAGAGATCTTTAGTGCGCCTTTGTCCATTACCAACTCAGTAATAATTTCATAATAATAGGTATTTCACGTTTTATTATAGTTTAGTCTCATTTACATAAGATATAGGTAAGTTAAGCCAAATAGTTGCCTATATTTCGCATTAATGTTTTTCTGTTTGTTTCGCAATATAATTTATTTTGAAAGTTGCATACTTTCAAGGCCGGGTGCATAGTCGCGCCAATTAGCGCTATTAATTTAAATATGTTCTACCCATAGATAATGATATAAATATCTATGCATCTATGGCCGATGACGCTAGCGCCACCGCGAGCTTGCGGAAAAAAACAAGCACCTGCTCAGATTTGGTTTACCGCTACAACCGCGCGCGAGTCATCCGCCCATTTTATTTAAAATATCAATTTTGTATCGTTTTACGAAGCTGTGAACACTCATTTTTTCATACATTAATACATATACACCGCACACATTACCAAAATCACAGCTAAGTATCTTTCTATTGTGAATTGTGTTGTTCCCGCATCCCTGGTAAGTTCTCTTTTTGAATTACTATTTCTTGATATCATCCCGCCTAAACAAGCAGATAAAAACTAAACGGCCATCGGGTGAAGCCGATGCCCGGCTTGTTTAAATAGTTTGTGCTATTCCAGACTATCATCCATCTATGTATGTACCAAATGTCATCCAGTTTTTTTTTTTTTTACAACTATTTCTCTCTTACAGGCTATTTTACAATTAGCAATGGTTTACAGAATACTTTTGGTTTTAAGAAATACTAGTCTTTTTGACACTACAATTTTACTTACTAAGGTCTTAACGACTATTGGCTGCTACCTTTAGCTTACATATATATATATATACAATGCACCGTTTTATATAATTTCAATTATAGAGTGGTGGTATTATTTTCTTGCTTACATAACTTTCTTCTAACATTTTACATTCCTTACTTCGTTTTTTCTTTAGGTTTACAATTCAATTGTCTGTCGACCTATTTAAGACTTTTGTTGTCCATCTGTTTATATTCCAGCATTTCCGTGGAGGGCGACGGCGTCGTTTTTTTTTTTTTTTTTTTTTATTTGATTTCAATTTATTTGTGGGAGTTTGTCGGTGTATGTTGCCTGTGGTGGTGTTGTCTAGGCACGTTACATTGTAGCTTCGTGGGTTTACCTTTGATTTAGTGCGATTGTGCTCGTGTGTGTGTTTGCATGTTTGTATCTGTTTTGTTTGTCTATGAGTGTGCAGTATGTGTTAACTGTGTCATTTGTTAGTTTTGTGCAGGTATGGTTTGTTTGTGTTTTGCTTGTTATATTTTGATTTCGCGTGTATGTTTTCTGTGTGTTTTGAGTGTGTGTATGTGCTGTCGTGTGAATTGTATAAATATCATATTATGTGATTATAATGTGTTCAAATGGTTATATTTTGTGATCTGGTGTAAATGTTTGCAACACAGACCATCTTGTTCTCCCATTTACTGTATGTATGGCTAGAGTGGTGTGTATGCTTGTGTTGTGTGTTTGTGAGTTTGCTCCCGATTTTGTCTTGTTTTTTATGTGTGTTGTATCTGTGCCGTGCCCCTTGTTAGGTTTATGTTGTTTCGTAGATCTCTGCCCGCGGCGACCTGGTGTTAGTGCTTTGAGTGAAAGGTGCGTGTTTGTGTGTGTTGTTGCGTATTTGTATGTATATTTGTTTGTGTTATTGTTTTGTTGTGTTGTGCATGTGTAGTATTTTATGTTCGTTTCCGTGAGTTTGTTTTCGTTAAAATTTAGGTCACGTTTCACATGAAACCTGACCTTATTTTTGTGACTTGTGTGGTGTGCTTGTTCTGTTTGTATATTGTGTATATGTTTTATTTTGTGCATGTACTTGTTTTGTGTATTTTCGCCGCGTGCAGAGTCCAGGAATATACTTAGCCGTAGTTTATCGGTCATGGTGCCCTCAGCAATACGCCACGGATGATCGCGCCAGTGCATCCCACTTGCGCCGCACCGGGCAGTCATTGCTGAAAGCACCATGACCTATGCTATCTAGTTTGCCTTTACTGCAATTTATACATGTAGGGGTTCCATTCGCGAGCCAGACCTCGCACTCGGACCGCAGGTGCGGGCCGCCGCAGTGGCCGCACACGTCGACTGTGTCCTGGCAGTACTTCCTGGCGTGACCATATCCAAGACACCGCGAGCACTGAACCAGCGGCGACTGGTCGGTCACGCGCAGGCGCTGCATGTCAACATGCACGACCCCTGCCGCGGTCGCCGCCTGCCATACCGCCGGCGGCACACTGACCACCACATTACTTGCTAATGTCATCCAGTTTGTTTCAGTAGTTTTTGTGGGCAAAAGTAACAAGTTAAGGAACTTTAGAGTTTTTAACATTAGTAAAAATAACACTGACGTCTTATCTTTATTAATGTTAAAAACTCTAAAGGTTGTTCTACGTCGGCGTGGTGAATTATGACCTTGGTTATCTTCATATAAGAGAAGGTCTAAGTCTCGACAATGGGAATATAGAGTGACCTTTTTTACTTATGCTATTGTACTCACGGTATTAACATGTAAATTGAGCCATCTGAAATTTTCGGGAAATTTCGTAAAACAAGTCCCCATGCTAATAGGAAATAGCCCTTTTTCGTTATTATTCTCTTTGGTCATCGCCATCTGAATCCTTTGTTTGTAGATTTGGAAATTACAAACCTACAACATTAACTCTACAATTGACAAACGACTGGAACTTATATGGTTTTACAAATGCCTGGTACATTTATTGAAGTGGTGCGACAGAGGCTCCTCCGTAATGTATGTAGAGGAGACTTTCATTCTGAGCGGTAAATCGACGAGGTTAACTTTGAGTGCTTTTGTTTTTATTTTCCGGCTGTTAAAACGTGAAAACAAAATGTTTGTCTCTCTTTTAAATCAGTCGTAATTTTTTTTCTGTATTTTATAAAGTTGTTTTACCGATTTTGAAAAAGGCGGAGGTTCTTTAATCTTGTCTTGTCTTGGTCTTGTCATTGACAGAGTCCACAGTGCTGTGAACCGAATTTTTTTGTAAACCGAACCGAACCACTTGCTGTAGATTAGTCATGATTTTTGTTTTATAGTGGTTCATTTCCACAACTTCTTGATTTATGTAATTACCACCGTTCCAAAGTATTACAATTTTAGAAAATTACTTCAAAATTAGACCAATTATTCCCCTGCTCAGTAATGATACTGTTTTAACGGTCTCAACTTTTACGTCACTCAATCTCAATCATTCTCATAAAACACTAGAACCTTAACAAAAAATACCAATTAGTTTGGCATTCGTTAGAGCTAATGTTTGTTTTTCTGCAATTTACCGACCCTATAAAATTAACATTTACACAGTCATAGAGCTAATTCATTTAAAATCCAATCAAAAAATCTTGCATTTTTCACAAAGGGGAGCGATACGATACCATCAGACGTTGATACGGAACTAAAGCAACTTGATTATTTAAACCCTTCCTGTTTGAAAACTACCCTGCAAAATTGTACTTTAATTATTAAAGTTAACGTGCTTTTTCCTTTGGTATGAGAGGAATAATTGAAGCTTGTTTTCATAATGTTTTAATGGGATTTTTTTTTGAATTTTCAAGCGGTTGATTGCATCGTTTTCGCTAACGTTTTGGCTAGCAATTTTGCGGGTAGATTGAGAAATAAGGTGTTGAGATGTAATTAAAGCGGTATTAAAGCAGATTTGGGATCCAATGTTATGATTATTACCTGTTTTATGTGGTTTAGCTCTCTGGTTAATTTGAGAACATCTTTTAGAGTCCTCTACTACTTAAATATTTTCAGGAATGTTTTTAACTACGCATGTTTAAGCCATAAATCTGTGAAATAACAGAGTAATACACTCCGCGAGGCATAAGCTGAGCTTTGCATTTGTGTGAGTGTACATGGATAGTGTAGGTGTGACAACCGGCCTTAGGCGCGGCGCCATTCTGTCTCGCCGCGCTCCTGCCTGATTGGTGATCACTCACACTAATGCAAAGCTCAGCCTATACCTCGTAAACAAAGGTGAAGATCCATTGAAATAGAATAAAACTCGAAAACATATTACTAAATAAGTAATGTTATAAACTCTTTTAAATAAAGAAAAAAATGTAGGAGCCCTTAAGACCATATTAAACTTAAAAAAGTTTACTATAAGGCTAGAATATTAACAACAAGCCTTATCTATCCAACAGTCAAGTAGCAGTCAGCTATTTTGAATATGAAGAGTTCAAGTTCATCAATGCCTAGCAGCGCACTGCATTCATCACCCAGAGATGTAAGATGTTTTATCTCTTAACCCGGTAATTTTTCTAAAAACATGGCCCTTCAAACCGGAATACAGTAATGTTTTCATAGTGCTAATTGGCAGTAGAATACAATAGGTAGATGTGGTAGTTCCACTGGCGGACTATGCAAAGAGTACAAAACGTCAAACGTCTTCATGAACAGACTTATTAATACCGATTGAGCCACAAGGCTAGGCCTAAGTCTAACTACTACAAGTCTTTCTGTACAATCTATTATGATCTATATATAGGTGACATAATGTTAAAACCCTACAGAAACACAATACAAACACTTCCTCATCCCTTAACTACCTTCGAAAATGTACTCAAAAGCTGGGTTGTAAAAAATTAACCCGTGATTAAGGGCGGTTTTATTACTGCTTTATTTACGCATCCTTGTTCAAAATGACAGGATAATGAAAAGGGAGACTTATTTGCATATTTTTTTCATAATTTATATGCAAAACGCGTGATAATATCCTTCGTACTGTTACAACCTTAAAACTGCTGATCCTGCAGGAAGTCAATTCCTCGATGTCGATATTGGCGATTCTGCAGTATTTTGCTATATAAAGTCGAATTGTCGAATAAATCTTGCAGTCAGTTCTCGAAAGGTTACTCTGCCTCTCAGCCTACGGACCTGGTTCATGCCCGCCGGACCTGAGACCTCAGATACCCCTAGAGAAGTGCCGCGCGCGTCTGTTTCTATTTCGGTTGGTCTAGGAAAGGCCCTCACTAAATCCAAAACTTGTGAAGTGTTTGTTTAAACTCAAATAAAAAGTGAATAAGTACAAATTGTTTTTTTTATAGAATCAGTGATTTCCAGTCTAACATTATTGGTGTCAGAAGTGGGATCTATTATCCCTGGTCGCCTATTCCTATCACGCAACGCGCCGCGCCACTTCGGGTCTCTCAGTGACTCAACTGTTGGCTTGCTCCGCTCTGAGCTAGAGCCAGCCGCCAACCAGCCACTACTGTCTCCATCGCCGTAGAAGTACCGAGCCGTCAGCCGCTGTGCCGTATGTACACCGCACCGCCCTTCTGTTGACCACAGCTCGCCTCAAGGTAGAGAACCTTTGTGCAGCTCCACTGTGCCCTGGAACCCAGTGCACCGAGCCGCCCTGAACTGACTCCGGCCAGCTCCAGCTCCGAAACGGGCTTTCTGTCCGCCTCTTCCCGAGCTGCCTCGCCGTAACCTCACCAGCTCCACCTGCGACGCGGGCTTTCTGTCCGTCTGTTGCCGAGCTACCCTTTCACCGATACCTGCTTAACTGCGCAACCTCACTTGCGTATTGCACAACACGACAGCTGCCCGACTACGGAGAACCGCAACCCGACACCGCGCCGAATTCCAATGACAAGTGTCTTAATAATCGCCGCTCTGTAAGTTATTTAATAATTTAATTTTGTTTCTCTGTTTTGCTTTTCTTGTATTTGAATTTTTATAACAAAAGAAAATGGCTAAAGATATTAAAACCGACAAAAAACAACTTCCACTAGCTCTCTATTGACGGTAGAGGAAGTAAACTTTACTGTTCTCACGAAATTTATAAAACCATTCGATGGTGATAAAAATAAATTATCCTCATTTTTGCGCAATTGCGAGAATGCGCTATCTTTAGCTACAAACAATCAACAAGACCTTTTGTTCAAATATATTTTATCACAACTAGAAGGCAAAGCTGATTCAGCATGCTCTCTAAAGGTATTTGATAACTGGCTAGAACTGAAACCGTTTTAAGAGTTACCTTCGGGGAATCTAAGCACAGAGACCATCTATTTATAGATTTACAGCAGTGTAGGCAAAAATATAACGAAAGCGTGACCCAATACAGTCTACGTTTGGAAACTTGCCTCACTCGCCTACAAACTGATATTACGCATTCTACTAAAGATCCTTCCGAATTAAAAGGTAGAATTGCCAACACGGAGGATCTCGCTCTCCATACATTTATATTAGGATTGCCAGGCCATATTTCCAATATTATAAGATGTCGGAATCCTTCCAATTTAAATGAAGCGGTCAACCTTGCTATACAAGAGGAAAAATTGTACAATTATGTTACACAAGCTAGAAAACATCCTGAGGAGAGACCAAAGTGTAAAACTGTGGCAAAATCGGTCACTCTGAACGTAACTGCTACAACCGTACCCCTCCTAACTACCGCGAGCGCTCAATAAATACAATAAACCCGTCACTATCTCCACCGCGACCCCTACGGTATCTCAAAACATTATAAAGACCTGTCGCTATTGTAAAAATATAGGTCATGAAATTCACGAATGTCGTAAAGACAATATAACAACTCTCGCCGCCAGCTTCCTAATTCTTCTAACCCTAAACAAATGCATCATCTTTCCCAAGATGAGGATGACAACACCATCCAGGAAGATGATTTTTATGATCAGTCGCATTTAAACTAAAATTGGTTCCGGTCCCGCGTCGTACGGAATCATCAACACAAACCGACGCCTTTGACATAAGTTTCTATTTCAATAACGACCTGCCGGTTAAGTCTAATAGGTCTCGTTCTAATCCGACTCAATCGTCTCAATCGTCTCAATCGTCGCAATCGTCTCAATCGTCTCAATCGTCTCAATCGTCTCAATCGTCTCAATCGTCTCAATCGTCTCAATCGTCTCAATCGTCTCAATCGTCTCAATCGTCTCAATCGTCTCAATCGTCTCAATCGTCTCAATCGTCTCAATCGTCTCAATCGTCTCAATCGTCTCAATCGTCTCAATCGTCTCAATCGTCTCAATCGTCTCAATCGTCTCAATCGTCTCAATCGTCTCAATCGTCTCAATCGTCTCAATCGTCTCAATCGTCTCAATCGTCTCAATCGTCTCAATCGTCTCAATCGTCTCAATCGTCTCAAGCGACCCAATCGTCTCAATCGCCTCAATCGTCTCAATCTACCAAACCGACTCTCTCTACTAAGTCCAAACCTAATAAGAGTAAAATTGTTACATTTTCTAAATCTCTCAACTCTTCAGATCAATGCGAGGTAACTTATGAGATAAAATAAATAATAAAACTCATCTGCCTCACATTTATGTTAAAAGCCAATACTCAGATAAAATTCTAGTATTTTTGGTCGACTCTGGCTCCTCTGTGTCTCTTATCAAAAAATCATCTCTCCAAACGCTACCTCTCGTAGACCCTGAGGTAATTAAATTCAAGGGTATCGACAATGACTCTGAATATTCAACTAGCTTGGGATATTGTCAACTAGATCTCCAAATTTCCAAGAAAGAAACACTATATGCCAAATTTCATCTAATATCAGACTCAGTCTTCATTAAATTTGATGGCATAATAGGTAATGACTTATTGAAACTCTATAACTGCAACATAGACTATAGAAAAGATCTCCTCACAGTTGGTAACTACAACATCAAACTTAATTTTACTAAGCCTCAGTATACCATTCCTGCACGCTCAGAAATGATGATCGAATGCGGTATACTTAACCCTGAAATTTCATGCGGACTAATAGAAAAACAGGAAGTCCAAAGAGGTGTTTTTTTGTCCAACTGCCTAGTCGAAGTCAAACCTAATAAACATGCCAATGTCTCTATTCTTAATACTACTAATGAAGATGTTATCATTCAAGCTCTATCTGTAGAAATTCACCCTTGCGATACCCTACATGACCTCCAAAAAATGTGCAACCGATTCACACTGTCTCTTCTAACCCTTCTATTTCCAATTCATCTGTCCCAAGGAATCGTATTGATGAGGTAAAGGTCAAATTAGAACCTCACATCTCAACACTGAAGAGTCCTGTAAGCTTCTAGATCTATGCACCGAATACTCTGATCTGTTCCATCTCGAAGGTGACACTCTCACCTGTACTAACACCCTAAAACATGAAATAAAAACTACTTCCTCGCAACCAATTCAAACTAAAACCTATCGATATCCTGAAATTCATAAATTAGAAGTCAACAAACAAATCCAGAAAATGCTAGATCAACAGATAATAAAGCCCTCTGATTCTCCATGGTCATCCCTATATGGGTAGTCCCTAAAAAACAGGATGCATCAGGCCAGAAAAATGGCGCATCGTTGTAGACTATAGAAAGCTCAATGATGTTACGATTGGTGATGCTTATCCTATTCCAAACATTGCTGATATTCTAGACCAACTAGGTCATAGTAAATACTTCTCAACTCTTGACTTGGCGTCTGGTTTCCACCAAATAAAGATGTGTGAAGCAGACGGACCCAAGACAGCTTTCTCTGTCCCTAATGGACATTTTGAATACACAAGAATGCCATTCGGTCTTAAAAATGCTCCTGCAACCTTTCAAAGATTAATGAACACTGTCCTTTCAGGCTTACAAGGCTTACACTGTTTTATCTATCTCGATGACGTCATCATATATTCCCATAATTTACCAGATCATATCCAAAAACTTAGTCTAGTATTCGATGCTCTCAGACGTCATAATCTTAAATTACAGCCTGATAAATGCGAGTTTTTAAAGAAAGAAGTCGCCTATCTTGGCCATGTCATCACTGACAAAGGCGTGTCTCCTAATCCCGAGAAGGTCAAAGCAGTACTTGCTTACCCTGCTCCTAAGAATCCAAAACAAATCAAGAGTTTTCTTGGTTTAGTTGGATACTACCGAAAGTTTATCAAAGATTTTGCCAAGGTTACCAAACCTCTAACTTCTCTTCTCAGAAAAGATGCTGATTTCATATGGGAGAATCACAAGAAAACTCATTCAACTCACTCAAAAGTTTGCTTACTAATTCACCGATCCTACAATATCCAGATTTCTCTAAAGAATTTACACTCACTACCGATGCCTCTAATTACGCTATAGGTGCTGTTCTTTCTCAAGGCGAACCAAACAAAGATCTACCTATTGCTTATGCCTCTAGAACGCTTAATAGCGCAGAAGGTAATTATAGTACCACAGAAAAGAACTCTTAGCCATTATCTTTGGAACAAAAACTTTTAGGCCTTATTTGTATGGCAGAACATTTAAAATAGTCACTGACCATCGCCCCTTAACTTGGCTCTTCAACTGTAAAGATCCCAGTAGTAAACTAGTACGCTGGAGACTAAAACTTGAAGAGTATGATTACAAAATTGAGTACAAGCCCGGCAGAATAAATTCAAACGCCGACGGTTTGTCACGTCCTCCTATTCACAATATTACAGACAACATCGAAACCGACACACTCACATACCAACAATTTATGAAATCTCGCTCTAGCCCAATTTTGAATGATACAATTATTCTAGAACATAACAAAAGTCTCCTAGATTCACATTGTTCAATTATCGCATACCCTACTTCCATCGATTTAGATTCTTCTAACCCTTTTTCTGAAAACATTCTTAATCTTCTTCAAGATAAAATGAATTCGAAATGTCTGAAAAGGAACTCTATACCGTCAGAGCATCTCAAGTCAACAATAAAACATACTTCCACATGTTTACCAAAGTTCACCATTTTGAATCCGTCACATACCAAGAAATTTTCAAAGTCCTCAAAGATCTACGGAATAACCTTATTGTACTATATCCCGAAGTAAAATCGATTGCCATGTCTGACTTTACCAATCCCTTCGACAAACTCAATTTCATTCTAATCCATGAAATGCTTTCTTTTCTATTTCATAACACTGGCATTCAAATTCACATTCATCATAACTTAATGAAGTATCCAAAACCAAATGAAGTGCCAACTATACTTCTCGAAAACCACGACTGTCCCACAGGTGGTCATATTAGCGCATCCAAAATGTATAACAAACTTAAGGACATATACTATTGGAAAGGAATGAAAGGTGAAATTGAGAGATATGTCCAGAATTGTTCCTCTTGTCAAAGAACAAAGCTCTACGAGGAATCAACAAAGCTCCTATGGAGATTACCACTACATCCTCTGAACCCTTTCAAAAAATTTATACTGATATTGTTGGTCCTCTCCCAGACTCTGGTAGTGAAAATTTCAAATACATAGTCACATTCCAGGACGACTTAACGAAATATTCCATGGCTTATCCTATCACTGAATCTACAGCCGAAAAAACGACCCAATGTCTAATAAAATTTATAAGTCACTTTGGCATCCCAAAAAGTATCCTATCAGACCAAGGAGTACATTTCATTGCCGATGTATATAAACAAGTTGCTCAACTTTTAAAATTAAACATCTTTTTCAACTCCTTATCACCCACAAACAAACGGTGCTCTAGAAAGGAGTCATGCCACTCTCAAAGAATATTTGAAATCCTATGTCAATGAGAATCAAGATAACTGGCATAAGTTCCTCCCCACTGCCATTATATCGTATAATTCTTGTGTACACTCTTCCACTAATTTTTCGCCACACGAACTTCTTTTTGGCTGCAAGCCTCATATACCTAGCTCTATTTATGATACTAACCCTACTGCAACTTATCCTGACTATATAAAAACTCTCAAACAAAAGTTAATAAACACCAGAAATCTAGCTCGTGACAATATCCTCCGTAGCAAGGAAAGATCTAAAACCTATTATGACAAAAATACAAAGGACCAGTCTTATAATGTAGGAGATATGGTTTACCTTAAGCAACATCATAGATTGCGTAAGGCATTATCTTCAATATGGAAAGGTCCATATCGCGTCATCAAAGTTCATGGTAATAGCAATGTCACTCTTCAAGTTAATCGTAGATTTAAAAGGTACCATTTCAACGAAATCAAACATGCTCATGAACACCCTATTTCAGGGCCATCGCGCCAGGAGCCCGTCTCAACTATACGATGAGCTAATCTCAAGAAATAATGAACTCGTAAGAACATTCCCAATTCCGTAAATCTTAACAACATCCACACTCTACTGGATGTGTCAGATGTCTCATCGTTTATTTCAGATAACAAATTAGTATTTGTAGTAAAATTTCCATTAGCTATTCTGACAGAATACAATCTCTACCATATTTATGCTCTACCAACTCCTCATAATATCCAAGAGCCAAATTCTTTTGCCCTAATTAATCCATCTGCAAGATATCTAGCAATAACAGAGGACAAATTAACTTATTCCGTGATAAACGATTTAAGTGAGTGCAAATCGATATCTAGATACAACAAACTGTGTCAATTGAAAAGTGTTCAATCCAGTGTGTCAAACCCAATCTGTGAAGTGCAACTATTTCGCGAACACGTCACTAGTATTCCACAATCTTGTAATGTTAAAATAATGTTTGGTGATATTTACATTTGGCAGAAACTCACCAATAATAGATGGATCTATGTCCAATCAGATCTAACAAAAGTTTCTGTGAAATGTAGTGATAGTCATATGACCGATCATGATGTAGTCGGAACTGGTATACTCTACCTTCCAAAAATTGTAAAGCCTATCACAAACTATTGCAATTTGTTCCACAGCACGAATACGATACAAATCTGTATATTCCGTCACCTAATTTTAATATTATTGACGATGACTGTTGTTCTAAATCTAAAGTAAACAAAAGTATTCCATATTTAACGCCGATAAAGCTTTCTGACATTAACTTAGACTCACTGCAATATGCAACACATAAGTTAAATCAATTTAACGATGATCTTACAAAAATCGAAAACCAGCCCTATCACATTAAGTATGGATACTACTTCAGCTTCTTGACGACCCTGTTATCACTCTCTGTATTTTCTTATATGTTTTACAAATTATATTCATGCCTATGTCCAAAACGTAAACTGACTAACTCTAACTGCTGTGTACAAATATTTAACAAATGTTACTCAAGGCCTAATACTAATATTCGATCTAGAACGGCTATCGAACTAAATGAACGAGATATCACTGAATCTTCCAATTCTGATAATACTTCTTTATCAAATATTTCTATGTCTCAGCCCAAGAAGAAACATTCAAATTTAAAAAGCTCGACTTTGTTATTTTTACTCTTTGAATCTTTTACATCATTTATTTTTCTAATATATTATTATCAAATTTTGCTTAATTATTGTTTACATAATTTAGTGCTAAGCCTTATTATCATGTCTAGTAATAACAATTTTACTGTGTTTTAGCCTTGTCCGTTCCAGTGTTACTAACTTAGTTTTCTATTTCCATTTTAAAATTTACTTGAGTATATTGTTTTGTGTAATCTTTCAATTAGTTTTATTTCCATTTCTAAACTTTAATTTAGTGCATTGTTTTGTGTAATTTTAACTATTTCCATTTTAAACTTTAATTGAGTATATTGTTTTAATGTAATCTTTTAATTCGTTTTCTATTTTCATTTTAAAATTTTAATTGAATTTATTGTTTTGTGTAATCCTTAACTTAATTTTTCTAATTCTAAATCATGTGAACTTTGCTAGACCAAAATCCTACTCACATACTAACCGATTAGTATGTTCCGTCTTAAGGGGAGATGTTACAACCTTAAAACTGCTGATCCTGCAGGAAGTCAATTCCTCGATGTCGATATTGGCGATTCTGCAGTATTTTGCTATATAAAGTCGAATTGTCGAATAAATCTTGCAGTCAGTTCTCGAAAGGTTACTCTGCCTCTCAGCCTACGGACCTGGTTCATGCCCGCCGGACCTGAGACCTCAGATACCCCTAGAGAAGTGCCGCGCGCGTCTGTTTCTATTTCGGTTGGTCTAGGAAGGGCCTCACTAAATCAAAAACTTGTGAAGTGTTTGTTTAAACTCAAATAAAAAGTGAATAAGTACAAATTGTTTTTTTTTATAGAATCAGTGATTTCCAGTCTAACAGTACGTGTAAGGGGTAAGGGGGTCATTGAAGCACTGTCTTAAAATGTCGAGATAAAGTAATTATCATTGCTTATTGCTTTTGTAAAAAAGGTGAAAAAAGCGGCTAGAGCAATAGAGTTGAGCCCAATGTTTGAAGTCCCGGCTCAATTCCTATTTATCTTTCCAAAATAAAAATAATAAAAGAGTTACAAAAATCAATTTCAAAAATGGAACAACTGGGTGCTGTGTCAAAAAGCGACAATGTATTGACGGATGACGTCATTCCATTTGGGGACTGCAATATTTTATTCCCCTGTGTCAGAGGTACGTCAATATTTGACAAGTAAAACCGCAATGCTGTCAGTTTACTCACTGTGGTGGCAGAGGACTAGGGATGTGCACTCAATTATCTAAACGCAAACACAGAATCATAAATGTCACATATGTGACATCGGACCTTTAGATCCAAAAGAAAGTTTTTAATTTGCGCGGTTTGAATTTATGTTGCGAATGTGTAACAACTGAATTGTGATCAAAATTTTTTTTTTTTAATTATTATTAGATTATTTTGTATTCACTGGCCTCAGCATATCTTTGACCCTTCCTGCACCTTTGAGTGTTCTCCACAAACCAGATTTAAAACTAGGTCATCGCCACTGGCTTTAATGCTGTAGAAAAATATCGAGAGGAAACTGATAAGTTGCAGCAATCCTTTGAGATCATGGCTCATCCACCAACATGCAATGGGCTCTTGGTTATTTATGGTTTTGACTTTCTTTGTGAAAGAATATCCCGGGTCCCACCAGTGAGAACAGTAGCTGGGCTCTTTATGTTATGTCAAAGCAGCTATTTGGTTTCTTTAGTACAAGTTTTTTTTAGTTGGGGCTAAATGGTGTAGTGTAACAAAGTGGCAACCAATTATACCAAGAAAAAAAAGTAAGACGATTTTTTTAATCAATACTTTTGACGCTACTTCTATATGGAATAACAAGAACAAAATTCAAAATTTTGATTAGCCCCCGACTGCATCGGATTTGTTATCTGTACAACATTCTACTAGTCAAGCCCTTTCATTTCATACCCATATTAAGGGAGTTCTGAAAAAGAAATGTATTTCGCCATTTTGTGGTAGCGGCCATCTTGGATTTAAAATTTGTCATAGTGCAAGTCAAGCCCTTTCGTTTGATACCCATATTGAGGTAATAGTGAAAAAAATAGCATAATTCGCCATTTTGTGGTGGCAGCCATCTTGGATTTGTTTTTTTGTAGAGTATTGTATTTTACTAGCTAAGCCCTTTCATTTGATACCCATATTGCGGTAAGTTGTGAAGAAATATTTTGTCCGCCATTTTGTGGAGGCGGCCATCTTGAATCGATATTAACCAAACATAGTTAAGAATATCCGCACGGATATTAACCTTTAAATATAAAAAAACTGCATCAAATCTGCCCATCCGTTTTAGTTCTACTGTGCCACAGACAGACAGACAGACATCGACGTCAAACTTATAACACCCCTTTTTTGGTCGGGGGTTAAAAAGCATCTAACGCCCCCAGATCCACAAATCGCTGCTCCGCCGAAGCTCCAAAGCGAAGCCGCTACGCCGTCGACACCACCATCACCCAACATTAGCATGTTGGTGGTGCGAACTCGTAACATTATCCACTACCAATTTAAATACAACGAGGCAAAAAAAAAACACTTCAAAAGGTCTGCCGTCAAATGACATGTCAATGTCATAATGCCAATCCAAATTGCTTTATCAATCCATGATACCTTCTTTTTAACAGCGTAGAGTGACGAGACGAGCAAGACATGTGCCTGATGGTAAGCAACATACCTGCCACGTAACAGCACAGTGACACGCAGCTATTGGAACATAAAAAGTCCGAATCATTACCTACACAAGCCAAATTTCTCTGGAAACATTGCCCTGCAAACCGGAATACAGTAATGTTTAAACATTACTGCTTGGCAATACAATAACTGGCAAAGGTGTGGTCCCCGGGGAGGCTCTACCAAGAGCCCTACCACTAAAGAACCTAAGGTTGCGAAAACGCCGAAGCATCAACTATTGTACGAAGTTTTATTATATACTAGCGGCCCGTTCCGGCTTTGCTCGGATATTGTCACATAAAGCCCATTAATCGAAATAAAAACTATCCTATCTTTTAAGTTGGATCAATCTACACACGGTGTCCAAATTTGATTAAAATCGGCTAAGTAGTTTAAGAGTCCATCGCGGGCAAACATCGTGACAGGAGATTTATGTATATTAAGATTTTGAAAATAGATACACAGCGTTTCTCCATTTCAGGATGAAGAGAATTCATAAATATTAGATTTAATATCTGAAACCTTCCGTCTAGACATGTTTGCGTCAGTTGGGACAGCCGGCTGTGACGTGTCGCCCCGGGCGCGAAATTATTAACTAACGGGCCAATAGAAACTCTATTTTTTTATTACCCTACTAACATTAGAAACGTCTTACGAAACTTTGGATTTTGTGTTTGTTGCTCGATCGTTTGTTTCACGTCGGAAGAACTGAACGATCGGGTTGAAATTTTGAACACAGGTTATAACACTTATGTTATAGTCTTGAATAACACTTACGTTTCATTTCGGAAAATAACGATAATAGCAACTACCCAAGTGAAACCGCGGTGCGTTATTAGTAAATGGAATATTGTTTAGATTCAGTTATTTTTAGCCGTTATCTCAACTGAAGTTAAGCGAGGATACGATCTACGACGGAGTGCGTTTACCAAGTTTACGCTTTACACCGAAAGCATTTGCTTTACACCGAATGCTTTCGGTGTAAAGCATGGTTTGCCTAGTCGCTCTTGTGGAATGGTCGTATTTTTGTCGCGGCACATCACTCTGTTGCCATAGAAAGTATGCATGTCATCTGTTTACGACTGACACAAAGGAACCATGTGGCACAAACGTGCCAACTCTATACGTAGTCTAAGTAAACAATTTGGAAACTGCCGATGGAAGTGAAAATTTATAAGCCAGAATTTAATAGCTTACTTTGGAAACAACGCGGGTGAAACAGGAAAGCGTGGCCATAATCATAGTCAATGGCCATGTTCTCGAGTTTACCCGAAGATTTTTATCATTCCAGAGTGTGACGCTAGAATAGGCGCAGACTTTAGACCAGTCAGTGTGGAGTTATATGAGGTAGGCCTGTCTTGAAGTTGACCTCTGCAGACTTCAGATGATAATAAATGTTTTAAATACTTTTACTGTTACAAAACCATTCAAATTTCTTCCAAGTCATGTCATAGTCACAGTAACTGTCAGAGAGACCCGTCACATCGAACCGGCCAGTCCGCGGGGCAATCATGGCCCATTGCCGGCCGTAATTTAGTTATAGAGTTCCGGACAGATGCTCTGGACAATACGGAACCCTTGTGCCGGAACACAGTTATCTCGGAGGTAAAAGATTTCTCAAGGTTTTTACTTCGTAACTGGAAGACTTGGCAATTATGCTTGATTTTTTAATTGTGTTTGTTAGTCGATCGTATTTTTTTTTAATTTATAGTATCTATGTCTAGTCAGTTACGGCTGGTCTAGTCGGGAGAACGGCGCCTGCCGTTCCGGAACCCCGGTTCAAACCCCACACGCACCACTGTATTTTTGAAGTCATGTGCGGAATGCTGCTAACTTAAAACTGTAAAAGAAAACATCGTGAGGAAACTGACATGTGCCTGGAATCTTTCGAAGTCATGATGTGTCATCCACCAACCCGCATTGGGCCAGTGTGGTGGATTCCTTAACTCTATCCTTGCGAGAGAACGCCCGAGTCCCAGCCGTGGAATAATTAAGTGGGCTGTTGATGATAGATGATGTCTAGTCACTGGAATAGACGAGCAGGACGTGTGCCTGATGGTAAACAACATTCCTGCCTCATAACAGCACAGTGACACGCTCCTATTGAAACATAAACAGTCCAAGTTATTACCTAGCACTGCACTGCGCTCGTCACCCAGAGATATAACATGTTTTATCTCACTGGATTCCAATAACATCTTAATTTCACTATTATCATTGCCCTTCAAGCCGTTGGCGTTATTTCGTTCAAATATGTAACATTTCAAAGAAACTCCCGTTACTTACACTCACATGAATATGTCACATTGTCAATTCCGGCTTGATAATATTAGTAGGGGTAGTATCATTCTCTTCCATTAATCCTTATTCATAAAATCCAGAAGAGCCAATTATCTACTTCATTTTACCAAAACACATTAAAACCAACAGATCATTTATATTAAAAACAACATACGGTGATGACATAGGCGATCAAATTAATTAATGCTCTAAATAATGGCTGAAAATAAGTATTCCTAACGAAATAAATCTAAGTATTCACCAATTTTGTTTAAACGTATCTTTTTTTTTTTTAAATAAAGAGTGACGAGACGATCAGGACATGTGCCTGGTGGTAAGCAACATGCCTGACACATAACAGCACAGTGACACGCAGCTATTGGAACATGAAGAGTCCAAATCATTACCTAGCACTGCACTGCGCTCGTCACCCAGAGATCTAAGATCTTATATCTCTAAGCCCTGTAATTTCTCTGGAAACATTGCCCTTCAAACCGGAACACAGTAATGTTTGCACATTACTGCTTGGCGGTAGAATAACTGGCAAAGGTGTGGTACTTCCCCAGGCGGACTCTGCCAAGAGTCCTACCACTACAGAAACATCTAAGTACATCTAAGTACATATAAATGACATTGATGAATACTTAGATTTAGTTTATAAGTACATATAAATAACATTAAAGTGTTTATTCGTAATAAAAAATTAGCGCTGTTTCTTGAAAAAATATGAACTAAAAAAAGATTGGTCAACCCTTCTTCACACACCATCGAGCCCCAAAACTAGAATACTTGTACCATGTAAACTAGATAGCCAATATAATGCCCGGTTTACATTATTTCTATCCAGCGATCGAATGCAGCGCTGGATTGCTTACTGGAAAAATGTAAAACGGCAGACTAGATGCTTTGAATGATAACTGGAAAGCAATGAAATGCTTTCAAGTTGCGTTACATTTTTCCAGTAAGCAATCTAGCACTGGATTCGATCGCTGGACTGGAATAATTTAAACCGGGAATAAAAACTAAACAAGTTTGTCACAATTTAGCTTGTGCTAAAATTGTTTAGTCCATTTCATGTACCCACAGCTGGGAATCGGTTTTTACAAGGGGCTTTGATCCCCAGCTGGTCAAGTCCAAGTTGACAGATGCTGACTTTATCGGAACGCCCTGGATTCCTCACGATGTTCATCACTGTTGAAGCCAGTGGTGATGACAAATTTGTACCTACACTTAAAGAAATATTCGGAGGTGCAC
Organism: Ectropis grisescens; assembly: GCA_017562165.1. Taxonomy (NCBI): domain Eukaryota; kingdom Metazoa; phylum Arthropoda; class Insecta; order Lepidoptera; family Geometridae; genus Ectropis; species Ectropis grisescens. The sequence continues at coordinate 26,518,103 of CM029770.1, forward strand.
GCGGATTCGAATTGGTGGTGGTGGTGGACAATTCACACACACACACACACACACACACACACACACACAACACCATCTGACCCCAAACTAAGCGAAGCTTGTACTATGGCGGCCAGATAGCTGATATAATACTTACATAGTTTTAAATACACACTTTTACACATAGAAACACCCAGACACAATACAAATATTTGAATTCATCACACAAATACTTACACTGCGTGGGAATCGAACCCACGACCCTGGGCTTCGCAAGCAGAGTTACTACCCACTAAGCCACGAGGCCAGAATTAACAGCCTCATAATTGTGAAACGCACGTTTTAGACGCTATGTCGCTATGGCTTATTAGTGTAAAATTGTAATATCCTGGTCTTCTTATTACATTAATGGGGAACAAATGGAACATGTCCTCAGCAGCTGAGCGAGAGTATTATTTCATACACAACGCTATGAAAACAACTTACTGCTGTATTTTACTCATAATATGTATGCCAATTTTTGAGCTGATTTGATGAGCTGGACATGTCCCTGATGGTAAACAACATGCCTGCCACAAAACAGCACAGTGACACGCAGCTATTCAAAAATAAAGTCTCTGAATCATTACCTAGCACTGCACTGCGCTCGTCACCCAGAGATCAAAGATGTTGTATCTCTAAGCCCTGTAATTTCTCTGGAAAGATTACCCTTAAAACCGGAACACAGTAATGTTTACGCATTACTGCTTGGCGGTAGAATAACTGGCAAAGCTGTGATACTACCCCAGGCGGACTCTGCCAAGAGTCCTACCACTACATTATCCTACGGTTTGAAAGTGCGGAAGTTTCCATGTTTAGATGTTTGTCTCTCAATCACGAACGAAAACAACATCCTGATGAAACATAAGACGTTGGCGAAATTGTGCTCAGCAAGCGTTTATCTCACACATATCTGTATATATCACAACCAAATAGAACCCAGAAATGAATCGAAGATGAAGAATCAGATGACATAAATAAAAACCAGAAATGAATAGAAGATGAGGAAGAAGAAGACTTTAATCAGCTGACTATTATTATTATTTTTTCATTGTATTAATTAAGACTACAACAAATTGTCTTGCCAGACATATTGCAAGCCTCTCGCAGAGGCCAGTTTGTATGGGGCAACTTTTAAAATGTTTTGTATCATCTTATCTTACCTTCAAACAGCAATAAAGATTTTTGTATTTGTATATGTCACGTCGGAACATCTGAATGGACCGCGTTGAAATTTGTAACACAGTTTGATTATAGCTAGGAATAACATGAGCTCCTTTGTATCACGGGAAAATAACGGAAACGAAAACTGTGCGGGTAAAACCTAGAGGCGCTGGTAGTACATAAATCCATTTATCTACATAATTATTACGTATAGTACATAAAAATACCCAACAGGCAAACAAGTGTAGACAATAATAATAATTGGCTGTATAGTGTTGTATTAAAAAACCATAGTGTAAGCCAATTGCTTTATTAAATCATTAGTTCAAACATCTACCTATTATACAACAATTAAGATGTTTAACTTTAAGGCTGCGTAAGTAGAGTTGAAATACAAATTATGACATTTTTTTCTTCTATGCCTAAAAACTCTACAGCTATTCTATAGTGAAATAACTAGTGAAGTAACTTTCGCTATTAACCCCTCCAAGACCATATCGTAAGGCTTCAACTAATTGGGGTTGTCACAGCGTACTGGATTATTACTATACGACATGGCGTAGGACCTATTAATATAGGACGTGAAAGTATTTTGTTGCCGTTAAAAAGAGAAATATTTATTTTTATTTTGGTAGAGTAGTTACAGACCACAGACCAGTAGTAGGCAACTACTACAAACAAGCACCTAGCTAAGTATTGACAAAAAACGATTTTTAAATATTTTTTATCAAAATACACATGAAATACACACCCAATACAACTGAAATTTGCACCATCAAATATGCTGACGACTTTTTACAACCCGGAGAGGTATTTAAAGATACCAGTTTTAGGGCTCCATGCGCAAAGGGTAAATTGAAACCCTTTCACTAAGACTCCGTTGTACTTCCATCCGTCCATTTGTCTATCCGTCTGCCGCCAGGCTTTATCTCATGATTCGTGATAATCATTCAGTTGAAGTTTCTACAAATGATGATGTATTTCTGTTGCCCCTAGCACAACTAATACTACGAGTAATATAGAATAAACAAAAATGTGAAAAAAACGTTCTCAATTCTCATAAAACAGACGTGATGGCTTTTTGCCATTTTTGTAGGTAATGCTACTAAACTCTCCGTGCGTCACTACGTACCACTCGCACTTGGCAAGATTTTAAACTTATTCTTTTCGAAGTTTGGCGGGAAAATGACAAGAGGAAGAGAATTCCATAGCATGCAGGTCCGCAGCAGAAAAGGCTGGTTTATTTATTTTACCCAATTGTTTATTTAACACCAACATGCTGGTCCTGTTTAAAATAAGCCGGCAAACAGTCAAGTTAAATAACTCGTCCGTAACTGCATCCAGCGCAAAGTTAAGTGGCGAAAACCAACGTTTGTACTATATAGAAGCCGGGACAAATTCATACACCCTATAATCAACGCATTTTATATATATCTGGTCCCACAAATATACGAGTACATAATATATTATCAGCTATTATTGTCTCCCAGCGCTTCACGGAAGATTTCATTAACATTTCATCTAAAATAACAAAGCAGTTACGTGTCCCATAGATTATTCATCCCGATGATAACCTTCCTAGGAGATCGGGACTATCTAGGTATTTTATGTTACCGAGGGCATTCAGTGTGTCTGAGGGTTAATTGAGGAATAGATTTTAGCTACTCTAGAACATGAAGATTATTTTAAATTGTAGTAATTTATTTTGTCTCTAAAGTTGTATAGAAAGACGAAATGGTAAAGTACCCTATAAAGTACAGATACTCTGGTCAATTTCCTAAAGCTTTTCACTCCCAAACACAAATAATAAACGTTGTCATCGACGTTGTCGTCATTAATTAACACTATCGTAACCATTAGCACTATCAACCCTAGCCTTATCATCATTTTTAATAACGAAAATTACGAATATAAGTATACACATTAGTTCATTCATAATTTAAGAGCGGCGCTCTTGTTGGTGAAGTTCCTTACATGTACTTCTACACTCCGCCTTCTCCTTGACGTCCTGATACGACACTACATCTTCTTTCTACACATTCATTAATCTTCTCCTTCACTTGGTTTATGTAACTTCTCCTAGATCTACCTCTCTTCGTCCTCCTTCTAATTTACCTTCCATTATTGTCCTAATGAAGTTGTCGTGTCGTATCAGATGTCCCAACATCTTCCCTCTTCTGTTTTCTATTATTTCCATTAATGTTCTTTTGTCCTCTACCATCTTCAAAACTTCTTCATTGCTCTTCATTTCCTTCTAGCTGATTCTCTCCATTTGTGAACAAATGAAAGATGATGTCTTTTGCGTCACAATATTTATACCACCTACCCAATGCACAAAACCGCATTCATTGTAAACATTTTCAGTAAAATTATTTTAATCTTAATATTGTCTTTACCTTTATTATCACTATCTTCATAGCCGACGTCAAACTATCCACTGTTGTTCAGAGGCCTCTTCATTCGGACGCCAGCGAGTCCTGCCCTTAGACTTTCTTCTGCAGCCACACTACCTGTTGTCTTATGTATATCGTCACACCATCAGTTTCGGGACATCTCATAAAAATATACCAGACTCGTCAAGTTGATAATATCCCTAAGTATACGTAAGGAGTTAAAATATGAGCAGTCAAGTCTCAAAACGCTTTAAACCCTTTACATAATATAGAACTCCATACTTAGCTATCTCCACACTTTTTTCGCATTTCGCCAACACAATCCGAGATAAACATATCGCCAACACGTTTCACGAACGTATTCAAATTAAAATTCTCGTAATTTGGAACTCCTAAACGAATCTAATAAATACGCGCTGGTTTAATACGCTGTTAAAACAGTTAACTGTTTAATAAAAAGTTAATTAAACGCTCGTAGTTTATGAGCTGTCAGCGAATGTGACAGAGGATTCGCAGGGGAGTTCATTATGTCCTCAGTCTTATGATGGTCATAATGCGTTTCGTAATATGAAACCCGTATGCAAATAGATACATATACATACGTACCATATAACGATAACTCACAAGTTGAAACATATTGAGGACAAAGTCGAAACCTGGTAGACTTTATATATTGACTAGATGCCCGCCCCGGCTTCGCCCGTGGTACTTATATAGCGCTCAGCGGGATCCCGTACATATCCAACGTGAAAGAATGACCGAAATCGGTTCAGTCATTCCTCAGAAACTGAGACTCATCAGAGAATATTACTTTCAAACAAAAAGCTACCTTTCGGAAATCGGTCGTACCAACTCAGATTTAGAAACAAATTTGATTAGCAAAGGTTTATATTCAATGACGCAATCTTGGACATTGGCGAAATTACGGTGACATTACCGAATGGAAGCCAAAAGAAAAAGTTGAAGTTGACTCAATCTTAGACACAAACATGCTGTCATGTCAAAGCAGACTATGAAAACTCTCAAAAAGGAATATTTTCCCCGTTTTTGTTACATTCTTGATTCATGCTCCGCTTCCATTGATAGTAGTGTTATGTTCTATAGCCTTCCTTGATAAATGGAATATCTAATAAAAAAATGATCTTTCAATTCGGACCAGTACTTTCCGAGATCCTAGCGTTCAAACAAACAAACAAACAAACTCTTCAGCTTTATAATATTATAGTATAGGTTAAATTATTTAATTGGCTGTGGCGTGGGAGAAGCATTTTCTTTTTAAACAACTTCAGAAAGAAAGGGTCATAAATAATCTAAATTCATAGGAATATTGTCTTATCTATGTTTACCGATTACTTGGAGCTATCTGAACATTCTGAACGGTCTCAAAAGAATTAAATTTTAGTTAACACAATTTTAATAATAAAATAGTTTAAATTTGATAAAAATCAGTTCAGCTAGTGTTACGAGTTAATTAAATTGTATTCTATTTTGCATCCTTTAGATGTTACCATTTATTCATTTCGATCTTACGACATAATTGAGCAACAAATATCCAAACATCGAAACTGGAATACATATCAGTAGTGTAGTATTACTCGCACTAACCTGCAGTTTAGGTGGTGGATTTCGGCTTGGAGAGAAACCCTCGAGATTAGGTACAATCTCATTAAAATACAACCTGTTTGAAATCGAATCAGGCTGAGTTTTGCCTGCGGTGATATAAATTTGAACAAAACACAGTCAGATAGAAATGGCCACCACCGCATCCCCGCACAGGTTGCGCAAGAGGACACAGCCGCCTACAACTTGCATCTGCGAATTGTATAAAACTTTCCACTCTAGTTCCAGCCATTGTGAGCCGAAAACGACTTAGTTGTGGCTTTTTAGTATTTCAGTGTTACAAGTTTTGACTGTAATCAAAACTTTCGACTTTCTTATGACTGAGTAATATGGGCTATCGTAAAGTTGAAATATGGCTCAGGCGCTGCTAGGGGTAAATGGTTGACCTTCAGTTTGTTTCGGGTTGTTTGGGCTATTTAGCATTAGGTCGCAAATTCAATTTCATTTGTAAATTCTTCTTGATTTAGTTGGTAGTAAGCATGCTAACTGAACTATAGATAGTGGATTCTAGACTCTTTAGAAGTATTATCATACGATAGCGCGCTTTGCGATGGAGCTTAATATTACCTAGAAGAAAATGATTCAATCTCCAATCTCTACTTGAAGACACTTGAATTGTATCCATTCCAAAGTGCTCACAGAGACAATGCATTTCATAGTTTAGATATTAGGAAAAAAGTCAAACTTCTTCGACGTTGACTCCACTTCCGTAGGCAGAGTGGCACTCTCGAAAGTGTGAAGTCAAACTTTTTTTTTTAATAAATAAATAAAGATTGTTGGACAATTTACTTCAAAGTGACACACTCCTGCACACTATATATCACACAACGAGACTACTACATATATATCAAACAACGAGAAGCCCGATAAAAAGACAAGTAATTCTGAAGATTTGCTGCATACCTTCTCTCCGAAATGTATCCAATAAAAAAACCGATAAGCTGACAACATTGCGGCAATGTTCAAGAATTTGCAGCCATGTATTTTTGGACAAGGGAATCGTTACCAAAACGTGAAAAAATAGGAGAGAGAGAATGAGAATCAGAAGACGTGCCAAAATGCAAAGGATAAATCTAGAGCAACAAGACAAATCGACACTAGACACTAGACACGACACTAGACAAATCCAGCTGGTACTTACTTAGTCGAACAGCTGAGACTCAGGGTCTTCTCCCACTAGACTGTAATCCACCACGCTAGCCTAGAGCGAGTTAACCGTTTAAATCTGTAATGACCAACTTGTAGATCTGGACTCGAAAAAAATCCAGAGATACCGACGGGATTCGATCCCGTGACCTCACGTTTGTGAATCGCACTTTCTAGTCACTAATATGCCATCACGTCTATAAGAGACGTGGTAATACATTTTTCATCCCACCAGCTCGGAAAGAGTAAGTACTTTTGCTCCTCGATATCAGGCCGCAAAAGTCGTTTTTACCCTCTGGAGGTTAAAGTAAATTTGAATTTAGAACATCGTGTGTACTGAGGTTTTGAATTCAAAACATAATTCAACTTATTTATTTCTACCTCCTGATGCCGAATGCATCATACATTTTTTTTAATATGTTAAAAACTCAGACTCGGAACCTCCTTGGTGTACTTACTTTTTTTTTATTTGCTTAGCGCGAAAACATTTAAAAAAATTGCATCTAGTAATTTCCTCGTTGAGGTGGAATGAAAAGTTACGTGTTGCACTCGAGTGCAAAGATTTTTCACCTTGTGCTCTTTTGATTCCCTTGCTACAGCCAGGATTCTAATTTTGAATCACGAGCGCAGCGAGTGATTCAATTTTCGAATCACTCGCTGCGCTCGTGATTCAATTTTAGAATCCTTCGCTTGAGCACGCGGTTAAAAATCAACTTTGCACTCTTGTATAACAAATAACTATTAGATAACACTAGCGGTTCATACCAGCTTTGCCCGTCGTACATAATATATAATCTGTACCATTCAAGGATCATATACAAATCCAACGGTGAATGAATTGTTGAAATCAGTGTAGTAGCTCCTAAGATTACCGCGTTCAAACAAACAAGCTATTCAGCTTTGTAACATTAGTGTAGATTGTTCTCGGTGTTAAAATTTGAAGTCTTCTGTAAAATTACTTAATAAACAAATTCAATTCATAAAAACGAGGTCGACATCAAAAATCGAATAGCACCGAGAATTCTTACAAGTTTTACTAATGACGAACTAGATCAGACACAGATTCAATCACAGTTTGTATACTCCTTTCACTTGAGCAAAGTGTTCATGACATTAGCGCTGTAGCATATGCCTTCGATAGCTCAGTTGGTAGAGCGGTGGACTGTAGATGGTTTAAACGGTGATCCATAGGTCGCTGGTTCAAATCCGGCTCGAAGGAGTTTTTTTGCTGATTTAACACAAAATTTGATAAAATAAAAATAAAATCTTATTTAAAATACGAAGAGGTTTCAAAAACACTGGGCGTTTGAAAACCTACCTAAGGTTATCAAAAGGTCTTCTTAAATATTTTAACTTGCTGGCAAGTTAGCTATCCCTGGAAATAAATATAGACCGCTGTATTTCATTTCTTGAAGGTATAGAAAAAGAATACATTCACTGTTAGTTACAAATAGTATCTGTCAACTTCAACGCTTATTTTTATTTATTCATTTTATCGTGATTTAGTTGGGTTCTATAACACAACTATAATAATTATAGAATTATGGTCCTTGGAGCCGACTATGATCTTCATTTTTAATTGTGTATCTGTGATCACAAATAAAATATGTTATTATAACGCGACCCAAAGGCTGATAAATATCTGAAATTAAAAGTTGTTAAAGATTTTCGGACACAACATAGATTTAAATTGACAAGAATTCAATTTGTCTGCAATGCAATAGTGATCGCATCGATCTTTATTTCATGACGGCAAGAATAGTCGGAAAGCGAGTTGTGAGATTTGAGTAATGACTCTCTAAAGTCACTTGTTAAATTTCATTGCTATCCCTGAGTTGCAATGACTCCAATGGTAGTTTTAGTGGTAGGATTCATTGTAAATCGTAGTACTACACCTTTGCTTGTTGCTCCGCTTCGAAGAAGGAATGGACCTACAAATGTTACACGTGTTGCAGTTTGAAGGGCATAATACAGTACAACACAAAACACTTTATTTTACTCGTACTATAAAACAAAAAAAGCAGTAATTAAGATTAGGTAAACATTTTAGACACAAAAGACGATCTTATCGCTGATAATGATATCTTCCAGATAACCTTTTGGTTATTAGGAAAATTAGGACCTTATTTGGTACATAAATAATTGTAATACACGCATGAAAATTACAGAGCAGATAAATCATTATTATATCTTTGAGAGCACAGTGCAGTACTTTGTAATGATTGGGGATCTTCATTCTGCGCGGGTAAAACCGTAGAGCTACTTGTCTATACTTATAATAAAACTGTAACGGGTCGAATTCTGTACATTGAATATATTTAGAAATTTTTTTTTTGGGGCACTCCATAGTCGATACTGATGGCGAAACTGCATTTTTTTCTTTCATCTCTGTCTGTCTGTCTGTCTGTCTTTCTGTATAGGGATCACGCATCACGCCGAAACTACTGATTCAATTCAGCTGAAACTTGGCATGATTTTAGTTTATACTAAGGACATTGCTGTAGCCTACTTTTGATCCCCAAATTCTGATCGGTTTTCTTGCGGGAGGGGGTGAAAGTCAGAATGTGTATTGGATGTAACTCATGTTTGCGTTGTTTAATTTCATTAATTTTTTTGTTAGAAAGAACACATTTTTATATTGCCCCGTCAAAATTTGAACAATATCGGTCTGTTGGTTCGGAAATACACACATTATTAAATAATAACGACACGCGCGGCGCGTTCGGTGCATACTAACTTCTAAGTATTTTGTGTATCACAGACGATCCACAGAATATCTAGATTCCAGATTCTAGAAAGTGCCCACGTGATCGCGTCGCGTCGTCTTGGATGACAAAATAATTGTCAAAAATATATTTTTGTGTGGAAAAACAAACATCATTCGGTTATAATCGACTTCAAACAAGGAGGATGTTCTCAATCGGGTTGCATGTTTTTATTTGATTTTATTTTACGCGATAACTCCGCTATTTCTTAGTTGATTTTGATGATTCTTTTTTGTTTGGTAGAAAATATTTCAGAGGTGATCTTAGATATCAAAAACAGGGAGGTAGTTTTTCAAATATCAACATGTACGACATAGTTATACCTTTATATTGAATTAAATTACCTGTCATTGAAGAAGATTTTTGTATTTTGGAGAAAACATATCAGCATAATAAGTAGCAGCATAAACAACCCATTAAATGTTCCCACTGCTGGGCGTCGGGGCCTTCTCTCGCAAGGAGAGAGACAGGCTATAATCCACCACGCTGGCCCAGTGTCGGTTGGTGGATGACATATGACTTAGAACTTAGATTATAGGTAGATTTCGGTTTCTTCACGGTGTTTTCCTTCACCGTTTTAATTACCGGCATTACGAACATGACTCTGAAAAGATAGTGGTGCGCGTGGTTTTGAACCCTGGGTCTCCGGATCGACAGTCTCCGTTCTCCCGACTAGGTCAGCTGTAACTTACTAGACCAGCCGTAACTTATTAGAAAACGTATTATTTCAATCCAAATACTGTTTACAATTTAAAGGTAGTGTTCAACAAGCTTCGGTGACCGAAGCAGTCCGTTGTTAGGGTTCCGTACACAAAGGGTAAAAACGGAACCCTATTACTGAGACTTCGCTATCCGTCCGTCCGTCCGTCCGTCTGTCACCAGGCTGTATCTCAAGAACGGTGATAACTAGACAGTTGAAATTTGCGCAGATGATGTATTTCTATTGCCGCTTTAATCATGGCGGAAAGTATCAAGTGATCGGGTTGAAACTTGAAATAGAATCAGATTAAAGTCTGGAAGAACACATAGGCTAAACATTGCCTATGTATAAGTACTCTATGTATTACGTAACAAACATCCAAACAGTGACATTCATAATATTTACAGGACAATGTTGGAACGGCTGAACATATTTGGATGGAATTCGAAGCACACGTAGTTTGAACTCAGAAATAGCAAATCGGTTACTTATAGGTTACTGTGACGTAGGAAAAACTAACCAAATTTGGTAGAAAATTGAAACAGAGATAACTCATAGTCTGAAATACCACATTTATGTGTTTAGTACCTATCAACCTGAAAAGAAGCATGGGCCCTAAGGAAACAAATATTAACTATCACGTCAAAACGGCACAACGATATGGGTTGACATACGAAACACATATAGTTTTAGAGTCTAAAATTTCACATGGGCTAATAAGTCTACATTTTCATTTAACTCCATATTAATATAAGCATATATAGTAGCGTAGTAAGCGTAGATTATATAGGTGATTTGCGTTCACAATCAAAATAACAAGCAACATAATATTCTCATTAGACGGCGCTAATGCCAGTTTAAATCTAAAAGCACTAAAGGCCATTTAAATCGATGTTTTGCTATTGTGGTATGTATTTTTTCTTTCATCACTAGGTGGCGTTACTGTTATTCTAAATTGTACTAATAAGATTTTGCTGCTAAAAGGATTATGATGCCAAATTTGGATTCTTTCGTTCTTGATTTTTTTGTGTGTTACCTACAATTAAATTCATACATTAACATTTCACTAGGACTTGGCTTAGATTTACGGGTTCAACTTGCTTGAATATCATTAAAACTCAAAATTTTAATTATTTTGATTCCACACAGGCTTCGTTCAAAATTTTACGCCGGCGAAGTCGCGGGTAACAGCTAGAAAACAGCTTGCGGATAAAAAGAAATAGGTAAGTAGGTATGCACATAGCTTCAGACTTATGCACATTAGCTTCAGACTTTTCATAATGTATCCTATAAAAATCCTACAAACTTAACACTTGCGGCTATGTTAGATACTACGAAACCTTACTAAGTATGTTTGATTTTGTTTAAAAAAAGAAAAATAAAGATAATAAAATTAAATAAATTTTTGTGTGGAAAAACAAATTCACTCAAACTCAAAGGTTTTTCAATGGCTACTTATCCAAATATTTGACGTACGATACTTACAATTAATGTATGAGTCAGTAACATCTGCTTACGCGAACGAAGTAGCGGGTTCAGCTAGTATAAAAAAAAAATGGCGTCTGAATATATTTGATAGCCAAAGAGGTGTATAAAACACATAACTGATAACCGATACAGAATTCAGGAACCGGCTGTTCAAACACGCTTTGAGCTGGTATTGTAAAACCACTTGAAACTAGACCATTACACCGAAACACTGAAACTGGGTCACTCACAAGAATACAACACAGTACATTAGGATACACTATGTTAAGAAAATATAAGGATATTAGCGGTCCGGTCTGGCTTCATAACATCATAACATAATTATATAAACAGCCCACTAAATGTTCTCACGACACGAACATGGGGCCTTCTCTCGCAAGGAGAGAGTCAAGGCCATAATCCACCACGCTCCCCCAATGTGGGTTGGTGGATGACGCATGACTTCGAATGATTATAGGTATATATTGGTTTATCGAATCGAATCGAATATCGCGGTCGAAAAAGTTTAATTTACTCGTCTTTATTCCTCTAGGGTTTAGTTTGTATTATTTATCTCGTTCTATGTTAAAGTTCCCGTCATATTAATTCCAGTAGAGTATCTAAGCCATAGAAAAAGAAAAGAAATTAACAAAAACGTTCCTTGTCAATCTTGTCATTGAGTGTTGATTCAGTGCGGGCTGTGTATGTTAGTTTTTCTGATTTTACTATTAAATTTAGTTTCAACAAACAAATGACAGATAATACACGTAATCAAAGATTAAAACCCATATGTCATCGCTTCAATTTTAGAGGTACTTATGAGCTTTTAAAAAGACGAGCTTTAAAACGCGCTATCTCAATTTCAACATACCATAACTCTTCACCAGAATCGTAAACGAAGAAACAAAAGACAACATTGTATAGCTAGTTTCATATTAAATATAAAAAATATAACAATTTATAATCTTTCAAAACAAATTGATCCACAAGGAACGATTGCGTGAATCTCGACTCGCGCGCCGCAAGCGTAAAATCCGCGGGGCATAGCGAGGTGCGCAAGTATTTTTTGCCGGGCATTTTGGGTAGCAACGCTACAGGGGGCGGGGCATAGTGCGTCGCGCGGTTTGCAGCGACGGGCAAGCGAGCGGTTATGCACATGTCCAAAAGAGCTGGTGAAAGAATTTTTGAAATCAGTCTAGTACGAGTAATGCCCAAGATTAGGTCGTTCAAACTAAATCACTCTTCAGCTTTATAATATTAACTAGATGTCCGCCCCGGCTTCGCCCGTGGTATGTTATATAGCACTCATCGGGATCCCGTACATATCCAACGGTGAAAGAATGACTGAAATCGGTTCACTCATTCCTGAGAATATCGATTTCAAACAAAAAACCTCTTCAGCAACCTGCTACGCCACCTGTCGGAAATTGGTCGTACCAACTCGGATTTAGAAAAAATAATTAGCAAAGGTTTATATTCAAGGCACAGATTACTGAAATTCATTGACGCAATCTTTGACACATGCTGTCATGTGTCATATCAAAGCACGAAACGTACGAAAACTCTCAAAAGGGGAATATTTTTTTTGAATTTTTGAAAGAATCATTCAAAACCAGTACTTCCCGAGATCCTAGCGTTCAAGCAAACAAACAAACAAACAAACTCTTCAGCTTTATAATATTAGTATAGATAATTAATAATATTAATATAGCTGTGTTGATACATCCTACTGTTATTTTATTTTTTTATCTGGGCAGAGCCTTTATTAACAAAACTAAAATACAATGAGAACTACATACACTACACTACAAACCTAACTAACTACTTACACTAAGCACCTGAATTATCTATAGACCACTGTAGGTCTATAGATAATCAAGATGTTCAAGCCCACTACCAATCGGAAGCGTACCCAGCATGCTGGCGGCATTACCACGCTGAATGGCAATGCTTATGCGTTGGGCCAAATAAACGCCAGCATTTTGGTCACGCGTCGCGTCGACCAAGCGCTCGGATAGGCTTTTGAAAATGAGGTGAGCTCCCGGCCCCACGGTCCCAATGTCTCAACCCCAAAGGGCTCAAATATGTAACCACTTCGAGGGTTGCATATTTGCGCCGTTTGAGTCGCTCAGCTGAATTAGCCGCTGCACCGGCCCTACTATGTGTCTCTGGAAGATGTGATGGTGCCAGAGTATCGACGCAAGTTGCGTCCCATACTAAGGCCGACCCAACTTCCAAGGCACAACAGTCATGCCGTCAGGTCTTTTGCCATCGTCACGCGCAAGACCACTCGGTTCGAGTATGGCTGGGACATTGGCGGTGGAAAAAGCCCGGCGTATGATGTCGTTCAGGCAGGCGTGGCGGCCAATACGACCCGCGCTTTTCGAGCAAGAGAGACCATGGTGACCGAGTTGGTCGACGGCAGTACCACAATGGCAGCGATGGGCTTCATAGCACCTGGCACCCAAGCGCAAGCTAACAGCTAGACGAAATGCAGTTGGATCTAATAGGCTACCGGTATTGAAAGATGGCAAAGCTTGTAACCAAAGGCCCGATTCCCACACAGACACAGCAAGGATACGAGCACGATCCGCGATACTAGGACACGTATCGAGAAGAGAGTTCCGTGCTAGATCGCAGATCGGTCGATCCCACTGTCTCTGAGATGACAGACATCTGGGGAAATCGTTGTTTGGACAAGCCAGCCTCCAAGCATTCTTAGCCTCGCACAAATTAGCTACTACTACATCCGAATGGCCTAATGAGGGTGCGAGAATTTTTCGATTAGATTTTGAGTACTATGAACTGAGGACAAGAATGCCGGTAAAGCTACACTTGAAATTTGGCGGACCCTAGGCCTCCCAACCTTATGGGTAGTGAGGCTTGTGACCATGCCCTCCCACTCAGGTCCACATTCAACACCGATATTAAAGATTCCTTTACGACATTGTCTAAGCTCCAAAGGAGCTCACCATGTTTCCACAGTGGACTACATCGTAAAGCGTACATAAATTTCGGAACAAAGAGACAATGCCGAATAATTGTAAACGCCATATGGGCGTTTACTTTGAGTAGCCTATCGGAGGCTCTCGTAAAATTTTGAATTTTTCCTCGACAAAAGGTGTAAACGACTCATCTAATATCGGTGAACCCAGGAGGCGCAAGGAATGTTTGTCAACTGATTTGATGTTGGGGCCAGATCATTAAATTTCTGTATTATCGAATCTTTATCTGGACATGTGTCGCAAACGAAAAGTTCGCATTTTGAGAAATTTAGTTCCAAACCAATGAGACGAAAACCGTCTATAAGTTTTTGTAAATCAGTTAAAACAGTATTCACATCGCCCCAACGTTCCGTCGTCCAAGTACCAAACGTTTAGTTTGGACTGGAGACGTTGAATGATAGGGTGAATGGCCAGGGCGAAGGTCGCAGGGCCGAAGGATCACCCTGTTGACAGCCAACGGAGGATAGCATATGATTGTTTTGATAAGTCAATTTTGTGGGCTCGCCATAACATTGCCAAAGAAAATTGTACAGATCAGGAATTTTATCCTTCACTTGGGCCAACAGGGCTCCTCGATCAACCGAATTAAAAGCGTTTTTGACGTCCACCTTTAACAGCACCTCTCCGCAATTTTGGTGAAGGAAGGTCCGGACAGAATGAACGGCAGCCTCACATCCACCCGCAGAACCAAAGCCGAGTTGTATTGGTTGGAAAAGGGAGCTCAAAAGAGCAACCTTTTTCCTACAACCCACCTTGGCAGCAAGGCGACGATATGTGGTGCCGACAGCGATTGGCCTGATCCCACCATCTTTTTTGGAAAGTGCGCACAGATTAGCGCCGTACAAAACTTCGACAATATCACTACTGACTCGACCAGATAACATGAGATTAACTAAAGAGGTTAGATCTCTCAAGAGGGACTCTCCGACCTCACCAGAGCTAAAAGATAGAAGATCTTTTAGATGTTGAGGTGTCAGGCCATCTAGGCCTCCGGCTGAGCCACTCAAAAGATGTAATCGCAGCCGTAACCTCCTGCGATGTGGCCTCAATAGTGACGTCATCTGATTGTGGGGATCAGGAGGTGGAGATTAGCTGTCGCAGGTGGATGTTTGTCACGAAGTGACTGAATGGTGTGTGTTGTATTTGGCGCAATAGTGTCACTGGAAAACAGAATACGTGCAGCGCCTTTGATGTCGCCATCGCTAATTTTGTTCTCTACTATCTTAATTATAGCCGAATCATCACTTTTTTAGAATTTATGTTATTCCGCTGCTTAGGCGGAATAAAACTACTCAAATCTAAAGGGGTTTCCACTGATGCAGTGTACTTAATGCAATTTTCCTTGACCCTAGTGGTAAGGGACTTTTGTTCGACGGTTCTAAAGGTACATAAAGTACACTGTATGGGAAAGTGAGTAAATGTTCCCAAGCATCTTTCGAATTTTGTGACAGAACAGTTTTGATAACAAACGATAAACTTTGAGCCACCGAAACACGAGCACCACGCGGGATGCGCTTAAGGATCGGAAATGAATTTTTCAGTGAGCTCAACACTTCCCAAAAAGGTTGGGAAGGCGTAGCAGCGCTCACGAAGCTGCCACTTGGGGTCTGCTGACCCTCAATCGGAGCCGAAAGCGGAATTTGCAAATTTTTGTGGCATTTAGCCCGATGAATTTTGAGCCCTTTTTGTCCCTTAAAAAGTCGCACTTGGGAACATTCTGTGCACTGTATCATGGGTTCCAACGACACTATATTAGACAACGCATTGCGTCCAACCGGGGTGCAAGATGCCATACTATGACTAAAACTAAAATAAATAAAATTATCTTAGTGTCCCTAAATGACGACCGCAAGACAGCGAGACGTCAGGCGATGACGTTGCCTGAGGAGCGCGCAGGCTCGCCGGATGGCGTCGTCATGGAAACAGAAAAACACAACTAAGCGGTAATCTGTCAAAATATATGGAAATTATAAGAACTATGAAAAACTAATATCTGGACTATCCCCAGCTCTACAAACAATACCTTGCAAAAATCCTTAAATATACTTGCGGCTGATATAAAGAAACCAGCCTAAAAACGAAGAAAAGCTGAAAGAAAAAATAAACCGAAAATTTGCCAACTTGCGTTGACAAGTCTTTTTTTTTTTTTTTTTTTGTACTGTGTACTCGTACGTATAACTTACTTTCAATATATAGATGTATAAAACATACCTACATTGTTATGTCAGTGATGCCCGAGCTACACGAGGCTAGTTTTTCAAGCTAGAATAGCAAGCTCGTGTTGGCAAGCTAGCAAGTTAGTTTTTTTTTACTTTTATAGGCTTACACTTGACCTGATGTTAAGCGACGATGCAGTCTACGATGGAGCGTGTTTACCTAGAAAAAATCGATTCACTCTCGATTTGAAGACACCAAGATTATAACTATCGAAAAAAACCCACTCAGGCCACTCATTCCAAAGTCTAAACGTTCTTATCGCAATCGTAGTGTCAACCCTCTTCGTCCGTGTCTTTGGAATATCCACCATGAAATGGTGCCGCCTCTTCGAATTACCTACTTCCAGCGTCGTATAGACTACACAACGCTAGCTTTGTCTACACGAAGCTTGTAGTATTGGCTTGCTAGCTTACTGACACTAGCTGGCTATCCTGTGAAAAATTAGGCTCGTGTAGCTCGGGGACAATAGTGAAACTTTTTATTTTTTAGTATCCTTTATGTCACATAATCCATAAACACATGCATTAAAAGAAAAATGCAAAAACATCAGGGGTATTGCAAAAAATATCGCGAAATGCAGTTCTCGCTCCCGCTTAGTTTCCATTCCCGTAATTAATGGAACAGCCATGTGCTATTCCAAATAACAAACACCCAATTTTTCACATCTATAATTTTACACACGTAGTTCTTGATATAGCCTTGAGAACAAGCAAGCTGAAGTAGCAGTGGGCGGGCCACATAATGTCGCAGAGCCGATGGACGTTGGGGGAGAAGAGTTCTGGAGTGGAGACCACGTTCGAAAAATCCCGCGGGACGGCCTCCCGCTCGGTGGACCGACGACCTGAACAGAGTGGCGGGATGCGGATGGATGCGGAGAGCCGAGGACTGGATTTGGTGGCACAATATTGGAAAGGCTTATGTCCAGCAGTGGACGAATATGGGTTGATGGTGATGATGAGTTCTCGATTCCTTATTTTGTGTGCAGTAAAAAATAGCCTATAATCAGACCATAATCTAGCTGTGTTACTAATTGAAATCCGATCCATTCAGCCGTGGACATAGCTATATGGATTGGATTTCCGGATCGATTCGATCCGATCGAATCAATTTTTTGGAACGGATGGTGATTGAAAAACAAGCATACGTATTTGTAATATTACATAGAAGGATAACTCTTCTGGAACCTTCGATTCTGCATCGCACGGTATCGAAGTGTTCACGAAACTTTTTTTCTATTCTTTCATGCTTTTCTTTCCTTTCTTTTGACGGTGACAGGGCACTAATGGAATGTTACAACGTAGATTCGCTTTCTTCATCGCGTTGAAAAATGGCGGCGTATCGCGATTGTAGCGATTGTGTGGAATGGAAGCCTGGCTGTGATGGATGTTTAGGTACAATTCAGTTCAAAACAAAGCATGTAATGCGTTTGTATTTCGCAATAACATGTAAATGTATGTGGTGCTAGTATGATTGTGAGTGCTTGACTTATTGCGATGGGTATCAGGACGAGGAAATCCTACTAGTGTTATAAATGTGATTTTTGGATGTTTGTTGCTCAACCACGTCGGAATAGCTGAAATTTGGAACACATTGTAGCACAGAGGCTACTTTTTACCGCGAGGTTATGATTAAACCGTGAGTCACCGTTAGTGTAAGATACAGCTTACAGCGACTTCTCTTACCGGGATAACACGGATGAATAGAATAGAATATGTTGTGATTGATTGTGTAGATGTGACCTGACTTTAGACTACAGGCCCGTGAACAAAATGTATAGGTCAAATGAGTGGTACTCCCAACGGCCACCACTAAAACTGACCCCAATGGTGGCTGTTAGATCAGTGCATTATTTTTTGTCCCAACGGCCACCAGTGGCGGACTTTGGGAAATTAAATATAATATTTATTTTCAGTGTTGTTTTGTGGTTTTTGGGATTAATGTTAACGTGATAATACTGTATTTTTAACACGTTTTATTAGATTTTGTTCAAAATGATGTTTTTCGCTGGAAACACTGACTGGAGTTACTTAAAGCAGTACTGTGCAAACCTAACTATGGTTTGATTTGAAAGGTAATTAATTAATTATCTCGGAGAAACGCTTAGTATCCAGAGAAATGCGAATAGAGGAATACTTTTCAGATTACGGGTGGTGATTGACAGTTCTGTGCCAAACAGTGATTTTTATGTTCATGTTGAACTATTTGCATTTTGCTGGAACAAGCAGACGTGGTTGCTTACCATCAGCTGCATGTCTTGATCGTATCGTTATCCTAACTTAGATAGATAGATATTGTGATAACTCTGTATTGTGACTTTTGAGGATTTAGAATAGTTGGTCTCTGACATTGTGACACACAGAAATATCACAGTAAAACACTTATAAACTAGCGCCATAATTGGCGGCCTTATTGCTGAAAACAATATCTTCCAGACTACCAGCATTATTAAAATACAAGTTTACGCTTGACTGTTATCTTGCTTGATGTTTGACGATACCGTCTAAGAAAGAGTATGAATGAAAATGAAACCTAAATCAATCAACGCTTATTCTTCTTTGTATAATGTGTCTTCTAAACTTCTTTCCCTAAATCTTTTCCAGACAAGTAGCAATCCGAGATAACCGCACCAATTTACTAGCAACAAATGGTGGATTCCAATACATTCACACTTTCAAACCTTTTCAAAGTAAGAAAATGGGCTATCAACTCCCATTGTGTTACCAAATTTGAAGAATATCTATTGTGGCAAGGTTCTGAAATGGCTGGGAAGTGCGGTTGCTAATGTAGCGTCTCCTCCAATCAGGGTGTGGCCAGATTTATGGGTCGTAAGTAGGGCCCAATAAAGTATAAGGAACCATTCGTCACTGTATGGGGGATTTGCAAGTCGCAGTGCTTTGGTTGGGTGGTTAGCTCAATATTTGGTAGGTTAATTACTACCTCTAAATCTTAATGTAAGGTATAAATTACGCATCACGTTGTTTGTCCGTGATGGGCTCATAAACTGCTTAACCGACTTTAATCAAATTTGCGTACCGTGTGCTGTTTGATCCATCTTGAAAGATGGATAGTTTTTATTTCGATTAAGGCGCTGAATATCGCCAACTAGCACTTTTTAAACACACATTTAACAACATGTATATGGTTTGAGGCTTTTAGTAAAATATATGTTATTCTTGAACATATTTATTAGGTAACCTATTGTATCAAAACACGATTTGGAAAAAAAAACTCGATAAGAAAAAATCCTAAACTTACCTCTAAAATAAGTTTTAGATGTAAATATCTGTGTCATTAATAAACATACATTATTCAAATTTTATAGGTAAACGTATCATTTTTTACTAAGGGGGATGGAAGATTTTGTATTTTGGATTATGAAGTTTAATTCGTATTAATTAATTGTCTTTTGAAAAGCTAACTCGACCGAGCCGGCCCGTGTCTTGCTTCTCGCTTACTACTATGAAGTCCAGCAGAAAGCGCTGATGCGCCTTGCTAAAAGGACCTGTGTCGCTTTGTCGTCCGACGCTTGCAATTCAAAAAATAAAAATAAACAATTCTCACAAATTCATGCAGCAACATCTATAAAGTTCATGTGGTTTGAAAATTCGACACTACAGACATCTGTAGATTTGGCGCAATGTTTAAAGCGGCAGATGAAGTCGTTACGATTTACGATCCTGAGTTCGTATCTTAGCACTACGAAATCTTTTGCGTTTTTTTTTATATTGTTTTTGTTAGATATTTTCTCCGTTGTTTTCAAGGTTTTATTTCTTTAGTTCTGTCTGTTCTGAGACACAGATTAGAAAATAGTTCCTAAGTAACCAGAGGCTTTTCATCAAATCTTAAAATTAAATCTACTTCCCAGTTCCTGATTGAAGTTATAGAAGTTTTACAAACGGTAATAAAGTTCATATGATGTGAAATTTTGGACCCTACTGTAACTTGTCAGTTTGGCTCGCTGGTACAACCGCGTTCAAGTTCTCGAGTTCATATCTCATCACTGTGTAATCTTTTTGCATGTTTTTTTGATATCGTTGTTGTTGGATATTTTGTCCGTTGTTTTTCAAGCTTGTATTTAGTTTTCGAGACACAGATTAGAAAATAGTTCCTATAGAACCCGAGGCTTATCATCAAATAATCTACTTCCCAGATAGATTTGTAACTTCGGTCGGTATGGTCGGTAACTTCAGTTACGACTGAAGTTATAGATACCAGTTGAAATTGTGTTCCGGTTTGAAGGGCAATGTTTCCAGATAAATTACTGCCCTTAGAGATATAACATCTTAGATCTCTGGGTAACGAGCGCAGTGCAGTGCTAGGTAATGATTTGGACTTCTAATATTCTAATAGCTGTGTGTCATTGAGCTGTTATGTGGCAGGCATGTTGCTTACCATCAGGCACATGTCCGGTTCGTCTCGTCACTTTTATTTTAAAAATAATAATTGTATAGTTGAATATTACGATATTTTAACGTGGAGCAGTAATTGAAACAGCCGAGTGACACAACGACATTTATTGGTTTACCCACAAGTATAGTATTAATCTCTAGCCTACCTACATCACACTACCTACATTGCAAGACAATGCTCAGTAACAGAATAAATATTAGTACCTACAAGGCTCAGTAATTAAACAAACTAGCTTTGAATCACCGAGGTGTTCGGACGTAGGTGTACAAAAGAGTCCTTGCATAAAATCTTAGCTATGTTTGGTTAATATCGACTCAAGATGGCCGCCTCCACAAAATGGTGGACAAAATATTTCTTCACAACCTACCTCAATATGGGTATCAAATGAAAGGGCTTTACTAGTAGAATATTATTATACGTTGTAACAAATTTTAAATCCAAGATGGCCGCCACCACAACATGGCGAATCAAATCTTTTTTTCACTACTACCCCAATATGTGTATCAAACGAAAGGGCTTGACTAGTGGAATACTATGCAATATGACAAATTTGAAATCCAAGATGGCCGCTACCGCAAAATATCGAAATACATTTCTTTTTCGAAACTCTCTCAATATGGGTTTCAAATGAAAGGGCTTGACCAGTAGAATGTTTTATAGAAAACAAATCCGAGGTAGTCGAACCAATGTTTTTAATTTTGTTCTTGTTCGATTGAGCGATGAATTAAAATTACCTAAATCGGTGCTTTAAAACTAAAAGCCACAACTCAAAATCATTTTATCTTTGTTTTCAACTATTTTTCTATTTCTGATGTTTTTCTATCATTCTCTGTGTATGTTAATTAGCTACAACTTGATTATTTTAGGTATATGATTATTTCAACATTGTGTTAAATATAACCAAAATAATTCAGGACATTTTTTTACTTTCAAAGGTTTACACTTGACCGCCATCTCGCCTGATGTTAAACAACAATGTGGTACAAATACAAAAATCTTTATTGCTGTTTGCAGGTAAGATAAGGTGATACAAAACATTTTAATAATTGACCCATACAAACTGGCCTCTTCTTCTAGAGGCATGCAATATGTTTGCCTACGATATGGAGCGTGTTTACCTAGAAAAACCGACTCACTTTGGATTTGAAGACACAAAGATTGTAATTATCGGGAAAACTCACTCAGGCAACGTATTCCACAGCGTAGACAAAAAAAAAAAAAGAGTCAAATCTCTTTGTTCGTGCCTTTGGAACATCCACCATGAAACGATGTCGCTTTTTCGAGATGCGAGCAGTAGCCCTGAGTAGATAGCCAAGCCGAGACCTTTTTCTTGCACTCATAATGTTGACGTATCTATGATGTCCAACTCTTTGTCAATAGGTTGGTAAAGGTAACCATACCAGTAAAGGAAAATGCACCCTGGCCAAAACCGGTTCTTGTTTTAGGTATTGTTAGTGTTACGTCTCTTTTGACCTTTCCGCCAACACATTTCAAAGTTGTTTTGGGAGACTTCAACGCAAAACTGAGCAAACGTAGATGAGTGAGAGGGGATTTCGGATATGGGCAGCGGAACCCAAGAGGGCAACGTCTAGCGGATTTCTTGAAAGGGAGAGCATCTTTATGATGAACTCCTTTTCAAGAAACAACCACAAAGAAATTGAACCTGGATTAGCCCAGACGATTCCACAAAAATGAGATCGACTTCATTATGACGAGTAAACGGCAAATATTCAGCGATGTCTCTGTGATCAGCAAGGTTAAGACCGGCAGTGATCACCGTATTGTAAGAGGCACGCTGAATCTAAACATTAAGGTCGAAAGATCACGTCTAATGAAGTCCATGCTCCGACCAAATTATGCTCAGATCGAAGATCACTTCGAATCCTTCGATGAATGCGTAACGGCGGACGAAATAAACGATAGGCTAGTGGAAACTGTTCATGCGGTTGGCAGAAAATTTTATAAGAGCCGACGCCAAAACAGAACCGAAAGCTCTCCGATCAAACTCTAGATCTTATGGCGATCAGACAAGATATGCGACGTATGCTGCTTCAATACTTCGAGTATTGAAGAAGCAATCAAGCAGAACAAAGACTCGAAAGTGTTCGCAAGAAATCAGTCTCTTGGGCAAACTCAGCTGACCAAACTGAAGACCGATAGTGGTAGCATCGTCTTATCGAAACCCGAGATTTTGGAGGAGATTGAGAGGTTCTATGGACAGTTATACACCTCTACGCAAGCACAACCTGTCGTTAGCATGGCAAAAGACCCCAGAGCCAAGCTGACCTGACACTTTAAGATGTCATATCTCCGAAACTGTTCACCGCCCCGCTGGAAGATGTTTTCAAGCTACTGGACTGGAACGGATATGGCATCAATATCAACGGCGAATGCATCACTCACCTTCGGTTTGCCGACGACATAGTCATTGTGGCGGAGTCGTTGGAGGACCTCCGTGCTATGCTCAGGGACCTCAGTAGAGTATCCCACCAGGTAGGTTTGAGGATGAATATGGACAAGACGAAAGTCATATCAAATGTTCATGTCTCACCTGTACCGGTTATTGTTGGGAATACCACACTCGAAGTTGTTGACGAATTATACGTCTACCTGGGTCAAAAGATCCAATTAGGTAGATCCAACTTCGACAAAGAGGTCCAGCGAAGGATCTGACAACCGATGGGAAAAAAGATTCTCGAGTGGCGACCACGAACCGGAAGACGCAGTGTTGGACGGCCTCCCACTAGATGGACAGATGACCTCATAAAGGTCGAAAGGTCGCTAGAAACCGATGGTTGCAGGTTGCGCAGGACCGTTCGTTGTGGAAATCTAGGGGGAGGCCTATGTTCAGCAGTTGACGTCTTGCGGCTGATGGTTATGATGATGTGACATTGTTTAAAATAATAACTAAAATATTTACAAGTTTAATAACTAAAATATTTACAAGTTACGCTCATTTATACTGCTCTACGGGATTATTTATTTTTTATTTATTTAGTATTAGTAGATGAATTTGCTTTTCGTGGAGTTGTGAACGAAAGCAGGTGCGATGAAAACCATAACACAAAAAGTCTATCTCCATTGTTGCTGAAAATATAACTTAAAACCGATATTAGTTGTTTACTTCACGCATAAATGTAAAAATGTGACTTTTTGTATCAATTTAAAGCTTAAATTGAAAAAAACGATATTATTTAAAGGTTATAAACTGGCAATAATATAATTGGTTGAGGGCGGAAATAATGATTCATCATCATGATCATCTTCCTAAACGAACGAGAAGAAACACAGCGCTGCTCTAGTGTCAAGGAAAACATAGAAATATATTATTGTATGCTGTAGGTACCCCATATGGAACAGTACTGAAAAAATGAATATCTACAAAATCAATGCATTTCATTTGTTACTAGATGTCCGCCTCGGTTTCGCCCGTGGTATATTAAATAGCATTCATCAGGATCCCGTACATATCCAACGGTGAAAGAAAAACTGAAATCGGTTCAGTCATTCTTGAGAATATCGCTTTCAAATAAAATACCTCTTCAGCTGCCTGTTACGCCACCTGTCGGAAATTGGTCGTACCAACTCGGAGATTAGCAAAGGTTTTATATTCAAGAGGTATATAATCTGTGATATTCAATCACGCAATCTTAGACACATGCTGTCATGTGTCATGTCACAGCACGAAACGTGCGAAAACGCTCAAAAAGGAATATATTTTCCTGATTTTGTTACATTCTTGATCAATGCTCCGCTTCTATTAATAGTAGCGTTATGTTTTATGATCTATAGCCTTCCTCGATAAATGGACTACCCAATAGAAAACAATCTTTCAATTCGGACCAGCACTTCCTGAGATACTAGCGTTCAAACAAACAAACAAACTCTTCAGCTTTGTAATATTAGTATAGATTATTTTCACTTATGTCTTATACTTCTATATAGTGTCTATAATAATAATAGTGTCTATAATAATAATATTATTATAGACACTATATAGAACTATATATATTTTTTACTCGATTTAATAAAATCATGTATTGTATTTTAAGACATATTCACTTACGAAATAAAAAAAGAATTAGGAAAATTTGGTTATCCATATCGAGGTAGAAGTGAAAAAATATAATTCGGGATTTTATGGTGGCACCCATCTTAAATTTTATATTGGTCATAGTGTGTAATGTTTTACTAGTCAAGTTGCCAGCTATTCCACCGCCAAGCAGTAGTGTGACAAGAACAAAATTAAAAATTTTAAGTAACCCCGACTACCTCGGATTTGCTATCTGTAAAACATTCTACTAGTCAAGCCCTTTCATTTGAAACCCATATTGAGGAGTTGCGAAAAAAGCAATGTAAGTCGCCATTTTGCGGTAGCGGCCATCTTGGATTTTAAATTTGTCATATTGCATAGTATTCTACTAGTCAAGCCCTTTCGTTTAATACCCATATTGGGGTAGTAGTGAAAAAATGTAATTCGCCATTTTGTGGTGGCGGCCATCTTGGATTTGTTATAATGTATAATATTTTACTAGGCAAACCCATATTGTTCTTATTGTTCATTTGATACCCATATTGAGGCAGGTTGTGAACAAATATTTTGTCCGCCAGTTTGTGGAGGCGGCCATCTAGAATCGATATCAACCAACCATAGCTAAGAACAGCACAGATATTACCTTCAACTAAAAAACCGCATCGAAATCGGCCCATCCGTTTGAGCTCTACCGTGCCACAGATGGACACACACATAGACTGACAGACAGATAGACAGATAGACAGACAGACATCAATGTCAAACTTATAACACCCTTTTTGGTCGGGGTTTAAAAACATCACAGTTTTCCGGTTTAAAGGAAAAAAATACAGTATGATTACAGGGCTTTGATATGAAATCCTACTAATATTTTAAATGTTCAATATATGGATAGAAATATATTGAAAAATATGGATGTTTGGATACTTGGATGTTTATTGCTTAATCACGTCGTAACGTTGGGTCGGGCAGAAATTTAGAACACATGTAGATAATAGTCGTGGCGAGCGCAGTATAATGCAACGTAATGATTAGGATTCTTTATTTTCCAATACCTGCGTGTCACTGCGCTATTATAGGCATGTGACTTACCATCAGGCACATATACTTACTGCTCATCCTGTCACAACAAAAATACTTTTATCACTTGTTAATAAAAAGAATGCCCTAACTAAAATGATATAAAAGTGATTTTGGTTTTGTTTTGTTTGTGGACCTTTCGTTACAAAGCAGCGAAATGGCGTCGCTGTATTATTATTAAAAACTTGTTTTCCGAGTTGTAGTATGCAATAATGGTGGATTATTTACTCGTAGCCTCGTCTAATGATAATGATGATTATATTATGTACTATTAGTATCCAATCCTACTAATATTGTAAATGTCAATGTTTGGATGTTTTTGCTCAGTCACGACAAACATCAAGTCACGTATAAACGGATCGGGCTGATATTTGGAAAACACGTAAGATTATAGTCTGGAATAACACACAGGCTACTTTTATCCTGAAAAATAACGGGAACGGGAACAGTGAAGGTAAACTCGCAGGGTGCTGCTAGTCAGCCCCGGACCTTCAATATTTTTTAGGCGGGGCAAAATCTGAAAAATGCCGCCGGGCCGCCACTAATATCTAAATATATTCAGTGTTTAAACCGAGCAAAGCTCGGTCACCCAGGTACTTACACATGTACTTCACTAACAGTGAATGTTTTTCTTCAAAATTCGTACAATAATTTTAAAGAAATGGATTACTTAATATGTAGTTATTCATCTTCCTGGCTTAGCTAATTTATGCAATTTGTTTTTTATTTAATATACAAAAAGGACTTTACTTAGTCCGTTAGAAAAATAAGAGAATCAGACGAAAAAATTTGTAAACAGCAAAAAGACGTGCATTTCTAATTAATAAAAATTTTGAAAAGCGCCATCTATGAGCATGGAAGCCTTTTGTTTCCATCAATGCAAATAATTTTACTGAGTGCACGCAACTTCGTGTGGCGCTGTCTTATCGGAGTTGTAAAGGGGCGGAGCTTAATTTTGCATTCGTGAATTTCACTCAGGTCTTCCCAGCGCCTTAATAGTTCGCTAATAGGTCGCTAGTTATACTTTTAAGCCCTTTACGTAAAATTGTCGTGGTGTTTTAAGTTATGACTGAGTGTGGTACCATAGCTCTGGAGCAAGAGATTTTGATTGTTTGATTGAAAGGTAGCTTATTTGTAAATTAATGTTTTTAGTTGTGTTTCATTCATATTGGTTCAGCTGTTTCAAAGTTATCAGCAATTTGTTGGATGCGGTAGAAAACGTAGACATATGATGGGTGAGGGTATTTGTTTTACTTGGAAACATATATGTGATCTAATTTATTAATTCAATGAACACAAAAAACAGAATATAATAAATACATATTAGAACATAAGAGTATACTGTACAGAATTGTACGTACATTCCAAGCGATGTGGGCCTTGAAACGAATAAAAATTGCGTTGTTTTTTTTATTTAATGTGTACTTGTTTTACCAATACTAAATGGTAATGGTTGCTTTTTGGCTTTGGCTTTTTGTTTCACTAGCTATAAGGATATATCGTTTTGTATGTTGTTTTTTGTATTGTGGACAATAAAGAGTATCTATCTATCTATCTACCTGATATCTTAAAAAAAGCCCATCATACCCTAAAAACAATCTGTCCGTGTGTTTGTCACTTAACGCCTCTTAAACGGTGCAGGTGTGTGTGTATATTTCAATGGTTTTCTGGTTTGGATAGTTTGGAAAACCAATGGTATTAGTAATAATGGTATGTGGCTCTGCTGTCAATTTGTGATGAAATGGGAATTTCTAACAATTATCCTACTAATATTAGAAAGTTTTGATGGTTGTTGCTTATCGCGTTGTAACCTATAATTGATTGGGTAAAGATTTGGCTCACGCATAAATAAAATTGTAGCCTGGAATAACAAATAGGCTACTTTTTATAACGGAAAATAACGGGAACGGGACTTACAAGGGTAAAACTGCTAGTCACAGATAGACTATAGGTCCATAATAATTATGTAAGGACCATAAGCAAGAAACATTTTCAAGAATGATGACTGAACTGTCGATTTATTATAACTACAGATTCGGAAAACGTATAAAATAAAATTAAAAAAAAAACATAACATTTAAAATAGCAAACTTAATGTACAACTTTTCCGTACAAAATCTCCGGGCGCGCAAGTAATTGGTATCGGTAGGACCCGTTGCAGCCCTCCCCCGAAAGGTTACCGTATTGACGAGGCTTTAGTAGCCGTGGTCTGGGCACCAACGGTGAAATGAAGAGGAAAAGAGGAGGAAACGGTGAAAAGGAGAGGAACGTCGGTATTATGATGCGCCGCTCATCATAATACAGACCCTACCCGCCGCGGGCTAAACGGGGTCGCCACCGTTAGAAGGTAAACGCGGTGGGGCTGCAGGGGAAGAGGAGTGCCGGTATTGGGGTGCGCCGTTCTCCGTATCTTCTGCAGCCGAAAAGTGGCGATGGCGGGACCACAGACCTGACCCGCTGCGGAGGACCAGAGGTGTCGGGGGGATGACGCCGATGACGGGGGGATGGTTCCAGAGAAGGTCCCGGAGATGCGCAAGCCACTCCGGTTTCACGGAGTAATGCGACAGCGGTACCGTGTTCCCGTCGTCAGCGGCAGAGTTGGAAACCCGTGGAGGTTTTAGTCGGTAGTCATATCCATCCAGGCGTTCGGGTTCATGATCATCATCGTCATCAACAGCCTACTAAATGTTCCCACTGCTGGGACTCGGGCTTTCTTTCGCAAGGAGAGAGTTAACGCCTTAATCCACCACGCTGGCCCAGTGCGAGTTGGTGGATGTCACGTGACTTCGAATGGTTCTAGGAGCATCGGTTTCCTAACGATGTTTCCCTTCACCGTTTTAAGCTAACGGCATTACGCACATGACTTCGAAGAGACAGTGGTGCGTGTGGGGTTTGAACTCGGGATCTCCGGATCGGCAGGCGCCGTTCTCCCGACTATACCAGCCGTAACTTTCGCCATCTCGGGTATGCGTAAATGCACTTCCTCCACGACAACCAAAAAAAGGACTCGTTGCAGAGTCCGTCTGTGGAAGTACCACAGTAATGTGAAACATCACTGTGTACCGGTTGGAAAGGCAATGTTTTCAGTTAAATTGCAGGCCTTAGAGATAAAACATCTTCTATCTCTAGATGACGAGCGCAGTGCAGTGCTAGATAATGATTTGGACACTTACAAATGGAAATAGAAATATTTTTATTGCTGTTTGCAGGGAAGATAAGATGTTCCAAAACAATTTAAAAGTTGACCCATTCAAACTGGTTGTTTCGAGAGGCATCCAATATGTCACGCAAAACCATTTTTAGTCTTAATTTTAACGATAAAATTTTAAAAAATAGTAAATCCGCTTACATTCTACTAAAATTGTAAATGTAGAACGTTTGTGAGGATGTATTGATGGATGTTTGTTCTTGCTGAAGCATGACTTTTGATTGGATCTGGATCAAATTTGATACATAATTATAGAGAGATAGTAGTCTGACCAAACACATAGGCTATTTTTATTTCCAAAAACAACGAAATTAACAATCACGCGGATGAAATCGCCGGAGACTCTGTTTATTATAAATATTTATACAATCTTCAATCAAAATAAAATGTTTATTTTCATCACAACATAATATGACTAGTAGCTTGTACGAGAAACATTTCACTTATGAAATATAAATACCCGAGTTTCAATATCAAAAAGATTGATATGAAAGTGCTCCTTATAATTTTAGCAACCCTTTGAGGTGCTTTATTTGAAAGCCTTTTCAAATTCTCCACGAGAAGAGAACAAGTTAGATCAAATTGTAGAGTGTAGGATACAACGAGAACGAGAAAATACATTTTATAAATAAATTGTAATATAAAAAAAAATATTAAAGTGAAACTTGTTTACATAGTTTTTTGGTAGAAAAAATTGGTGAGATAACTAAAAATAAAAGTGGTCAAGTGCGAGTCGGACTCGCCCATGAAGGCTTCCGTAGCAGCAAGTAGCATAATAATTATAAAAGTTCTTGTAGTTCGTTGTTACTTTAATCAGTGTTTTAACAGAATTTATTTCGTATTAAAATAAAACTACTTGCTAGATTTCATTCAACCCAATTTTCGTTGATAGTTGAACATCGTTATGTACATCTTACATTTTTTTATTATTTTAAAAGTTACGGGGGACACATTTTAGCACTTTGGAAGAGTTTCTCGCGCAAACTATTCAGTTTGGAAAAATATATCTTTGAAACCTCAATATCATTTTTGAAGACCTATCCATAGATAAACCACACGTATGGTTTTGATGAAAAACATTTTTTTGAGTTTCAGTTCTAAGTATGCGACACTCCTAAAGTTTATTGTTTTTTCTATTTTATGTATGAAAATCTTAATGTGGTTCACAGAATACATCTACTCACCTAGTTTCAAAAGTGTAGCTCTTATAGTTTCGGAGAAAAGTGGCTGTGATATAGGGACGGACAGACACACAGACAGACATGTATAAGGGTCCCGTATTTTGCCATTTGGCTATGGAACCTAACCTAAATTAGATTATTTAAAAATATCATACACGTGTACTTTTTCTTATGTTTCACAAACAAAAATGACGAAGATACTCGTACAGTGCTTAGAAGTTTCGAGTGATGTCACGTTATGGTATTTTTTTACGATAGAGTGACGTCACAACGCCCCCCTTCGGAAGTTTGATGATCTATGTCTTTGTTAATCTTCCCACGTCTTTATAATTTTTTTGACCACATCGTCGCTGAACATCATGCAGCAAGATTGTGGTGAAGTGCAACCCTATCATAGTAAAAAAAATAGCTTTGTGTCACTACGGTGTTTATTATTTTTATTATTTCTTTACATTTTTAGTATTAAAATTAACGTGGTGGTTCCATATTTCATTGGATAACGAAACACTCACGTATATACGGTCGGTCAATCCGACTCGAGTTTCGGCCGCGTCCGGCGGCCTTTTTCAAGGAGAGTGCACGCGCGCGACGGCTGTCTGTTTGGCACTCCAACTCGAGTCAGATTGACCGACCGTATATACGTGAGTGTCCCGTTATCCAATTAAATATTTCTTTACATGTTTGTCAGTTTCACACCCCGTATTTTAAGATATGTTCCCTAACCCTAAGGTTGAATGGAACAGATCGCTATTAACGATAAAGTCGCCATCCGTCGCACTAACTTTAAGAATTAAACTTGTTTAAACTTGCGAATTAATTTTATTTTGGTGTGTTAGATGAATGTGTTAGATGTACTGTATCTGTCGATCTATGGAAGTATAGATGGATGGATGAATGTTTGTTACTCTTTCACGTAAAAACTACTAAACCGATCGGGCTGAAATTTGAAACATAAATAGATTATAGTCTGGAAAAACACATACGTTACTTTTTATCCCTAAAAACGGTGATTACAGGAACAACACGGGTAAAACCGCGGGGATCTGCTTATCTGTTATAAATATAAAATATAAATATATAATAAGGCGTATTCCTTACCATCAGGCGAATTTTTTGCTTGTACCGTCTGTCTTTATTATAAAAAAAATACATATTCCATTGTAAGTGCATTTTGTGTTTGTTAGGGGAGAGCAAAACGAGCTTCAAGGATCATAACGAACGTCTTGCTTGCTCTGATGCCATAAACCGCTCGAGGCGACAATGTGATAAGCTACTTTAAGAGCTGCAGCTCTGAATATTAACATGTTATAATACAATCGAATGAAAACTATTCTAGAATTGAACGATCCACACATGAGTCCTAAAATTAGAGGAAATGACGTAAAAGTAGTGGGGAGGAGCCTACGTCGCACCATATGATTGGTGATTTATGGTGCGATGTAGGGTCCTCCCCACTAGTTTTACGTAATTTCCTCTGATTTTAGGACTCGTGTATAGAGAGGTTTTATATCCGACTTAAAAAAAAGAGCTTTTTAATTCGGTTGTACAAGTATGTATGTTACGCGATAAGTGAAGGTGATAGGAGGATTTTCATAATTATTTTTGAGTTTAGGTAGTAGATAATATTTCAGAGGTGATTCCGCATAAATTTTAGCGAAATCAGTGGTTTTTTTAATTTAAATTACTAAATAGGTTTTCTTTTACCTGGATATATTTCGTAAAATTCACAAAAATGTGTAATTTAGCAAATGTCTCAGTTTAATTTTAAATTGAAATCGGTGTATCCCAGAAAAAAAAAAATATCGATAATTTATTTTTATTTTGAACTGGATTTTTTTTAGTTGCGATGAGCACTTTAAGTAGTGCAACATTTTATGAGCTGACGTCACCGATATGCTATTGTAGCGGCATAGCGTCGGTGTCGATGGAGCAGCGGATCAAGAATTGCGCGATAGATGGAGAAGTAAACCTTGAAATGTAAAGTATCTAAGGCAGCATTCAAGTATTACATGACGCAATTTATAAAGATTTTATAAAATTTTGAAGTCTTTCTATAATCGGATGACAATCTGCAAGCTCCTAATCTATTTCCAATCCACCACAAGAAGTCACTCCATCTCTTTCCTTCCGGCTCAAAACATCCATTTATCTCTGTCTATCCTATCGGACGTGACGGCCCGAGCGTACCCGCGGGGCAAACATAAATAACGTCACTTCACTAATTAGGGTATGCGTCATTGGACGCTGTGTGTTTGTTCAAAGGACTTCAAACGGCCTATTTTAAGAGTGGATCGATGTGTTTAAAAGACTACAAATTATTTACTTGAATAATTTTATTAGATCACTAGATGCCCGCCCCGGCTTCGCCCGTGTTATATTATATAGCACTCATCGGGATCCCGTACATATCCAACGGTGAAAGAATGACTGAAAACGGTTCACTCATTCCTGAGAATATCGATTTCAAACAAAAAACCTCTTTAGCAACCTGCTACGCCACCTGTCGGAAATTGGTCATACCAACTCAGATTTAGAAAAAAAAATTAGCAAAGGTTTATATTCAAGGCACAGATTACTGAAATTCAATGACGCAATCTTTGACACATGCTGTCATGTGTCATGTCAAAGCACGAAACGTACGAAAACTCTCAAAAGGGGAATATTTTTTCCCGATTTTGTTACATTCTTGTTTCATGCTCCGCTTCAATTAATAGTAGAGTTATTTTCAATTGCCTAAAGCCTTCCTCGATAAATGGACTATCCAATAGAAAAAGAATCTTTCAATTCGGACCAGTACTTCCCGAGATCCTAGCGTTCAAGCAAACAAACAAACAAACAAACAAACAAACAAACAAACAAACAAACTCTTCAGCTTTATAATATTAGTGTAGATTCTATAGTGCCCTTTGTAACGAAGCGGAATAGGATTAGTTAGAATGTTAAATTTATTCATTCATCTTATATTTGAACATTTAAGTAATGTCAGCGACCTCGCCTGTGTTAAAAGGTTATATTTAACTTAAAATTTGCACTGCTTTCGGATAAAAAGTAATTTTTAAATCAACAATCGTCGTCTTCGACCTCACAGTAACTTACCATCGGGCATGTTTGTAACTAAACGTAGACCCAATCGTGATAAAAAACTAAAGAATTTAATTAAACTAATTAACCTATAATAATTATTTTCCCAGCTATTTATAGACCAACAAAAACTTTACAACGGATGTGTCTCGAAATAGCTCACCCAGAGAATCATCCACATTTTAATGAATGTCTAATTGTGTCATAAATGAAAGCAATCTTCAATGTTTGAGTTTAAATGGTTTCAAAACTTACAGTTAATTATACATTTTGTAGTCAATTTGTGTATTTCGATATTGAAAAATCACATGTGAATTTTGCATGTCATTTTTGTTTGATATTTTAGTTTATCTGTTCCTTAAATTAGATTTAAAGAACTAATACATATTATTCTTCTGTTCATGCACGCAAACCTGCATTAGTTTATTTTGTGCAGGCTCCTTTTAACAATATACTTGTAAAAATAGGCTGAAGTTTCAGTAATTAAAACAAAAAACTAACGTTCTGTACGTTACTTTTGGATTTAAGCGATATTAGCAAAAATTCCAAATATGATGAGCAATAATCGTCTAATTTTTCACACTTATTACATTAGTAGATTTTATTTTCCGCCGCCTTTGTACCGAACCCGACTTTTGCTCATTTCTTTTTTCCATTTCAGTACCCTTGATGTCAGCGAGGTCGCACATATTAATATTAATTCGACTTTTCTCCGATTTATTTCTGGCTCGTTTAAGCTGTTGTAAGCACAAGCACCCAACTTTTTGATCCTATTACTAGAACTCGGGTTCTTTTGGCATTTATCTCTGTTTTGGACCCTTCATGTGTAACTATAAATAAATAAATATTGGCGTACATTTCATACAGTACACTACCTGACTCCAAACTAAGCAAAACATGTGCTGTGGAAGCCAGATAGCTGATATATATTTTTTTGAAACACGACTACATATTTATTATACACTAGCTGCACCCTGCCAAGCTTAACTGTGGCACATAGAGATGCAAAAATTAGATAAAAACAATCCTTGATGCGGATCATTGTAAAATTTCAGCTCGATCGGTGCAGAACTTTTTGAGTTTTTGAAGCGTACAGAAACCAACATAACATTTTTATATATAGAGAAGATAGAAAACACCCCGACACTGTCCAAATATTTGTATTCATCACGTAAATGTTTCCAGTGGGTGGGGATCGAACCCGGGACCCACGGCTTCGTAGGCAGACTTACTATCAAACACCAGGGCAGCAAACAGCTAGCTTCGTGGCACTTTATGTTATGCGGTAATAATTTGGACTCTTCATATTCCAATAGTTGCATAACACTGTGCTGTTATTTATGGTCAGGCGTGTTGCTTAGTAAAACCAGCCCATTAAATGTTCCCACTGTTGGGACTCGGGGCCTTTTCTCGCAAGGAGAGAGTAGTAGAGGCGTGTTGGTTACTATCAGGAAGATGTACCGTTACTCCCATCATTCTTTACTATTAAAATAGTAAAATTAGCTTCGTGTCTTCAAATAGTTACCAAAACGTCTAATTTACACCAGTTTAGTGTTATTTGAACGCCTGCCGACCGAAAATAGGGTATTTCTTTGACAAACGACAGTTTCAATAAATGTGTAGTCGACTCGTAACTCAGAGTTCAGTGTTAACTAACTTAAACGAGTATTTAAGTGCCTCTAAGTTTGTATCGGACGTGGAGCTAAGAAACGCGGATAAGTTTTTGCTTTGAGAGTAATTCACAGAGTGGACAAGCTGACCGAAAATGTTTAGTTTGACTTAGCAGTCCATTTTTGAAAGTCTAGTGAACGTTATCGAGCTTTGTAAAATGTTTCGTTCTTATTTGCAAAATTTTGTTAATTTATTAGTAAGTTGTTAAAGATTAATTTATCCAAAATACTAAAAATTTAATGTATTTTTATATATATCAGAGGTGCACGTAAAACTACAGCCTATGACGACGACTAGTGTTATTAATTACGTAATTTTAACTATAATTAAACGGTTGATCAGTTGTTACGAACATGAACCAAGTACGTAAGTCCCGATAAGTTTACTCGGGACATGATAAATGAAATTTCGTCCCGCTACTAGGTACCACGGTTTTACTAAGCCATCGCAATTTCACCAATTGGGATTACGTGAAAATAGACCATTCTAATTAGTGTTTTAGGTAGATTATGAAAAACATGAGATAAAAGTAACACAACAGGCAACAAAATTACTAGAAAAAAATTGAGTTCATGTGTCATCCACTAACCCACACTGGGCCACCGTGGTGGATTATAGCCTTA
Organism: Ectropis grisescens; assembly: GCA_017562165.1. NCBI lineage: Eukaryota > Metazoa > Arthropoda > Insecta > Lepidoptera > Geometridae > Ectropis > Ectropis grisescens. Next base: position 26,553,885 of record CM029770.1, read on the forward strand.
ACCCTCTCCTTGCGAGAGAAAGCCCCGAGCTCCAGCAGTGGGAACATTTCACGCCTTCCTCCAACAACAGTGTCAGTAGCTTATGAAACATGAAAAATTCAAATCTTTACCTAGCACTGCCTTGCGTCACCCAGAGATATAAGGTAATTTATCTCTATTATCCCTAATTTCCAATTAATTCCTAAATTCCTAATTTCTACTTTCCCTGAAAACATTGCTCTTCAAACCGGAACAGACTGATGTATGCCCATCAGATAAAGTAGGATAACTGACAAAAGTGTGGTAGTTCCCCAAGAGGACTGGTCTAAAAGTGTCAGTGTGTTGAAAAAGTTCTACCACTATAAAATATGCCGCGTCCATATCAACTTTGCTCACCGCTTACCACGTCTAGTAGTGATTAATGTCCCACGGTGAGACAGGGGTCCAAACCGACGGTCCTAGCTGAAGACAGCTATATTGTGCACACTCGTTGTTAGTTTCCGGCGTTCGCGCGCGTTACTTAATCCTCACTTTAGGTTAATTAAACTTTGGTAATTTATATTATTGTGTACCATTTTTACATATCTTAAAAAATATTTAAAGATCAGGTATCTTAGTGTTTATTCCCAGTGGACTCTTCACCAAGTCTATCGATATTAACACAGGCGCAGATACAGGAGGGGAGGGGGGAGGGCATGACCAAAAATGAGAAAAAAAGATTGATGAAATAGAAAAGTAATGTCTATAATAAATAGCGATGTTTTCGCTGAACAAAATTGTAAAAAAATAATTACTAACTCCTACAAAATTGTAAAAATGAGTTAAACCTATGCTTAAGATAAATATTTTTTCATGGTGTTACTATAATATACCCTTCCACTCGTGTCTCCCGCGTGACTTTCGCGTTCAGTCAGAAACCCCCTCCCCCCCACCCCCTCTCCTCTGGTTGAAAATGTCGCCCCATATTTTGTGTCTTTCCTTCTCTGTCCCTTGGTATCCACTCTACTAAACATTTTATAAATAAAACTGTAATACCGATTAAATAGTTTCCTCAGTGTATGAAATCTATTCAATTTCCTCTTAAATTATGACTAGAATAAGTTCAGCGAATTTTCGGCGGTATTCGCGAAAAATTAAATTCCGCACCTAAGACACGATTTTTATTAAAGAAAAAAATGCCCAAAAGTGGCGTGGAAGGCCGCCGCCCTGCGGGAAGCTTTTATAAGACGGTCTATAAATCAAGCTGGGGAAATATTTAAAAGCTTGCCTCGCCTCGGTTCTTAGGCGGTTTCTTGCTGGCTTAGACCTTTTAAAAATCCTATTTTATCACGTAGGAAAACAAAATTTCTTTATGCCTACAAGGCGTATACAAGGGAGGTGTTATCGTATGAAAATTATTCAAATTAGACACCACAAAGCTACAGCTAAGGTTTGTGAAATGAGTACGATTGGTCTAGTCAGGAGAATGGCAGCTGGATAGTAGTGTAGTGGTAGGACTCGTTGCAGAGTCCGCCTGGGGAAGTACCACACCTTTGCCGCCTTTATTAACAAAACTAAAATGCAATGAGAACTACACCACACTACAAACCTACCTACTTACACTAAACACACCTGAATTATCCATAGACCACTGCAGATCTACAGATAATCAAGATGTTCAAGCCCACTACCAATCGGAAGCGTACCCAGCTTGCTGGCGGCATTACCATGCTGAACGGCAATACAATATTTAGTATTACATATTATGTAAATTTTTGTGTTACAAATATTATTTGGCTGGTCTGGTGGCTTAGTTGGTAGTAAGTCTGCCTGCGAAGCCGTGGGTTGTGGGTTCGATCTCCGCAGAGTGCAAGTATTTCTGTGATGAATGCAAACATTTGTATTGTGCCTGGGTGTTTTCTTTGTACAATAAGTATGCATTTAAAAACATATTAGTAATTCATCAGCTATCTGGCTTCCATAGTACAAGTTTTGCTTAGTTTGGGGTTAGATGGTGATGTGTGTGAAATGTCCACCAATTATTTATTAGCTATCTGGCTCCCAAAATACAAGTTATGATTTGTTTGGGGTCATAGTTATGATGTTGTGGGCGAAATATCCACCGTTAATTATTTACTATAATAAGTTGATTTATGTTTGTTAACTAGGAGCGTCTCGCAGTTTTACCCGCATAGTTCCCGTTCCTGTAATTTTTTTCGTGTTAAAAAGTAGGCCATGTGTTTTTCAGAGTATAATCTAACTGTGTTCCAAATTTGAACCAGATTTATTCCGACATTACCACGTAATTGAGCAATAAACATCTAATCATCCAAATGTCCAAACATTGACGTAATATTAATAGGATAGGGATTCTCAATATAGGCACAAACTTGTTGAACCTAAATCCCGGTTAGAAATGCATAGCGCTGGCCCACACTCAATGGCTGCAAAAATATACAATAAGCTACCAAATGACATAAAAGACTTGGTAAAAAATATCCATTTTATTGAATGTCTAAAGAATATATTAGAGAATAAATGCTATTACAAACTACAAGACTTTTTTCAAGACAATTTTGATGACCTAGAAATGAGACGTTCCGATGCCACTTTTGCCATGCCCTTATAGGGCCATATGTAACGAATACAATAACTATAATCACAACACATGATTGTACTGTACCTACATATGACGCAATAAAGATTTGAGTATTGAGTAATTAACATTAGAATTAACAAACGATGGTATGACGAAACGGGTAGAAATTGAAAATTACTGATACAAAGTTAAGCGCGGGTGAGCCAAAGAAGTTTCACGGAATAGTTTTGCACCGAGTAACTGTGGACTTCATTAAACTTGGACGAAACTAGAAGATGGGATATAATAAAGAGATAAAACTATCTTCGTAAAACGCAATAATTATCTTAGAGCATCGGGCATTTTCACAAACGCGATAATTATTATTTTAGTACGTATTTTACTGCTGCTGTAAAAAGATTTAAATTGTTATTGGTTGAGTGGATTTTTCTAAATGGTTTTGATTTCTTTAAGCTGAGAGTGAATAGGTTTTATCTAAGTTTAACATCACAAACAAGATCTAGAACGACATTAGGAACACAACACAACACAATTAGAGGTACTTAGATTCTTCTGGTTCAGGTAAAAAATGTGATATTTTTATACAATACAATTTTTACAGGGTGACGGTAGGAGCAGGATATGTGCCTGATGGTAAGCAACGTGCAATGCTAAATGACAACACAGTGCCACGCAGCTATTAGAACATGAAGAGCCCAAATAAGTACTTACCACAGCACTGCACTGCACTTGTCACCCAAAGATGGTTTATCTCGACGACTCGTTATTTCTCAGGAAACATTGCCCTTTAAACCGAAATATAGTAAAGTTTGTACATCACTACGTGTTTGTACTGCTTAGAGTAACTGGCAAACGTGAAATCATAGATATCAGAAACAAGACATAGAGAACATAAACCTCTATGCGTGAAATATTTTCCCAAGTGGACTCTGTAAGGATTCTTACAAACGCGTAATTCTTAAAAAAGCACGTGTAAATAAATTTGATGTTGTTATCTGTTTAAATAATCTCAAGATAAATATTAAGCTCCATAATTTTCTTTTTTGTTCAAATAGGTAACGTTTAATTTTAGGTAACCGTCTAGCACTGTTTGTCGAACTATTAAATTTATTATTCAATTTCAGTACTCAATTTTCTCGTACAAAGAACAGCTCACTTAAAACTGAAAAATACACGGATAAACGAGTTACAAACCTTTAAAACCGAGCACTTAACCATTTTGCAACGGCTGACATGAAAGATCCCTAAAAACATAACTTTGTTACATAACCATGTTTATAAATCAAAACTATTCCTAAAACAATCGTACACAAATTGAAACTTAACCAGTCGAAGTAAGGACTATTGTCGCTTGTAATCCGATTGGATAACAAGTGCAGTAGATACGACGCACCGATTCTATCAATTCATTCGACTATTCCATTCGAATTACTCCTTTGATTCAATTTTGGAACACTCGCGGGCTTAACGCGGGAGTTTTTGTTTTTTTAATTAATATTAAAACGTTTCGTTTTGGTGACAGTGTCGGGAAAAAGTTCCATTTCGATTCGATTTTTTTAGTACATGATTCGATTTCGGCCGTGTACATTCGGATACTGTTTGATTGATGGTCTCTGTGACACTTAATGGTATTAAAGGGTAAAGTGGCGACAATATTTGCTCGTAGATGTGGCTCGTAAAGCGATTATTGTGGGTATATTGAATGACTGTGATCGATCATTTTCTCGAGCCGAGATGGTAAGAGGATTATTTGATAGCAGTGGTAGGTAAAATGTGGTGGTAAATATAGGTTGAGTTAGTGAAAGAAAATAAAACCGGCACTTTCATCTCAATACTCTTACTGAAATTACTTATAAAATGTTTGCCATCATCATCATTATAACCATGTTAAAATATATATGAAATTGTAAAATGATTTTCTCGTGGTGATACTTAACAACTGTTTACTGCTGGCTGTTTAAAGTACGTAGATGTACTTATCTTAAGTATAAGAATCTTCAGAGTATGTTACAGTTTTATCAGTTTTTGCTCGTTCTCGTTCCCACAATTTTCTCAATTAAATTTATAGTTGTTAAAAAGTAAAATTGACTTTAAAAATGACGAAGACTTTTTTTGCTGTGACCAACATATGTATAACTTTAATTATTTTAAAAGTTAATTATTTCTAAATTTGGGAAATAAACTATCAATTAATACCTTAAATTAAATTAAAAGTTTACTGTTCATATAGTTAATCTATCGTGTAGATTTAGCTCCTTAAATATTTTTATAAATGCACGTTTGAAGTACTTTGCCACTGATTTCGATATTTTTTTCTGTGTGGCCTTTTGAATGTGAATATAATTATAAATAAGTATAAACTATTTGAAATATAGAAAATAACTTATTAAATTAAAAAAACAAAAGAAAATCCACTATAAAACATTGCAAATGCTAGAAGATGCACATGCCTAGGTTTTCCGTAGTATCGAGGCTACTTACAACGTAGTAAATTTTAAATTTCCAGCAAATTCTTTAAATCCTGAAACTCTCTCATCTCAAAGGGAGCAGCATTCTTAAACGGCCCAGTCCCGATCGCTTGCAATCAGCCAATGCAGTCGTAATCCAATGTTTCCGTCCACGGAAACAGCCATAAGCATATTTCCAATCAAACCGCACAGACCCGAGATATACATTCTCGATTCTTAATAAAATGCGTTGGTAAATTTCATATTTTCCGCACTACCTTCTGTATCTTCGAATTTTCTTCATTCGAATTTCAGCTCTAGTTTATTCGAATAGAGTTGAATGGTCTATGAAGTTGTATAGGTACATTGGGTGTTTTGTAGGGATGAGACGAAACATTGAATCGTGCCGTCTAAAAGGGAACACAGGCGTGTAAATAACGTTGCACAATAAACTTGGGCTAAATCAAGGAGCATTGTCGATAGAGCCTTGTTAGCCTGCGTGCGGCCGCTGATTTTTTATTTGATATCTCAATAAACCCTTGCGTTTGAGGGTTACAAACCAGTTTTATCTGGATTTTTTTTTTCGTTTTTGATCAGTCTTTTGTCAGAATGTTTGATTTATACATTTATTTAGAGTTTTGTTTGGTTAGGTCGCGTAATAAAGTTTATTGGCGGTTGGGAATTTCGAACTGTCCCGAAGTTTCGGTGTTGGTTGTGTTAGACAAAGCTTTATTTACGTCGGTTGGGAGCGTGTGAGAAGCTACGATGATGTAGGTAGATATTTCAAAATGTTTGTATGGGTGTTTTGTTCTTTACCACTTTTTTTGTTCATAACTTGACCCTATTCAAAAAAGAAAATTCGGAGGTTCCCAAAGCAATTTCATGTTTTTTTTTCTTTTTTGGTCCTGCAATGAACAACTAATAAACATTGAGATTGTGCGATAATTTTGTTATGTTCCACATGAAAATAAAAGTATTGACATTAAAACACTGCTTTTCTAGATTAAATAACAAGAAACAGACTAAGAATAGTTTAGGGTCTGCTGACAGAACTCAAAAGTTCCAATAAATTCCTACTTTGTTTTTAACCGACTTCGAAAAAAGGAGGTTTCGCAATTTGACCGTACTTATATATGTTTTTTTTATGTGTGTTCGCGGATAACTTCGTCGTTTATGACGTCGTTTATGTTTACCGATTTATGACTATGATTATTTTTTTGTTGTAAAGAAGATATTCCAAGGATGGTACCATGATAAGGAAACCAGGATCTGATGATGACATCTTAGAGAAATCGAGGAAAATTGTTTTACTGTATAAGTTTTCCGTTGAAAGTCTGTTCTTTTTTGTTAAAATTATTATAGGTAAGTATATAAAAAATGAAGTAAAAAAATTTGAGCTAGCACTTATCCGATAAAAAATCAAGGTGGCTTTAAATCGTGCATACTTTTTAAAATGTATCCATCAAAAACCAAACTTACCAAAGGTAAATTTGCAACTTTGTTAAAATGTTGAAGACGTTGAACTTGAAAATGTAATCAAAAAGACATAAGCGAATAAGCCTTTCTCAATGCACAGCTCATTGTCGCATGTAATACTGCGGCTACTATCACGCAACGGACTTTACGAAGGCGCAGGTCAGTTTAAGAGAAAATTAAAATTATTTAAAAAGTGCTTAAAACATTTTGTCATTCACACAACGTATATTTGCTCTCAACAATAAAAGCTTGGAAGTCGTTGGAGGCGTAACCAAAGTGCTCGAAATAAAATGATAATACTCCGCCGCTGCACGTATCGCGTACGTGCGGACTTGCACGAAGTATCACGGAATTGCACGAACTAGCGCGATATTGCACGAGGCTGCACCTCGTAGGGGCGTTTTTTCGCGCGAATACCTCAATTGTATGAAACTAGTATGCTGTGGATCTGTTTTCGGGATGTCCGATAAGTATTTTCAAATGGATGTGGTAGCTCCATGTAGTATTTTATTACACAAGTATTTTTTAATTTTAGATACAACAGAATAGAGTGTGAAAACGTAAAGCGAAGGATCGGGCTGAGTGGAGTATTATTGGAGAAATCTATGCCCAGTTGGCTTTTGGGCTGATTATGATGATGATGAGTAAGTGACGACAGGAACAAGACATGAGGCTGATGGTAAGCAACTCATCTCGCCAAAATAGCATGGTGTCACGCAGCTATTGGAACATTTCGACAACATTTATATTTTTGAAGTGAAAACTGAATTTTCCGTGGACTGTGAATTGAGCGTCGTGTTCGTAAATGAAAGAAGTCTTCGTGTAAACTCGAATGATCTAGATCTAGATGGCCATAGTCATGGCAACGTCTTCCCAATTTAACCCGCGTGGTTTCCAAATTGAGCTATCAAATTCTGAGTTATAAGTTTTCACTTCTATCGGCAGTCCTCACTCCCTTTTAGACTACAGGCCCGTGAACAAAATTTATGGGTCATATGATACACCATGAGACCTATGTAGGAATATAGAAGGGTATAAAATAATAAGATTCAGCACTATGCCGTCACTTATAAGCTGTCCACCTGAGTGCAGTTGAAGAGGGGGGGCCTAAGCCTCTATCTAAGCCTCGATCATTTCTCCTTGTCGCATGATTTTTATACGGCATTGCGAAATAATGTAGTAGAAGACGTATTGAATTTGTATGGAACCAAAGCCGAACATAATCAATTGACCAAATTTACTCTGTAAATCGTCGGAAAATCATGAATTTTTTTCACGAACTTATTAAAAAAAAAAAATTTTTATAGTTTCAATAGCTCTTCTAATCTATTATCCCGCAACGCCGTGCAAAAATCATGCGACAAGGAAAAATGATCGAGGTTTATAACCCCCCCTCTTCAATAGCACTCAGATGGACAGCTTACAAGTGACGGCATAGTGCTGAATCTTATTACTTTATACCCTTCTATCATCCTACATAGGTTTCCTGGTGTATCATATGACCCATAATTTTTGTTCACGGGCCTGCAGTCTATTTGACTGTCATATTTTTTTCAAATTTATTTTGTTCTAAAACAGGTTTGTATTGGTATGACGACCTAGAATGTAGCATGTTAAACTATAAATATCCTGTTTACTCTAGATTTTAAATCGCTTGAGCGTTGTAATGTTGTTGTATGACTTTGACTCAATCTTCCAGCTTTATAGTGTGTTAAACGAAGAGTCAAAGAAATTAGTGCTTAATTTGTGTAAATTCCACAATGGTATTTATGGTTTACAATTGTACTAAACAAGGTGTTACAAAGTTTTACCAACTCTATTTTTCTTAGCTCTATTTCTTGCACCTCACAACACTGCGGTAGAGACGTGACCCGATTGCCAATTACGGTTATTTATCCGATACTTCTTCGATTATCGGATGCGCTCGAAGCGAAAGTGCGATGCGATGTTTCCTTGTTCAACCCCGATGTTTATAGTCGACGCCTTGAATTTGTGAGCAGCGGGAATGCTTTATCTCGAATAAAATATTTTCAACTTCAAATTATGTATGTACCTTTTGTAAATTATAGTTTTGAATAAATAAAATCTTATGAAACGCAAGCAAGTTAAGTGCCGTGGTTTGACAAGTACCACGGCAAGCAAGACTTGAGTTGTAGTAATATTTTTTAATTCGAGGTAAAAAATATTAAAGTGCATAAAAGCAGATATAAAATTCATAAATGTACATCCAGCCTAAATAATATTATACGAAATTATTCAAAGAAAACTGGACCACAAATTTGGTTTTAACTATATCTTGAAATTTACTTAAATCTGTGTTAGCTCTTTATTTTTCTAATCAGTGCGATCGTAAAGTAAAAAAATATTGATAAAACTTAATTACACTGCTATCGATGTCAATAAAAAACCTAATTTATAGATTTTGTAGTACTATCATCATCGTGGCTTAGTGGGTAGTAACTCTGCCTGCGAAGCTGAGGATCGTGGGTTCGATTCCCACCTAGTGCAAATATTTGTGTGATTAATTCAAATATTTGCACTGTGTCTGGGTGCTTCTATGTATAATAAGTATGTATTTACAACTATATAAGTTTTCCATATCAGCTATCTGGCCGCCACATTACAAGCTTTGCTTAGTTTGGGGTCAGATGTTGTTGTGTGTGAATTGTCCACCAATATTTGTTTATTTATTTATTTATCATACCATACTTAAGTCGTATTAGTATAATCACATAACATACATCCTTACAATAAGTGAAGTACAACGAATATTTCAGTCGCCGTTGTTAAAGCTTAGGCAAATATTTGGAAATGTAGTACAACGCCCTCAGAGTGTAAAAATATAATTTACGATACATTAAAAAAAATAGTATTTCACTTACTTAACTGAGCTAATTTAAAAGAGAAACCAACTGTAAAACTTACTTAATATTTCACCAAAACATTACGTATTTTATACAACAACACCAACGCATTACACATTTTGCCATATCATTTAACATAACAAACTTAACAATAAGTGACTTAACCATTAGCCGAGTTTCCGACATTTTCCTCCCGACCTCAACCCCGCGATACCATCTAAGCATCGTACGCACAACTGTCATATTACTTGAACAGATACGCAGATTAAACCCCTGTCAAGCCAGCTATCATAAATCAGAACTCACTCCAGCACGAATTATTTAAATGCCATAATGACTCATGAGCAAAAGTTAAGGGAGCACCCCGTATTTATCACACCGGACCCGAGCATTACGAAAGGGTTAATAAATGCCGGGAGGCAGCCATTTTGTTTTTTATCAACGCACCAAATTCGAATTATGAACGGCGATTCGTCTTTGTGGATTTTTGAATTCTATTCGAATGATCGATTGTGTCATTTTTTATTTGCGGCCAGTTGTTATTTGTTTTTGGTTCGATTTATTAACTGTCATTAGTCAAGGTGTTACTCATAGGTGAGTTATTTGGTTCAAAAGTTTTTGTCATATGAACACAATAACTGCTTCTTGTTCTACTTATTTTTGACCACGATTAGATCCATGTAGGCTTAGAAAATTGCCATTTGGAGAACAGCCATTTTGTACACACACAGTTTTTTTTTGCGGAAAACCAATTATAATATGTGTGTAATTGCACAATAAAATCTATTTAAGTTCAAAATTTTAGACTAATCCCTTTAGTTTTTCGACTTTATTGAGCAAAAAATATCTTTACATAAAAACTATCATAATATTAGAATGACAGTAGGTAACTAAATTGAAATAGTAAAAATATATCATCGCTCTTTTTGCCGTTTTTACGCTGTAATAAATATAGCAACAAGCTACCAAGATTATTAGTAAATAGGTACAATAGTCGCCTTAGCGACTATCGCTATTTGGGAAAGTACGAATAGATAAAGGGGCGTAGTGCATCTCCTACAATAAGGCAGCCAATCAAATGTTTCAATGGTATTAAGAAACAGAGTCCAATATCCCGTACCAATAACACATTTAAACTCTGAAAATACCCAATGCTCTTTTGGCCAGTCTTGTAAAAAGAGTCTTAACCTGAGGGAGGAAGGGAGGCTATTTGTTACAATTTGTCCAGATGCCGGTCTCTAATGCCCGATGGTTTGGACGTAGATTTCGAATGACAAGCCCAAGTCGCTGTTTGGTTAAGCTCTGGAAATGTGGATTTTATGTTTTACAGTCAGTAGTAAGTTTTCCTTTGTATATATCTAGGGTAAATGAATACCGTCAATTTCATTATGTTACTAATTTAATATGAGAAGCAAAACCAAATTAAATGCAGATGAGCTTTTAATTTCGAAAACATTATTTTAAGAATTACATATTCATCTCTATATATAAAAAATTATGTTGGTTTGTGTACGCTTCAAAAACTCAAAAAGTTCTGCACCGATCGAGCTGAAATTTTAGGATGATATATAATCCGCATAAAGGATTGTTTTTAGCAAATTTTTGCATGACAGCGAAGCGTGGCAGGGTACAGCTAGTAATAAATACTTTTCTAAAGTGTGTTCAACACTGTATATGTATTATATCAGCTATTTGGCCGCCATAGTGCAAGCTTCGCTTAGTTTGGGGTCAGATGGTGCTGTGTGTAAATTGTCCACCAATATTTATTAATATTTACTTTTCCAAAGTTACGGCTGGTGACCGCCGATCCGGACCCCGGGTCAAATCCCACGTGCACCACTGCCTTGTCGACGTCATATGCGTAATTCTGCTAACTTAAAATGGTGAAGGAAAACATTGCGAGGTAACCGACATGCCTTTAATGGTTCAGGTCATGTGTCATCCACTAACCGGCACTGGATCAGCGTGATGGATTATGACCTTGACTGTATTCTGTGAAAGAAGGGCCCAAGTTCTGGCAGTAGGAACATTTAGTGGGCTGATTATGCTTATACCTTTCAATGATGCGGCGCACTTTGGCATTCACGGCAACTTGCTTCGTTGGGTCGAGTCATATCTTACAAGGCGCAATCAATTAGTAGTGATTAAAGGTTTTTTGTCCACACCTGCTCGCGTAACCTCGGGAGTACCTCAGGGATCGCACCTCGGACCACTGCTATTCATAGCCTTTATCAATGACCTTGTTGGAGCACTCAGAAGTCCCTGCCTCTTGTACGCTGACGACCTCAAACTTTTTACAAAGGTTCACTGTGTCAGGGACTGTGAGGCTCTTCAATCGGATATTGATACCCTGGCTAAGTGGTGTCGAGACAATAATATGTTTTTAAATGTAAAAAAGTGTTTTGTAATATCATTTACTACTAAAATTAAAAAATTAACTTTGAATACAAATTGGATAGTAATTGTTTAGAGAGGAAAATGGTAATCAAGGACCTGGGAGTTATGCTTGATGACAAATTTACATTTAGAGAGCACTACGACTACGTTACAAGTAGGTGCAACAAACTTCTGGCATTCATATCTCGCATCACCAAAGATTTCAAAACCCTCACAGTTTTCTTGCTCTTTATTCGTCGTTGATACGCAGCATACTAGAGTACAACTCCGTTATTTGGTCTCCTTTCTACCAAATACACTCGAAACGCATAGAACGCGTACAAAGCAAGTGCCTAACCATTTTGAGTCACAGACTAGGCCTGAATCGGAAACTCAAAACTTACAAAGATAGATTGACTAAATTTAAATTACAAACACTAGAAACTCGACGATTAAACTCAGACTTGGTTTATTTGTATAAAATTATCCATTCAAAATAGACTCACCTTCTCTTCTGTCAAGCATAAACCTAAATACTAAGCCGAGACTACGCAACGGGTTTGCAAACACGTTTACATTAGGTGTATACAAAATAATACATCCTACTACAACCCAGTTGTTAGAATGTGTCGCCAATACAATGAAATATCAGACAAGCATCACAATTCTATTGATATATTCTGTCAAAACTGTATAAATTCAAAAATGATGTCAAAAATATTGTGTTCACAAATTACGTAAACTCAAATCAAACTTAATAACTTGAATTTAGATTTATTATATGGTTATATTGTCACTTATATTGATTTAACTTAATTTTAATTAGTATCTTTCCTGATGTCATTTAATTACTCATGTGGTGTATACATAGTTAGGTGCATAGTTTAGGTCAAAACTGTAAATTGTTATATATTATTTAAGTTTGTTGTTAACTGTGTACTGTTTTGTATACCTAAATAAATAAATAAATAAATAAATGATGAACAAATGATTGTTTAATTTGTATTGGTCTTTAAATTAATTCCTTTTTCATCGCGTGATTAAGCTCCACAATACAACTTTTTCCACAATTGGATGATGCCGTGAGACAACTGATGTTATGTTGCCGATGTTGTCTGGAAGAAATCGCTTTCAGCGATAAGGCCGCCAGTTGTTTCACTATTGTGTTTTATTGTATATTTTCTTTACTATTTTAAGGTGTAAACAATAAAGAGTTTTCATTTATTCATTCATTATGTAAGGATCAATAATTTTTATGTATGTATGTATATTACAGAAGAAAATAAAAAAAATGCAAATATATATTAAGATATGTGTAACAATATGCACAATATGAACATTGTCAAATGTATAAATAAACAGATAGGAAATAAATAGGGCCAGTCTTTTACTCCTAACACGAACGTATAAAACATTATTTTAATTACTGTACCGACCATATTTCTAACTGTAGTATATTTCAAAGTTCATTAATATTACACAAAAAAACCGAGCGACATTCAGAGTAGGTACGATGTGTCCCAAAACCCACAAAAACACCACAATAACACGAATCAGAATTGATTAAATTACGTACCCCATAAAACAAAATGGTTGAAATAAAACAGCCTCAAAGCATCCCTCACAAATCGCGCCATAAACGGCAATTAGCCCTACATTACAGCAACACGGCAATATCCTAGCAATATAATCGTTAGGCAATAAATAAAATTGATTGCCGACCGCGTGGCTCTCATAAACCTCACGAAGAGCTAGGCTGCGTACGCGGATACAATAATATGTAAAGATATGCCGAAACAACAGGTGACTTCAAAAATATTAAATTCAAAATAAACTTATTTTACTCTACAACATACTGCATCTGCCCGATACGTTGTCCACATAGAATAAAAAAAATGACTATCCCTAAGAAGGTAAACATTTTTTTGGGATGAAAAGTAGCCTATGTGCTATTTCAAAGTAAAACGTGTTCCACTCATTTCAATATTACAATCTTCTAATAGCGACTTTATCTGAGTAGAATTTAAAAAATGCTATTCCCTCAAGAGCTCTGCGGTTTTTGGGAATAAAAAGTATCCTGTATGTTATTGCAGACTATAATCTACTTATTTGAGTTTCAAATTCCAACTTGATCCTTTCCGTTCTTACGACATCATTGAGAAAAAATGTCCAAACATCCAAAGTTTCAAATTTAAAGTAATATTAAAGGAAAAATGAAAGGAAAAGTAGGAAGTAAGATTTATCCTTTCGGATCTGTTATTCACTGCTAATGCTAATTTTGGTATTTATTTTTAACCCCCACGGAACATCTACAGATATCTAAATTTAATTTGGCAAAACAAGTAGATTATATAATATTAAAATGACACATAGGTGACTACTATTTATCAGGTATGTATTAATTACTTTTAATGTTTCAATAAAATTCTAATAATATCGTTTTCAGTTCCTTACCATGTGTGTGCCCGTGTATTCATATCTTTCTATTTATTCATCCCTGTTTCTAGTAGTAAAGGTTTGATTTTAGGGCATCGCGCGAAACAACTTTGTATTAATCATTTCCAGGCAGGTAATAATAACATAATGATGGTTTATTGGGGCTTTATAGGGGCTATTACCTGATGGTGGAAGGAATTTACTAATAACGGAGAGATTCTACAGATCATCCAGGGTGTGTTTAGAAAGGGTCTGTATTAAGAAATACTGTTTAACTACTTAATATAAATTTACATTTGAACGTCATATTGAAGAACGATTACCTATAATAAGAAATCGAATCAAAAACCCTCGATTTGAAGACATCAAGATTGTAACCATCGGGGAACCCCACTCTGGTAACGCATTCCACAGCCATAATATTCTTGCCACAAACTGTTGTGGTTCTCGAACGAAGAGGTATGACTATCAGTATAGTCAAACCTCTTCGTTCGAGAATCTGATACGTTTGAACCATTAAACAATGTCGCATTTTCGAGTTACGGGCAGTCTGATGAAAAGAAGGGTACCTATGGCGATCATTATCATGCAGATCAAGGTGGTTATGATCGTGTACATCATTCTCTAAAATGTGTGCGATAAGAATACTGATCACCTTGCTCTTTTTTCTATTGGGCTGATCGTCTAGTAGAAAGCTAGCAATTTTACGGAGATGTTCCTGACTTTAAAGTATTTGAACAATTGTGTCGTTGTGTACCTTCATTACCTCAATATCTATCTCAAAAATCTCAAAATTGGCTGTTTAAACAAGGTAGCGGGTGTGCTTGTGTTTTGAGAACATTGGTACTGCGAGTAATACTACTGAATCGTCGACATTTCGTTCGTCAGAAAATACGTGACGTCTGGCGGCTCTGGGATCTTGGACTATAAACTCTTAACGATCTCTTCACTTCCTTTCAAGTTCTCCTTTTCATAATAATAAAGTCAGTCGGTCCTATACCAATAATTACGTATTTCATTCATACAATACGTTCAAAACCCAAATAACTCAATCTCAAAGGGACGGCTCCCACCAATGCAAATTAGTCAAAAAAAGACCAAGTTTTTTGTCGCACAGATGGCTGTCGCGACAAGTCTGCAATGAATAAAAGTTTTCGTTTACACAGATTAATTTAAGATCAGATACTTAACTTTGACTTATATACGAGTATAAGTTATGATTTTAGTGAAGTTTTTTGTGGCAAGCTACTGCTGAGTATCAGCTATCTTAAAGGTCACTTGTCTGCATCGAGTAAAATTAATAATAATATTAATTTAACAAAATTTGTAAAGGAAAATATGGCAGTTAGTTTAGATGGTTTTATTGATGACCAAACTTTTTGGATAACGCAAAAAAAGTCAAACCCTACAAACTTAAACTGTCTAACTATATTTACTTACTTGAAACACATAGCTCACAATCTCGTTCAGTACCGAATAATATACTATTATTAGAGACCAGAAGTGGGAAAAGAATAAAAAACACAATTAAGTTTTACACAGTCACATTTATATGCGAAACTTAACAGAAATACAAACAACATTAAACCGATATTAAACAATTAAACTGAAACATCTGAATAACCGATTCCTAAAGTAAATTCGATACTGATAATGATTACAATTTAAACTTTGGCTGGTCAAACGGTCAGAGCTACGCTTGAGCGAGTGTATGGTGGCAGAAAAAAGAGACCGAACTGAGCGCACGAGCGTTTATAAAGGTTTTCCCCCCACCACCGCGGACCCTTAAATCTCGTTTGCTGCTAACACGGCCTCTCCTGACTGGAGACGCCCTCGTCCTCCAATACTCTTGTCTGCAGGTTCCCAGTAGCGGTGGAAGAGCTGGGCTCAGGCTCTGGCATCAAAGGCACGTCATCGGCCACAGTGGCTCGCTCGTGCGTGGACTCCGCATCATCATAATAATTACAGTCTGCATCTGGAGTCAGAAATAAAGACACATTGAACTTATAGCTGTTTGTAGAGTTTCATATGATCTATGAAACTCAATTTTACATCTGATAAGGAAGTGAACTTTCTCACTGCGCCACTGAAGCAAACCATAGGCACGACGTTAGCGTAGTTACTTACAGTGGCACAGATTCACATGAACCATAGGCACGACGTTAGCATAGTTCAGTGCAGTAACACAAATTTACGAGAACCATAGGCACGACGTTAGCATAGTTCCGTACAGTAACACAAATTAACAAGAACCATAGGCACGACGTTAGCATAGTTCCACACAGTAACATATTTACGAGAACCATAGGCACGACGTTAGCATAGTTCCGTACAATAACAACACAAATCAACATGAACCATAGGCACGACGTTAGCATAGTTCCACACAGTAACATATTTACGAGAACCATAGGCACGACGTTAGCATAGTTCCGTACAGTAACAACACAAATCAACATGAACCATAGGCACGACGTTAGCATAGTTCACATTGTCGACAACATGACATAGGCACGACGTTAGCATATCATGTGTCACCTACATGCGTATAACATAGGCACGACGTTAGCTTATTATACACATGTAGTCAACCATCCGTGTGACATAGGCACGACGTTAGCGTATCACACGGAGGCAAGATACCTCAACCTCGAAGAAAGCAGCACACGTTGCCAGAGTTCACTCCACTCGCCACGGCACCATGATTCTGCCGGGCTCGAGTCGACTTTCCATACAAGCCTGCCAACAGCCGCAGCTCATGTCGACCATGGGGTGCGCTTTGAACACACGGTACGGCACACGCATGCCGGAGTCGAGTTTACCAGTTGTATGTGCCTGTTTTGTAACAAAAACAAAATAATCAATTTCAATTATTCAAGGAGGCTTGCGGTTAAAGCTCGTAAGTTTGTTCGCTCGGTCGTCCCTGACCTTGAGTTATGGTCCAACTAGGATAGTAGAATAGGCCATTAGAAGCACTGACGTCATAAACATTTGGATCAACATTAGAAACTTAGTAATGGATAGATCTCACCGAAGTTTGTTCGCTCGGTCATACCTGATCTCGAGCTATGCTCAGACTAGGGTAGTGGAATAGGTCATTAGAAGCACTGACGTCATAAATATTTGGATCAACATTAGAAACTTAGTAATGGATAGATCTCACCGAAGTTTGTTTGCTCGGTCGTACCTGACCTCGAGTTGTGCTCAGACTAGGGTAGTGGAATAGGTCTTTCGAAGCAATGACGTCATAAATATTTGGATCAACATTAGAAACTTAGAAATGGATAGATCTTATTGAAGTTTGTTCGCTCGGTCGCACCTGACCTTGAGTTATGCTCAGACTAGGGTACTGGAATAGGTCACTAGAAGCACTGACTGCTTGAATATTTGGTTCAACATTAGAAACTTGGTAATGGATAGATCTCACCGAAGCCACTGCATTAAGTGCGTAGCCGAGACGCTTCTTAACACCTGCGAGGGCAACGCTCGAGACGTTGCTGCAGCCAGCTAAACCTGTACTGGCCCGAGGTGCCCGAGCGCCAGGCCACACGGACACGGCCACACGCCACATGGAGGCTCAGCCGCAGCGAATTCTCGCGGACGCTCTGCCGCAGCGAAGTTATACGGATGCTCTGCCGCTGCGACGTCACACTGATGCTCTGCCGCAGCAGCACCTCGCGGACGCTCTGCCGCAGCGGCGCCTCGCGGACGCTCTGCCGCAGCGGCGCCTCGCGGAGGCTCTGCGGCAGCGACGCTTCACGGAGGCTCTGCCGCAGCGACGTCTCACAGACGCTCTGCCGCCGCGACGTCATACAGATGCTCTGCCGCGGTGACGTCACACGGACGCTCTGCCGCTGTGACGTCACACAGATGCTCTGCCGCAGCGGCGCCTCGTGGAGGCTCTGCGGCAGCGGCGCCTCGTGGAGGCTCTGCGGCAGCGGCGCCTCGTGGAGGCTCTGCGGCAGCGGCGCCTCGTGGAGGCTCTGCGGCAGCGGCGCCTCGTGGAGGCTCTGCGGCAGCGGCGCCTCGTGGAGGCTCTGCGGCAGCGGCGCCTCGTGGAGGCTCTGCGGCAGCGGCGCCTCGTGGAGGCTCTGCGGCAGCGGCGCCTCGCGGAGGCTCTGCGGTAGCGACGCCTCACGGAGGCTCAGCCGCAGCGACGCCTCGCAAAGGCTCTGCCGCAGCAACGTCACACAAACGCTCTGCCGCAGCGACGTCATACAGACGCTCTGCCGCAGCGGCGCCTGGCGGAGGCTCTGCGGCAGCGACGCCTCGCGGAGGCTCTGCGGCAGCGACGCCTCGCGAAGGCTCTGCCGCAGCAACGTCACACAAACGCTCTGCCGCAGCGACGTCATACAGACGCTCTGCCGCAGCGGCGCCTGGCGGAGGCTCTGCGGCAGCGACGCCTCGCGAAGGCTCTGCCGCAGCAACGTCACACAAACGCTCTGCCGCAGCGACGTCATACAGGCGCTCTGCCGCAGCGGCGCCTGGCGGAGGCTCTGCGGCAGCGACGCCTCGCGGAGGCTCTGCGGCAGCGACGCCTCACGGAGGCTCTGCGGTGGCGGCCCTCACCGGCGCCGGACCTTCCGACAGCCGCGGGAGCGCAGTCGCTCGAATACCTTCACTTGCGAGGATGCCGCATGGTGACCTCCAGTGACGCCAATCTGTTCAAAGTGTGTTGAATTGTTTCGATTAGGACATTGCTAGAATGGCTGAGTTTTTGACACGACTCACGTTAGCTAAAAGGATTTGAACTGCGATTTCGCGATCAGCTTGTACTTTTTCGCTTTTTATTGGGCATGATTTTCAACAAATTAGTAAATTTATAGTCGAATCATCAAAAAATAGGCTAAATAAGAAAAAGAGCGAAATCACCACCAAATAACGAAATGTAACCGATTTATAATCAAAAGAAAGTTGTTGCAAAATGGTATCACAAGTAAAGCAACTGTTCACTATGTTTTTTGCTTTTTTATTTAATTGGAAGGTACTCAGAAAATGAAGTCTTGCTTTATCACAACATTCTATCGTAATTTATTACAGACCATACAAACCAACTTTTTTTTTACGAGGGTAGTACCCACGTTAAAAATGATACAAATCGTTTGATCAGCCAAAAAGTCCTTAGTCAGGATGTACGGACAAGGACACGCGAGTTTTCGAATCCCACTTCTGATATTAGAGACCAGAAGTGGGAAAAGAATAAAAAAACACAATTAAGTTTTACACAGTCACATTTATATGCGAAACTTAACAGAAATACAAACAACATTAAACCGATATTAAACAATTAAACTGAAACATCTGAATAACCGATTCCTAAAGTAAATTCGATACTGATAATGATTACAATTTAAACTTTGGCTGGTCAAACGGTCAGAGCTACGCTTGAGCGAGTGTATGGTGGCAGAAAAAAGAGACCGAACTGAGCGCACGAGCGTTTATAAAGGTTTTCCCCCACCACCGCGGACCCTTAAATCTCGTTTGCTGCTAACACTATATATTATGTGTACTAGCAGCACCTTAGCTTTACCTGCATTATTTCCATTCCAGTAGGTAGTTTTTCCAGTATAAAATTTAGTAGCTTACTTAGCTATGTATGGTTAATATCGATTCAAAAATGGTGGGCAAAATATTTCTCTACAACCTACTTCAATATAGGTATCAAATGAAAGGACTTGACTAGTAGACATACATTATGAGAAATTTCAAATCCAAGATGGCTGTCACCACAAAATGGCGAAATACACTTCTTTTTTCACTACTCCTCAATGTGAGTATCAAATGAAAGGGCTAGACTAGTAGAATGTTGTACAGATGATAAATCCAAGGTAGTCGGGGGTAAAGCACAATTTTAATTTTGATCTTACTATAACCCGAGTCCCAAATCTTAACCCGATCCATTTGGCCGTTTTAATGTGACAAAAAACCAATATCCAATTTTCACATTTATAATTTTAGTAGGAAAACTTCGTTATTCAAGCTTAGCTATGGGATAAAGCTAGTGAGTCAAAGGAACTACCATTTTTTTTTATAGTAATATCGGTACAGACAGTCATTTAAGACGTTTAGTATTAAAAATTGTTTTTTTTATACTAAACGTCTTAGTCACACAGCTCACTCAGCTTCCTCATTCATCTTTGGTAGTTCAGCTCATGCCATTGCACAGCCTCATTATACGGCTTTTAAAGTATAGCGTATTCTTTGACGTTTTAATATCTTACAGCAACAGCTAAGCTCCGGTGAACGAGAGAGCTTTATAATAATTAACCATCTGCGTAGATTTTTATTCTGTTGAACAGTTGGCTTAGCCCATGTTTCTTTTTGCTGAGTATAGTATTGTGAAAAGAATTGTATTTACAAAAAATACAAGTTATCAGTTCAGGAAAATAATTACAAGTACTAGTATATCCATCCATACATACAAATTGATATTTATTTGACTGGTTGACGAAGACAGTAGTTGTTTTTGAATACAGTACAGTGCTAGTGAGTGTGTCCAAGTTTGGCTTAGAAAGCGTTCGAAAAGTTAGTTATTAATAATTAACAAATTTCGATTTTTTTCGCATGCTCTCTCGGTCGAACTAAAAACACTTAAAATATGATGACCGAACTAATTAGGTATAAATTTATTGTAATAATAATAGTTTATTTAATTACATGGAATTTGAATAAACAGGATTAACATGAAAAATTTAAACAAATAAATTTAAATAAATAACTAGATATTAAAAAAAAACTATAAGTGTAACTACGATATTTTATTATTAAATATAAATATTAAAAGGCGAAGACGTAAGACCATCATTATCATCGTCAGCCCACACCCGTCCACTGCTAGACATAGGCCTCTCCATTAAATAAAAACAAGTGATTTTTCCAAAAATGTGGAAAAATAATATTTTGTTTAAAAGTAGTTTTAAATAAGGTATATACTTGTAAAAAGTAACAAAATCTTCAAAAGAAACATAAGTTTGTTAATAAGTAAGTACCTACTCTCTGAAGCTTGAAATAAATCACGGAACCTCGGTCTGTAGCAGGTGCGCCCGCGCAGATGTTCGTCGTTACGAATGATTTAAAACCGCAAATTGCATCTTACCGTCCGCATCCGCTGCATTCGAGTGGGAAATTTTATTGACAGCGCCTGGATTTGTTTGGATAAAGTTGAAGATATCGATCATACGGAGCTTGCGCACAGCTTAGGTAACGGCGATTTTTTTAAGCCTTACTTATTTTATTTAATTTACTTAAGGAATCTTACCGCTAGGTTCAAAAATGGAAACGTTTTAAGTCCAGAAGGCCAATTACAAAATTCCACATGTAGTGTTATCTATACTTCTGTACTAATATTATAAAACTGAAGAGTTTGTTTGAACGTTAGGATCTCTGGAAGTACTGGTCCGAATTGAAAGATTATTTTTCTATTAGATAGTCCATTTATCGAGGAAGGCTATAGGCTATAGAACATAACGCTACTATCAATAGAAGCGGAGCATGAATCAAGAATGTAACAAAAACAGGAAAAAATATTCCTTTTTGAGAGTTTTCGTTGCGTGCTTTGACATGACAGCATGTGTAATTACGTCAACATCAACTTCAGCTTTTTCTATTGGCTTCCATTCGGTAATGTCACCGTAATTTCGCCAATGTCCAAGATTGCGTCATTAAATATAAACTGCTAATCAAATTTGTTACTAAATCTGAGTTGGTACGACTATTTTCCGACAGGTGGCGTAGCAGGTAGCTGAAGAGGTTTTTTGATTGAAAGCGATATTATCAGAAATGACTGAACCGATTTCAGTCATTCTTTCATCTTGGATATATACGGGATCCCGATGGGTGCTATATGATGTACTACGGGCGAAGCCGGGGCGGACATCTAGTGTTATATATAAATAAGTAAATCAAGTAGACTTATGATAAGTACAAAAAAAATAATCTAGAACAACTCCAAACAAAATACAGTCAAACTCTGGCAAAATAGTCATTAATTATTTACGAGCTTAGTTACGTTTGCGTGAAGGACATTAAGTTCGTTACTATGAAAAAGTCATTCAAGTAAAACAACTACATTTAACAACATTCTACCAAAACCAAAAACCAAAAAAAAGTTTGAAAAAAGTGTGTAAAGGAAATAATATGCTTCAAATATCTTCATACGGGATCAATTCCGCCCAGCCGTTCCGATGTGATTGCAACAAACATCCAACCTTTGACATATAAAACATCAGTAGGAATTTAAAATTAACCAACAAAGAGTTTATTTAAATCTCAATCATTTATATCTAAATTTGACTGACGGCTTAGTAACTCTGCCTGCGAAGCCGAGAGACGTGGATTCGACTCCCATCGAGTGTAAATGTTTGAGTGATGAATTCAAATATTTGTACTGTGTCTGGGTGCTTATGTATTATAAGTATGTATTTAAAACTATATATGTATTATATCATCAGCTATATGGCCGCCATCGTACAAACTTTGCTTAGTTTGGCGTCAGATAGTGTTGTGTGTGAATTGTCCACCAAATATTTATTTATTTAAATGAAAATCAAATAAAATGTTAATAAACTCCACTATTTAACTAACAAAACGTAACAATCTCGAATAAAAGTTAACCCTGCGTCGCAGTCGGGCCTTAAAAAAGCCAATTAAATCAAACGACATCTTAAAACAAGAGGACACGATACGTCCGTCAGTGCAGCGACAGTTTAATTAATTTAATTGCACGTATATTGCTGCACTCGGAACTTTTTTATTTGTATACTATTTAGTTGATCATCAAATATACAAAGTTTCAATCAGAGTTTAGCTTTGATAAAATTAAAATTTACACTAGTAATAAAAATGTACTCTATTTTTTTTTATTTAAATTAGCCACTCCACAGACTCCGGGGTCCGTGATCTTTGTCATTACAATTATCGTTTTTTACACATATCTTGGATAAGGAGAAGAAGAGGAAAATAGGAGGGAGTTGGGAGTTAGAAAAAATGTACTCTATTTAATTAAGAAGTCTAATCGACAAGTTTCATTGTATTTACAATAAACGATTGCAATAAATCTTAATAAAAATCTATACTATTAATATTATAAAGCTGAAGAGTTTGTTTGTTTGAACGCTAGGATCTTGGGAAGTGCTGGTCCGAATTGAAAGATTATTTTTCTATTGGATAGTCCATTTATCGAGGAAGGCTTTAGGCTATGGAAAATAACGCTACTAATAACAGAAGCGGAGCATGAATCAAGAATGTAACAAAATCGGGAAAAAATATAACTTCTTGAGAGTTTCCGTACGTTTCGTGCTTTGACATGACACATGACATCATGTGTCAAGATTGCGTCATTGAATATCACAGATTACATATCTCTTCAATATAAAATCTATGCTAATCTCTGAATTGGTACGACCAATTTCCGACAGGTGGCGTAGCAGGTAGCTGAAGAGGTGTATTGTGTGAAAGCGATATTCTCAGGAATAACTGAAACGATATCAAAAATTTTTTCACCGTTGGATATGTGCGGGATCTCGATGAGTGCTATATATGTTCCACGGGCGAAGCTGGGGCGGACATCTAGTGTAATTATAAAATTGTCCTAATAATAACTTACACCGCTATCACTTTCCATACATAAGCATGAAGCTGTTGTAGATAAAATATTTCATGTATAAGACAGTACTCATAAAGCTAAAGCTTTTAATCAATGTACTCTTTACAGAATCCACCTGTTAAGGACCACGCGTTTTCCGTTTATTCTGCCGCTAAGCAGTATTGTGCATACATCACTGTATTCCAGTTTGAAGAGAAAACACAAGGCCTCAATCATCTTATATCTCTGTGTGACAAGTGCAGTGTACTGTACTAGGCAATGGTTTGGAGTTGCAATACTGCGTGAAACTGTACTATTGTGGGCAGTCGTGTTGATTACTATCATGCATATGTCCTGCTCGTCTCGTATTTTTATGACATTAAAAAGCATATCCCGCTTTATAACATTTCCTGAAAATAAAATAAAAATTAAAAATAAATATTGGTGGACAATTCACACACAATACCATCTGACCCCAAACTAAGCAAAGCTTGTAATATGGCGGCCAGATAGCTGATATAATACTTATATAGTTGTAAACACATACTTATTATACATAGAAACACCTAGACACAGTACAAATATTTGAATTGATCACACAAATGTTTGCACTGGGTGGGGATCGAACCCACGACCCTCGGCTTCGCAAGCAGAGTTACTACCCACTGAGTCACAAGGCCAGTCATTTACATCCCAAGGCTAGCTGGAAGATATCAGTTTTAGCGATAAAATCATCGGTTTTACCGATATTGTTGCGGTTTTTTACGGATTGTACTACTATTAATTTTATCCGTACTGTTGCGGCTTTCACTGTTTGTATCACTGTTAACTTTTATTATTTAAAATTAGGTCGGTACTATAGATACGTTATGAACAAACGTGACGAGGACCACATCGTTGCTCTAAACATCAAGTTAATATTGGTCAAAAACGTATCAAATTTATCATAAAAAGTACAAGTAATTGATTGATTTATTATTTATTAAAATACAACTTGACTACTTTTTATTACGGAAAAGTAATGAAAACGCGAACTATGCTGGTAACACCTTGGGTGTTTCGAGTATTTAACTATAAAAATTTAAAATAAATAGAAGTGTTACGTTTTGAACAAACGTGAAGAGGACCACGTCGTTTCTCTAAACATCAAGTTAATATTGGTCAAAAACTAATCAAACCCCAATTTCTAACTTGTCCACATTTTGTTTTCCATCCTAAGGTTGCCTGGAAGAGATCGCTTTTAGTGATAAGGCCGCCCGCTGTCGCACAATATTTTTTTTTTTTTTTTTTGCTTTGTATCATTTTTTTTTTGGTGTGTCAATAAAGAGTATCTATCTATCTATCTATCAAATTTATCATAAAAAGTACAAGTAATTGATTTTTAAATAAATACACTGGTAACTAACGTTTGATATAGTCAGTCCAGTCCGACTAAAGTTTCAATCGCGTCCGGCGGTCTTTTTCAAGGAATGTGCGCGCGCGTGTTCTTATTTATTTAAAATGTGTAGGTAATAACCACGTTAGTTTTCATACTAAAACAAGTAATTGAAATGAAAACCTACGTTTTTGAGCTGCAAGTAAACAATTTTTCTCCTTTTACTCCCGCGTTTTGCGACGGGAAATGTAACTACGTTTTAGCTTTCGCAATAAAAATTAAAAGCGTCTAGTGAAATAAACCGTGATGAAAGAGCGGCACGGGAGTTGAATTAACGTTGTATCTTGTATTCAAGCTGGTAAATTTAATGTATGATTCACTGTATACCTTATATTATTATATTATATGCATAGACCTTTGTGTAACTTATTTTTTGGGGGCATGCTAATTCTAGAAAGTAGTAAGTCCATATTGCTTATAAAGGTGGTAAACCTTTATATGTGATAACCAAAGAGTTTACATATGTATTCTCTATCTAAGGTGGTATAACATTTTTTTCTTTTCTGGAACTGATTTTTAAATTTTCGATATTGTCTTTGGGGCACTACGTCACCTCCGTGACCTCACAAAGAGCGCCTACCTATTTATCCTCCAATGTTATCAATGCGAAACTTTAGACGTTTGTTGCTCAATCACGTAGGTACATTTGCACGGATCGGGTTGAAATTTGAAACACAGTTAGAGTATAGTCTAAAATACAACTTGACTACTTTTTATTACGGAAAAGGAATGAAAACGCGAACGATGCTGGTAACACCTTGGGTGCTTCGGAGTATTTAAGTATAAAAATTTAAAATAAATAGTAGTGTTTATCGAGTTCACCCCTTAGTACAAAATATGTAGGTACCCATACAAATTTGTAAAATAAATTTACCATTTCATTTCTTAACTTTCAAGTACAATTTTCAAACATAAATATTTATATTATCATTTCAACTCTATATTGAAACAATTTAAATTTCGTAGTTCTTGAAAGTTGAAACTGAAATAATCATAACATTCTTAATCCACTGAGATCCAGATAAGTCTTGCCATTAATTTTAAGACACTTTTATGAAGCTTATAGTTTATGATATTTAAGTAAAGTAGTGTTGCCAGGTGGTTGATGGAAAGCCGGGACTTAATCTGTGATTTCGATTATACCAGAGATGTTTTTTTTTTTTAAATAAATGGTAACGAGACGATCCGGACATGTGCCTGATGGTAAGCAACATTCCTGACACATAACAGCACAGTGACACGCAGCTATTCGAACATGAGGAGCCCAAATCATTACCTAGCATTGCAATGCGCTCGTCACCCAGAGATCTAAGATCTTATATCTCTAAGCCCTGTAATTTCTCTGGAAACATTGCCCTCAAACCGCAACACAGTAATGTTTGCACATTACTGCTTGACGGTAGAATAACTGGCAAAGGTGTGGTACTTCCCCAGGCGGACTCTGTCAAGAGTCCTACCACTACTACTATATGTGACTATGTTCTAATTTGGAGGCCCATATTTCCAGATAAATTTCAGGGCAAGAGATAAATCCACTTAAATTCCTACATCTGAAGATGACGTACTTAGTACAGTGATTTGGACTGCATATGCATAAAGATCCGCGTAACACCGTGCCGTCTGTATGTAACTTATCATTGGGATATCTTGTTCCGTCACCTTGTATAAATAAAGCGGCTAAGTGCGAGTCTGACTCGCCCATGAACGGTTCCGTAGCAGCAAGTAACAAAACACATTTTACCGCTTTGGAACAGTCTCTCGCGCGAACTATTCAGGTGGGAAAAAATTATGTTAGAAACGTCAATATCATTTTTAAAGACCTATTCATAGATAGCCCACACGTAGGGCTTTGATGGAAAAACTATTTTTGAGTTTCAGTTCTAAGTATGGGATTAAGTATTCTTAAATGTATTGTTTTTATCTATGTTTTGTACAAAAATTTAAAAGCGGTTCACATAATACATCTACTTACCAAGTTTCAACTGTTTTTTTCAGTTTCAAAAAAGTGGTTGTGAAACACGGACGTACAGACAGTTACAATATTTATAGAATAACAATACTAAAAACACTAATGTTTGTACATGACTGTCTGACGGTAAAATAACTGGAAAAGCGAGTCTTTAGCGCCCTATCACAACATGTAATCATGCGTTGTCAACTGACGGCAAAATTCAGCTAAAATGTTGCAAAAATAGTTTCCCTTTAAGTAATTACTACTACTAGGTAGGTTACTTCTTTCTGGCAACACTGAAGATAGTGTATAACAGTGTAGATGTACTAGGGACGTGGGGTGACTACGTGCAGTGCTGCGACCAACACTTAATATCACTATGATAAAATTGAATTACGCCGCGTCATCTAACGTAGAAAAGTACGGTTGGAAAAAAAACATTATAGGAAATGTAAGTATTTTGTATACAAATATACATAGGTACATAATATTATGTTCTTTGAACATCTCTTCTGTAGATATTATGTATTCTCATAATATTTTACAGGTCTGTTAAATTAGGTGAAATGTACACTCACAATTTTACTTAATTTCGGTAATTTCTACCACAAATGGTAGACAGATAATTTGGCTTTATTACTATGTCCAAACAATACATGTACAAGGGTCAAAATTGTTAATTTTATGAGATTAAAGTCACGTGAATTCAATTTGTCATTCAGAATGTCAAATAACATAGTTAAAATGTCAACCTAGCTGCACTGTCTCTCCATCTAGACAGAGTTTTTTTAATTCAAAATTTGTATTTAATAATGCTGATACTAAATATAAGCTTAGTGCTATGGTTATTGTGGGTTTCTATTCCTAGGTGATAGACAGACTTATTCCTATTCAAAATTTTGTAGACCTTTTAAAGGGGTAAAATATTGCTTCACATTATTTTGATCTAATTAATAAGGTTCAGCCAGCGTTTGCAGTGTAAGTGCAAAAAAATAATTTATTAATTACATTACATTAGAAACCTTTCAATTATCCGTTATGCACTCTACTATTTTATGCACGTATATATAAACGTTTCTCTTGAATCACTCTATCTATTAAAAACCCCGCATCAAAATCTGTTTGGTGGCTTTAAAGATCTAAGCATACACAAGGACGACAGACGTGGGAAGTGACTTTGTTTATAATATGTAGTGATTGTAATATGTATGTATGTTTGTAAATATAATAAATATTAGCATCCACGCAGCGGTTTTACCCACGTAGTTCCCGTGCCTGTTATTTCCCTGTGATAAAAAGCCCTTCTGCTATTCCGGAATATAACGGACTATAATCTGTGTACCAAAATTTCAACCCATTCACACATTCCGACGTGATTGAGCAACAAACATCCAGACTAGCAATCTAATTAAACAATACTGTTAAGCGTTTTACAAACGATGTATTTTATATTCCACATACTCGATCAACAAACAAATATACCTACATACCCAATAAAACATACGACTTTTCTTCTGTCGGTACTTAGTGCCACCTGAAAAATTCTCCATTCAACGTTGGTCTTTCAGCAGTATTTTAAACTCAGCTAACTATTGATTTATATTGCGGACACATAAAAAATGTTGGACAAAGATTAAGTTTTATGTTTTAACTCCTCGGATGCAAGAAAAAGGGCGGTTATACGGCATATCTGTATATCTGCCCTTCATATATTACATACTTACTAACATTTAGAGAAAACCCCACAACCAAGACCATATTAAATTTTTGGCATAATCCAATTAATAAAAAAATATACCAGTCATAGGAACTACCGATAGAAGTAGGAGAAGATAGGATTTATAGCTCAGAATTTGATAACTTACTTTGGACACTACAATTAATAAAAAATATGCCAGTCATAGGAACTACCGATAGAAGTAGGAGAAGATAGGATTTATAGCTCAGAATTTGATAACTTACTTTGGACACTACGCGGTTGAGACAGAAAAGCCTGACCATGAATGAGCATGGTCATCTAGAAATGCGCCAATGGGAAATGCTGACACATTTCTAGGTGCTCAATGGCATGGTCTCGAGTTTACCCGAAGATTTTTTAGTATTCCCGAGCGTAACACTAGAATTCAATTCACAGCCTACAAAAAATCTGTTGAGGCGCGCCAAAAGAAGATTTCACTTAAAAAAAATGTTTGTGACATGAAACGAAATCAAATTGCAGCAAAACTTCTATTTAAGTATCATTTAAGCACTTTTGAACGTTGCCGTAAAGTTTCTAGCTTACCTGTTATTTTTCAAATGCATTTCGGAAAGTGTGCAGATCTGCATGTATTGCAATCTAATACCACCTTAGCTTTTTTATATCAGACTGCTCGAAGATACGGCGACATCTTTTCATGTTCGACCTGTATGAAATCGAACAAAGAGGGTTGATGCTTCTTTTGTTAATGGAACAAGTAGACTGTAGGATTCAATCCTCGAGTGGGGTTTTCCGATGGTTACAATCTTTGTGCTTTAAAGACGATAGTGAATAGATTTCTTATAGATCCTAAGCAGGTTTCATCTTAAGCAGCGTCGCCGTCTAAAAGCAGGCGAGTTGTTGGTCAAGTGTAAACGTCTCTCAGTACAAAACAAATCTGACGTGCTACGTAGACGCGTGTGTAGTGTGAAACTAATATAGACGCTAAATTGTCGTGATATCCGTTCAGATGAGATTGAGCAGCAAACATCTAAACTTTGACATTTGTTAGTAGGATGTAAAAATGTAATTATTATCTATATACGTTATACGTGTTTATATAATTACATTAACATTATTTACCTTGAAACATCTATGAGGAATTTTTGTATTTAAAAAAGTCATACTCAAAATAAATAAACCAGACGTTAACGTGGGTTAACTTTAATTTCGAATTGATAGCATACATAAAACACACAAGCATTACAGTAACAGTTTTATTATATTACAAACAAACTGTAATAATATGTACTACTAAACCTCAATAATCTATGTATTAATTTGTATCGAAAAAATGCGATTAACTCCACTTAAAAATTTTGGTTAACTTAACTTGGTAAGTTAAGTAGATAAGTGTTTGAATTATGGCAATATTTACTTTAAGTCAGGTTTTATCATACCATTGTGCATGTGTACATATATTATCGTAATATCTGTGAGC
This sequence comes from Ectropis grisescens, assembly GCA_017562165.1. Taxonomy (NCBI): domain Eukaryota; kingdom Metazoa; phylum Arthropoda; class Insecta; order Lepidoptera; family Geometridae; genus Ectropis; species Ectropis grisescens. The sequence continues at coordinate 26,584,186 of CM029770.1, forward strand.
TCATAAGAAAACTTATAACAATAATAACTTGTTTGTCTTTAACACGCTTTTATTTAAACTGTAACAGTGAGAAACAAGACGGGTATATAAATAAAAACTTTAAATAAAATGTCTTACCCTGTTTTATCTCCGAGCATTTTCTACAATTCCGTTCCACAAAACGTTAACGCATTTTTTTTCTTAATTCTCTAACAAAGTTTCCAATTTGTTTCTATTTCTGTTTAAAGTTTTTTAATCATTTACGAGCGAACGGCGAACAATTGTTGGATGGTCCTACGGTAGCCAACTGTTCACAATTTTTCTGTAGATCTACAGATTTTAACAACCAATTTTGATGACTATACTTGTAACTGTCTACTGCCTTTGAACCGCCTAACTAAAACGATTTATCATTATCTCCATTTTCAGATTTCTCTATAGCAATGCGGTATCAGATTTTCTATTTATTTGACATCTGCTTCAGTTGTGTACACATCGAGCCCAGATTTGACCCGCTGTAGTTAAAATATATCATCAACCGATTTTGCTGGTTCACTCCTTGCCTGTGCACGATTTCAAATTTATTAGAGGTACACTATATCTATTGAAATCATAAGTTATCTGATCCTTGTTAGCCTGTTATTGTTGTTTTTTAATAATATTAAATAAAATTGTAATTAAAACGTGCACTTGATAGCAAGCAGCAGTTTTGCCCAGAACAGTACAATGCCACGCAATAATTTAATTTCAAAGAGTCCACATCAACACCTAACACTAGTCGATCGGAGAAATTAAAACAGATGTTTATTTTTTTATAAAATTATCGACTTATGAATACTGTAAGCATATAATTCAATTTACTCAAGCAGCTTATGGTATGAATTACATGCACGTCCTTACTTATTTTATTAATATTATTAATGCAAAAGCTTATGCTCGAATGAATCTGGTTGAATTTTGGTACATAGGTAGGTATGTAACAGTCTGCCATAACACATAACATGTTATCCCGCAAAAATAAATGGGATTGGGAATATGCAGGTAAAATTACGATGTTTGCTGCATGTTTATAATAATTTTTACTTATACAATTATAATGAGACAAACGAGGATTATGTTTTGTGAAAGTTTCGTTTTACATTTAGTTTTATTTAACTGATTCATAGTTTTATAGATATCTGCAGCTGGCCACACCGAATGTTCTGTGCTCCCACAAGAAGTTTAATTGCATCTCCCGTGTGGACAAGACAATTACTTAAGTTTTTATTTGTTAAATGGTTGCTTTTAGTACTTATCTTGTTTAGGATTCATTATTCTTACGCTTTTCACTAACTAAAGTGATCATTTTTTTTCACAGAAAAAGAATAAGAAATATATTTATTGCTCTACGATGTAAACTAAGATTAGAAGTTGAGATTTGAGGTGCGTTTGAAAAGTGTTTTGCATTTATCTACACAGCTTTACAAAAAAGGTTGTCGTTGTATCCATGGACATATAAAAAAGTAGGACGTAGTCTTGCTAAAACAAAAACTGTGTCACTAGAGTCGGCCACATTTGCACGTGTGCGTTGTCAGGCTATCACAGATAGGCTGACACGCACACATATACACAAGTAGCACGTGTAATGATGTCTGCGTGTCAGTCTGTATGTGACAGCGCACACGTGCATGTTATGTGGCCGACTCGATGGACACAGTTTTTTATTTAGCGAGACTACGTCTGACTTTTTTATACGTACATACGTTCTGTATACGTTCTGACTTTTTTATATCATGAACATGGCCGTCTGTTTTACGTGAGGAAACTATTATTATCTAAGAAAGACATCTTCCGAGCATTATGTCTCACCCGCCAACTCACATGGATTATGGAATTGATACTCCTTGTGACAAAAAGTCCAGAGTCCCAGCAGTGGGAACATTGAGTGGGTCACTTATGCTAAGGTCATAATAGTTAGCAGACATGAAATGAAAGGTTCGAGATTTTTTTTTTGACATTTCACACACAACTCCATTTGATCCCAAACTAAGCAAAGCTTGTACTATGGAAACCAGATATCTGATATAATACTTATAATTATATGTATTTTAAATACATTAACTTCAATTATCTTTAATTTTAAATAAACATGTAGGTACTTCTTTTAAAATTTATTAAATAAGTAAATGAATTTCAGAGTATAATATATCAAAAACAAAATCAACAAATATCCAAAACTCGATAAAAATTGCCGTTGCTTTGTTACCTTGGAAGCGAAAAAAAATTGTTACAGTATTGTTTTACGTTTGTATAAACGATCAAAGTGAGAGAAAAAATATAATTTCTAGTAAGTAAATCTGTATTTTTAACCTTATTTATATTATTTCTCCATTAATTCGATGGTGATAAATTATATCAACAAAGAAACAGCTTCACATCACCAAACACCTTCCGTTATTAAACACAATCTGGCATAAGACCACGGATCACAATTCACAACAATCTAAATTGCAAAATCTAAGCTCCTTCATAAATCATCCAATTGTATCGGAAGACAACGTGGGGTCTAATAAGCCCCACACTCTCTGGGGTTTATATCTGCGTCACAGTACATAATCATAGGATATAATTGCTCATATAAAATTTAAATTCTGAGGCCATTGCCCGAAGATAATAATTCATTTTGGCTTGTTAAAATGTTGGAGCTTACGGTATATAAATCATTTGGTTAAGATAAGGATTCAATAGACATATAGGTTGGTAGGTAGGTACTTACTCATAAATTGTGAGTTAGATTTTTAATTTAAATACTTAAGGTGCGTCCCCCCAGTAAAACGAGATTTTGGTCCAGCGCTATCTACTAATGAGTAGATATACAAAACAAATATCAACTGGTAAAAATACATTAAATTTTTAAAATTTCTTGGCTTCAAAATGGTATTTTATTTTTTTAGTTAATGAATTTATTATTTCAATAATCTCCTCACAACGAAACCATCAAAATAGAAATAATTGTAAATATCTACTGGAAAACCCGCTATTATTTGGGTTTTGTTCTTACACCAACGGATAGGCAATTCCATTATGAACATTTTGGTAGAATTATTTTTTCAAAAGACCAATAGGTATGGAATTTTATAAATAGTTTATTCTAAAATTTGAGCGTAAAACAGCGACAAATCCTTTTTCTCTCTTGCTCTTTCTTGGGGTCTGCTATGAGGTAAAAGAAATACTCAAAGTCACTTGCTCGGGGTACGGCCTTAACATCTATTTTAAATTTCACCGCTAATCAGAATTAATAAAAAGGGAAAACATCTGTTTCTAAATTTCAGTGTGCTCTTTATGTTCAAATTATACTGTTCCGGTTTGAATGGCCATGTTTCTAGAAAAAAATACAGGACATCTAGATAAATCATCTTATATAATTCACCGCAAGGCTTTTTTATAGAGGAGAGTGACGAGACGAGCAGGACATGTGCCTGATGGGAAGCAACATGCCTGCCACATAACAGCACAGTGAAACGCAGCTATTGGAACACGAAGAGTCCAAATCATTACCTAGTACTGCACTGCGCTTGTTACCCATTTATATAAGATGTTTTATCTCTGTGCCATGTAATTTCACTGGAAACATTGCCCTTCAAACCGAAACACACTAATGTTTGCACATTACTGGCTTGATTTGTTGCCTTGACGAGAAAAGTGGAGTGATAGGAATTATTTGCGATCAAATATTTGCGTCGTATTAAGGTAAGGTGCATGTACTGCTCTTTCTATCATTCTATCATTAAACAGAGAAAAAAAATGAAAATGAAAATATTAAATTTATATTTATAGCTGTTTTCCTTGCCTTTTCACCTTCTGGCCATTCAATCATTCTTGATCCCATGATTTAGGTGTGACCAAAATAATTGTACAAATCTAATAAATATTTTTTTTTCATATTTGCACATGCAACGAATTAAGAAGTGTGCGTTCTGCACTACATAGGTTAGTTGTATTTTTAAAGAACCTAAGATATTGTTCTCGGATAATATCTGAATTGATTTTTTTTATGTATTAATATAGGTATTATCATAATTGTGTATGAGCAAGTTAGATTTTAGATTAGTTTTTTTTTCAATATTATAGAAGTATAAGTCTGTATTAGGTACTTTGAATACTTCCATTTTTCTCTATTTATAAATTTTTATTAGATGCTACGGTTGCCTAGGAGATATTGCTATTTGTGATAAAATTGTCAATCGTACTTAATTCAAAACCTACTACCAACTAAACCACTAGATCAATTAACCATAGCCAATTGCTACGAGGTAATACATAGGGTTCACTATGTTTACCTAATGAAATACAAAAATATAATATTAGTATCCAGGAACAATATTTCAAGTGCTTTTAACATAGTAAAATTAGCTGATGCGTCACAAAAGTTTGAGCAACTCATTTGAAAACAGCAAGCAACTACATTAAATAATACAATAAAACGGTTATTATGTAGTTTTATTTTATTGCATACCAATTTTCTTCGTTCCATCTAATCCTAAATTACCTCCGCCATTTCAAAGTACTCTTATAAATAAAAACCAAATAAGTGCTAACGTCTGCAGAAAATTTCATTTTAAGTAAAACGAAAGTACTCGAGGCCTATTCTTGCCGTGGCGCGGATATCTTAGTCAAAGATATGCTGACAGATTTTGTAACTGAAAGGAATATACAGAGTGAGGATGGCGACAAGCAGCATATAGAGTTAAAAAATAGGTGTGTTGAATATTGAAGTCAGTTTTAAGAAAAACAATTTACTTCCTGGGATTTATCATCTTTTTGTGGATTTTGAAGTAAAAACTGCTTTATGCAATATGCGACAAGAGCATATAGAGTAATTAAAAAATAGGTGCATTGAATATTGAAGTAAGTTTGAGGATAAACAATTTATTTACAGGGTTTTATCATCTTTTTGTAGATTTTGAAATGAAAACTGCATTAGAATGTTGGACATTTTTTGAGATGGAAAAAATGCCCAACATCTTCCAAAAAGATTTAAATATAACTTTATTTACTTCCGTTCGGTACTCCCAGAATGCTAATATTTTTTATCATAGAAACTTCAAATGACAAATTATTGCCGCTTGTTAATATTTCATACGCACAAAGTAAATTTCTTGTAAGATTTCTTGTAGGTAAGAGTTCTGGATCCTATGTCGTGATCCTATGTTACTCATCATCTTACAAGTTGTGGTAAAAAAACTATATCTCTATATATAAAAATGTTATGTTGGTTTGCGTACACTTTAAAAACTTAAAAAGTTCTGCACCGATCGAGCTGAAATTTTAGAATGATATATAATCCGCATCAAGAATTGTTTTTATCTAATTTTTGCATTACATATTACAATGTGACACAGCAAAGCGTGTCATTAGACATTTAAAAAGTACCACAAACATGGCATAACTTATCTTGAAACTTACGAGTACTAAATTGGCTAAGGTCAACGGGCTACTGTGATTTGTTTGGTAAAAAATATGGCTGTATAGCCGTAGACTGTGACTTTGATTCTTATCCAGGACAAAATAAGTATTTCCTTGATGGCAAATATTTGTAATACTTGTTGTACCTCTATCTAAGTGTTTCTTTGATTAAGCGTAGCGGAGTATGGCTTTTAATTATCTCCTTGTGAGAGAAGGCCCTGAGCCCTAGCAGTGAGAACATTTTGTGGGCTAATTGTGCTGTATACTGCCAAAGGAACTTTTTATTACAAGGATAGGTTTTCCTAAAATGTTATTTTCTCACAATTAATAAACAAGTTTTTGCACAAATGATTTAATATTCACTAATAACAAACATATATTTTGTCAGTAATCAAACTAGGCTTAGTCTCCGTACCTAAAATATCTGCTTAGCATTCCGACATCGTCCCCAGAGATAAGTGAACTCATATTCGCGTACGAGTGTAGATCGTAATTTCCTATAAATTACATTGAGCAGTAAAATTATAATTCTTTTGCGATTCAAATGCACGTGATATATTTTCCATCGAAATCGCGAGAAACTCATATTCTCATATATAAAGGTATTTGTAACAACCTTGTCCATATAATACGTCATCGAAATTGGGAGACCAAAGTTCTTACGATCTCTAAATAGCTAGTTCAAGTTCTATAAGTATTATGATGAAATTGTTAGTATTACTTGTAGATATATAATCGATGCAAAGGCCTTTAGGTATTTAGGTATGATCCTATGAATAAAATCATAGTCGTACTTAGTTCTTTATTTACAACAATATTGTTACATGTCAAAAACTAAATTTATACTTACGTCATGTTGGTGTAGATTTTATAAAAAAGTGAAATAATATAACATAATTTGATTTGTTCGGATTTCACATATTCAATAAATATTTAGAAACTAAATAAAACAGAATATAAACAATTAAATAACATTGTCAAACAAAGAATAATACAAAATATGATTCAATTGTACAATATAATTAACGTAGTCAACTTAACAAAACAAAAAGTACCTCCATAAAACTCAGTAATAAAATAAATTGCTGACACGACAAGAAAAATCTATACTAATATTATAAAGCTGAAGAGTTTGTTTGTTTGTTTGAACGCTAGGATCTTGGGAAGTGCTGGTCCGAATTGAAAGATTCTTTTTCTATTGGATAGTCCATTTATCGAGGAATGCTATAGGCTATAGAAAATAACGCTACTATTAACAGAAGCGGAGCATGAATCAAGAATGTAACAAAATCGGGAAAAAATTTTTGAAAGTTTTCGTACGTTTCGTACTTTGACATGACACATGACATCATGTGTCTAAGATTGCGTCATTGAATATCACAAATTACATACCTCTTGAATATAAAACCTTTGCTAATCTCTGAGTTGGTACGACCAATTTCCGACAGGTGGCGTAGCAGGCAGCTGAAGAGGTGTTTTGTTTGAAAGCGATATTCTCAGGAATGACTGAACCGATTTCAGTCATTTTTTCACCGTTGGATATGTGCGGGATCTCGATGAGTGCTATATATGTTCCACGGGCTAAGCCGGGGTGGACATCTAGTAACTTAAAAAATAAGTAATACATTATTAATATAAACAACAATAGATAATAATCAAATCAATTGTATTTCATTCCGATTAGTGTACCAACTTGTAAAATATCTGTTTGATAATAATCCAACCTTTTAGTTTGTTTTTACTAAAACATGTGTGACACATAAACTCAAATAAATAAAACTGAGTTAAATTCACACAAACAGACACAATTAATAATACAATAGCGTATAGAGTAGTCAAATGATTCTCAATTACCTTTATTCTATTGTTACAATTAAATTGAAACACGTACAATTTACTTACGATTTCATTATTCGTAATTATTACGTTTCAGTTTCAGCTCTTTGGACTCCTGAAATTAATTTGAATTTTAATTAATGTATCGTTTGAGGTAAACTTTGTACTAATTGTATTCTTTGGTGTTGAGCCGTTATGGGGAGAAGGTCCAATTTCACCAATCGTCAAGTCGTCGTTTCGAGTCCTGACATTTTTAACTCCGACCAAAAATGGGGTGCTTATAAGTTTAGACGTCGATGTCTTTCTGTCTGATGATGATTTCAATGCGGTTTTCTTTTTTGAAGGTTGGTAAAACTTTACGGTGAAGGAAAACATCGTGAGGAAACCGACATGTACCTAGAATCTTTCGAAGTCATGTGTCGTCCACCAACCTGCGCTGGGTCAGCGTGGTGGATTATCGCCTTAAGGCCAGGTAATTCTGTCAAAGTAGGCATTCAACGCTGTCTTGTTCTCGCGAGCGTCACCGACCGCGGAATCGGTGCCACAGTGCAGAAATAACATTAAAATATGTAATATAATAATGACTATGTAATTTAAACTCAGTTTTTGTTCAAGATTTGTTTATGTTTGTTTGTTTATGATTAGAGTTTTGTTGCTATATAAACGAAGAAATATTAAATTAATCTACACTCGGTAGGTATACAAACCTCAACCTTTTCTTTTTTGGTCACACTATAAGTTGAGAACGGCTTTTCCAATTTCATGCATCTTTTTAAAATGTTTCCTAATAATTCACAAGTTCCTAACAATTTTTTTCTATGAGGTAAATATCACTTACTGAGCATAAAATTACAAAATGCTCACAGATCCAGGTAGAGCTTCAAACGCTAATTGAAAAAAAAAACTGTTTTAGCCGATATTTTGGAAACTATATATTTTGACAATAATTGTAGAAAATAAAATTTTGCATCTTTTGTTGCTAGTAAACTTTTTTTGTAAAACTTACCGTTTACCATTTATAACCCATTTAATGATACGGTAACGATGATGCCGATAATAGTGGATGAAAATGATGTGGTCTACGATGGAACTTGCTTCTCTAATAGAAACAAACACAGTGTACTTCGTAACCCCAAGGTTCGAACCTTCGACAAAAACCCACTCTGGCAATGCGTTTCACAGCTTAGTTGTTCTTATTACAAAAGTGGAGACCAAACTCTTCGTTCAACTTTTCAATTATGATGATGAACGGTGCTGTTTATTCGAGCAACGAGCAATATGATAGAATAACTTTAATATAAAAAACCCGACTACAAAAAAAAACTACACGTAAAAAATATTACCTACTATCTAAGGACACTTTGGCGAATGAGACTAGTCTTAGAATATCTTAGTTACCAAAATCCATCCAGCCGTTTGGAAGATATGTGGAAATAAAAGTTTTACAAACATAAAGATACGCGCGAAAAACATAACCCTTCTTCCATTCCGGTAAAAAAGACATGTTTATGCTACTGGGAACAGAATTCACATTATCATTAAATTGGACATAATAAATCGTAATCGGTAAGTTTGAAAAAAAAGTTTACTGGTAACAACAGATGAGAAATTTTATTTTCTACAATAATAATAGGCTTTATAACTTTTTCGGAATATCGGCTAAAAACGTTTTTTCAAGCTGGCGCTTGAAGCTCCACCTGGATTTGTTATTATTTTGTAATTTTATGCTCCGGAAATGATTCTACTGACCTTGTATAAAAAATACGAATCGGAAATTTAGTACAGAGTTAAATTCTACGAGTAATTTTACTGCCTAAAAGGCTTCTTATCAAATTTGGTCGAGTGTCTAAATTTCATTTTAAATGAGTTTTATATGAACGAAGTTGGGTTTTTAGGGATTCGTAGACAAATTTTAAAATATACGTTATGTTTGTCCATCCTTATGTGACAGCCATTTTTTCTCCGAAACTATAAGAAGTATACTACTATTAAAACTTATTAAGTACATGTATTCTATGAACAATATTAACATTTTCATACAAAAAAAGAAAAAACAATAAATTTTGGTGGTGTCACAAACTTGGAAAAGAAATAAAAAAAAAATCTATCAAAATCATACGTGTATCTATGGATAGATGTTGAAAAAACTGTATTGAAGTTCCTAACATTTTTTTTCTAATCTGAATAGTTTGCGCAAGAGTTTCTTCCAAAGTGGTAAAATCTGTATATGAGGACTTTTCTTCCAAGTACTAAGTACCTTACTACCAAAGAATTTACCTAAATGGCATATAAATGCATTGCATTTATATTAGGGGATTTACGCAGGAGATTTCTCCCCTCTCATTATTTCCTTATCCCGATCTCTGATTTGATGTACGAATATTTTACCGATACTTGTCTATTTTCCATTGCATCCGCATTGAATTTTTTACTGATGTGTTATCGACGTCAGTTTTTTGAGACTCCCCTTTTGGTCTACAACATAAAGTAAACAGCGTACTAATTAGTATCAGCGTCTATTTTCAATTCCAATGAAAACGGTATCAAAAGTCAAGATCATAGCGTGCTTCACTAGTAATACCTACTGATATTGTTATACTGTGGCACTATGATCGTAATATTTAAAATTTATTGGTTGTCAAAATTGCAAAATCAAGCACAGGCCCGCCGTCCGTGAGCGCCGAAACGCGACTGATCAGGCCTGCCGAACGGCGCGCTATATATATGGTAGATATTAAAACATAGTGAATAACTGATACTTTTTATCAAGTCAAACTCTGCGAATGCATCTATAACTTTTTAGTGGCTTTCGTTGAGTACAAAAATTTAGTAAAAAAGTTAATTAGTTTAGTCATAAACTTGAAACAACTTTTTGAAAAGGGGTAACTTTGGGATTTTTTTCTATCAAGTAAAATTCATTAAATCGTGTTATTGACTGCGAATTGCACTAGATTAGATCCTTAACTAATACATATATTTTTTCAGAGTTTAATACACTATTTTAAAGGTCTTAAAGTTGTTTTAAAAATTCAAAATTACGGCCCACACGCCCTTAACTCTCACATTGCGAGAGAAGGCCCGAGTCTCAGCAGAGGGAACATTAAGTGGGCTGTTGATGATGATGATGATGAAAACTTTACCAAACAAATGAGCAATGTTTTGAACAGGTAGTTACAAAGAACATTAGTAAGCATTAGTAAGCGCATAGGGAATACGTTTCCGCTTAGTTATCCGAACAAGATACTAATAAACTGCTAAATAATGTTTAAACTATATTTAGGCAGAGTCCGCGCAAGGGGCTGCAGGGGTACTAGCCCCCAGGGAGCCATCGGTCGCACTCGGTAGCGACTTGACATCGGGCACCGACTACATTTTATTGTACAGAGACATGTCACGTGTCTGTGATTGGAGGTATTTATTTTTAGGAGCAATTTAGCGTCGTAATACAAATATTTACTCAGAAATTGGGACGATGACTGGGTCGAAATACGAGTAAACCATTCTAATTAATCCGTCAGGTATTTTATGAAAAAAATATGGATCACTGGAATACGTATTTATGTTTCATTCAAAATCGACAAAGATGAATTACCGAAAATCAATTAACAATCAAAGATAGATCACGAGTAAGGGGTTTTGTGACGTCACGTTTTGTATAAAAATCGTATACAGACGTGACGTCACTCGAAACATCTAAGCACTATTCTTCGTAATTTTTGAAATGAAAGCTTTTTTTGACGCGCCACAGATAGATTTTCGTGGGCTGTGAATTCTACCGTCACGCTAGGGAATGATAGGAAATATTAGGGTAAACTTGGAACCATGGCCATTGCTCATCTAGAAATGCGTCGGCATTTCCCACAGGCGCATTTCTAGATGGCCATGCTCATGGCTGCGGCTTCCGGTTTCACCACGCGTTATTTCCAAAGTAAGCTATCAATCAAGTTCTGAGTTAAGCATAATTTTTCACTTCTATCTTTTTTTTTGTTTGTGAAACAATATTACAATATACATATTATAATATCGTGTACAATATTTTTAATTATGTAACTCACAGTTGGCATTTTTTTTATCATCGTGCCACCTATTAAATTCTGCAGATGGAGAACTAAAAAAACAGACCACAAGTTTTATTATTAATGTATGTATTATGTATAATGTAATTATCATTATTAATAATATTAGAAGGGCTACAGTCGCCGAGCTGACGCTGAGGCGTGTGTAACGTATCCTTCTTGACTTGGTGGAAGCAGCAGTTACCGTGGTTTAGCAATATGTAATTCAGGCTCACTTGAACCAAAAACCTATCAAATTAATCGGTTTAGTTTTTGGGGTTTTTTGTATATTATAGGTTTACACTTCGTTTGACTCCTTCTCGCCGGATCGAATTGACGCCTAGCGTCAATTCGGTTTACGTGCTTACCTACAAATAACCAATGTAATATAAAATTTATTTAAATTTGAACTGAAGAGGTTAATTATATACTACAAGCAACGTATTTCACTGCTTAAAATATTATGTTATTGTGTATGACGTTCCTAAGTAAGTGAAGTCATTCCTTTGTACAACTAGGTTAAGTAAAGTTTTTGTGTGACTTACACTCCTTTGAATTAAGGTAAGCAATAAGCCCATTAATATACATATTAATACTGTCCTGATAATAAGTAATTATTTACAAGTAATATATCAGATATCTGTCTTTCATAGAACAAGCTTTGCTTACTTTAGGTCAGATGGTGTTAAAATGTCCACCTATATTTATTTATTTTAACAGCGTTCTTATTGGACGCCCAAAAACACGTCTTCTGGGGGTGCAGATGTTAAACTATGGTTATCCAGATTTCCGTAAAGGTCCGGAGGGCCCCTGGGATCCATCGGTCGCAGTAACAGGCGACAACCTGACACCGGGCACTCCGTGTCGTACTAACTGAGACTCGGCATGTATCTTTAATTGGACTTATAGATAGATAGATACTCCTTATTTTACACACCAAAAACAAAACAAAAAAAACACTCATACAGGAGAGAAGAACAATAAATACTAGTGTTACAATCGGCGGCCTTATCGCTAAAAGCGATCTCTTCCAGGCAACCTTAGGATGGAAATGGTTAGCAAGAATATATTAAAATGCGGGGTGTGTATCTAAAATGTTTATCAAAAAATTTCAGCAATTACAGATACATACACAAAAAATAAAAATACATACGAATACAGATACATACTAATACTTACTTATTTATTTTGTTGGACCATTTAATTCCACCTTGAATTTGGCTCTGGAAACGCATTGTTTTATGTAACACAAGTTAAAGACTGAATGTCAGATGTGTAGTTTAAATTATATTATCAAACTAAACTAGACTCGAACAAAGAGGTTTGACTCCAATTTTTGGGATAAGAACATCTTATGAGCTGTGGAATGCGTTACATGAGTGAGTTTTCCTGATGATTACAATAATTATAATGTATTCACGACGAAGAAATCGGTTTCTTTTTTCTTAAACACGTTTCGTGGACTTCAGTGTCGCTTAATCTATACCAATAAATATAATTGGAGTGTCAGTATGTAACATAAAAAAATTACTTACTACTAAGTTTGAATAAAAGCATATAAGGTACCTATTTCTAAAAAAACTACTTTAAAATGTTGGCTGTTTGTCTATTTGTGGCGGGAAATCTCTGAAACAACTAGACGATTATGACGAGACTTTCACTTCCAGATTTGTAACACATATAATAATTATATAGCCTACTCCTACTTGAGGAAAATAATTATTAGGGTTCCGTGAACAAAAAATATCCTTAAAACGTGGATGTAGTAACCACTGGTAGAGCTTGTAGCAGTAGTTCATAAAAATGTCGCATCGTATTGTTACAGGCAGGTGTGTTACTTTTAATCTGGCGCTTTATCATTGGTTGGACAACGCACGTACAACACCATCTGACCCCAAACTAATCAAAGCTTGCACTATGGCGGCCAGATATAATACTTATACATATATAGTTTAAATACATACTTCTTTTACATAGAAACACCCTAAATATCATACTGTATGATAAAGAAAAACTATTCACCTCAGAGTCGTCACCTACTGAAACTGAACTAATAAAACTGACCACTACCAAAACGACTCACGATTAGCAAAACCTTTCAGCTCCGTTACATTGTAAGAGTGAGTTTTAACACCCCCTACATAGTAGGATGTAGTTTGATGACTGTAAACCCGTGCTCACGTTTTTACGGCGCACTAAAGACGTAATGAAACATGTACTGAATATCATGTTGAAATGCATGCCGTGAGTTAAATGGCGTTCGAACGTCCGTTTTGCTTCGTATCACACTTTGTTGGGAGTTTATTTTGTGAAATGTCGGGGAAGTGAAAATTTGGGAGCCGTAACGAAATAGTCGACTTATACTCTACTAATGAAGAGTTAGATATCATTGTTTGGGTATTTCAATACTCAACCATTTTATTGCTAAATTTATGGTACATTTGTGGTCCTATTTAAATATAACATAATGTAATAGTTTTCTACAATGACCCTACAGGGTGTGGCAATGTAATTCATGTCATGCGGAGCTAATCGACTTATTCGATCATTTATTCGTCAACAAGATGTTCTTCTATTGTGTAGTAAGATTTTACAAGTAATATATTTTTAACGTTTTGATGTTTCCGGCTTTTTCCTTGCTTTTGACGGAAAACTTGATTTTGATTTTTTGGTGGTATCTTTTAAATGTTTGTTGCTCAATCACGTCTTAACGTATGAACGGTTGAAATTTGGAACACAATTAGATTATAGTCTAAAAGAACTCATAGGCTACTTTTTATCTCGGGAATATTACGGAAGCAGAAACTACGCTAAATCGTGGGACACTGCAAAAGTGAGATACAATAATATCATTAGAAAACTCTTCCCATTTACTTATCTACGACAACAATGAAAATACCTTTATCTTCTTTTAAACATTGAAAAATTCAAGTATGTTATTCAAGTATGACGTAAGTGCAACCAAATTTGAATATGATTCAATTCATATCATTTTACGAGTGACTGAAGTGCTTGAAGCAATTAAATTTTACAGTTGGTAAAAGCTTTTCCATTTTGCAAGTGCCTGGACAATTCATATATTGAAGCATTCCAATCCAGTTTCTCTCAAAAACAGTGACCGTATTTACAGTAGAATCTCGATAATTAGTATTATGGATATTCGCAACGTAACTGCAATCCAAATAGCCTATAAATTTCACATCCCTCACCGCTGGTGACCATAGACCTTAAGTTTTTAACCCCCGGCCAAAAAAAAGGGGTGTTATAAGTTTGACGTCGATGACTGTCTGTCTGTCTGTCTGTGTGTCTGTCTGTGGCACCGTAAAGCTCAAACGGATGGGCCGATTTCAATGCGGTTTTTTTATTTAAAAGTTAATATCCGTGCGGATGTTCTTAGCTACGTTTGGTTAATATCGATTCAAGATGGCCTCCTCCACAAAATGGCGGACAAAATATTTCTTCACAACCTACCTCAATATGGGTATCAAATAAAAGGGCTTGACCAATAAAATACTATACACTATAACAAATATCAAATCCAAGATGGCCGCCATCACAAAATGGCGAATTGTATAATTTTTTCACTACTACCGCAATATGGCTATCAATCGAAAGGGCTTGACTAGTAGAATACTTTGCACTATTAAAAATTCTAATCCAAGATGGCCGCTACCACAAAATGGTGAATTACATTTCTTTTTTCACAACTCCCTTAATATGGGTATCAAATGAAAGGGCTTGACTAGTAGAATGTTGTACAGGTAACAAATCCAAGGTAGTCGGGGGTTAGTCAATATAATCAAATTTTTAATTTTGTTATTGTTGTGTTTTATCTTTAGATCCTTAAATATCTCAGTTAAATAGGCATGCCAACAAAGTGTTATAAATCAAAAGACAAACAGATACAGATTACATAACAAAACTTACGATACGTGTAATATATGATAATAAAATAACAAATAGGTAGAATAGTTTTCTTTAAAATTAACTAGAATAAATCATTTTTATTATAAATCATTTTAATGAATACACGGGTAACTCACGTTTGATATAGGTAGTCAGTCCAGTCCGACTCAAGTCTCGATCGCGTCCGGCGATCTTTTTAACCCCCAACCAAAAAAAGGGTTGTTATAAGTTTGACGTCGATGTCTGTCTGTCTGTCTGTCTGTGTGTGTGCCTGTCTCTGGCACCGTAGAGCTCAAACGGATAAGCCGATTTCGATGCGGTTTATTTTATTTGAAAGTTAATATCCGTGCGGATGTTCTTAGCTATGTTTGGTTAATATCGATTCAAGATGGCCGCCTCCACAAAATGGCGGACAAAATATTTCTTCACAACTTACCTCAATATGGGTATCAAATGAAAGGTCTTGACTAGTAGAACACTGTATACTATAAAAAAAATCAAATCCAAGATGGTCGCCACCACAAAATGGCGAATTATATTATTTTTTTCACTACTACCTCAATATGGGTATCAAACGAAAGGGCTTGAATAGTAGAATACTTTGCACTATGACAAATTTAAAATCCAAGATGGCCGCCACCAAAAAATGGCGAAATACATTTATTTTTTCACAACTCCCTTAATATGGGTATCAAATGAAAGGGCTTTACTAGTAGCATGTTGTACAGATTACAAAACCGAGGTAGTCGGGGGTTAGTCAAAACTTTTAATTTTGTTCTTGTTCAAGGAGAACCTGCACCCCTGCAACAACCGTTGAGCTTGCGTGCGGCTGCCCGCAGTGCTAAACGAGCACCGAACATGCGCGCGCACTCTACTTGAAGAAGATCGCCGGACGCGATCGAAACTTGAGTCGGACTGGACTGACTATATTAAACGTGAGTAACCCGTGTATTTATTATAAATAGAATAAATCAAATTCAGAAAACAAAAGAAAATATATTTATATAATATCATTGGGGCACGTAGAATATTTTACGTGAGCTAAGTAGATATGATTTAATAAGCGCGCTGCGTCAGAAAATAGAATTAGTTCTGGGAATCATACCGAAATTGTTTTATTAATAAAGCAGGATACCTCTGCTATTTGTCGACATCTCATTTGGGCTGCCGACTACCGCCGGTAGAAATGAAGGGGCGACTACTATCATTGAGGACTTCAACAACTTCTACATATATCTTAACTAGCTGCATCCCTGGGGTGTGCCCCGCAGCCTAGTAGTTTTTCACGATTTATTTTTGCCAATTATTCTATCGTAAAGCAAGAATGTGCAAATATCACTGTGGGCTATTCCGGTTTGATAGGCAATATTTTTAGAGAAATTTCGGAGCATAGAGATAAAAAATCTTAAACATAAGTATCTCTTGGTAGCGAGCGTAGTGAAGTACTTATGATTCTCCATGTTCTCCATGTTCAAATAGCTCAAACTTTATTAAACAATTAATCTAAAAAAAGAATTATTCAATTTGGTGTAATCGTTCGATTTTTTTTACTTTTATAGGTTTACACTTACCGCCATCTCGCCTGATGCGACGATGCGGTCTACGATTCATATAATTAGGTATATAAATATTGGCGGACATTTCAAATCCATCATCATCTAGCCCAACATTAAGTACACTCGTACATACTTCAGCGATCCATACTTATTTATTAATATTTCTATTTTTATTCCTAAGAAAAATGAGTTTAATTTCATTTACAAAAAAGATACAATAGAAACTTGTACGACTATTAGATAAATTTTTACCTGAGTCCCCACACTCAGTGGCGGACCCGTATATTTTTTGTCCGTTCATCTAATTAAGACCACGTGTGAACAGATACATGATAGAGGAGGGATATAATTCATTATTGCTTCTATTTCCATCGTTCATGCGGACGTTACTATCTAAATTAATATTTTAGTCGTTTGGAAACAACGTGACGAAATTAACCTCAACTTTTTATATGTGCAAGTATTTATGTGATGAATTTACATACTTGCACTGTGGCTGGGTGTTTCTATGTAAAATAAGTGTGTATTTACAACTATATAAGTATTGTAACAGCTGTGTGGCCACCATATTACAAGCTTTGCTTAGTTTGGGGTCAGATGGTGTTGGATGTGAATTGTCTACCGATATTTATTTATTTATTTATACATATTTATATTTTTTGGATGGATAGGCTAAGTACCAGCTGAAGGATCTGGAATCGATCGAGATACGTGCCAAAAGGCTCATTGGCAATGACACTCTTGTGTGAAAAAGACTTCAAAGTCTCGAACATCGCCGCCTAGATCTAGCCTATCGGTTTTTTCTCGGATACACTTCGGAGAGTGTGCAACTGATTTGCATGACCTAATACCACCTTGCTTTTTTTCTATCGCAATGCTCGTAGCTTGAAAAATTGACATCATTTCATGGTTGACTCTACTTTTGTGATAAGAACGTCTAGGCTGTGGAATACGTTGCCTGAGTTGGTTTTCCCCGATGGATCTTTGTGTCTTCAAATCGAGAGTGAATACGCATGTGATTTCGAAAAGACCGCAGTGCGCATGGGATTCGCACTAGGGGATCGGCAGTCCCCGAGGGTCTACCGCCTAACTAGAACTGTCTTAGCGTTGGTATTGCTGTCTCTTTTCTTTCCGCTTGAAATTATAGAGACAGCAATAGCAAAGAGAAAGCCGATTTAGTTAGGTAGTAGTAGGGCCGTTCTCCCGGCTAGACGCCGACACCCTAAATTGACATATGCGCTGCCTCATAATATCTTAACGTCCCGACCTCGTTGGTAGCTGTCTGAGCTCTCTAGCCTTAGTTTAATTAATTACATTTTGTTTAATTGATATTTTGAGACAAATTTACCGTATCGCATAACATGACAAATTATGATTGTCTTCGAAAACCTTCTTCCTCCCACTATAACTATTATTGTATTATTATTCACTATTGATATCACGAAAGTGGCCGACATAGCTCAAAAAGTAAGTAAGCTGAAGTGGCAATGGGCAGGCCACCGTCACGCTAACTGAATGATGGGGAATATTAGGTTCTCGAGTGAACCGACCACGAACCGGAAGACGCAGTGTTGGACATTTCCCACAGATGGACAGAGATGGCCTCATGGTTGCAAACCGCTGGTTGCAGGTTGCGCAGGACCGTTCGTTGTGGAAAACTAGTTATTTCCAAAGTTAAGCAGTGAGTTAAGGCATAATTTTTCACTTCTATTGGCAGTTCCTATGACCGCCATATTTTTTGTTTGTGAAACAATATTTTTGTGAAAAATATTCGTGTACAATATTTTTAATTATCTAACTCACAATTTGCAATTTTTTTTTTATCACCAAATATCACCAAATCAAATTATGCAGATGGAGAACTCAAAAAAGAACACAAGTTCTATTATTAATGTATGTATTATGTATAATGTAATTATTATTATTAATAATATTAGAAGGGCTACAGTCGCCGCGGCTGGGGTCACGAAGAGCTGACGCTGAGGCGTGTGTAACGTATTCTTCTTGACTTGGTGGTGGGGAAGCAGCAGTTACCGTGGTTAAGCAATATGTAATTCAGGCTCACTTGAACTAAAAACCTATCAAATTAATTGGTTTAGTTTTTGGGTTTTTTGTATATTATAGGTTTACACTTCGTTTGACTCCATCTCGCCGGATCGAATTGACGCATCTAACGTCAATTCGGTTTACGTGCTTACCTACAAATAACCAATGTAATCTAAAATTTATTTAAATTTGAACTGAAGAGGTTAATTATATCCTTCAAGCAACGTATTTCACTGCTTAAAATATTATTGTGTATGACGTTCCTAAGTAAGTGAAGTCATTCCTTTGTACAACTAGGTTAAGTAAAATTTTTGTGTGACTTACACTCCTTTGAATTAAGGTAAGCAATAAGCCCATTAATAGACATATTAATACTGTCCTGATAATAAGTAATTATTTACAACTGTTTAAGTAATATATCAGATATCTGTCTTTCATAGAACAAGCTTTGCTTAGTTTGGGTCAGATGGTGTCAAAATGTCCACAGATATTTATTTATTTTAACAGCGTTCTTATTGGACGCCCAAAAACACGTCTTCTGGGGGTGCAGATGTTAAACTATGGTTATCCAGATTTCCGTAAAGGTCCGGAGGGCCCCTGGGAGCCATCGGTCGCAGTAACAGGCGACAACCTGACACCGGGCACTCCGTGTCGTACTAACTGAGACTCGGCATGTATCTTTAATTGGACTTATAGATAGATAGATACTCCTTATTGTACACACCAAAAACAAAACAAAAAAACACTTATACAGGAGAGAAGAACAATAAATACTAGTGTTACAATCGGCGGCCTTATCGCTAAAAGCGATCTCTTCCAGGCAACCTTAGGATGGAAATGGTTAGCAAGAATATATTAAAATGCGGGGTGTGTATCTAAAATGTTTATCTAAAAATTTCAGCAATTACAGATACATACACAAAAAATTCATACGAATACAGATACATACCAATACTTACTTATTTATTTTGTTGGACCATTTAATTCCACCTTGAATTTGGCTCTGGAAACGCATTGTTTTATGTATTACAAGTTAAAGACTGAATGTCAGATGTGTAGTTTAAATTATATTATCAAACTAAACTAGACTCGAACAAAGAGGTTTCACTCCAATTTTTGGGATAAAAACATCTTATGAGCTGTGGAATGCGTTACATGAGTGAGTTTTTCCTGATGGTTACAATAATTATAATGTATTCACGACGAAGAAATCGGTTTCTTTTTTCTTAAACACGTTTCGTGGACTTCAGTGTCGCTTAATCTATACCAATAAATACAATTGGAATGTCAGTATGTAACATAAAAAAATGACTTTCTAATAAGTTTGAATAAAAGCATATAAGGTACCTATTTCTAAAAAAACTACTTTAAAATGTTGGCTGTTTGTCTATTTGTGGCGGGAAATCTCTGAAACAACTAGACGATTATGACGAGACTTTCACTTCCAGATTTGTAACACATATAATAATTACCTATATAGCCTACTCTGACTTGAGGAAAATAATTATTAGGGTTCCGTGAACAAAAAATATCCTTAAAACGTGGATGTAGTAACCACTGGTAGAGCTTGTAGCAGTAGTTCATAAAAAAGTGGCATCGTATTGTTACAAGCAGGTGTGTTACTTTTAATCTGGCGCTTTATCATTGGTTGGACAACACACGTACAACACCATCTGACCCCAAACTAATCAAAGCTTGCACTATGGCGGCCAGATATAATACTTATACATATATAGTTTAAATACATACTTCTTTTACATAGAAACACCCTAAATATCATACTGTATGATAAAGAAAAAACATTCACTTCAGAGTCGTCACCTACTGAAACTGAACTAATAAAACTGACCACTACCAAAACGACTCACGATTAGCAAAACCTTTCAGCTCCGTTACATTGTAAGAGTGAGTTTTAACACCCCCTACATAGTAGGATGTAGTTTGACGACTGTAAACCCGTGCTCACGTTTTTACGGCGCACTAAAGACGTAATGAAACATGTACTGAATATCATGTTGAAATGCATGCCGTGGAGTTAAATGGCGTTCGGAACGTCCGTTTTGCTTCGTATCACACTTTGTTGGGAGTTTATTTTGTGAAATGTCGGGGAAGTGAAAATTTGGGAGCCGTAACGAAATAGTTGACTTATACTCTACTAATGAAGAGTTAGATATCATTGTTTGGGTATTTCAATACTCAACCATTTTATTGCTAAATTTATGGTACATTTGTGGTCCTATTTAAATATAACATAATGTAATAGTTTTCTACAATGACCCTACAGGGTGTTGCAATGTAATTCATGTCATGCGGAGCTAATCGACTTATTCGATCATTTATTCGTCAACAAGATGTTCTTCTATTGTGTAGTAAGATTTTACATGTAATATATTTTTTAACGTTTTGATGTGTCCGGCTTTTTCCTTGCTTTTGACGGAAAACTTGATTTTGATGTTTTGGTGGTATATTTTTAATGTTTGTTGCTCAATCACGTCTTAACGTATGAACGGTTGAAATTTGGAACACAATTAGGTTATAGTCTAAAAGAACTCATAGGCTACTTTTTATCTCGGGAATATTACGGAAGCAGAAACTACGCTAAATCGTGGGACACTGCAAAAGTGAGATACAATAATATCATTAGAAAACTCTTCCCATATAGTTATCTACGACAACAATGAAAATACCTTTATTTTCTTTTAGACATTGAAAAATTCAAGTATGTTATTCAAGTATGATGTAAGTGCAACCAAATTTAAATATGATTCAATTCATATCATTTTACGAGTGTCTGAAGTGCTTGATAGCAATTAAATTTTACAGTTGGTAAAAGCTTTTCCATTTTGCAAGTGCCTGGACAATTCATATATTGAAGCATTCCAATCCAGTTTCTCTCAAAAACAGTGACCGTATTTACAGTAGAATCTCGATAATTAGTATTATGGATATTCGCAACGTAACTGCAATCCAAATAGCCTATAAATTTCACATCCCCTCACCGCTGGTGACCATAGACCTTAAGTTTTTAACCTCTGACCAAAAAAAGGGGTGTTATAAGTTTGACGTCGATGTCTGTCTGTCTGTGTGTTTGTCTGTCTGTGGCACCGTAGAGCTCAAACGGATGGGCCGATTTCGATGCGGTTTTTTCATTTGAAAGTTAATATCCGTGCGGATGTTCTTAGCTATGTTTGGTTAATATCGATTCAAGATGGCCTACTCCACAAAATGGCGGACAAAATATTTCTTCACAACCTACCGCAATATGGGTATCAAATAAAAGGGCCTGACTAATAAAATACTATACACTATATAACAAATATCAAATCCAAGACGGCCGCCATCACAAAATGGCGAATTATATTATTTTTCACTACTACCGCAATATGGCTATCAAACGAAAGAGCTTGACTAGTAGAATACTTTGCACTATAAAAAAAAATTCTAATCCAAGATGGCCGCTACCACAAAATGGTGAATTACATTTCTTTTTTCACAACTCCCTTAATATGAGTATCAAATGAAAGGGCTTGACTAGTAGAATGTTGTACAGGTAACAAATCCAAGGTAGTCGGGGGTTATTCAATATTTTTAATTTTGTTATTGTTGTGTTTTATCTTTAGATCCTTAAATATCTCAGTTAAATAGGCATGTCAACAAAGTGTTATAAATCAAAAGACAAACAGATACAGATTACATAACAAAACTTATGATGCGTGTAATATATGATAATAAAATAATAAATAGGTAGAATAGTTTTCTTTAAAATTAACTAGAATAAATCATTTTTAATAAATACACGGGTAACTCACGTTTGATATAGTCAGTCCCGTCCGACTCAAGTTACGATCGCGTCCGGCGATCTTTTTCAAGGAGAACCTGCACCCCCGCAACAACCGTTGAGCTTGCGTGCGGCGGCTCGCAGTGCTAAACGAGCACCGAACATGCGCGCGCACTCTATTTGAAAAAGATCGCCGGACGCGATCGAAACTTGAGTCGGACTGGACTGACTATATTAAACGTGAGTAACCCGTGTATTTATTTTAAATAGAATAAATCAAATTCAGAAAACAAAAGAAAATATATTTATATAATATCATTGGGGCACGTAGAATATTTTACGTGAGCTAAGTAGATATGATTTAATAAGCGCGCTGCGTCAGAAAATAGAATTAATTCTGGGAATCATACCGAAATTGTTTTATTAATAAAGCAGGATACCTCTGCTATTTGTCGACATCTCATTTGGGCTGCCGACTACCGCCGGTAGAAATGAAGGGGCGACTACTATCATTGAGGACTTCAACAACTTCTACATATATCTTAACTAGCTGCATCCTTGGGGTGTGCCCCGCAGCCTAGTAGTTTTTCACGATTAATTTTTGCCAATTATTCTATCGTAAAGCAAGAATGTGCAAATATCACTGTGGGCTATTCCGGTTTGATAGGCAATATTTTTAGAGAAATTTCGGAGCATAGAGATAAAAAATCTAATACATAAGTATCTCTTGGTAGCGAGCGTAGTGAAGTACTTATGATTTGGATTCTCCATGTTT
Source organism: Ectropis grisescens (assembly GCA_017562165.1). Classification (NCBI taxonomy): domain Eukaryota; kingdom Metazoa; phylum Arthropoda; class Insecta; order Lepidoptera; family Geometridae; genus Ectropis; species Ectropis grisescens. The sequence goes on from CM029770.1 coordinate 26,607,562, forward strand.
TAATAGCTCAAATAGATTTTTAGTAAACTTTATTAAACAATTAATCTAAAAAACGATTATTCAATTTGGTGTAATCGTTCGATTTTTTTTACTTTTATAGGTTTACACTTACCGCCATCTCGCCTGATGCGACGATGCGGTCTACGATTCATATAATTATATAAATATTGGCGGACATTTCAAATACACCACCATCTAGCCCAACATTAAGTACACTCGTACATACTTCAGCGATCCATACTTATTTATTAATATTTCTACTTTTATTCCTAAGAAAAATGAGTTTAATTTCATTTACAAAAAAGATACAATATAAACTTGTACGACCATTAGCTAAATTTTTACCTGAGTCCCCACACTCAGTGGTTGGCCCGTATATTTTTTGTCCGTTCATCTAATTAAGACCACGTGTGAACAGATACATGATAGAGGAGGGATATAATTCATTATTGCTTCTATTTCCATCGTTCATGCGGACGTTACTATCTAAATTAATATTTTAGTCGTTTGGAAACAACGTGACGAAATTAACCTCAACTTTTTATATGTGCAAGTATTTATGTGATGAATTTACATAATTGCACTGTGTCTGGGTGTTTCTATGTAAAATAAATATGTATTTACAACTATATAAGTATTATATCAGCTGTCTGGCCGCCATATTACAAGCTTTGCTTAGTTTGGGGTCAGATGGTGTTGGATGTGAATTGACCTCGTTGGTAGCTGTCTGAGCTCTCTAGCCTTAGTTTAATTACTTACGTTTTGTTTAATTGATATTTTGAGTCAAATTTACCGTATCGCATAACATGACAAATTATGATTGTCTTCGACAACCTTCTTCCTCCCACTATAACTATTATTGTATTATTATTCACTATTGATTTTTAAATAAAGAGTGACGAGACGAGCTGGACACGTGCTTGATGGAAGCAACATGCCTGCGACAATAATCTCCATCTTACTTTGCCATCATCGGTCATAACCTGAAATGAAAGAATTTAGGTTTGCCCGCGACAGTTCTAATATCGCAATGTCTTCTTTATTTAACTACATACTTTAACAATAAGCAAAAGAGTAATGTGTGTAATATTTTTTTCAACACACTTTTTTTTTTCATAAAGTGGTTCTAATTTCACCGCTATCAGGCTTATAATGACAGTTATAATCAAACTTTAGCTTTTTCATTACTATTACTCACTAGTGAGTTATAGAGTTTTTTAAGTTTTTTTATTGGTTGAGTTGATTTGTTCTTATAAAAGCTTCGACACAAAAAAGATCGTTTTCAATACAACAAATTAATTAATGTAATTATTGCTTGGTTACTTCTTGCAACTTCGTATTTAAATAGATAAATTTAACTTGTAAGAGTTTAAAAATAAAACTTGCACTCAAATATTAACTTTCATTTTCTTTATAATAAAGAAAACTTTAAATTCTTTTTGTACGTGACTAAAACGTTATCTGCAGTTAGACATAAAAAGAAACCTACTTTTTTATCTGTACCTGGTGACCATTGTTAGTTGCGCGCACATTTTTTGACAAATGATTATTTTTTTCTGCCATAGCGAAACATTTTTAACAACTTGTTTTCATTGTTGAAATGTATGAAAATTAACGTGGTTATTACACATTTTACATAAATACACTGGTAACTCAGTGCTAAACAAGCTGCGAACCCGCGCGCGCACTCTCCTGGAAAAAGATCGCCGGACGCGATCGAAACTTGAGTCGGACTGGACTGACTACATTAAACGTGAGTTACCCGTGTATTTATGTAAAATTGTTGAAATGCTTATTTTATTCACAAGTGTGTTGAGAAATGTGTGACACACGCGTCTCAATAGCGCCTCAGCGGTATTTCCCAACTTTATACACTTGTACCATAATCTATTATTACATATTTAATTTACTTTTTTTTGTATATTTTTATCGAACATTAGCTTTTCTGTATAAACTTTAAGTGTACAAAATTGTGTACAAAGGTTTTGCTTCACGGTTTAATAACATAAAACACATAATAATCCTACCTGGTACAATACCCCATAACATGTTGTTCCTAATGTCGTCTTCAGATGGTATTTCTTTCTGTGAAATTAGATGAATAAAATTGTAAGGAACACAGACTAGTATAAATATGTAAGGATCAACTACAAAAAGTAATTAATCAAGAGTTGAAAACACTATTCAAAAAAACAAATGAAAGTCATCAATGAATGATTCATTACGTTCCAAGTATAAAGTTATTGTATTTCTGAATTACAATTTAACACAAAGTGGCGGCAATTGTTTCATTACAAACAGAATACACCCAAGACCGTTATTATACACAAACACATTTAATTTTCCTGTCCGTTTTCATTACACATTATTATCTAAATTAGGGAGGATATACCTACCGTCGTAAACGACAAATTATTTCAAATAAAAACGGGCTGCGTTCGGGCCAATTTATGGTCGGACTAGATGGAATTTTATTGAGTGTCATTAGTACATTTTTAACGTTTAAAATACAGAGGTCCTATTTGGAGACGCAGCAGGGGGTTCGAAGGTGTGGTGAGAGTTTTAGGTAAAATGGGTTTTAGTGATGGGACACTTATTTGATCTTATAGTCTCAAACTTTATAAAATAAATGTAGTTTGTGAGGGGTGTTTTGTGAATGATTATCATTATGTGAACTCTGCGTTGGTACAACCCGGTCACAATATCTGTGCACCTGATATCGTGACGTCATATCGGCGGCGGCGGCGAAGATGTTAACCGTACTGTCGCATCGGGGAGTGCCCGGAGAGGTGACAGGGGAAGCGGGAGAGGCGCCGCATTCCAGCGAGGTGCACAGATATTCTGACCGGGTTGTAAGTAAGTTTAAGTATATTTGTAATTCTTTGTACGGTATTTATGGTATTTTAGTAAAGTACATTACTAAAACTTCAGTACCTGAACAGTTTGACATATTTTGATCAGTGTTTTTAGGATTAGGTAATAATGTTTTAAACAAAATGAGTAGCTTTAAGCCTCGTATTGGACTTAAAATGGTAAATAAAAAGTTGGCAGTCATAGAAACTGCCGATAGAAGTGAAAACTTATAACTCAGAATTTGATAGCTTACTTTGGCAACTACGCGGGTGAAACCGGAGGGCGTGGCCATGAGCATGGCCATCTAGAAATGCGTCAGCATTTATCGATATCTCGATTGACCCGAGACCATGCCGCCTAGATGGCCATGGCGTGGTTGCCATTACACATATACACGTATCTAGTCTAGATACCCATGCTTAAGACTTGTTTAGACGAAAATGCACTCCGTTTTCACCCGTAGTTTTTAAAGTGAGCTACCAAATTCTGAGTTTTCACTTTTGTTGACAGTTCCTATGACTGTATTTTTTTAGTGAGCCATAATTTCTCAATGACGTCGTAAAATCGAATCACGTTGAAATATGAAACTCAAGTAGATTATAGTCTGAAATAGGCCACTTTTTACTACATAATTAGAGGAACGGGAACTACGTGGGTAACGCCGTGGGGCGATGCTAGGTAAGCAATAAATCCTCACCAGTCTTTCAAGTTTTATTTTACCCAAGTTCAAGACCGAGTACTTTTTTTCTTTTATAACTTCCCAACACTAGTCGTGCGTAGAATAACAAAATACTTTTCCCAGCTGTGAATCGAATTGGTCTCGTGTCGAGAACGTAATAATGAATTCGTTACAGAGATTCTTGTTTATTTGTTATTACTTACATAATAACCTTCGTTTAAAATCACGCTAAGATTGTGTATTAAGCATGTCAATATAATTAATTGAATAATTGGATGGAGTGCAAGAAATTGTTGAGTTAATTTTGGATTATGAATAAACTTTGTGTTAGCGTTGTTTTGAACTCTTAGTTTATTGAAGCAAACCAAATATTTAATATCACGACATAAATTATAAAACAGTAGAAGTTGGATAAGGGAAAGTGGTATCTCGGGATGATGTTCTGGTTTTTCTGAAGGGACTTATAATGGTTGGCTTTAGATAGCCTCACCTGCCTGCCGAACTCTAAGCTAGTGTATGACGCATATTTATGACCGTAGTAATCTAAACCCTCTTTATTAACATTTGTTGTAGTGTTGGGAACTCTATACCGAGATCGTCTGGGAAAACGTCACATCTGTGCCAGTAATGTGGAAATACAATTTGGTTCTGGTTTGAAGGAAAACATTTTCAGAGAAATTACAAGACATCTAAAGATAATACTTTTACTTTTCACTTCTACCTTCCACTTGTACTTTGGGGTAAATTTATCTTATACTTTCGGGTAAATTGTATGTTGTAGTGACAGGTAGTTACATTTTAACCCTTTCATCTTCAAATAGCGCTGAATAGTATTGTGCTCATATTTAGATATGTGTTGCTTACCATCAAGCGCGAATTTTTATTTTTCTTATCCCATCATTAATTATCATTGTATTTTAGTTTTGTTAATAAAAGCTCTGCCCAGTAAAAAAGTATTTTTTTATGAATTATAATAAAATGTATCATTTTTTTGTATTGATGGTAGGTGTGCACTAAGCTAGCGACGCAGTCTACGATAAATAATTAATAATAAATAAATATTGGTGGACAATTCACACACAACACAATCTGACCCCAAACTAAGCAAAGCTTGTACCATGGCGGCCAGATATGGATGTATGGATGACTTACCTAGATAAAAACTATTTCCTTTGTAACTTAAACTTTTTACTTAAAGCCACCGAGATTGTCAATATAAGGACAAACCCATTCTGGCAACACATTGCACAGTATAAACGTGCATAAACATAATTACCATTATCACTTTCTTATTCATAAAGAATACACGAAACATCAAGGTATGTTATGCCAGTGTGGTCATTTAGGACATTGACTCTTTCTTTGTATGAGTGAGAAGGCTTTGAGTCCCAGCTGTGGGAAAAAAGTGGGCAATTCATACTAATCCGTATTATTGTGCCCTTAGGCACGTATTTGTCGTAAATTCCCACAAAAATGACGAAGAATCTCGTGTAAAGTTAGGGAAGATTACATCAACATACATAACAACAATTTACTCTCAAAGACATTCTGCTACGTTGTCGAAATGAATATTGGATTAAACATTGTCTTTGTAACTTAGTAGAAGTGTTCTTTGGGATCCGTACAAAAACGGAGCTTTATTACTAACCTAATTTCTACAGACAGACAGACAGAACGAACTCACCAGAAAAGTTAAAAAATATAAAATACTTATAGCTACTTTAAGCTAGCTGTCATTAATGGAGGCCTCATCGCTAATAGCGATATTTTTTTTCTTCCAGGCAACTATTGCTAGCAGGAAACACACCAAGAAGAAATAGAGTGAAGATGAAAAAGTGTGTGAAGAAAAATCAAGATGACATGATAAGTTAAAATTCGTAAGTCAATAGGTACTTAAAAAACCATATCTGTTCCAAATATTTTTCTATTCTAGTGGTAGGACTCTTTACACCTGAGGAAGTATCACACCGTTTCGTTGGTAGTTGGTAATGAAACACTGAATCCCATAACACAGGACATCCCTAGTGTGGGATGAAGGGTCCACCTCTTAAATGAAGTTAACTATGCCGATCACTGCTATTGTTTTATTGTAACTATGATAATGTGAAACTTCATTTCTGTTCCTTATATTTGCGAATAAATAAAATAAAATTAAATTAAGTGACTAAACTGCAAAGTGTACCCATCACTGGCTCGACGACACCGTTGTGCGAAAAAAACTTCAAAGTCTTGAACATCGCCGCAGACTAGTATCTCGGTTTTTTTTCGGATACACTTCGGAGAGGGTGCAAATGATCTGCATAGCTCCTTGTTTATTTCTCTTTCGAACTGATCGTAGCTCGAAAAAGTGACATCGATTCATGGTTGACTTTCCAAAGACTCGCGAAGAGATTTGACTCCACTTTATATAATATGAAATAAATAAAATATATATATAAATATTGGTGGACAATTCACAAACAACACCATCTGACCCCAAGCGACAGCCATTGCCGGAATGGGTTAATAAGAGCTCCCTAAGTATCAGACCTGACAAGTGATGGATTTTCCATTTTCCCTAATAGTTACCTACCTACAATATTGGTGTCTTCAAACTGATAGTGAGTCGGTTTCTTCTAGGTAAACTCGCTTCAGGCGAGATGTCATTCAATTCTAAACCTATATACGTAATGGTAAACAAAGTCTTGATCATCGCCTAAACATTGCCAGGCTATGTGGGCAGGGTTTTTATCGGATACACTTTGGAGAGTGTGCGACTGATTTGCATAATCTGATACCACCTTGCCCTTTTTTCTATCGGAATGCTCGTAGCTCAAAAAAGCGACATCGTTTCATGGTTGATGTTTCAAAGACACGAACGAAGAGATTTGACTTTATTTTTGTGATAAGAACGTCTAGTCTGTGAAATAGGCCTGAGTGGGTTTTCCCCGATGGTTACAATCTTTGTGTCTTCAAATCGAGAGTGAATCGTTTTGTCCTAGGTAAACACGCTCCATCGTAGACCGCATTGTCGCTTAACATCAGGCGAGATGCGGTCAAATGTAAGCCTAAAAAAAAATGGTAAAAAAAGTTCGTACGGGACTCTAGGTGAGGATTACCGACTAGCTCTTAACCGGTTCATTTGACTCTAGTAGTAAGATTTCGACCGCTTGATTTGGATAGTCGTAGGTGTAAGATGGTGACACGTATAGTTTTGAGTTAGAGGTTGTTTGTACGTGACTCTTTTTGGGTGCCGACGACCCCTTTATCTTGGAAGAGTAATTTGATAACATTTTGTTTTGTTTTGTAGATGATTATGATTTAATTCATTCTAACCAAGAAGTATGGAGATGTATGTTTTTTTTATTATGTAACTTACGCGATAGCTCCACCATGCCATGGCATTATGAGACTGCTATGTCACTTGTCACAAAAGTCCCAGAAAACTTTAAAAAAAAGATAGTTCCGCTCTTTTTGGATCTATCGAATCGTTGATGATTATTTATAGGTGCTAATTTTATGTTCTGTGGTGCTAATTAAATACGCTTCTTTTTAATTGCATTAGTCGCCTAAGAGAATATAAGTTAACTTCTAAATTACTAAGTCAGACACAACCAACGCGCGTCTGAATAAATAGTATTAGTCACTAGTTTTCTTCTGTGTAAGCCACTGTTAATATAACTCAGCATGGCGGTTATTTTTTAGCATCTAGATTTGTGGCATGCATTCAAATAACATAAAAACCTCTTCTAACTTCCGTGGTCGAGTTAGTAAGTTAGTTGGCAATGTATAAATCAAAAGGACAAGTAAAATTAATTGTTTATCTTGACTTGACGCTTTCTAGTAGTTGGCATTGTAAAGAAGATGAATTAATGTATTAGAGGCTATGTCATTTTCCCGATGCTTAGTTATTACATGAGAAGTTTGACAAGATGCCAAGATGATGATATCAGTGTAGCAGTTTTTGAAATTTGAGTGAAAAATTAGAACTTGGTTACCTGTATTCGTACTACGACGCTGTTTCATTGCAACAGAGAGTTTGTCGATTTTACAGAAATTATGAAACATGTGTCTGAGTATAATACATTTAAGCCAGCTTTTGGTTTTCAGAGATTTCTTTTATTTTGTAAATATTTAGGACGCATTTTTTTTATCTACGGCCAGACCAGCAACTGGCAACAACAACCCATTAGGAAAGGAATCATTACTTATTTTAATATTAAGCAAAAAATAATAAAAAGGGAGTAAAAAACAAAAACCCAGAAATACCGAAAATAAACAAAATACAAGTAACATCCAAGCTCTCAAACTATAGTATTTATTTTAGAATGGAAATAAAAATTGAATTTATTTTATAAACATGAAATAACAAAACACAACCAAACATAAATTGTAGAAGTTTTGACATTACAGATTCTTTAATCTTATCTTATACCTTTGAACGAGCAATTCTTGTAGGTATATAGATATATGTAATCTGAATCTCGGAAACGGCTCGAACGATTTTCATGAAATTATGTATACAGGGGGTTTCGGGGACGATAAATGGATCTAGCTAGGTTTTTTTTTTAAACGTAATTTTATGCGCGTTTTTAGACAGTGAAAGACTTCTACAATGTCATTAGAATACGATAACTTATTTCGCCACTGTTCTTTAAGTCTAAATGGCTCAGACGGAATATGATCGCCCTCGAAATCAACAGGCCCCAGTTCGAATCCTGATGGTTACACTCGGGTCTTTTCTTTTTGTTATTTTTTTTCTGAGAAAATCTTTTGCTTAGAGCCCTTTCTTTATGAACGAATTTAAACCGAGCAAAGCTCGGTCAACTAGGTACTAAGAATAAGTGGTGTATATCACAGTTGAAACATGTCTCCGATAATTTGATACAGAATAATGCACTTTGTTTGTCCGTAGGCTGTTCAGAACTCAAGGATACTCATAAAAAATTACATTCATTAATTTAGTGTAATTATTTTGTTGTGCTTATTTCTTTCAGCTTTACGTATCTAGATATCACTTTAGATCTCAATAAAACATTCTTCTGAAACAATACTCCAATGTAAGACTATTTCTATCCGAATATGAAAATAGGATTTCCCTTCACAACGTCTATTACTGTAAAAATTCTATTTGCGTGGCGTCACTCGATAACTTTACACCCTCAGGGGCTGAAAAACCCTTCCTCAAACTTTTTGCGAAATTATTTGAGCAAGAATTTGGAGATATCGACTGCCTACAAAAGGGCTCAAGCGAAAATAGCCCCTCGGGGGTCGCGTTAAAGTTTGACAATGAAACGAATTTGCCGCGAATTCTTAAGGCGATTTTTGCTTGGGGACAAGTATAAAGGTAAATGCTGATACCTAGTGTTTGCATTCGACGCTTTTCACCGAGGATTGTCTTGTGTTCAGAATATCGAGATGGAAAATAACTAGATCGAGTATCGAGAGGATTGAGATGTAGATACTGTTAGTTTCTTCAGTTTTAGTTTTCCCAAGAAAACAAGTTTTATATAAAAAAAACTGTGTGGCTGCCGTAATGAAAATAGTAAAAGTTTTTCTTCATTTCAGGCTAGATGGTGTTGTCTGAGAAATGCCCACTCATAATTCATAATTACATATTACCTACATATATTTACATAGGCGATTGGTGCTCGGTGGTAAGTGGTTACGATTCTCGTACACCATGGTTGCTATTGTGTTGCATTTTTTCATCCCACTTCATGTTCCACTGCTGGGATCCTGGACGTTCCTTTCTCGCATTAGGAGAAGGTCAAGGTCATAGTCTACAACGCTGGCCAACAGTGGGTGGGCGAATGACATTGGTCTTCAAAAGACGTCTTTCTCGGAACACGTCGAATTTCTTGCCATGTTTACCTTTAATGGTATATATAGCCAGTGATTATAACGAACTTGGAAAATTGTACTTAGAACCATAAAAACGACTTTACAGTACACACCGTCAGTTTCTGTCCCTCGATTTAAATGGACTGTAAAATTTAGTTTATGAAAAGAAAAAGAGGTCACAAGTAAGTATTCTTTCAACAAAACGGCAATGAAAGGTAGAAGATTTTCCACCAACCTTTTTAACCGCTCCCGCCTAGGGCACCACCTACCTAGAAGTGCAGGTGGGTTTCGAATCTAAGGCCCTTAAGTATCTTGTTAAGTATCTCCAAAACTAGTTAAGTATCTAGTTTTACTATATATAGTATCCTAGTGGCTCATTCCGGCTTCGCTCGGATAATAACCTTGATACTGCAGCGCCATCTGCCGGGGAGATTTTTGAATCTAAACCATCCAGGGCCCTACCCAAACGTATACAAAAAAACATTGAAATCGATCGAGCCGTTTAGGTGGAGTTTACTTACAACGAAAAGTGTAATTGATATATAAGATATAAAAATGTTATGTTGGTTTGTGTACGCTACAAAAACTCAAAAAGCTCTGCACCGATCGAGCTGAAATTTTAGAATGATATATAATCCGCATCTAGGATTGTTTTTATCTAATTTTTGCATCAATGTGCCACAGTTAAGCGTGGCAGGGTGCAGCTAGTAGATTATAGAACAGAACGGAACGGAATATAATATTGTTTAATAGGATATCGTTTTACAGATAGATAAATAGATATAAAGAATTAACATCGATAGATACCTACATACTTTTTATTGTACACACCGAAAAGAAAAAACACTTATGCAGAAGAAGAAAACACAATAAAACTGGTATTAACCCGAGGCCTTATAAAAGCAATCTCTTCATAATAGTGAAGACCATAATATCTTAAAACAATGTAGATAGCTGTTCTTTTCCCACATCTTTTAGAACTTGTAATATAATCAATTGTTCTTGGTATGCAAATCGTCAACCTTTCCAAAGTTCAGTCGGTTGACGGCAGAGGAACCGTCGGATTGTTTCAATCGAGGCATAAATCGCGCACACGGTGCCGGTGCCCCGATTGTGCGATATTATTGTTCCAAATGCAAATGAATTTTAGTAGAGTTGAGAAAAAGTTGCTATTCGAGTTAGATAGTTTTATTCGGATTAGTATTTAAATCGATTGAACAAGTTAATGTCTACTTTTGTGAAATATATTTCTGTAGTCTTTTATTAAACCAAACGTCTATGATATTTATTTTCATAACTAAAAATAACATGAAAGAGCCCTGAAATTATAGAATTTAAAAAATATTACAGTAGCAACCTTGCTACTATAATATTATAAGTTAGACTACCTAGCCTAACTTTTTTTTAACTAGAATAGGTTCGCACTTGACCACCATCTCGCCTGATGTTAAGCGATGATGCGATCTACGATGGAGCGTGCTTACCTAGAAGAAACCGATTCACTCTCGATTTGAAGACACCAAAATTGTAACCATCGGGGAAAACCCACTCAGGCAACGCATTTCACAAACTAGACGTTCTAATCACAAACGTGGAGTCAAATCGCTTCGATCGTGTTTTTGGAACATCAACCATGAAACGATATCGCCATTTTGTGGAACGAGAAATCCGATAGAAGAAAAGGCAAGGTGGAATTAGATCATGCAGATCAGTCGCACACTCTCCGAACAGTATCCGATAAAATACCTATAACTTAAAGAAAAGGCTATATTTAACACTAAAAGATGGGATGGGGTATTTTCAAGATGCAAAAAGACCTGTCAAAGTCAGTTCTCAGCTTCACAATAGGTGGCGCCATTGTTTTGTTTTGTTAAAGTAATTTCACAAAAACAAACAGTAGTGCCACACTTGGCAAAATTTTGAACTATTTTTGACAAGACAATTTAAATCTGGAAAACGACTCATTGTGAGGCTCAGTTATTTTGGCTATAAAATAATTGGAGAATATATGACATTAATTAGTAATTGTTCCACTCCTTTGCAAAGTTGGAACAACAAAGTTCTCCGGTTTTAACATTTACTTTACTATGCTGTTAAAGAGTTATAGGTGAATACTTTGTAGCGATTTATAAGGCACTTGTTTTGCGCAAATTCTCTTTGTCAAAAATTCATTAAGTTAACATTTATGGTTTTCATGATGCCATGAACTGGGTAATTGTTTCTTTCAATTAGATTGTGTGACGAATTAAATAACGGAATGTGTACTGTGTTTAAGCCATACGATTAACTGCCATATTTGTATCCGTTGAGTATGTTTGGCGTCACAAATATACATATAACGATTTGATTTCAAAATTATTTGAGACAAGAAATTGGCAATAATAAAAATGTATTATAGCTCATTAGCGGTCTACCGCGGCTTTCCCTGTGGTCGTGCATAATATTGTATACAATACTCGTAGTAAAATATTTTTTTTAATTGGCCAGTAGGTCAGTAAATATATAGATTAGCACGTTCAAACAAAAAAAACTCTTCAGCTTTATAATATTAATATAGATTAAGTTTTATTATAAGCTTTATATAGTTTTTTAATTTTATTTTAAGTGTTATTATAAGTTTATAATTAATTTGTGGAACACGGATATACTTTGTTATACACAACAGCAATTAATACAAAAACACATCTATTTTATTCGATTAATTACGAACGTCTCGAGTAAAATCGAACAACTTCGATCGCAGCTCCTTTCTTTGCGTCGCGTCGTGAGAATGGCTGTAGATCCAGCGTTCCCACAAGTTACGGGTTAACCGTGAGTTAACCCTGCAATGGCGCGAAACCAGCGGACCTCCGACCTACGTGGACAATTAAGTAGCGGCTTCTACGTTCCGGATTATGTTATTGATTTATTATTGTTTTCAGAAATAAAGTGAGATGAGTAAAACGAGCAAAGACAAGCTTCGCATGACTGACGTCATATCTCATGAGTTATGAGTATATATGTCACCATAAAATGGCAATCACCGTCAGTTTACATTACAACGCATGATATTATAATCTGACGGTGGAGTAGAGCTTAGGTAGAGCTTACGGATCTCTGTTTTGCCAGCTCTTCCCAACCATTGCTCGGGATGTTACATACATCCCGAGCCATGTTCGCGCGCATAATCGCTCTTAGCTGGGTTCGCCGTTGACGAATACGTCAAGGAGGACTATATATATATAGGTAGAGCTTAGGTTAGGTTAGCTTATAGTAATCTGACGTTGTTAGATAATCTAATGTTTTTTAGAATTTTGCGTCATATACACTGATACTTTACATTTGATTCCCACAGGACAACCATTTGTGCGATGAATATGAATCTTTATTCAACGTCTGGGACGTTGAACAGTATAACTATGTAACAAAAACACCACACAGATACACTACGTACATATTTATTATCAATCTAATATCCATAGACAAGCTATAGTTTTCAGGTAGGTCTTTTTTAAGAAATGGGGACAAAAAAAAAAGTTCGCTCGTGATGTAATAAAATTGTGTTCGCTCTGACTTTGCTCAGATATTGTCATCTAACGAACATTAATTGAAATAAAAACTTGTCTCTCAAGATGGGCCAAGTTACAGATAAATGCAAGCTTTCGTCAAAATCTTTTTTTTTTTAAATAAAGAGTGACGAGACGATCAGGACATGTGCCTGATGGTAAGCAACATGCCTGACACATAACAGCACAGTGACACGCAGCTATTGGCACATGAAGAGTCCAAATCATTACCTAGCACTGCACTGCGCTCGTCACCCAGAGATCTAAGATCTTATATCTCTAAGCCCTGTAATTTCTCTGGAAACATTGCCCTTCAAACCGGAACACAGTAATGTTTGCACGTTACTGCTTGGCGGTAGAATAACTGGCAAAGGTGTGGTACTTCCCCAGGCGGACTCTGCCAAGAGTCCTACCACTACAGCAAGAGTCCTACCACTACAACTTTGACGGTTGACTTGGTTAAGAGTTTATTGGGAATAAACAACATTTTACTAGATATATATAAAAAAGTCCGGTAAATAATCGAATGAATACTAACACATACTTTTATGGACCTTTTCTCTGATGATGCAAACACACTGATGTGAGGATGTTGTGACTTTACATTTATTTATTTATTTACAATTTAAACATGGAACTTACAGTAAAAACCAACGCATTACATGTTTGAGCTAATATAGACAAGGACTTCGGCCCTGAAATTGCCCAAATTATCGAAGAAAATGTCCAAATCTGGTTTTTGAGTGAGTGTGCCGTTCATAAGTTCAATGATGTTCAGTTACATGCGTTTGTGACGTTTGTGTAGACCACTGGACAAATGCGGGTTTCGATGTCAAATGTATTTCATGCTAGATTATTCACTGCTTCAATAGAGAAAACTGCTTTCCTTGTCTGTTTAATTTTTAGTAGCAGCGACTCGCGGTTTTGCCCGCGTAGTTCTCGTTCCTGTTATTTTCACGCAAATAAAATAGTATTACGTGTAATGTTCCAGACCATAAATAAATATTGGTTGACAATTCACACACAACACCATCTGACCCCAAATTAAGCAAAGCTTGTAATATGGCACCCAGATAGCTGATATAATACTTATACTCGTATTATAGTTAACTACCTAAATGTATTTCAACCCAATTCATTCAGCCGTTGCGACGTGGTTGAGCGATAAACATCTGAGCTGTCGCAATTATAATTTAAGTAGGATTCTGTAAACGTAGTTCAAACCACGAGCTAATATCTAGAAGTATCAATCAAGATCTCGCCACCGAACTGGATAGAAAATAGAAGAAAATCGTTTAGCTGAAAATATTGCGCTTCTAACTGGAACACACCAATTTGTACAACAAACTTAATTGAATAACAGCTGGTAAATATAAATAACTGTGTACCTGCTCAGAGCCTGCTTTGTCCGTAGCAGAAAATAGATTAAAATGGCTCCCGGCTGAAAGGACTCGAGTTGTGAAGGCATGCAGATTAAAAACACTGAAAAAACAGCCTTTTTGAGAACAAAAGTGCACAATCTCAGCCTGCGTCCGACTGTTTCATAGGCTTCGTTTAGACGCTTTGTGGAATAAATGAGATTGGTGCTCGCTTGGCCGGAGCTCGGAAGAGTCAAGATTAGTGTTTTTTTTTAATTGGTCTATTTTTATTAGAGGCTAGCGATCCGTGATTTTACCCGCGTTTGTCCCGTTCCCGTTATTTTACACAAAGTAAATGATTATCCAGTTTATAATTTAACTGTGTATAGTAAAATGGTATGATAATATTTGATAGGCGTGTCTCTAGAGTTTTCATAGCGTACGCTGCGTTTTGTTCAACGCAAATAATGAAAGGCAGAATTAATTTCCACAAAAAGTTTTTTATAAAATACACAGTCATATCCATGCAGAGAGACGTAAAGAGACGTACTCTACCAGCTTGAATAATACGCGTAATTGAATTATCTAAGCGTCTAGTATGATTGAAATTGTAAAGAAACAAACCTATCCTGTCTACAAATTTCTTCACTTGTTTGTGAAATTTTGTGTCAAAAGTGTTTTCGCTGTCAAGCCACCGCGCTTTGTTATGTCATTCTTACTACTTTGTTCAGTATTCACACACACACACACATATACATACATACACACGCACATACATACACAAACACGTAGGCATGCCATAAGACCAGCTGATAAGACACTACTATTGGCATTGCTGTTCCACTTGATGGCAAAGGCCGCTCCACTCTCCCTCCAGTGTTTATGATACGAGTCGATGTTATTTATTGCACTTAAATCTCCAATAAAACAAACACGTGTTCATGTGTGCAAAGACAGGAAAAACACATCCACGTACGTAAATGATGCAATACGAGTACCTGCCCTCCTATCATTAAAGTGTCAAGACTTTAAAACAAACGCCCAGAACCACGCCTAGAGAGACGATTTTCTTAGCATTCCATGGATTCACCGTGCGGGTGCCGAGTTCATAGTGTGGCAGAGAGAGAAAACCCGAGTAGATCCCGAGACTTGTGTCTCGGTCGTAAGTTTAAGGGCCTTTTTGACGTACATCAACACTCACCTTCACTACTCGTTTTTCTCTCCCTGCCCAACCAAATCTGATATGAGCCTACCATTGTAGCTTTAGATACTCGTTCTAGTATAGAAATTATTTTCATTCCAATATTAATCGCGAACATATATTTGTAATAGGTAGTATCGTCTCACGAACTAGATCTAGGCAAAACAACGGAACGTCTGGAGAACTCTGAAGGACCTCGGGCAATACACGCTTCGGTACAGACTTACTACCTAGATATCTAGGTATCATCTAACTGCAAAGTGGAAAAGCGCCCAGTGAATTTCTATCGGGTTCTGAACTGACATATTTACTTCTTGTTAATAATGGTTTAAAGTATTGGGAAGTAAATGAAAGAGGATTTTAGTGAAAGAGTTGGGGGATAAAATTATGAAAATTTTGAATGACTCCTACTCCGGCGCATACTAGCTACAAAGCTTAGGTACCTATTAGCTATAATACTGACATTCCGCAAGACGTAATGGGCACCTTTGCACTAAGTGAGTTAGAAGCATTTGACTATATGTAAAACGTATATATGTACTACACATAGGTACAGTCACCAACCGCATGATTCATTTTCAATGATATCATCGCTTACTAGGTAAAAAAAACGAGTTAAGAGTCTAACGCAGTCTGAATGCCGTTAAAATTGGAACTATCATACAAGTACTTATATAAAATTAACACAATTTTTTTTTGTTTCGCTAGCAATCTGTTGACATTTTAATCTACAAAATCTATACTAATATTATAAAGCTGAAGAGTTTGTTTGTTTGTTTGTTTGTTTGTTTGTTTGTTTGTTTGAACGCTAGGATCTCGGAAAGTACTGGTCCGATTTGAAAGATTCTTTTTCTATTGGATAGTCCATTTATCGAGGAAGGCTTTAGGCTATAGAAAATAACTCTACTATTAATTGAAGCGGAGCATGAAACAAGAATGTAACAAAATCGGGAAAAAATATTCCCCTTTTGAGAGTTTTCGTACGTTTCGTGCTTTGACATGACACATGACAGCATGTGTCAAAAATGGCGTCATTGAATTTCAGTAATCTGTGCATTGAATATAAACCTTTGCTAATTTTTTTTTTCTAAATCTGAGTTGGTACGACCAATTTCCGACAGGTGGCGTAGCAGGTAGCTGAAGAGGTTTTTTTGTTTGAAATCGATATTCTCAGGAATGAGTGAACCGATTTCAGTCATTCTTTCACCGTTGGATATGTACGGGATCCCGATGAGTGTTATATAATATACCACGGGCGAAGCCGGGGCGGGCATCTAGTATTTCATATTTGAATCGTTAGTACCAGTTTTGACTACTATGCCACAGGGGTTTAGTTATGTAACTGCAAAGTTTCGATGACCAAACGCAACGGAAACTTCATAACAACTAATTGTTTTGGGCTGTATTTTACAATTAGACATTATATAAAAAAAAAAATTTCATTTCATATCAAATTGTAGGTTACACGTATGTTTCATTGCAAAATCCATTAAACGCCTATGATTCCATGAGCAGCTAACAAGAGAGTTGATTGAAACGGCTCAACCAATTGCGGTGAAACATAGCTAAGAAGTTCTTAGTAAGAACAACCCGAGAAGTTCTTAGTAAGAACAATCCGACTAATGCATATTTCAAACAAGAAAATTCATAATCCGTCCATCCGTCCAGGAGCTACGATGCCACAGACAGACAACATACACAGAGAGACACGTCATACTTATAACACCATTTCGATTTTGTGTCGGGACTTAAAGTACGAGTAAATCAACAACTTTAATGAGCCTTTCGACAATACAACAGGGAGATAGTATTTAATCACGTGAAAGAAAACTCCAATCAAACAAACGTTAGCTTAAACAACACAATTTAAAAAACAAACCACTCTAATGTAGAAGCTATTAAACGGGTGACACGGAATGGCTATCCTACGCCGATAGCAGGTTTATTTCCTTTTGCTCTACCTGTATTTCTACACAGGTCGGGGACATTGTCAAGCTGAATCTTACCTAATCATTTTTTTTAACCAATTAGCCAAGTTGCAACAGCTGATAGGATAGCAAATGCACAGAGTTATAGACTTAGCGCAAAGTAGTGTGAAGTAATGCTTGATCTAATAATACATTCTTGTCCTATTTTCTATTGTATACCCCTACTTGAAGCTCTAAAACACATTCGAACGAAGAGGTATGACTCAATTTTCGTAATAAGAACGTACATCCTTGAAATTGCATTTCCATTCCATGAAATGCGTTGCCTGAGTGAGTTTTTGATGATACAGCTTTGTCCTCTTAAGTTCAAAGTTAATAGATTCTTCTAAGCAAAATGCTCCATTGTATACCGCATCGTCGTTTAACACCAAGCGAGATGAAATCTAAATCTAGTACATTTTAACGTATAATTAACTATTTTTGTGTAACCCTGCTGAATTTGTCTACTCATTCTACCAATTTAGGGCCTGAGGTACCCCGTATCTTGTAGATGTATCGAGAGATAATTCGTGGAGGGTCTTTTTAGATAGCTCACTATTATCGGAACACAGAAATATTATAACTGGATCAGGTATTCGTATACTCACTCTATTAACTTTATTTGATAGTAAATTTGCCTGCGAAGCCGTGGGTCGTGAGTTCGATCCCCAGCCAGTGCAAATATTTATGTGATAAATACAAATATTTGTAGGTACGTGACGTGCTGTTTTCTATGTATATTAAGCATGAATTAAAAAGTATTATGTACATCAGCAAGCTATCTGACATAGTTCAAGCTTTGCTTAGTTTGAGGTCAGGTGGTGTTGTGTGTGAAATGTACACCAATATTTGTTTATTAATTTTATATTTTTTCTCTCTCGATTGCTGCTGTTGATCGCTGTATAGAATATAATACAGTTAGCCATGAGGTTAGCAATTTTGAAAATAAGTAAGTCTCTATAGTTTTTAATCACTGTAATTATTTCTATTGCATACTAAGGTGTGGTGGTTTAATATCAGTATTTAGCCTACTACTGGGCTTGGTTGTAACATTGCCAACTGCGCATTGTGAGACTCCAAATAATATTTGGAGAAATCTAACTTTTTTTGCGCAGGTCACATTTAAATGGCGTTGGGAGTCGGACAGGGCATGGGCGGCTTCCTATTGCGTTCAAATTTCATACGACACGCATGACGTACTAAATGACTAAGCCTGAGTCATAACACCGGTGTGTCCTAAATTGCGCTTTATTTCCATGCCTGTCGTATGAAATTTGAATGGGATAAGATGCTGCCCGTGGCTTGTCCGTGTCCGACGCCATTTAAATGTGGCCAGCGCGAAACATTCAGGTTTTCTGAAATTATTTATTGATATATTGAATCCGTGGTGATTAGCTAAAACGTTAGATAGAATCGTGTGGTCGTAGGTACAAAAAAAAAACACTTGCGCCTGAGTAGTTTTGCAAGTACAGATGTACAAGTGGATCATCATTATTTGGGTTAACGGAAAAGAAGAACAATAATATGAGGAAACTGCGGTATGTTCCATGAGTCCTAAATCGTACTGACTTACTAGGCTACTTACTTATTTGGACTCTTGCTCAACTCATTGAAATGGTTTATTCCGAACCTGACCCGAAAACCTGACCCGGTACCGGGTTAGTTTAGGAACAGAAAAAAAAATTAATTTTCATTCCCAACCTAACCCTCTTCCTAACCTGGCCCGAAAACCATGATGTGGTTTATTCCGAACCTGACCCGCAAAAGTGATTCATTTTTTTCATTACGAACGTAACCCTCTTCTAAACCTGAGCCGGAAATAATGTTCCTAAGTTAACCTCGAATCTAAAACCCTACCTAGTACGTTATTAGTCCTATAGTTCCTGGAGTTAGGACTTTTTTTTAGTAACCGGGTCAGGTTCGGAACTTCATTTCGGGTCAGGTTAGGAAGAGGGTTAGGTTGGGAATGAAAATTAATATTTTTCTGCTGTTCCTAACCTAACCCGGTAGTGGGTCAGGTTTTCGGGTCAGGTTCGGAATAAACCATTGATATGCTCAAAATACTGCGAAGTACTATGCTATAATAAGCAATCGTCTTGTTCCTCATCAGTATGTCATCCCATTACTTTAAATTACACAAAAAGATAATTCAACTACGAGTATTGTCGCATCTAGAAGGATTCGAATCGGTGTCCCAGCACTCGCGAGCCACTACCAAAACTCTAATGAAAACGTAATGATGTAGCAAATTCATTTAATCAATGCCCGTATACGATACAAATACGACCCTTGTATGCTATCGATGTTGAAAAAACTAAGTAGCTTAATGTGTAGTGGTAGTACTCTTACCAGAGTCCGTCTGGAGAAATACCGCACTTATACCGTTAACATTTTACAGCCGAGAAGTAATGTGAAAAAATATCTGTGTAACATAGAAATTTTCATTCGAAATACAGGTACGACTAGTTCGGAGTTAATGGGTTCATTTAAATTTTTTTAAAGTGTGAGAAAAAAAATATTTTGTAATTTTTTTATTCTGTTCTAGTTTGAAGGGTTATGTTATCAGGTAAATTACAGGTCATAGAGATAAATCCTCTTATATATCTGGATGATGAGCGCAGTACAGGGATAGTTAATGATTTCGACTCTTCAATTTTCAATAGCTGCGTAAAACTATGCTATTATGGAAGGTGTTGTTTAAGACCATAAATAACAACTTCTTAGGAGAAAATTAAAAAAATAATTACAGGACGTTATAATGATAGAACGAGCAAAATATGAGCTTGATGGTAAACAATACACCTACCCAGTACAATCTACTCCCGCTGCCACGTAGCTATTGGAGCATGAAGAATCTAAATCTAAATACTTATATCACAATGCGCTCATCCCCCCGAATTGTAAGATGAGTTATCTTATTGCTTTTTAATTTTCTGGAAACATTGTCCTTCAAACCGGAACGCTGCAATGTTTTTCTATTATTTCTCGGCAGAATAACTAATAAAGATCCTGTACTATCTAAATATTTTTTTATAAATAAAGATTGACGAGACGAGCAGGACATGTGCCTGATGGTAAGCAACATGCTTGCCACATAACAGCACAGTGACACGCAGCTATTGGAACATGAAAGGTCCAAATAATTACCTAGCACTGCACTGCGCTCGTCACCCAGAGATCTAATATGTTACGAGAGTCAAACTGAAAGTTCTTAGAAAATCAAAAACTGATTACATTAGCCAGTTATTAGTTTTATTATATCTTTTCAAAATATTGTCCATTCACGTCAATACACCGCTACATGCGATGGAACCACTGGGAAAAGCACTTTGCCCACTCGTCCTTAGGGGTCTCTTCAATGGCATCGCGATACGCAGCCACCGCTTCTTCAGCATTCATAAACCGCTTTCCTTTAAGTTTTTCTTTAATTTTTGAAAATAAATAAAAATCACAAGGCGCGAGGTCGGGGCTATACGGCGGGTGACCCAGTAATTCAACGTTTGATGTCGCCAAATAGTCGATCGTTCGCTTGGCGGTGTGCGATGAGGCGTTGTCGTGGTGAAGGAGGATCCTACTGCGAGGTCGTTTCTCTCGAACTTTTTCCAAGACAAGTGGCAAACAATTAGTAGTGTACCATTCTGCAGAAACTGTTTTTGATCCTCTAACACAATTGTTGCGAAATGACCTATCTTTCCAAAGAACGAGGCCACCATTTTTTTTTCCCCACACTTCGATCTCTCTTCACTTTAGTTGGCAACTCCTCGAAAGGAAACACCCACTGAGCAGATTGTCTTTTGGTTTCAGGATCATAACAGTAAATCCAGCTTTCGTCACCTGTTAGTATGTCAAACACAGCATTTGAGTCACCTCCGTTAAATCTTTCAATCATTTACGGCACCAATCCACACGATGGAGTTTTAGAGCCTCAGTCAAATTATGAGGTATCCACCGGGCGCAAAGCTTCCTGACCGCTAAATGTTCGTGTAGGATTTTGTGCACTTGACTCATACCGATGCCTAAGCTTGTCCAAATCTGCTGATAGGTCACTCTTTTGTCAGTCTCTATCATACGCCGCACAACACAGATATTATCTTCAGTCGTCGCCGTAGAAGGCCGTCCCTCACGTAAATCATCAGTGAGATTAGTGCGACCACGTTTAAACTCATTAAACCAGTTGTAAACAGTCGCACGAGATGGGGCTTCATCGTGAAAGGCCAATCGTAGTCTATCATAACTTTCTTGTTGACTTAAATGACATCGAAAGTCATAAAAAATCATTGCATGAAAATTTTCTCGTGTTAAATTCATGTTGACGTGACACAGACAATTTTCATTTGCCGCCAAATCGTAAAACAAATGACAAATGAATGAAGTATATACTCAGTAATATTGGCAAAGAGTTCTATTTTCAAATTATAGAATTATTTTTTTATTATATCGTTTATAAGTGGGCAGTTCTAAGAACTTTCAGTTTGACCCTCGTATGTCTCTAAGCCCTGTAATTTCTCTGGAAACATTGCCCTTCAAACCGGAACACAGTAATGTTTGCACGTTACTGCTTGGCGGCAGAGTAACTGGTAAAGGTGTGGTACTTCCCCAGGCAGACTACCTAGACTCCTACCACTACATATTCTCTACTTATATATCAAAATGGACTCTGTAAGGAATCTCAACGCTACAATACCATTTCAGTCTTGTTCTATGCGTAGAAAATAAAATAATTAAAAAAAAGATATTCATTAATTTTAGTTCGAATCAATTATACCTAAATCTAAAAATAAAAGAGCAGGCAAGAGTAAAAAAATAAATCAGAACGGTTTTTTCTTTTCTAATACGATCAAAAACCCAACGTTCAACTTTTTCCAACTCCACAAATCAATCCATCAGTTACAATTCTATTCTCTGCAAAAAATATAAAGACCGCGATGCTTTATTACATTTTACAATGTTTCAGCCTCCCCTCGGAACTGACTCAGACGCGTCACGTCTGTTGATGTATAGTGTTGGGTAAAATAATGTAACAAGACTCGCTTAGTCTTGATCAAGTCGTTTCTATTACGACGTTCATCGTTGTGTTTTGAATTTAATACTTTTTAAGCGTGTTGGGATTTTTTGGGATGGAATACAACAATTGTTCCTACCTACTCTTGACATAGTTATTTTTACCGAAATCATTATAAAATAATTAAGTAGTAATGTAGTATAAGAATGTACGCAGAATAGGCAAGCAATATAGCGTATGTTTGCAACGATTGTTCACGTATTTACTTTTGCCATTACTACCAAAGTGTCACTGTTTTAACTAGAAAATTAGCCTAACAAATACTGACTTTACCGGGATAGAACGTAGACTGAGTGATAATAATTAGTTCTCCTAATTTATTTACTATGTATTTAATATATTACTTAAAAGGTGAGAACAAACAAACACGCTAACAAATCCCTGAACTAACCTTATAACCTTATAATATTAACGATATAGCTTATGTTTCTATCGCATTTACATTTTCGGGAACGATGATTCGGATTTTAATGTGAATTTCAAGGTCAGAGTGAATATTATGTACTGTCTTAGTCAACGTGCGTCATATTCGACCACAGCGTCGCTCACCATCAGGCGAGTTGGTGGTCAAACGGGACTTGTACTCGATAAAAAAGTACGGTTTCTTTTATTTGGTTTACAGCCGCAATCAACCTAAGAGTGAATCATTTGTATCCTGGTATGTGCATTTCATTTTAGACTGAATTGTCGTTTTTTATGAGACTAGATAGTGGCTTAACCGAAACCTATTGTTACTATGATTTCATTAGGAAGACGTGTGATATCATGGACCTAAAGTCAAAAACCAAAAGATGCATTAGCAGTTGTGTTTTGATAATTTGATAATGTTTACTTATTATAAGTAAAAAAATTAAATAACTATGATTATTTATTTTTTCTGTGCCACATTTTCTTTATCGTGACCTATATTGATCTAAATACGAGACATAAAATCGAAAATTCCATAAAAATATATAAACTTTTAATTTTTTTTTTTGTTGTAAATAGTGACTGAGTGAGTGACATAAAAATGTTTACTTAACATTTTCCGCTTCATTTTGGAACGTATTCCGAAATTAGTTTTAAAATTATAACACTGCTATTATTAGATATTAAATGATTTAAATATAGATACAAAACCAGTCAACCTAGGCTTCTATTCCAGCATTCATTCAATAATATGTAAAATTATCAAATTATCAAAACACAACTGCTAATGCATCTTTTGGTTTTTGACTTTAGGTCCATGATATCACACGTCTTCCTAATGAAACCATAGTAACAATACAAAACAGCATAACTTAGTCTTGAAACAAAGTCCAAAACCTTAATTCAGGACACCACAATATCATAGATACTATACTGCCAGCCATCACCCGCCCGCAAAACAAAGTGACAGCTTCATTATTCAGTCTTGAAACAAAATAAATCAGAAACCTTATATCAAGACCAAATAACATTACAAGTATAAGCGAATGGATACCCGTCACTACGCCATCAGACATCAGTCCCCCTGACGTCAGACGCCTCAAAAATGACTCGACGTTTCATAACAGAATTATTTAATCATATTAATATGACAGACCCGGCGGATGTCGCCCTCCCCCCTCCAGTATGGATATCACGCGACGATGAGTTTAATAAACGAAATAAGGAAAAGAGTCATTAGGTGACTTTTCTTTTTGGTAGCCGAAAACTCGATGTAAATATCAGTCCAATTATATTTTACTGTCTACAAAATGGGTCCTCATTTTTATTAAACCAGAGCCTCTGTTAACACAACGAAATATGGCGTTCTCAACATGACAGATGAATGAAAAAAATCTGCCAATAGTAAATTTTAATCGCACCACATGTCATTATAGCATTTTATTTTGTTTGAGAATGATCGACAAAGTTAATATATTTTCTGAGTGTAGTCTTCATAGTAATTAGACGATTATAGATATGCGACATGACGTCACGAGTGAAATAATATGTCAGATTATTTTTTATCTATTATACATTATCTATTATATTTTATTTTTTATTTATAGTACGCTCTAGGCCACCATCTCGCTGATGTTAAGCGTAGGACAACTTAGACGTTCTTATCACAAACGTGGAGTCTAAATCTCTTCGTTCGTGTCTTTGGAACGTCAACCATGAAACGATGTTGCTTTTTCGAGATACGAGAAGTCCAATAGAAGAAATGGTAAGGAATAGAAAAGCAAAATCATGCATTATAATTACGAGAGAAGTATTCTACTACTAACATAATATAGTGAATAATATTAAAGCTGAATACAATAAAATACAAAAATACTTTATTATACCACAAAACAATACAGACATTTTGGGCACAAAAGGCGATCTTATCGCTTATAGCGATCTCTTCCAGATAACCTTTTGAGTACTAGGACAGGGTAATAAGTAAGGGCAGTGGTGTGGTTTCCTTGATACATGGACATAGATAGATCGATAACTCTTTATTGTGACACAAAAACAGAAATATTACAGTAGAACACTTATGAACTAGCACCACAAATGGCGGCTGTATTGCTAAGAGCAATCTCTTCCAGGCATCCAGCTTAAAGGAATTAAATGGCTGTATTGCTAAGAGCAATCTCTTCCAGGCATCCAGCTTAAAGGAAATTAAATAGTATTTAATTTCCTTTAAGCTGGATGCCTGGAAGAGATTGCTCTTAGCAATACAGCCATCATTATTATTATTCATGAAAATTATGAAGAATTCTGACATTTTAATATATATTTTTTATGTGACGACTGAGACTTAGATTTTATTTATTTTGACATTTTAATTTTAATTTTGTGTGACAATTGAATACTATTTTTATATTATTATTTTTTTTTTTTTACGGACGAGCGGACAGGAAAAAACGCAATGTTTGAACATTACTGCTTGGTGGTAAAATATCTCAGAAAAGTTTGATATTTTCTGAAACGTGTTCTCCCCACTACTATCTACTCACTAACTTGTTTTAAACAAAAAAAAACTACAAAACTTTTTTGGCAGCGGAATCACTTCCAAAATTCAAACTTCAACAAAAGGCATCACAACAAAAGGTATCCATATCGATTAAGGCTATTCTTTCCCAAGCCACAGAATAACGTATAGCTCCAACTGACCCATAAAATAAATACAGACAGTGATGAAAAAAGAAAATAAATTATAGGCTCGTTGAAGGCAATCCAGCGTTATGACAGGTGACGCCGCGATCAAAAGGCTAGCTAATGTCGAGTCATGGGCAAATGATTATCGGCCTTCTTGGCGGCTCGCCCCTACTCTGTGTCATCGTCTTAAGATTCTTGAAGCATATTTTTGGATCGAAATTCTTTACAGCAGGCTTTGAGGAGACAGTGATATTACAGCGCGACCGAACTGAAAAAAAAACTCGTAAGAGACCAAAACCACACAAAAAAAAATAACGAAAGTTACGCGTAAAAACTGGCCGTGATCAGTGTCGTCACCTTTGTTTCTCAGATAACCGAATCATAAATAACCGCTTTTGTTTGTTGTCGTCATCAACCAAGTTTTTGGGTAATATATTACACGCCGGTGTATCAAGCGGTTATAAAATTAAGCCATATATGTGTTTTTGCAAAATTATCCCAAGGTACTTCTTTGCTCATATACATCTTTTTCGAGGAAAACATGTGCTTGGTGTTAAGCAACACGCTAAACCATAGCAGCAAAGTCCCACGCACGTTATATCATAGACCGCATCGTCGTTTAACATGAGGCAAGATGGCGGTCAAGTGTAAACCTATAAAAGTTAAAACAAGAACAAAATTAAAAATTTTGATTGACCCCCGACTACCTCAGATTTGTTATCTGTACAACATTCTACTAGTCAAGCCCTTTCATTTGATACCCATATTAAGGGAGTTGTGAAAAAGAAATGTATTTCGCCATTTTGTGGTAGCAATCTTGGATTTGAAATTTGTCATAGTGCAAAGTATTCTACTAGTTAAGCCCTTTCGTTTGATACCCATATTGAGGCAGTAGTGAATAAAATAATGTAATTCGCCATTTTGTGGTGGCGGCCATCTTGGATTTGAAATTTATTTAAGTGTATATTATTCTACTAGTCAAGCCCTTTCATTCGATACCCACATTGAGGTAGGTTGTGAAGAAATATTTTGTCCGCCATTTTGTGGAGGCGGCCATCTTGAATCGATATTAACCAAACATAGCTAAGAACATCCGCACGGATATTTACCTTCAAATAAAAAAAACGCATTGAAATAGGCTTATCCGTTTGAGCTCTACGGTGCCACAGACAGACACACACACAGACAGACAGACAGACAGACAGACATCGACGTCAAACTTATAACACCCCTTTTTTTGGTCGGGGGTTAAAAAGGTACTTGAACTTGAAGAGTTCATCCACAAGGCACATTACGGGACAAATAGATAAGTCATCTCATACCTTTGCGCAGTAAAACACTATGGGTGACGAGCGTAGTGCAGTGCTTGGTGATTATTTAGACTCTTCATGTTTAAATAGCTACGTAACAATGTGCTGTACAGGCGTGATGCTTATCATCAGACACTCGTCACTCTATATTGTACGTAAAAAAAAAGTTTCGACGCATTGTTCGCTTTAGTTCGGTAAAGATTGAGGCCAAAGGGTTTATATTAATATATGTACTACCTATAGAGTTAGAAAAAACGTTTTACACCAAATTACACACTCTGGTCTTGTCACTCTTGTAGAACTGGCATACTTTTGTCTCAACACATCACTTTGTTGCCATATCCAAACATATACATCATCTGCTAACGATTGGTACAAAAGAACCATGCGGAAAACCCTGATCTATTTACATATTCTTTATCTAAGGTTGAGGCTAACAGCTATAGGACACATTAAAAAAAAAGTAGGATATTCTATCCAAAATCAAAAATTTACAAGATTCATTTAAAGCGAAAAGTTAGGAATATTAAAAGAGTTGGGGCTATGTTTAGGTATACGGAATTCTTTCGGTGGCCTTCTTGACGAAGATGGGGTATTTTAAGGTCGTTATGGAACGATATTTATGACGCTGCACGTTTTTATGGCAAATATTATGGAGATGCGTCATTTTCTACAAAAACACCTTACCTGTGGGATTCCTGTATCAGTCTGGTCTGAAGGACGATGTTTTCAAACCAATTATAATGATATTTGTTGTAGGACTCTTGGCGACCTTTCGACAGTTATTCTACCGTCATTCAATGCACAAACATTAGTGTATTCTGGTTTGAAGGGCAGCGTGGCGTAGTACTGTTTTGGGCAAGTGTTTGCCTTAGTACCATCGAGCGCATGTCATTTATACTATAACTAGATGTCCGCCCCGGCTTCGGCCGTGGAACATATATAGCACTCATCGAGATCCCGCACATATCCAACGGTGAAAAAATTTTAGAAATCGGTTCCATTATTCCTGAGAATATCGCTTTCAAACAATACACCTCTTCAGCTACCTGCTACGCCACCTGTCGGAAATTGGTCGTACCAACTCAGAGATTAGCAAATGTATTAAAATAAATATTCAAGTTCAAACAAACAAACAAACTCGTCAGCTTTATAATATTAGTATAGATTACTCGCAGTGATTTGAACTGTCAATGTGCAAATAGATGCGTGCACGTGCACTAGCACCAATCTATACTATCTATACTATATATATAATATTATAAAGCTGAAGAGTTTGTTTGTTTTGTTTGAACGCTAGGATCTCGGGAAGTACTGGCCCGAATTGAAAGATTCTTTTCTATTGGATAGTCCATTTATCGAGGAAGGCTTTAGGCTATAGAAAATAACTCTACTATTAATTGAAGCGGAGCATGAAACAATAATGTAACAAAATCGGGAAAAAATATTCCCCTTTTGAGTTTTCGTATGTTTCGTGCTTTGAGATGACACATGACAGCATGTGTCAAAAATTGCGTCATTGAATTTCAGTAAACTGTGCATTGAATATAAACCTTTGCTATTTTTTTTTTCTAAATCTGAATTGGTACGACCATTTTCCGACAGGTGGCGTACCAGGTAGCTGAAGTGGTTTTTTGTTTGAAATCGATATTCTCAGGAATGAGTGAACCGATTTCAGTCATTCTTTCACCGTTGGATATGTACGGGATCCCGATGAGTGCTATATAATATATCACGGGCGAAGCCGGGGCGGGCATCTAGTTATTATTAAAATGATAGAATTTGCTATAACCCACGTGTCATAAATAAATTACGTACTTATTTGTATTTGTGCAACAATGCTTGATCTTAGCTTTGGGAATAAAACACTGCCTTGGTTTAAATGACGACAAAATAATTACGTTTTTTGTTGGATGTTAGACGATCGCTGTCAATAACATATACGTAGATTTTTTTTTTTTTTAAATAAAGAGTGACGAGACGATCAGGACATGTGCCTGATGGTAAGCAACATGCCTGACACATAACCGCACAGTGACACGCAGCTATTGGAACATGAAGAGTTCAAATCATTACCTAGCACTGCACTGCGCTCGTCACCCAGAGATCTAAGATCTTATATCTCTAAGCCCTGTAATTTCTCTGTAGATGTTTATGGTTCTTTTTTATTATTGGTAGGTCTTACTTTAGAGGTGGTCCCATACGAGATATATTAATACTATGTTCAGCAATTGGTTTCTAATGAAATTTGTTACTAATTCTAATGTATATTTTTAATATGTCAATAAATGCTATCTTATCATACCTATAAGTATAATATTATCGAAATCGATGTACCGGTTCTCGAAGTATAAACGAGAATCTAAACTGTTTTAAAGGAGTTTTTCAAAATGTTAGATAGTTATGAGTAAAAAGTATGTCAAATTATTTACATTGACGTATTGCTTATCAATTTCTCCAGCAAGATGCAACAATACCGCACAACTTTAAAAGTGACTTTGAACAGGTTTTTCAAGCTTTAAAAACGCCTCAGGAATCATAAACAAATGTTCCCTATCAAAAATTACAAGAAGCCCAAGCTAAGTACCACGAAACTATTATTATCATGCCTTCACCATAACAAATGACCAACTAGTCAACTAATAACAATTGAATTACCAACCGACCAATAAAATTCGTTTATAATTTGCCTTAAAACAGTTTCAATTAACTATAATTAAAATAATAACGTTAAACTTCTAGACTATTTCTTGAAAGTTGCAAACTGAAAATTATTCTTCTTTTCAGCGAATTAAGATTAATGCTAAAACGCTTCTTATGATTAATACTAAACTCTGAGCTAACTTTCAAGGTCTCAAAATTTAACACAATTACAATTAAGTCGATTTTGATCCTAACTTAATATTTAAAGCCTAGTTAATTAATTAATTCTGAAATAAATTAGGAACTTTCTGAATCCTTATCAACCTCACCTTTCACGTACTATCAGTGTCTTCTATAAACTGGTTAGGAATACAAAAGTTTGTAATTAAGGATTACCCGAAATTGACGGTGAGTTTAGTCTGTGAGTTGCCAGGTTTTCCTTTTGTCTCTCGGTTCATTTAGGTATGATTAATTTGTTGCAGTTGGTACCCTGGACTGGAGAAAGCAGAGAACAAGATTTTATTAACCAAATTGTTAATATATGCTTCAGACATTGACGAAATTTAGTAGGTCCTTAAAAGAATCATGATAGTAAAATTCTGGGCAGAAATTTAAGGCACAGTGTAAACGGCTTAACTAATTAATATCCGTTTATACCGTGCCTAAAATTTCTACCTTAAAAATACGTTAATTCAAAACCTGTCCTAAGTTCAATTTTGTCTCATTGAATCCGTTTAATATCCCAAGCATCGAAAATTTGTGAAATTTGGAAGATGTTTCGGGATTCAAAAACTCAATTTTTCGAGTTAATGTCTACGTTTTTCATTGTACGATTTTTACAAAGACGTGACGTCACTTTTGAAGTTCCATAGTCTACAAAATTTTTGTCGGCCAAAAAAAAATAAAACAAAAATTACTGGTCCCATATTTTTCCACAAGCTACTTGTCGAATCAATTATAATGGAATATTTTTGGCCTCGTCATAATCTAAATTGCAATATGCAAGAAGCCGCCCGGCGGGAAAGATTTAGTTTTACAAACAAAAAATTAAACCTCTGTAACTGGTTCTTAGTATCTGCCCTATTCCTTAGTTAGCTTTACAATAAACCTGTGTTCGCCGGTGATAAGGCTTTTATAACGAACCTTATTGTGTTCTTGTTTAGTTTAGCCTCTAGGAAACAGGACATTGTAATGAAAGCTCCGTCAAGTAATACAGGTTAACTAACCTATTTTGTTGTCGGAAATATGGGATCTTAAAGAATGAAAAACGCTTGTGTTAGGGTTTGTAGATATTATACATTAAAAACACAAATGCTTAATATTACTCTACCAATCGAAATACAGTAAATTTACTGCCGCCATCTTAAAATTAGTTTGTTTTGTACTGTACTGAGTAACGAAGCGAGCAGTACATGTGACTGATGGCAAGCAACTCCTATAAATATGGTCCAAATAATTGCGTAGCACTGCACTGTTCTGCATCTAGAGATAAAATGACACGATGTTTTATCTCTACGCCCCATAATTTCACCGAAGACATTGCCCTTCAAACTAAACGAAGTACTGGTAGGTACTTCCCCAGGCGGGTGCTGCAAATAGATGTAAAACAAACTCGCTATTTCTTTAGGAAATGCTTGACAGTTGTTTTTAGATGGCCTCTACTGCCTTTCCTCAAACTCTTCATGTATATACCCCTACTTCTCTGTACAATCATTAAATTATAGTGAGATTCTGGATAGGCTGTTTGTATTCCGTGACAATTACGCGATCAGGAAATTCGCAGGTAAAACCGCGAGCCATGATTAGTATAGTAATAATAAATATGAAGGTGAACGATAACCAAACAGGCGTAAACCGATCTTTGCTTCAAAGTTTGATCAGAAAACTTTAGGCTGATGTGAGCTCGAACTAAACCCCACATCCTGCACTTCTTATTCAAGCTTCGTAAGGGCGCTCACAGATGGATGTACAAACATTACCATCATTTATAATTCTATAGCCTTCCTTATTTCATTGCCGAGTATAGGTCTCTCTTCTAGTATGGTAAAACAAGTAATCGAAAAATAAACACTATTTTTAACTTTTTTAAAAGAGATTCCGAAAAAGAGAAACACCCGTGGTACCTTTGCCGGCTATTCTACCGCCAAGGTCTTTGAGGGCCAACGTATCCAAAAAAACTGAGCAAAGAGATAAATTATCTTATTCTTCTGAAATATAAAGTGCCGGGACAAGCACTAGGTATAAATCTCTATCCATAAAAACGTTATGTTGGTTTGTTATGATTATGATTATAATTATTGTAAAGTGACCTGTTTACAGGATAAATTGTAAGAATTGTATAAAATGACGTTTCTAAGTGCACTGTATGTGTTGACAGAATAAAAATGATTTGATTTGATTTGATTTGTGTACGCTTCAAAAACTCAAAAATTTCTGTACCGATCGAGCTGAAATTTTACAATGATATATCAAGGATTGTTTTTATCTAAGTTTTGCATCACAATGTGCTACAGGGCAGGGTACAGCTAGTACTTTATAGTTAGCAACACGCCTGCCCATAAAGGAATAGATTCTCGCAGCTATTGGAACATGAAGATTTCAAATCATTACCTAGCACAGCTCTGTCGCCCAGGGATAGCTATAAGATGATTTCATCTATGCTCTGTAATTTCTCTGTAAGCCCTTCAAAATCAAACACAGTGACATTACTGCTTACTGCGGTAGAATAGGTAACTGGGAAAGGTCAAAAGATGGGCCAAAAGGCGCATAGGCAAGGACATTCTAGTGCGAAAAAGACTTCAAAGTCTTGAACATTGTCACAAAATTGCTAGCTTATCGGGTTTTTATCGGATACACTTGGGAGAGTGTGCAACTGATCTGTATGATCTTATACCACCTTGCCCTTTTTTCTATCGTACTTCTCGTAACTCGAAGAAGCACCGTTTTATGGTGGATATTCCAAAGACACGGACAAAGAGGTTTGACTCCACGTTTGTGATAAGAACGTCTAGGCTGTGGGAGGAGTTGCCTGAGTGGGGTTTTCCCGATAGTTATAATCTTGGTGTCTTCGAATCGAGGGTGTATCGGTTTCTTCTAGGTAAACACGCTCCATCGTAGACCGCATCGTCGCTTAACATCAGGCGAGATATAAACCTATAAAAGTTAAATAAATAAAATACAAAAAGGTGTAGCACTTCCCTAGGTTGCGAAATAAAAATTACTTACAAAAATCACACACATTATAAAAAACAATTCCACTGAATGAGCATGCTCGTTGCTTACCTCCAGGAGTACCTACTACTCCTCGAGTAAAACCTATTATTATTAACAAAATTAAAAATCTTGATTTACCCCCGACTACCTCGGATTTGTAATCTTGTACAACACTCTACTAGTCAAGCCTTTTCATTTGATACCCATATTAAGGGAGTTTTGAAAAATGATATGTGTTTTGCCATTTTGTAGTAACGGCCATCGTGCACTTGAAATTTGTCATAGTGCATAGTATTTTACTACCTACCCATCCCTTTCATTTGATACCCATATTGAGTTAGTAGTGGTACAAATTAATCTAATCCGCCATTTTGTAGCGGCGGCTATCTTGGATTTGAAATTTGTTTTAGTGTATATAGTATTTTACTAGTCAAGTCCTTTCATTTGATACCCGTATTTAGAAGTAGTTGGTGTAGAATTATTTTGTCCGCCATTATATGGAGACATCCATCTTAAATCAACATTAACCAAACATAGCTAAGAGCATCCGTACGGAAATTAACCTTCAATTAACAAAAGCCGCATCGAAATCGGCCCATTCGTTTGAGCTCTACGATGCTCTGACAGACACACAGACAGACATCGAAGATTTTTGGTCGGGGGTTAAAAAAGATCCACTTTTATAAAACCTTACAATACTTCCATCTGCAATCGTCCTAACCTCAACGGTGTCATAACTCCTTGAATCACCGAAACTACCTCCGAACGGTTCTGACAGGATTGGAACCATTCCGAACTATTTTATTTCGAACTCGCGGTAATATTTCAAGCTGGTTTGGGCATGTGCCAACTGAGCTAGTTTTGAGTGCTTGATGATTGTTACATCGTCCATATTTCATTTCGTATACCAGAAATGAGGTATTTTCAAGATCTAAATGGACCTGTCCCAGATAGTTCTCAATTTCGTCACAGGTGGCGCCACTATTTCCTTCTATTATAGAAATTTTATGAAGTTACCACTGGTCTAGTCGGGAGAACGGCGACTACCGATCCGGAGCCCCCGGGTTCAAATCCCACGCGCGCCACTGTATTTTTGAAGTCATGTGCGTAATGCCGCTTACTTAAAATGGTGAAAGAAAACATAGCCAGGAAACCAACATGTGTACCTAGAATTTTTGAGGTTATGAGTCATCACCAACCCACACTGAGCCAGCGCGGTGGATTATGGCCTTGTCTCTCTCCTTGCGAAAGAAGACCCCGCGAGCCAGTAGTGGGAACATTTAGTGAGCTGCTTATGCTGTTTATGCCGAGATACAAGAACAAAATTAAAAATTTTGACTAACCCCCGACTACCTCGGATTTGTTATCTGTACTACATTCTACTAGTCCAGCCCTTTCATTTAATACCCATATTAAGGGAGTTGTGAAAAAAGAAATGTATTTCGCCATTTTGTGGAAGCGGTCATCTTGGATTTGAAATTTGTCAAAGTGCAATGTATTCTACTAGTCAAGCCCTTTCGTTTGATACCCATATTGAGATAGTAGTGAAAAAAATAATATAATTCGCCATTTCGTGGTGGCGGCCATCTTGGATTTGAATTTTTTTTATAATGTATAATATTCTACTAGTCAAGCCCTGTTCGCGCCGTCTTTGTCGTCTTAAACAAACATTCAAAATTCCCGCCTTCTGCGCAGTTCATTCGTTCACTTAAATTCTAAACCGAGTTCATTCATTACTTTCATTTGTAGTTCTTTTCACTTCGTTCTTCCCATCCAACGCGCACGTCACGCTTTATCCAAAATTAACACATTATTGTAAAAACCTATAGAAATATTGGAAAATATACGTCATAAGCAAGAAAAACTGCATTTCATTGTTCCGGACGGAACAAAGTTGGCGACCGTGACAGGACCTGCAAACAGTGGACTTCGGAGGCGACGGTGACGACACGTCGGCCGGTCTAACGTGAGCTCGTTCCTTTACATCCTTATCTTATTCCTCTTTTGTTCGGGAATATACTCGAAGCTAGTTCCTTACTGTGTTTCGAAAGCTGATAATCAATCTATTTGCTGTCTTATGTTTTATCTTGCATTATTTCGTGCCTACATTGCATATGACCGCGCCTTGAACCTACCTTCAACAGTTTTTCGTGAATACCTACCTACCTTGTTATTTTAAAAGCAAATTATTGCATTTATTTGCGTATTTGCAATATTTTATGCACTTACAGCATAAATAAGATTAAAATAACGTAATTTACCGACCAACATTTCTCCAATATTTCAACTTATCCATTTCCGAACTATACATATATATAGTTCATAATCGTTAAAATCGTTTCCAATTGTGACCTAAGCTTGTTGCATTATCTATTCCAGCTGCTCGAGCGCTTATCACTGCTTGCCTTGATTGTCTTCGCTTTTGGCTGCTGCTAAACGCTTTCGTGGTACCTGCGCCGGCGCACCGCTCGTCGGGGTCATTTACCTGCGAGTCTTATCTCCGCATCAGCTGGCACAACAAAGCGAGGGACGTACTGTATGCGAACTTTGTTTATTTAATTTCAATTCATTCCAGTTTATTTTATCGCAAACTTCGTCATGTCTTTCGAAGATAACTTACGAGATTTAATAACGAAACGTAGTTCTATTAAAGGACGCGTTACTAAATTCAAAAATAACTTAGATATTTTGGAAACCTTAGAAAATATATCGCCTATCGAAATTAGTAAGCTTGCGATGAAATTAACGAAGTTTGAGACGTTGTTCAGTGATTATGACGAGCTGCAAAATCAAATAGAAATTTTGTGTTCCGATAAATTAGACGCCGAATTAGCTGTCCGCGAATTAATGGAACAGGATTTCTACCATTGCATTGCATTCGCTAAAACTTTATTAGAGAAGAACACTACTCCTGCGCCCAGTCAGCATGATTCTTCTCAACAGTCGTGTTGTCATAATCACAGCCATGACACAACCAACCCGTTAGGATTTCGCTTACCTGAAATCAAAATACCACCTTTCGAAGGGACTTATTACAAGTGGCTGGAGTTTAAAGAAATATTTACTTCATTAGTGCACAAAAATGAGAGAATTAAAAACGTTCACAAATTCGTATATTTGAGTAGCTATTTGCAAGGCGAGGCTAGTCGCGTGATTTCCAATTTGGAGATGACAGACGCTAATTATAAAGAAGCTTGGAAACTTCTATGTTCACGCTATGATAACAAACGCCAACTTATAGCAAATCATCTCAAATCATTATTTGACATTGATTCGTTTCATGAAAGCGACAAGTCACTTCGATTTATCATTGACCACATTACAAAAAACCTACGAGCGCTAAATAGTTTAGGCTTACCTACCGATAAATGGGACGTACTAATAATACATCAAATTGTTAGAAAGTTGGATAATACTACATTCATCAAGTGGGAAGAGCACAGGAACGACTTACCAGAAATACCTACCTTAGAGCATTTTTTCTCGTTCCTGAAGAGCCGTGCCGATGTGCTTGAAACTGCATTCCAGCGCTTCAAGAAAGTAAAACTGAAAATCAAAATACAACACAAGTTTCAGTCAAAGAATCAACAAACCAAAGCGCTAGTAGTTACCTCATCTAAGGAAAATAAATCCTCTAATTCCAGCTCGAGAACTCTTTGTGTCGCATGTCAGGGAGATCATCACGTTTACCAGTGCAAGGTGTTCAAACAAAAACCTGTGGAACAACGGCGTGAGTTAGTAAACTCTCACAAACTATGCCTCAACTGCCTCAGAACCGGACACAAAGCACAAGATTGTAAGCTGCCTGGAAGTTGTCGCGTGTGCAGATCGAGACACAAATCCTTAATCCACGAGGAAACTTACAACCAAACAAATGGTGAGTCAATTGCAATGTCTGTTTTGTCATCACCTGAGGTACTACTTTGCACAGCCAAAGTGCGTGTTACCAACCCAGTAACGAACGAGACAGCCGTAGTACGCGCTTTCCTTGACTGTGGAAGTCAGTCAAGTTTTATTACGGAAGCTACGATGCGTCAATTAAACCTAACTACCCAAGAATCAAATACCGAAGTATTCGGTATTGGAAACACACCATTAAAGTTACCAACTAAACGCTGCGCTATCAAGTTTACAATCCGGCTACAACGGATTCAACGTCGCAGTGTCTTGCCTAGTTTTGCCTCATATCTCGAGCGATATGCCAAAGGTAAATAGACGTTAGTCACTTAAACCTAGCCAAATATCAACTCGCTGATCCGGACTTCAACCGGACTGGTCCGATCGATATGCTGATTGGCGCTGACCTTTTCTGGGACATCATAGATTCTAAACAAGAATCACTAGGACCTGGAAATCCTATCCTACGTAGCTCCAAACTAGGCTGGCTTATCGCTGGACCTATTTTCGTACCTAACAATAAATCAAACAAAGTCATGTGTAATTTCACACTTAATGATGAGCCTAACTTACACGATGAACTTGCTAGATTTTGGGAACTAGAGAATTTCCACAAACCAAAGTTCTCACAAAGAAGAACGACTATGTGAACAACATTTTTTAGCTAACACTACTCGCTTTCCTGATGGTCATTTTGTGTGGCGTTACCTCTCATTAAGGACCCTAGTACATTAGGAAACACTTACAGCTTAGCTAAAAGCGACTACTGGGTTTAGAAACTCGCTTTCGCAAACAACCTAGCATCAAACAAGCATATACCGACTTCATAAAAGAGTATGAGGCTCTCGGACACTTGAGTAAGCTACCTAGAAAGCAGATAAAATCTGAAAACGCTTACTACTTACCTCACCATCCTGTTATAAAGGAAACCAGTGAATCTACAAAACTAGAGTTGTTTTTGAAGCAAACGCTAAGTCAACTTCTGGCATAGCTGTCAATGACATACAGATGGTTGGACCCACTATTCAGGATCCACTTTTTAACATTCTTGTACGTTTTAGACAACATAAGTTCGTATTTTGTGCAGATATAGAGAAGATGTTTCGAGCTATTTTTGTGAGAGAGTCAGATCGTCCCCTGCAACGAATATTATGGCGTGAACACGAAACCGATCCCATTCAAGTTCTACAGCTGAACACTCAGACCTACGGCTTCGCTAGTGCCAGTTTTCTTGCCACACGTTGCATATTTCAAGTGGGCGAAGAATGCAAGGATACTTCTATTAAAGAAATCATACAAAAGGACTTCCTGTGCGATGACTTACTTACAGGTGCTGAAACCGAATCCGATTTGACTTACATCCAGCAGTCTGTGTCGACCGAGTTGGCTGAACACGGGTTCAATCTTCGTAAGTACCGCACCAACTTACCTAATTTTCTATCTATGGATTCCAACGCCTCAGACAATCTGAGGATAAGTAACGCCACTAGTACTTTGGGTGTTGGTTGGAACCCGACTTCTGACGAATTTCACTTTGACATCCAATATACGCCGCCAGATGTTTTTGACTAAACGCTCAATACTTTCATCGACATTCAAAATCTTCGATCCATTAGGACTCTTATCATTATGTACAATCAAACCTAAAATCCTACTCCAAACACTGTGGGAGCTGAAATTAGATTGGGACACACCAGTGAATTCCGAAATAAGCAAACATTGGCTTAAATTCACGGAGCTACTACCAATGCTCTCTAAACTTAAAATTCCAAGATGTATTATTATCAACAACTTCACCTACATAGAGCTACATTGTTTCAACGATGCCTCTCAGAAAGCATACGGATCCACAATTTACCTGAGGTCTCTCGATGCCAATGGTAATATAAATGTGTCTTTAGTTTGCGCTAAATCACGAGTCGCGCCGATCAAGCCCACTACTATTCCGCGATTGGAACTGTGCGCTGCTCTACTTGGGGCACAATTGTCCCAAACCGTCATTCAAGCGCTACGACACCCTATCGATCGTCAAATCTACTGGACAGATTCTAACGTTGTTCTGGGATGGATAAGGTCCCCTAACAAAGCTAAAACCTATGTTGCTAATAGAATATCTGCTATCAATGACCTGACTGATACATCAGCTTGGAGAAAAATTGGAACAGCATTAAATCCAGCTGATCTTGTTAGCCGTGGAGTAGATCCCGATAAAGCAAACTCTACCTTATGGTGGCATGGACCTGATTTTCTCATGGAGCCTGAAGAGAATTGGCCCGTGGAACAATCATACGCAATAGACTTACCTGAAATGAAAGCTCAGTCCGCTTTCGTGGGGGAGGCTGCACTCATGTGCGATGAAAAACTTATTAACCTAGACAATTATTCTAGACTACCGTTTCTGCAGAACGTTTTAGCAAGAGTTCTTCGTTTTACACACAACTTAAAAAACCCAACAAACAAATTCACAGGTCCTTTATCGACTGACGAGAGACAACGTGCACTGTCTCACTTAATTAAGATATCTCAAGCAGAGTCATTTACAAACGAGATACTGCGTTTATCTAATAACAAACCTTAAAATCTCAAGCCGCTTTAATGTCACTTAATCCTTTTCTTGACTCTAAAGGTATTTTGAGAGTAGGAGGTCGCATTGACACATCCCTTTATTCGTACGACAAAAGACATCCTATCGTCTTAAAGTCTGATAATAGCTTAACTAAACTAATATTTCAGAATGAACACAAACGGCTTCTACATGCTGGCCCACAACAAATGCTCGCCTCGGTGCGAGAGCGCTACTAGCCGATCGGTGGTCGGAACCTAGCCAGACGTGTCTATCGCGAATGTTTCATTTGTCGTCGATTTAGAGCTAAAACCTTGACTCAGCTTATGGGCACTCTACCTCCTCAACGCGTAGAGCCCGATCACCCTTTCCGAACAATATCAACTGATTTCGCAGGGCCTTTTTTTCATTGCAGACCGAAAGGGACGCGGTTGTAAAATCACCAAATGCTATTTGTATATTTTTATGCTGCCGCTATAAGTGCATTCATTTAGAAGCAGTTAGCGCTCTTAGTAAAGAAGCGTTTCTACTAACTTTAAAACGGTTTATAGCGCGCCGCGGTATCCCTAATCTTATATTTTGTGACAATGGTAGAAATTTTGTTGCAGCAGCGAAGGAAATTAAAGAATTTTTTAAACTCTACAAAGACTCTATAGTTGATTTTGCAGCAGATCGTGGCATTGAGTTTCGGTTCGCACCTGCATACAGCCCTCATTTTTCTGGACTAGCTGAGAGCGGAGTCGCGGCAGCCAAAAGGCATATCAATAGAGTTCTGAAAAATACTCATTTAACATACGAGGAACTGGCTTCTCTTTTTCCCAAATAGAAGCAATCCTTAACAGCCGACCTTTATGTCCTCTCAGTTCTTCACCTAACGACTTTACCCCTTACCCTGGGCCACTTCTTGATCGGCAGACCGCTCACTTCTCTTCCAACACCGTGTCATCTAGAAGCTAACTCCAACCGCTTAGACCGATTTCAACGACTGGAACAAGCTAAACAACATTTCTGGAAGCGATGGTCGAACGAGTACATTGCCGAACTTCAACAACGCACAAAATGGCGTACCAAAACTGCAGAACTACAACTAAATGATTTAGTTCTCATCAAAGAAGACGCACCTCCACTTTATTGGCGCCTAGGAAGAGTGGCCAAGCTGTTCTACGGACCCGATGGCTTACCCCCGCGTTGCGGACATCAGCACAGCACAAGGAACCACCATGCGTAGAGCGCTGAATCGCCTCTGCCTACTACCAAGAGCAGAACATTGAAAGGCATCCAGCCTTCCAACGCCCGGGAGGATGTTCGCGCCGTCTTTGTCGTCTTAAACAAACATTCAAAATTCCCGCCTTCTGCGCAGTTCATTCGTTCACTTAAATTCTAAACCGAGTTCATTCATTACTTTCATTTGTAGTTCTTTTCACTTCGTTCTTCCCATCCAACGCGCACGTCACGCTTTATCCAAAATTAACACATTATTGTAAAAACCTATAGAAATATTGGAAAATATACGTCATAAGCAAGAAAAACTGCATTTCATTGTTCCGGACGGAACAAGCCCTTTCATTTGATACCCATATTTGAGGTAGATTGTGAAGAAATATTTTGTCCGCCATTTTGTGGAGGCGGCCATCTTGAATCGATATTAACCAAACATAGCTAAAAACATCCGCACGGACCTTCAAATAAAAAAAACGCATCGAAATCGGCCCAT
Organism: Ectropis grisescens; assembly: GCA_017562165.1. Classification (NCBI taxonomy): domain Eukaryota; kingdom Metazoa; phylum Arthropoda; class Insecta; order Lepidoptera; family Geometridae; genus Ectropis; species Ectropis grisescens. Next base: position 26,648,483 of record CM029770.1, read on the forward strand.
CCGTTTGAGCTCTACGGTGCCACAGACACACACACACACACACAGAGAGAGAGAGAGAGACAGACAGACATCGACGTCAATCTTATAATACTCCTTTTTTTGGTCGGGGGTAAAAATCACCAAACGCAATATTGCCACCATATTTTGCAAAATTGTCTTGTCTCGGGAATAGTACTAGGTTGTGACGTCTAGGTTTTGAATGCGTTTCCTAAGTAGGTTTTTTACGTTTGTCCCGATGGTTACAATCTTGATGTCTACAAATCGAGTGCGTTTCGCTTTTTCCCAGGTAATCTCCAACGTAGACCGCATCGTCTCTTATATAACATCAGGCGAGGTCGCGTCAAGTGTAAAACGACAAAAGTAAAAATAGAATTACCTATAAGTATCTACGACTGATCTATTTGAATCCTAATAAAGCCTCATTTCAATTTAAAGCTACGAGTATTAAACTCTAGCTGGAACCTGGGACTGAGTCAGACCACCACGGTTATTGACGTACCTACTAGCAGCGCCCCGCGAAGTTACCGTTCCCTTTGTCCCCGTTTTAATTTTTGGGATTAAAAGTAGCCTATGTGTTAATCCAGGGTGGCAACTCGTGGCTTAGTGGCTAGTAACTATGTCTGCGAAGCCAAGGGTCGTTCGTGGGTTCGATTCCCCACCCAGTGCAAATATTTGTGTGATGAATTCAAATGTCTGCACTGTGTCTGGGTGTTTCTATTTATAATAAGTATGTATTTAAAACTAAATGTGTATTATATCAGCTATCTGGCCGCCATAGTACAAGTTTTGCTTAGTTTGGGGTCAGATGGTGTTGAGTGTGAATTGTCCACCAATATTTATAAATAAAATAAAAAATAAACTAACTTGGGCGCGATGGATATTTACAGATATTATTTTAATAGAGATAAGTACCTAGTACAGAGGCAATATTTTATTTCTCCATTCTAATTTATTGAAATCTTTGTTTTTGAAATATCAACAAAAAAATTTAAAAAGTCTCACAAAAAAGTCAAAGAACATGTTGGTCAACTACGGTAAAAAAAGAAGGGTAAGGTTTTTATCTTTCTTTGTATATTCATCTAGCTGCAACTTCGGTGTAACGCGTGGCATAGCATCATTATTTTCGCCAAATACACTTCCTTAAATTTCGCAAATGAATTAGTTCACTAAGTTTCTATCCCACGAGAACGGGCAACTTTAAAGGGAAGCTCTGGTCAATAAATATATTATTAATTGCTAAATATTTATTTCGTTTTACCCAATAAACTCATAATTTATGTACCCTGCCACGCTTCACTGTGGCACATTATGATGCAAAAATTAGTTAAAAACAATCCTTGATGCGGATTAAATAGCATTGTACAATTTCAGCTCGATCGGCGCAGAACTATTTGAGTTTTTGAAGCGTACACAAACCAACATAACATTTTTATAAATAGAGATAGAAACTGTTACCAATCATCTGCATTTTTTTAATAAAGCGTGACGAGTCTATTAGGACATGTGCCTGATGGTAAGCAACATGCCTGCCACATAACAACACAGTGACACGCAGCTATTGCTTGACTACCCTAGTGGCTTAGTTGGTAGTAGCTCTACCTGCGAAGCCGAGGGTCGTGGGGTTCGATCCCCACCCAGTGCAAATATTTGTGTGATGAATTCAAATGTTTGCACTGTGTCTGGGTGTTTCTATGTATAATAAGTATGTATTTAAAACTATATAAGTATTATATCAGCTATCTGGCTGCCATCACACAAGCTTTGCTTAGTTTGGGGTCAGATAGTGTTGTGTGTGAATTGTCCACCAAAAAAAAAAAATTGTCCACCAATATTGGGGAACACAGCAATGTATGCACATTACTGCTTGGCGGTAGAATAACATGGCACATGGCAAAGGTGTGGTACTTCCCCAGGCGGACTCGGCCAAGATTCCTACCACTACAGATAATGAAAAGCTAGTAAAATTATAAAATAGTGAAGGTATAAAAAAATATGATATATTTATGTCGGTGTTACCGAACCGCAATATCGTTTTTTTTTTTTTTAATAAAGAGTGACGAGACGATCAGGACATGTGCCTGATGGTAAGCAACATGCCTGACACATAACAGCGCAGTGACACGCAGCTATTGGAACATGACGAGTCCAAATCATTACCTAGCACTGCACTGCGCTCGTCACCCAGAGATCTAAGTCTTATATCTCTAAGCCCTGTAATTTCTCTGGAAACATTGCCCTTCAAACCGGAACACAGTAATGTTTGCACATTACTGCTTGGCGGTAGAATAACTGGCAAAGGTGTGGGACTTCCCCAGGCGGACTCTGCCAAGAGTCCTACCACTACAAATATATGGTAAGTGTAGAGTGACGGGACGAGCATACTTAACATATTCCTGATAGTAAGCTACACGCCTGCCCATACCAGCACAATGTCTACTGGAACACAAAGAGTCCAAATCATTACCTAGCAATGCACTGCTAAAATGTTTATATCAATGCCGTATAATTTATCTGGAAACATTGAAGTTGAATACATATTACATACTTACTACTTTAAATCGGTAAATAAATCGATATGAAATACATAGTTTCTGGTAGGTAATTAAATGTGATGTTCACGCTATTATTTCTTATCTACACTACCTACAAATATTTGCTTCTTTGACCTTTGGTATATGATGACATCATTCAACTTCAATAAAAAAGCTAATAATGATACTTAATGTTAAATTAACTAATTTCGGCATCGCTCTCAAGGCCTCCGTGGCGCAATTGGTTAGCGCGTTCGGCTGTTAACCGAAAGGTTGGTGGTTCAAGCCCACCCGGGGGCGTCTTCTTTTTGCACCAATTTTTTTTTTATTCTTACTAATTTTATAAACGCTTTTATAATTTTATATAGATATTACGCACTTTCACGCAAAAACTACTAAGAAAATTTGGATGAAATTTGGTACACAGATAGATAGCGGTCTGGGATGACACATAGGTAATTTTTGTAACTTCGGCGAAACTACTTGAGTAAAACCGCGGAGCATAGTTAGTGAATAATAATAATTATGAATTATAATTGATTCAACTTTAATTTGCTTTTTGTATCATGTCAATATTCATATATTCGCTTTAATGTGTAAATGTTTCATTAAAATAGCTAGGCAGTACGAATACGTAGTCGAGGTAAGCTTTTTTATTTTTGTTGATATTTTAAAAACCGCTGCACCAATTTCGATAAAACACTTATAGGACCATTTCTAACGCATGATCTACAAAAAGAATGATCAAAACCGAGTCACAATTAACGGACCTATCGCGCAAAATACGAGTAAATTAAAAAAAAACATACTAGCACATTGAGAACCTCCTTTTCTAAGTTGGTTAAAAAGAGTACATCAATTATGTACTCTATATATGTATTTATATTATAAAACAGAATATTACACAAATCGAATTTACAATCAAGTAAAATTAGTCTCAATTGAAATAGAACATAAAAGCCGCACTATTTTTACGTTTTACCGAACATTTTCTGTAATTTCCCGAACATTTTCCGTACATTTTTACCGCGAGAAAATATAAGCCACGTTTAATAGAAATACGGCGTAACTAGGCGGGGTCGCAAACATTTTCAATGGGTTCGTTAATGCTTCCAGCGACGGAAACTGGGTGTTACGCGCCCCTGGCTGCCTGTGGAATTATTGTAACTATTATAAAAATGTTGCTTAGTTCTGTCGACATAAGATTCGGGCTAATTACGGTAGGTATTTCAACGCAAAATATAAGATAATAAGTAAGGATAGGAATATTTAAAATTATACACCTACTTAATAAACGTGAAACAAAAACTTTGTATCTCTTTTTATGAAAGGATTATGAAATTTTTCACATTAACACTACATAGTATAAAAAACTAAGTTACATCCCGCTGTCTGTCTGTCTCAATGTACATATGCTTAGATAACTAGAAAACTAGGCAATAGAATTTGAAGCGATTTTTTAAAATGTTTAGAGTGTTTCAAGATAAATCTATACTAATATTATAAAGCTGAAGAGTTTGTTTGTTTGTTTGAACGCTAGGGTCTCGGGAAGTACTGGTCCGGATTGAAAGATTATTTTTCTATTGGATAGTCCATTTATCGAGGAAGGCTATAGGCTATAGAAAATAACGCTACTATTAATAGCTAAATATAATAATTTGTATATACCTTCTGCAATAATATTTCAAAATAATACTCTGAGAATCATCACATCTAAACAAAGGCAATCCCATCTAATGCTAAGCTAGCAGGTGCGAGCAAAAACCAGGCCTTTGTAGCCAAGTTATAGCAGTAAAAACCTGGACGCAACGCCATCTGTCGGTGACAATGCGAAGATTTATAGCCTACTTCAGCTTGGAGTATGTGGTCTTGCAAGCGATAGGAGATAGCGCGGTAACTTTCCTTTCTGGCTATTTTACAGAACTTGTGATTTTGAGAAATTTAAGACTGGCATAGTTTTTTAATCAACTTCAAATAAGGAATAGGTACGTACTAATTCGGTGTGTGTTGTTTTTTTTACGTACATTACACGGTAGCGCCGCCAATTGAGAATATCTTAGATCTCTGGGTGACGAGCGCAGTACAGTGCTAGGTAACGATTTGGACTCTTCATGTTCCAATAGCTGCGTGCAACTGTGCTGTTATGTGGCAGGCATGTTGCTTACCATCAGGCACATGCCCTCCTCGTCTACTCAATTTTTTTTTTTTAAATTAGGCCCAATTTCAAATCGCAAAAAAGCTGTATGCAAGCAAAATATATCTAGTATAATAACTACCAACTCATTTGTTCCAAGGTTTGTTCTAAATCAGCCTGTTTGAAGAGTTTGTAAATAGAAGTGATTTATAAACCGCGATCCTCTCGATACTTGGACAGAATGCTTAGCTGTCTTCAAGATTAAAATCCCGAGAATGTACCAATGAAGTCGTCTCGTATGTACAGATAGTATGTAAATAGATATAGTACACATAAAATATGTTTCTCAAACATAGAGAGATTTATTGTTGACTAAAAGCTTTTTACATCAAACAGAGCGCTGAAAAGGTTAAGTAGGCTTAAATAAAACTGTGTGAGTAATAGACTAGGTTATTTTTTTTACATAGATTTACTCTTAATCGACATACCACCTGATGTTAAGCAATGATGCGGTCTTGTAGCATGCTTACCTAGAAGAAATCAATTCACTCTCGATTTGAAGACACCAAGATTGTAACCATCGGAAAACCCCACTCAGGCAATTCACAACCAAGACGTCCTTATCACAAAAATAGGGCCAAACCTCTTCGTTCGTGTCTTTGGAAGATCAGCCATGAAATGATGTCGCTTTTTCGAGCTACGAGCAGTCCGATAGAAAAAAGGCAAGGTGATATTAAATCTTGCAAATCAGTTGCACACTATCCAAAGTGTATCCGTTAAGAAACCGATAAGTTAAAGTATATTATACCAAATGTACGTAAAGCAATACGTGTATTGAATACATTACCTACAAAGGAATGAATCGCGAACTGAATAATTCTAATTACCTACCTCGAGGTTTCGTCTCATTAGCACGGTCGCTGTTTTTTTTATAATATAGAGTGACGAGTCATAGATAAACATGTGCCTGCATGATGGTAAGCAACATGCCTGCCACATAACAACACAGTGACACGCAGGTATTGGAACATGAAGAGTCCAAATCATCACCTAGCATTGTACTGCGCGCGTCACCCAGAGATCTAAGATATTATATCTCTAAGCCCTGTTTCTCTGGTAACATTGCCCTTCAAACCAGAACACAGTAATGTTTGCTCATTATTGCTTGGCGGCAGAATAACTGGCAAAGGTGTGGTATTTCCTCAGGTGGACTCTGTCTTACCACTACTCATGTTACGCGACTGAAACGTGTAGAGATAATAGAAACGTGTTGAGGTAATAACAATTTATAGTTCATAGTTTTTTATTGATATCAAAACACAGACACAAGTCAACAGTTAAAAAAAAATGATATAAAAATTGTCAAATTAAATCGTTGCAAATGTCAAAGAAAGTAATTATATTGATGAATAAAACAGAATATTGATGAGAAAATGGACATAGATCGCGATTAATTCTTGTGACGTGTTTTCAATAAAAGTCCAAATTATCTTATCAGTCTTATCTTATACTTTAACCGAGCAATTCTTGTAAGTATACATATATAGAACCTGAATCTCAGAAACGGCTCGAACGATTTTTATGAAATTATGTGTACAGAAGGTTTCGGGGACGATAAATCGATCTAGCTAGGTTTTATTTTTTTTAAACATCATATACCTACAAGATTTACTCGTTTAAAGGTATTAGATATTTCATCACTACGTACTTCATTTAAAAAAACCGAGCCAAGCTCGGTCAACCAGGTACTGAAAGTTTAATTGGCAATACTAAAAAGAAAATATAGCATCACGCAAAAATATACAAATATTATGTAGGATTGAATTTCATTTTCGTTACGACAGTTTTCACGGAATACACGTAACACCACAACAAAATTCGACTCGTCCCCAAAGACAACAGAATGAGCTGAACGAAATAGAAATTCTATTTTTCATTTTTGAAATAATATATTCGTAGAAACAGATTCTATTTAGAGAATCTTAAAATATGCTAATGAAAATAATATTCTCTTGATATAAAAAATAAACGAGAATTGCGCAAACTAATTTGTATTTTGGTAAAAAATAATTCTTAATGCCGTTCTAAGTGAGATTGTTTATGATTTTTATTTATTTAAACAGTGTGGCGGGACGAGCAAGTGTACGAAAGTGGGACAGGTATAGTCACGCAGTTATTTGAATATGAAGAGTTCAATAAACACTCTCGTAACTTCGTCACTCAGAAATGTAAGGGAACAGATATGGTTACAATCTTTGTATTCAAATCGAGAGTGAATAGGTTTCTTCTAGGTAAACACGGTCCAGCGTAGACCGCATCGTCGCTTAACATCAGGCGAGATGAGGTCAAGTGTAAACCCACAAAATTTTAAAATATACATAAATATACAAATTTCCACATTGTTATTTAAAATTGCTTATAAATAAATCGTATTTTTTTTTTCTTTGTTTCAACGTATCGCCCAAACGGCTGGATAGATTTTAACAATTGAGATAAATAAAAAGTGTCACTTAGATAGTATTTTTTTTTTGTTTGTTGATTTTTTATAGTCGGGTTTTTTCAAATTAAAGTTATTTATTTTCGTATTTAAAGTAATTACTATCGTCTTAGGTATATCTATAGCAAAATAGCATACATCAGTTGGTAATTAATCATCTATTTGTCGTACTTGCAATCCTTCTCACATCTCAAATGTTTCAAAAAAAATTACAGGGCTTAGAGATATCTTAGAGAGAGAAACATCTTAGATCTCCAGGCGACGAGTGCAGTGCAGTGCTAGATAACGATTTGGACTCTTCACGTTCCAATAGCTTCGTGTCACTGTACTGTGCTGTTATGTGACAGGCATGTTCCTTACCATCAGGCACATGTCCTGCTCGTCTCGTCACATTTAATTTATAAAAAAAGAAAGATAGTCCTTATGAAATTAATTACCCATTATTTTATAGTTTCTCTCCAAGTGTCATTTCAGACTCTTGTCAAAACACGCTTTTTATTTTTAACCGACTTCCAAAAAGAAGAAGGTCATCAAGGCGACTACCATTTTTCTTGTATGTTAGTTACCTGATTTCTCGAAAACGCTCAAACCGATTTCAATACTTCTTTTTTTCTAGTACAACCTATAAGTATTTATTTAATATTTTAACCATTTCTATCGAATCTAGAAAAAAATATTAACGTTGTTGTAGTAAAATAAACATAAAATATATTTTTTTTATTACAAAACCTCGCGTCTATATTACTATCCAATAAAGATCTTCGATAACGAAACACAGCCATTACAATATTAAAATTACTTCTAGTCAGATAAAAAGGACGAGAAACCAGCGGGCGCCTCTCCTGTCCGTAGCTCCTACCGTGTTTCTACTTTATTAATGTGCGTTTTTAAAGAATTTATGTTTGACATGTGCTCAGGGGTGTACCGGCTACCATTAGCTGGGTTTGAATAAATTATTTAATAGTTTGAGAGCTTCTGCCTAACAGACTTATGTCATTTTAAAATCTGACAATTGGGTAGAGGACAAGAGAACTAATTATACTCGTATATTATACAGATTGCAGTACCTGTACCTACTCTAGTTTGCTAACAAGTATATATAATCCTACTTATTATAATATAAATGCGGAAGTTTAGATGTGTAGGTGTTGGGATGTTTGTTTCTCAATCACATCGAAATATCTCAACGGATTGAGTTGAAATTTAGAACAGAGATTGAAATATTGTCTGGAACAACGCAAAGGCTACTTTTCATTGCGGAAAAAATACGGGAGTGGAAACTACACGCTACACGGGTAACACAGGGGGGTGCTGCGAGTATAATATTATAGTAAATAAAAAAAACGCCAACTCATATGTTTCATATTCAAAGTCGCAACTCTATCGTTGGGCTTACAAAAAATCACACACACATAAGCAGCTTACTAAATGTTTCCACTGCTGGGACTAACCTTCTCTCGCAAGGAGAGAGTTTAGGGTCATAATCCACCACGCTGGCCAAGTGCGGGTTGGTGGATGACCTCGAAAGATTCTAGGTACATGTCGGTTTCCTCACGATATTTTTAAGTTAGCGGCATTACGCACATGACTTCGAAAAGACAGTGGTGCGCGTGGTGGGATCGAACCCGGGGATCCGGATCGGCAGTCGCCGTTCTCTCGACTAGACCAGCCGTAACTTACAAAAAAATCAGTGGGGACTAATTTAATCGAGTCGCTGCTATCGCATTTTGCAACACGGTTCATGTTAACATCGCTAGTTTCACTCTTTGTCACGCTTACTTAAGTTTGTGGATCTGCACCTTCTCGTTAAAATTAAATTGATGCAAATTTCACAGTAGCTAAACATCCCTATATAAGAACAAACTCTGTTTTTTCTTTGTGTTTCCAACCACTATGTAATAGTTGCTTTGAAAAAAATTATATTAACGATAGGGCCGCCATGTTAGTTATAAGTTATAAGTATTTCATCTTTTGTAACTGTTTACAACTTTTTTTGTGGCGTGTGTAATAAATAGGGGAGACAGACAGCAGACAGATGTCAGTCTATCTGTCTGTCTACCCTACCGTAGCGTAGTCAGAAGCGTGCGCTAACAAATTTCTATCTGCACAAGAACAAAATTAAAAATTTTGATTAACCCCCGACTACCTTAGATTTGTTATCTGTAGAACATTCTACTAGTCAAGCCCTTTCATTTGATACCCATATTAAGGGAATTGTGAAAAAAAATGTAATTCGCCATTTTGTGATAGCGGCCATCTTGGATTTGAAATTTGTCATAGTGCAAAGTATTCTACTAATCAAGCCCTTTCATTTGATACCCATATTGAGGTAGTAGTGAAAAATATTATATAATTCGCCATTTTGTGGTGGCGGCCATCTTGGATTTGAAATTTGTTATAGCGTTTAGTACTCTACTAGTCAAGCCCTTTCATTTGATACCCATATTGAGGTAGGTTGTAAAGAAATATTTTGTCCGCAGACAGACAGACCGACAGACAGACAGACAGACAGACAGACAGACATCGACGTCAAACTTATAACACCCCTTTTTTTTGTCGGGGGTTAATAAAATAGCGAAAGATTGTTCACAGCCTCTTAAACTATAAGCGATGCATCTAACGACTAGCTATTAATATGCTGTTGTATTTGTATTCATTGCTATGTAAATATTATGTATTACATACAAATTTAATAAAGTAAACATAGCGAACTAGAGACACGACAGTGTGTGCAGCTGACTTATATTTCTTGTTCGGATACACCCGGCGTTCCCAGAGTTCACCCGCCCTTCTACCGCCTAACTAAATCGGCTATGGCGTTGCTATAGCTGTCTCTATAATTTCAAGCGAAAAGAAAAGAGAGAGCAATGTCAAACCTAAGACAGTTTTAGTTATGCGGAGACCCTCCGATCGAATCTTTCAACTCGGAGTATGACGGATCTGCCTCATTTAGCTTACAGTCTACGGGAAAATGTGTACGACGGTGCGCCAAAAGAACTTATCACTTTGACAATAACCCAACACTGTTTTAGCACAACACAAATATAGGTAGATATTACAGAATTGTTATATTTTTATTTTTTTATGTATAGTTACAGCGAATTTTTAGAGAGTGATGGCAAAAAATGTAAAGAAATAAATTTGACATGGGTCAGTATAATAAAATTGTAATAAAGACATATCATACTCGTATATATTTATATGTATTTTTAACCCCCGACCAAAAAAGGGGTGTTCTAAGTTTGACGTCGATGTCTGTCTGTCTGTCTGTCTATCTGTCTGTCTGTCCGTCTGTCCGTCTGTCCGTCTGTCCGTCTGTCCGTCTGTCCGTCTGTCCGTCTGTCCGTCTGTCCGTCTGTCCGTCTCCGTCCGTCTGTCCGTCTGTCTCCGTCCGTCCGTCTGTCCAATCTGTCCGTCTGTCCGTCTGTCCGTCTGTCCGTCTGTCCGTCTCCCGTCTGTCAAATCCGTCTCCGTCCCGTCTGTCCGTCTGTCCGTCTGTCCGTCTCTGTCCGTCTGTCCGTCTGTCCTGTCTGTCCGTCTGTCCGTCTGTCAAATCCGTCTCTGTCCGTCTGTCCATCTATCTGTCCGTCTGTCCGTCTGTCCGTCTGTCCGTCTGTCCGTCTGTCCGTCCGTCTGTCCGTCTGTCCGTCTGTCCGTCTGTCGTCTGTCTGTCTGTCCGTCTGTCCGTCTGTCCGTCCGTCGTCCGTCTGTCCGTCTGTCCGTCTGTCCGTCTGTCCGTCTGTCTGTCGTCTGTCCGTCTGTCCCGTCTGTCCGTTCGTCCGTCGTCCGTCCGTCTGTCCGTGTCCGTTCGTCCGTCTGTCGTCCGTCGTCCGTCTGTCTGTCCGTCTGTCCGTCTGTCCGTCTGTCCGTCTGTTCCCGTCTCCGTCCGTCTGTCCCGTCTGTCCGTCTGTCCGTCTGTCCGTCGTCCGTCTGTCCGTCTCTTCGTCTGTCTCCGTCTGTCCGTCTGTCCGTCTGTCCGTCTGTCCGTCTGTCCGTCTGTCCGTCGTCCGTCTGTCCGTCTGTCCGTCCGTCCGTCTGTCCCGTCTGTCTGTCTGTCTGTCTGTCTGTCTGTCTGTCTGTTCGTCTGTCTGTCTGTCTGTCTGTCTGTGTGTCTGTCTGTGGCACCGTAGAGCTCAAACGGATGGGCCGATTTCGATGCGGTTTTTTTTTTTGAAAGTTAATATCCGTAAGTATAAATGTAGAGTCCAAACCTCTTCGTTTGAGGCTTTGGAACGTCAACCATGAAATGATGTCACTTTTTCAAGCTACGACCAGTCCGATAAAAAACGGACAAGTTGGTACAATCCAAAGCGTTTGCATACATTCTCTATCTAAGGTATACAATCCTTCTGATCTATGCGAATCTACTACATGTTTGTCGACAATATTATTCATAATTTGTTAAAACGAAAAATATTTTTCCATAATCCTGACTTTACAAACTGATTAGTATGGTTTGTTTATGTTCCAGTCATTACCAATTTACATTATTTACAAATTTACAACGTGCTTCAAAAACAGATTAAAGTCCTGGCTTATTCATGAAACTTTTTATAAGTATCTATGTAGTTAGTACAATTGTTTTAAAAACGTATTATACTTGTATAATACTTGACAGTTGTCTGTACGATAATTATTATAAGACAGTAAAGTAGTAATTTCATACTTTGAAAATGTATACAATTTATATGTTCTTTCTTTTGTTTTTAATTTTTATTAATTGACGTGTATTTATGAATAAAGTACTTTGACTTTATAGTTCTGTTTTAGCTATTCTAGCTATTTTAGGTGTTCTTAGCTATGTTTGGTTAATATCGATTCAAAATGGCCGCCTCCACAAAATGGCGGACAAAATATTTCTTCACAACCTACCTCAATATGGGTATCAAATGAAAGGGCTTGACTAGTAGAGTACTATACGCTATAACACATTTCAAATCCAAGATGGCCGCCACCACAAAATGGCGAATTATATAATATTTTTCACTACTACCTCAGTATGGGTATCAAACGAAAGGGATTGATTAGTAGAATACTTTGCACTATGACAAATTTCAAGTCCAAGATGGCCGTTACCACAAAATGGCGAAATACATTTATTTTTTCACAAATTCCTTAATATGGGTATCAAATGAAAGGGCTTGACTAGTAGAGTACTATACGCTATAACACATTTCAAATCCAAAATGGCCGCCACCACAAAATGGCGAATTATATAATATTTTTCACTACTACCTCAGTATGGGTATCAAACGAAAGGGATTGATTAGTACGATCTGTTGAAGCCCGGTATTTTTGGGTACGCAGATGATAGCACCGTCGTAGAGAGTTATATATCCAGCGCAAGAGCCAGTGGGCAACAAACTCAGCTACTGAGAGAGAATATGATCGAGCGTTTGAACTTGGCTCTTGAGGCAGTCTCGAAATGGGGCGCTGCCAATTTAGCCAGGTTTAACGAAGGAAAGACACAGGCGTGTTTGTTCTCCGCTAAAAGAAGTCCGTTCCAACTGGCTCCTACTTTTCGAGGCGTGTCCGTGCCGGTTACTGACCATCTCGAGCTTTTGGGCGTTTCTTTGTCATCGACGCTCAACTTTGGCACATATATTGAGTCTAAGGCTGAATTAGCCGCCAAAAAACTGGGTGTCCTCTCAAAGGTGCGAAGATACTTCAATTCTGAACAGTTGCTCACGTTATACAAAGCACAGATTCGCTCCTGTATGGAGTACTGTTCGCACCTTTGGGATGAATCGGCTAAGTATCAGCTGGGGACTCTGGAATCTATTGAGAGACGTGCCAAAAGACTCATAGGCAATGACACTCTTGTGCGTAAAAGACTTCAAAGTCTTGATCATCGCCGCAAAATCGCTAGCTTATCGGTTTTTTATCGGATACACTTCGGAGAGTGTGCAACTGATCTGCATGATCTAATACCACCTTGCCCTTTCTTCTATCGGACTTCTCGTTCCACAAAAGGGCGACATCGTTTCATGGTTGATGTTCCAAAATAGCGAACGAAGAGGTTTGACTCCACGTTTGTGATAAGAACGTCTAGGTTGTGGAATGCGTTGCCTGAGTGGGCTTTCCCTGATGGTTACAATCTTGGTGTCTTCAAATCGAGAGTGAATCGGTTTCTTCTAGGTAAGCACGCTCCATCGTAGATCTCATCATCGCTTAACATCAGGCGAGATGGTGGTCAAGTGCAAACCTATTATAGTTAAAAAAAAAAAAAAAAAAAAATAGTAGAATACTTTGCACTATGACAAATTTCAAGTCCAAGATGGCCGCTACCACAAAATGGCGAAATACATTTATTTTTTCACAAATTCCTTAATATGGGTATCAAATGAAAGGGCTTGACTAGTAGACTGTAGTACAGATAACAAATCCGAGGTAGTCGGGGGTTAATCAAAATTTTTAATTTTGTTCTTGTTTAATCTATTTTCCTATTCTGGACGAGCCGCAGTGTTGGTTGGGCACAACGCTCCTTCTGTTATTCCTATCTAGTAAGTTTCGCAATGTCGTATCTCACCGACATGTTTTTTTCGTAAAATACATGTTTGTATTAGATTTTTATTACTATTTTCTCAGGGTGCTTTGTACTCCGAAAACCCCGAAAAATCAAAAAAAAAAATTTTTTTTTGCTCGTGAATTAAAAGGTTAGGTAGTGAAGATGTACCCATGGGTCGTTTTAGATCTCTTGGGCATAAAGAGTCAAAGTCAAAGACTACAGATCCTCCATCCTTACCCCTCTTTACTATAAATCGTGTATACTAGTGGTGCGATACAATATATTCTTAATATTCGTGCACCTACACGGACTGTACGGGTGACATTTCATAAGGGGCATCCATAAATTATGTGAGATGTTTTTTTAAATTTTCTGTCCCTCCGTCCCCCTGGTGAGATGTCGTGAGATTTTATTCAACCCCCTTCCCCATCCCCCAATCTCACGTGAGATTTTTCAAAATGTGGGTTTGTTAAAACTTAAACACATTGGATTGTTATTGTCAAAAGACAAAAAAAAATGATTCGTGCTTTTATTTTTATTACGACTAGTTAAGACTAGTACCTAATCAATATGGTTGAGAGTTTATAAGTGTAATAAATGTTAGTTAAAATCGTATATGAAAGTTAAAATCGTAACTACTGTGATTAAAAAAAGAATGTGTACTCTAATTCAGTCCATGGAGAATCATGCGCGGTCTCAAGATAGACTATTGGAACCAAATTTTTTGTTTCAATCAAAAAAAAATTGCGTGAAATTTGACGAGACCCCCCCTTCTCTCCAACGTAAGATTACATGAGATTTGACTGGACCCTTCCCCCCCTTAAACACCTCACGTAATTTATGGACGCCCCCATATTAGCTATTATGAACGTTATCATATTATGTTATTCAGTAATAGTAAAATGATATGATAAATCAGCGATTTCATTTACAGTCCTAAGCCTGTCACAGTATTAAAACCATTTTTTAATCGCTACATGTAATAAATTTAATGAAATAATATTTTTAATGAATAACTATTATCTTTTTCAAACGAGTACCTTATATTATTCTATTTATTTATATTATTCCAGTAACGGCTAAATATATACTGCCATAGTACAAGCTTTGCTCAGTTTGGGGTCAGATGGTGTTGTGTGTGAATTGTCCACCAACCACCAATATTTATTTAGTTATTGTGTATCCAGGAATATGAACGGTGTATATTATTTTACATATCTCTTGCTCTGTAAGTACACCCTTACACCCTTAAATGCCGGGGTGTATGACTATCATTACAGCATAGGTTTTGGAGTTTGAAAAAAGAACTGTCATACTCATACTGCACGAAGAATATTTTTAAAAGTTTTTTTTTTCTCGGTATCATCTAATTACTCGAATCGGAATCTAGACAATTTATTTTATAAAGATTTTATTTTAAATATGGAACTATTTGTTTCCACATCGTATGTTAGATGGAATCGATTTAAAAATCAAACTGGTCAGCAAGATTTTCACGCGCTTGCGTGCGTGAAAAAAAGGCAGTCTACTAGTAGGCGCGGAAGCATCGCGAAAACAATTATTTTTCTTGTTTGAGTTCTTTTTCAAAAGTTTTAAACATGTCTAGTGACGAAGACATAGATCTAACGCCCGATTTTATTATAGAAAGGGCAAAAACTGTTGTCGAAAATATATTACCGCCGAACTCGACAGAAAGATATGTAAAGGCATACGACGAATTTATGAAATGGCGGTCAGAAAAAACAGTGAAATCTCTTTCTGAAAGTGTTTTATATCATATTTTGATGAATTATCTAAGAGGCTACAACCTTCCAGTTTATGGTCCTTTTATTCCATGCTAAAATCTACAATGATGACAAAACATGACGTGAATTTGAAAGATTTTTCTAAACTTACTGCTTTCTTGAAAAGGCAGTCTGACGGCTTTAAAAGCAAGAAATCGAAGGTATTGACTGCAGAAGAAGTACAGAAATTCTTAAATGAAGCTCCGGATGACATTTATTTAGCAATAAAGGTACCTACGTATTTACTTGCCCTTTTTAATAAGTTACCAAAATATTTCACAAAAATACTATGCGAATTTGGTGCCTTTAATACAACTTATGTCTTTTTTACAGGTTGTTCTAATTTGGGATATCGGGAGCCTGCAGAACCGTGGAATTGACAAACTTGACAATAGAAAATGTAGAAAAACATAACAAATTACTACTCATAAAACTGCCTAACACGAAAACTAAAATTGGTCATTTGTTGTGCATGAAGAATTTGCAAATTATGTTGAAAAATATCAAGCTCTTCGGCCTGAAAACGTGGATACAAATCGTTTTTTTCTTGATTACAGTAAAGGAAAATGCCACAGACAAGTAATAGGAAAAAACAAATTTACAGGCATGCCAAAGCAAATAGCCACATATTTAAAACTGAGTAACGTAGAGTTATACACCGGGCATTGCTTGCGCAGAACATCAGCGACTCTATTGACTGATTCGGGAGCCAACCTCACTCTGTTAAAAAGGCACGGCGGCTGGAAGTCCAGCAAAGTGGCCGAAGGTTATATCGAAGATTCGATGGCAAACAAAAGCAAAATTACTTCTAAAATAACAGAAAATATAAACTTGAAATCACCACGTCAAAGCACATCATCTGAGCCATTTTTTAATGAAGAAAATAGTACCAGTCAACTGCCGCCATTTACGATGCAAGAACCTCAAGTCACTCAAACTCAAGTCTTATCATCACAAACTCATATTCAAACTATAAATATTCCTAAAAAGAACGTGACCGTATCTCTTACAAATTGTAATCATTTTACTATTAATTTTAATTAAATACACATTTTTTTCTTCTTATTAAATGTTCATTGAAACCTGCTGTCTTGTTGTTTACTAACCTCACAATCGATATGTTCGCTTCGCTCAGGCGCGCAAAAGAACATAATGACAGCCTATTTATCTCACAAGCTCACAACCTCATATATATAGGTACTCGATAAAAGACATAACTATCTAAAGAATCTCAACCTAACATAACACCCCTCCAACCTTCAACCAAAACGTCATACTACTAATCCCGCTTTAGGTATTTATAAATTATACTAATTCGTTTATGCGAGCATCCACTTTCGAAGTGGAATTTACTCATTCAAAAACAGCACATTATTGCTTGGCGGTTGTTAAAAACCGGAACATGATTGTCGAGTCAAATGAAGATTGGACCCCTGTTTATTACCGAGGAAACGATACCGCGATCTAACTTGACACTAGCGCCATCTAGTTTAGCACGGACGTAACCTCCTCAATTAATCTAACTGCTCAAGTAGTAATAGTAGAAATTTTCATGATTTCTATTTATTTTTCTTTTCTATATTATTTTAGAGTTCCGTAGCCAAATGGTAAAAAACGGAACGCTTATGGATTCGTCATGTCGCCATTTTTTTTGAAACTATACTGTTGAAACTTGTTAAGTAGTACTATTTTGTTCGCATTAAGATTTTCACACATAAATAGAAAAAAAAACAAATAGCTATACATATAAATTTTAGGGGTTCCTCACACTTGGAACTAAAACTCAATTATTTTTTTCATAAACGTGCGGGTGCGGAGTCTATAGATAGGTCTTCAAAAATATGTTGAGGTTTCCAATATCTTTTTCATCAAATCCTTTTTCATCAACAAACAAATCAATCAATTAATAGAGATTTATAAAACTAAAAATATACCATGTAAACTTCCACCGAAAATGGGCGTTTTCAAGATGCAAAAAGATCTGTCAAAGACAGTTCCCAATTTCACCACAGGTGGCGCCAAAGTTTTATTTTGTTAGAGAAATTTCACAAAACCAACAGTGGTGCCACGCTTGGCAAAATTTAGAACTATTTTTGATAAGTAAATTTGAATCTGGAAAATTTCTTATTGGTTTGAACGGGATCTAGTAAGCAGTTTTTTTAATGCGTCATAAAATGCGTCGATCGAAGTGACTAACGGACTACAAGAACTTTTATATTACCTATGTTACTTGCTGCAACGGAAATCTTCACTTGGCCGTTTTTTTATTAAAAAATAATGATGTTCCATGATGAATATTTATTATAGTGCGTACTTATGCTCCGACTTTTTTATAGTTTATAGTGACGAGACGAGCAGGACATGTGCCTGATGGTAAGCAAAATGCCTGCTACATAACAGCATAGTGATACGAAACTTTGGGAACATGAAGAGTCCAAATCATTACCTAACAGTGCACTGTGCTTGTCACCCAGAGTTATAAGATATTCTATCTCTATGCCCTGTAATTTCACTGGGAGCATGGCTCTTTAAACCGGAACACAGTAAAGTTTATAATGTTTTGGCACTAAACCTTTTCGTTTGTTTGTAAAACATTAAAAGATTTATTGCCAGTCGTGCTGGAGTGCGAAGATTACCTACGTAGGTAGCTATCTCACGCGTTTACACCTAATCACAAAACGTGTCTTATTTATAACAACTGTATAGAACACTATTCAACTTTTTGTCTACAAATAATCATCCAATTAAGAAAATATTCCAATTATGACGTCACCGCTGGAACCACAAAGTAAGAAATTCCGAGATTTTTCAATTGAAAACTTTTTGAAATGGTGCAATTAAATATTTCCGCTCTTAATAGTCGTGCTCTTAAAGACGAAATCTCAAAGAAATCAGACGACAGTCGAAGACTGCTTCGCTTTGAGGTCGATTCTTTGATAGCTGCACTTACAATGCAGTTTCGCGCTGTTAATTTCTATTTTTAACCCCCGACCAAGAAAAGGAGTGTTATAAGTTTGACGTCGATGTCTGTCTGTCTGTCTGTGTGTGTGCCTGTCTGTGGCACCGTAGAGCTCAAACGGATGGGCCGATTTCGATGCGGTTTATTTTATTTAAAAGTTAATATTCGTGCGGATGTTCTTAGCTATGTTTGGATAATATCGATTTAAGATGGCCGCCTCCACAAAATGGCGGACAAAATATTTCTTTACAACCTACCTCAATATGGGTTTCAAATGAAAGGGCTTGACTAGTAACGTCTTGAATCCACGATGGCCGCCACCACAAAATGGCAATTTTTTTTTTTTCGCTACTACTTCAATACCCATATTGAAGTAGTAGTGAAAAAACAATCGAACGAAAGGACTGGACTAGTAAAATACATTGCACTATGACAAATTTCAAATCCAAGATGGCCGCTTCCACAAAATGGCGATATACCTACATTTCTTTTTTCACAACCCCCTTAATATGGGTATCAAATGAAAGGGTTTGACTAGTAGAATGTTGTACAGATAAAAAATCTGAGGTAGTCGGGGGATAGTCAAAATTTTTAATTTTGTTCTTGTAGTTGTGATAATTTCATTTAGGTCTTAAGGTAGATAGGTATTAAGTTTTTTCCTGATTTTATTTTAAAGATAGGTGGCCGGACCTGCATTACATGTCCCTGATGGTAAGCAACACGCCTGCCACATAACAGCACAATGACACGCAGCTATTGGAACATGAAGAGTCCAAATCATTACCTAGCACTGCACTGAGCTTGTCACCCAGAGATCTAAGATCTCGAAACCCTGTAATTTCTCTGGAAACATGGCCCTTCAAACCGGAAGGTTCATTCAACAAATATGAAATCATTCAACAATAAATGAATTCAACAATACGATTTTACGATTTTACGAAGTTTGATTTTAAAACGACTTCAAAAAGGGAGGGGTTTCTCAATGCGGTTGTATGTTACCCAATAGCTTTCCTAATTTGTGAATCTTTTTATTTTTATTTGTTGAATTGATTACACATGTGGTTTCATATGTAGTGAGTGTGGTATAACATCCAGCTTGTCCGCGTTTCTTATATTATACAATTTGTCGGGGTAATTATTTTACAGAAAATAAATTACGTATGTAATTATATTTCCGTTTCACCGTATGTTGCCATGTATGTATTACATAAATAAATAAGGAATACATATTTCATATCACATTATCTTAGTTAATTTTAGCTTAGGTTAAGTTTATTTTTTATATTTATAAAATAGATATATTTTATATATTAATTTTATTAATAAACTTAAATTTTTAGAGTATAAGTGTTCTGTGCTCTTGGCTTTCGACGCGTGCGGTCGGGACTGAACCATCGCGCGTTCTACGATACGTACTTCGCTATAAAACCAACTTTGTTACCTGTGCTTCATAAATTCGATTGTGTTAGCAAGTTTTCATCCAACACTACCCGCCGCTACGCCCACAGCAGAAGGATGCGATCGATAATGATGATGGCGAGACTCTGGTCGCCGACATACTTATATATTTTTTTAAATAATGTGGCAAAAAAATAAAAAAAACATTACACATACCACCTCATCATCATACCTACTCTTTTGTTTATTAAAATTTTCATCGAAATTCGATTTCAAGGGGACCAATAGTTTTAGTTGTCATTCTGCTTGGAAATCTTGGGTCGCACACATCGATATAAACAACTAGATGCGCCCTGTGCACCTTTGAATTGGTAATAAGCTGCTTTTGTGTCTGTAGTAAGTGGTTTATACATCACCTTGACCCCTAGAATCGCTAGTGGCGAGATATGCTGTGGTCCTACTTATTTTGGTAGTTGACAACAAATAGTGATAGGTAAAAACGTTCACCGCTTCCTACAATCGACTAGAAAGCAAAGAGTTAGCTCACTCTTCCCAACGATAACAAGATTCCGTGCTCCCTGGAGTTTGGGAGGGCACATCTTTGGGTTGAGATCTTTGGTCGCATAGATCATAAGCGGCTTACATATTAATAGATTAATCAACATAAAACATGCTTCGACGCATAAATCCTGGCTAAGTCGTAAAAATGCATTTTTGTGATTTCATAAACTATTATTAAATTTAGGTTTATAATATTTCAGCCTGATAAAACAACTCATATTTAAAACTACTATTTTCAGACGAATTTTAGTCAAAAATATTCATACAAATCAGAATGGCTTTAAATAAGGTAACAAGAGCGTGTCGAGGCTTTTTGATGAAAGGGTTTAGTAAATTATGTGTGATATAATGTTATTAAAAAAAATAAGTTTTGTGAATTTGTTTACATATAAAGAACTAGCTGTA
Organism: Ectropis grisescens; assembly: GCA_017562165.1. Taxonomy (NCBI): domain Eukaryota; kingdom Metazoa; phylum Arthropoda; class Insecta; order Lepidoptera; family Geometridae; genus Ectropis; species Ectropis grisescens. Next base: position 26,669,260 of record CM029770.1, read on the forward strand.
CCCTGCCACGCTTCGCTGTGGCACATTGTGATGCAAAAATAAGACAAAAACAATCCTTGATGCGGATTATATATCACTAGATGTCCGCCCCGGCTTCGCCCGTGGAACATATATAGCACTCATCGAGATCCCGCACATATCCAACGGTGAAAAAATTTTTGAAATCGGTTCAATCATTCCTGAGAATTTTGCTTTCAAACAAAACACCTCTTCAGCTATCTGCTACGCCACCTGTCGGAAATTGGTCGTACCAACTCAGAGATTAGCAAAAAGGTTTTATATTCAAGAGGTATGTAATCTGTGATATTCAATGACGCATTCTTATACACATGTCGTCATGTGTCATGTCAAAGCACGAAACGTACGAAAACTCACGAAAACGTACGAAAGGAATATTTTTTCCCGATTTTGTAACATTCTTGATTCATGCTCTGCTTCTGTTCATACGAGGGTCAAACTGAAAGTTCTTAGAACTGGCCACTTTTAAACAATATAATAAAAAAATAATTCTATAATTTGAAAATAGAACTCTTTGCCAATATTACTGAGTATATACTTCATTAATTTGTCATTTGTTTTACGATTTGGCGGCAAATTGAAAATTGTCTGTGTCACGTCAACATGAATTTAACACGAGAAAATTTTCGTGCAATGATTTTTTATGACTTTCGATGTCATTTAAGTCAACAAGAAAGTTATGATAGACTACGATTGGCCTTTCACGATGAAGCCCCATCTCGTGCGACTGTTTACAACTGGTTTAATGAGTTTTAACGTGGTCGCACTAATCTCACTGATGATTTACGTGAGGGACGGCCTTCTACGGCGACGACTGAAGATAACATCTGTGTTGTGCGGCGTATGATAGAGACTGACAAAAGAGTGACCTATCAGCAGATTCGGACAAGCTTAGGCATCGGTATGAGTCAAGTGCACAAAATCCTACACGAACATTTAGCGGTCAGGAAGCTTTGCGCCCGGTGGATACCTAATAATTTGACTGAGGCTCAAAAACTCCATCGTGTGGATTGGTGCCGTAAAATGATTGAAAGATTTAACGGAGGTGACTCAAATGCTGTGTTCGACATACTAACAGGTGACGAAAGCTGGATTTACTGTTATGATCCTGAAACCAAAAGACAATCTGCTCAGTGGGTGTTTCCTTTCGAGGAGTTGCCAACTAAAGTGAAGAGAGATCGAAGTGCGGGGAAAAAAATGGTGGCCTCGTTCTTTGGAAGGATAGGTCATTTCGCAACAATTGTGTTAGAGAATCAAAAAACAGTTTCTGCAGAATGGTACACTATCAAACGTTGAATTACTGGGTCACCCGCCGTATAGCCCCGACCTCGCGCCTTGTGATTTTTATTTATTTTCAAAATTAAAGAAAAACTTAAAGGAAAGCGGTTTATGAATGCTGAAGAAGCGGTGGCTGCGTATCGCGATGCCATTGAAGAGACCCCTAAGGACGAGTGGGCAAAGTGCTTTTCCCAGTGGTTCCATCGCATGCAGCGGTGTATTGACGTGAATGGACAATATTTTGAAAAGATAATTATAATAAAACTAATAACTGGCTAATGTAATCAGTTTTTGATTTTCTAAGAACTTTCAGTTTGACCCTCGTAGTAGTGTTATTTTCTATAGCCTATAGCCTTCCTCGATAAATGGACTATCCAATAGAAAAAGAATCTTTCAATTCGGACCAGCACTTCCCGAGATCTTAGCGTTCAAACAAACTCTTCAGCTTTATAATTAGTATATTAGTATAGATTGTAAAACTTCAGCTCGATCGGTGCAGAACTTTTTTGAGTTTTTGAAGCGAACACAAACCAACATAACATTTTTATATATAGAGATTAGATTAATTGGGGATATTAACTACCTATATACAACTATAAAGTATGCTCCATTTATGATTACGTAAGTACTAGTATAGTAAGTTTTTATACTGGTAGAATTCTTTGCAGAGTACCACACAACCAGTTATTTTACAGCCAAGCATGAATGTGCACTGTGCAAACATCAGTGTGTTCCAGTTTGAAGGGTAATGTTTACAGATAAATTATAGGGCATAGAGATGGCTAACCTTACACATTTGGCAGACGAGCGCACTGCAGTGCTCGGTAATGATTTGGACTCTTCATGTTCCAATAGCTGCGTGTCCCTGTACTGTTATGGGCAGGCGTGGTGCTTATCATCAGTCACATGTCCTGCTCGTCCTGTTACTGTATACTATAAAAAAAAGTTAGTAAGATAAGATTGGTCGTTACTTCGCACCTGTCCCGAAGTTTGGTTAGCAGTAAAGGCCACATATTATTTGGTCACACTCACGCGCACCTCTGTCAATATTTTTTTCGTGGTCATATACGATACGGCCTTGTCGAGTCTGAGGTGACGTACTAATAAGTACGCACCTCTGCCCGTTCTCGAAAATGGTCGTGCGTTACTCTATTGGGACGGCTCTATCATCACGGACATGAGTTTTGTTGCCAATAAGCCTGATATCGTGTTAGTAGACCGGTCTCAGCACCGGGGTGTGATCTTTGATATCACGAGATAATACGAGTCAAAGTTTATGTATTTTATATGTATCTAAATAAATACTGAACCCTGAAAAGTAAAGGTTATTTCGTCATGTAAAAATAAATATAAAAATGGTTTTAATATTTTATCAGGCGACGTCCTCAAAGGGTGACTGTAACAAAATCTTGTTAAACTTAATGAACAAACTTACCGGGCGTCTCGCTTAAATTAGAGTCACTTTGGCACCCTACTGTGCATTACAATAATAGGGATGTTATAGCCGAGCATCCGGCAACCGGCATATACGAAATAGTTGCCGGATAATTTATCAGCCACCCTATCAAGTAAGGGAAATTAAAGAATTAAATTATGCAGTCTTTATATTCAGTAGAATCGAATGAAACTTTTTTTTTTGCTTAATGCTCTTATCGATAGCATGTATGTACTTTCTATTTATGTTAAATTTGAAGAATGAGATTAGGATTTTGTAGGTCAAAAGCATAATCACTTTAACAGTATTTTCGTGACGGTTCTAACGCTGCCGAAACGTCGCGATAGTTAAATATAATTTAGATCATGATTAAGTCCTGTGTAATGTGTTCAAATTACGAAAGTTTAAAAACAATAATTCACTTTAATGTTCCGACTACTTGGCTTTGAGAAGAAATCAAGGCTATAATCTTGTATGCAAACCAAGTAGGTACAGTGGATAGGTGTGACTACTTCAGAGGACGCATCCTAATTCGATAATAAATTTATAAATGTTTGGGTGTTTTACATAAATATGTACCTAATAGCATAATCACGTTGATATAACGGAACGAATCTGACTGTAATTGGTAATAACTAATAAATCATATTATAAATGTAAGGTTTGGAGTTTTAGATGTTTGTATGATAGATAGATAGATAGATAGAAAAAATATTACAAATAAACACCTATGAACTAGTGCCACAAGTGGCGGCCTTATTGCTAAGAGCAGTCTCTTACAGGCAACCAGCAAAAAGGAAAATAGCCCACATATACTCGTAGGCGGGGGAAGCAACATTAATTATGTAGTATGGTTTTGCTCAATCACGCGAAATAACTGTACGGCTTCAGCTGTAATTTTGACAATTGAATCTGAATGATATTTAACTCACTCAATCAATCTCAATCAATCCATTATTTATTGCATAATAGAAAGCCGACAAAATAACCTGAGCACCAATATACAATAATTATATACAATAATTATATAGTTACAATCTTATATACGCATACAGAATATATAAATACAGAAACTAATCTAAATTATAGCTTTTACTAATACCGTGAGTATGGGATAGAATATACGAGTATATAATATAGTAATGTAGGTATTCAGGTCTTTTATCCTGAAAACATGGAAACAATTACGGATTAAATAATATTCTATACTCGAACGAAATCGCAGGCAGATAACAGTAATCTCTGAATGTTATGATACATATTAATATGTTAATAACAGAACCACAAATCCAGCAGCAGCGCTCCGGCTAGTTCGATGTATTTCCCTTCACTAGTACACAAAAGCAGACCGGAAGCTAGTGTAGCGCTGGTAAATTCTGTCATCTCTTTATAAAGTACTCATCTCCGGCATATTACTTTGGAAGTTGTGACGTGCTAGAAACATATTTTTCTCTCTCATTTACATCGCGATTCTGATAAAATTTTACAATACGGTTTAAAAAGAAGAAGACTTCAATCAACTGACTATTATTTCATTTTTTTCATTGTATGAATTAAGACTACAACAAATTGTCTGGCCAGACATATTGCATGCCTCTCAAAGATACCAGTTTGTATGGGTTAAAATGTTTTGTATTTACTTGTCTTACCTGCAAACCTGTATTTGTATTTGAGATTGAAAACAAATTGGACTCACTCTTAGACTTTGAAAGACGAGACGGTTAGAGTTTAGATGAATGTTTCTTTATAGGTACATATATATGAAGTAACGATACGAGCAAGATGTGTGCCCAATGCGCATATATGCACGTCTGCCCATAATATCCCAGCTTTTAAAGTTTTCAACATGAAGAGTCAAATTACTGCGTTGATCGTTATTGATCTGCGTTCATAGGTCGGAGGTACCTCCTAAGCATTAACTTATACATGAAATCATTGCTTCTCAGATGTTTTTTTTACATTTTATCTTTTCCCTGGCATATAGCCTTTCAAACTAGAACCTTTGATGATCCATGTTCAAGTGTGGCTGACAGAACGCCTGCCTATTACAGCAGAGCCGTCTTTCTAATGAGACAGGCAGGTTTTGGAGTAAACGCTTGTAATATAATTACCATTGACCAATGCATTTTATTTTTTTAATTTTCAAAATTCCAAATCTATTTTGACAAAATTTAAATTCAAAATTGTTTTAGGCATCTTCAAGTATCTAATCGGTGGACATACCAATACCTACATAAAAAGGTCCCAACGAGATGTGAACATCCACCATGAAGTCTAAATAAATAGCATTTTTCAGTAAACTAGGCAACTAAACACCAGGTGCTTAAAAGGCAAAAAGTTATTGTTAAAGTTGCACCTACATCTAAATACCTGGTTTACTCTATGAACAAAAAAACTACAGAATTAAAACACCAGATCAAATGCCAAAATGTGATTGTGACCGCTGTGCAATTACTTAAACGGTTGATAAATAAGACGTTAAATAAACTATTAACGAGACTACGTTACCAAATGAAAATATGGCACATTTATTAGCTGATATAGTTGAAAGTACTACTACAACTGACTAGATAATAAGCTAAACTGAATTTTCAAGCTATGATAAAGTTGCGCCTGCCTGTCATCTGATGCTTATAAAAAATGAATATAAAAATTTGTGGACAATTCACACACAACACTATCTGACCCCAAACTAACCAAACCACGTCCATGGCGGCCAGGTAGCTGATAGCTTCTTTTCATTGCGACTTCAATAATATGTCTCTAAATATTTTCTGCATATTATACAGATCTGTACATACAGACAATATTTATGTCTCAAACTCATGGTCAAATGTAATATAATGGACCGCTGCTTTGCAATTTTTGGCTGGTATCCCACTGTAACCTCCTTCCCATAATATCGCACAATATCTCCGCATTGCAATCAATTATTAGAACGGGGATTATGCAAAAAAACAACGGACTGTTACTTGTGATTTTAAATGTTGAATTTTTAATTTGTTTTTCTTATGAAATTCCAGAATAACCAGTCCACAGATGAGACTTGGAGCCTCCTTTGGCAATGAGTGATAGCAAGCTTGTACATCGTCATTTGGAAGAATACACAGAATTGGAGATGAGATCTGAAGCGACAACCTCACGATTATGAAATTGATGTTCTAGTCGCTAGGCCACTTCGGCCGGCAACGGAATATACATGGTACTATTATTCCATAGTATTCATATTCGCGGAGTTTAGTACACAGCCCATTCTTTTGACGCAGACAGCTTTCGGCAAAGTTATGTTTTATGCCGAAACTTGTTTCATATTTCTTATTCAAAAGTTTTACATAAAGGTACTTATTCAGGTATCTTGCAGAAGTTGACATGATGGTAAAGTAGGTATGTCTGTTTGTTCAAGAGTTAGACTAACAAAGGTATTGTTCATAAATGTAATGATAAGCAAGGTTAAACAGAAAGAGTACCCACAAACATATTTTTTTAGTTAGTTTGCCTGCATTTGCAAAAGTAGCTTCTGAATCCATGGAGAGATGTGGCATGAGGCTCGTAACGACACCCTTCTTCGAAAAAGTGTTCAGAGTTTTGGACGTCGATGATGTAAAGATGAAATTCCAAGCCTAATGGTTTTTTATCGAATCAGACATTTAGGGGAGTGAACTGATCTGCATGATCTAATCCAGTCTTGTCCTTTTTAACCGACTTCAAAAAAAGAGGTTTCTCATATCAACCGTATATATATATTTATATTTCTTTTATGTGTGTTCGCGGATAACTTCGTCACTTATGAACCGATTTTGATGATTCTTTTTTTGTTGTAAAGAAAATATTCCAAGGGTTGTACCATGATAAGGAAACCAGGATCTGATGACATCCTAGAGAAATCTAGGAAAACTTTTTTATTTGTATCGGGCTGGTCCTAACTCGAAAAATCGACATCGTTTCGCGGTTGATGTTAAAATGCATAGATTCAACGAGGAGGTTTGACTCTACTTTTGCGATAATAACGTCTAGGGTGTTGAATGCGTTGTCTGAGTGGATTATTCACGATGGTTACAAATGTCTTCAAATCAGAGCGAATCGGGTTCTTCTAGGTAAGCGCGGTCCATCGTAGACCGCGTCATTGTCGTAGAGACCTGACAGCCATCTTGCCTCATGGACTGGCCTCGTGGCTTAGTGGGTAGTAACTCTGCCTGCGAAGCCGGGGGTCGTGGGTTCGATTCCCACCCAGTGCAAATATTTGTGTGATGAATTCAAATGTTTGCACTGTGTCTGGGTGTTTCTATTTATAATAAGTATGTATTTAAAACTGTATATGTATTATATCAGCTGTCTGGCCGCCATGGAGAGCCTTGTACCTCGGGACACCTTGTACCTTGGGACAAGTTCAAATCTTTGCCATAAATGTATCCAGAAAAGTCTGTTAGCGCCATCTACTGTCTCCGTGACTGTAACATTTAGTACGCCAGCAGTAAAGTCGACCATTTTGTCTTGTGCTGTTGTAAAGGTTAAAGGTCGCGTTTTGCAGGTCCATTGTTTTTTGTAATCTGTTGGAATCCTTCTTTTTCATCAAAGTTTTCGACGTAAGTATTTGCTCTAAGTTTTAATTAGTCTGTATACTCTATATATATATGTATTTTTATAGAAATCAGCGTATTTATTTGTGTTTATTTTTAATAATATTTGTTTTTATAATGACTTGATATTTGTACCTTGGGACAATTGAATTTTTGTACCTTGGGACTGTCCCAAGGTACGAGTACAACAGGTAAATTTCGCTAAATAATTTTATTTATTTATTTGCACAGTGTACATACATATATTAATATATTGGATAGATCTTATAGCTAAAATCTATAACTATGTGTACAAAGACCCTGTCAGGGTGTTGCAAAGGACGTTAGTAATTTGATTTTCATAATATATTTCATGTATAATTTAGATGCCGCGTAGCAAGAACAAAATTACCCGGCTAAAACCAAATGAGGAAAATGTTAACATTGCCGTTAAAACAGTTATTGAAAAACGTATGACGATTCGGAAACCAGCGGTATTTAATATATCGAAAAGTTTAATCGGTCGTTACGTTTTTTTTTAACTTTTATAGGTTTACCCTTGACCGCCATCTTGCCTGATGTTAAACCACAATGCGGTCTACGATGGAGCGTGTCTACCTAGAAAAAACCGATTCACTCTCGATTTGAAGACACAAAGATTGTAATCAATGGGGAAAACCCACACAGGCAACGTAGGTATTCCACAGCCTAGACGTTCTTATCACAAAAGTAGAGTCAACCATGAAACGATGTCGCTTTTTCGAGCTGCGAGCATTCCGATAGAAAAAAGGGCAAGGTGGTATTAGATCATGCAAATCAGAAGCACATTCTCCGAAGTGTATCCGATAAAAAACCGAAAGGCTAGCAATTTTTCGGCGATGTTCAAGAATTTGAAGTCTTTTTCGAACTTAAATATGCACAGCGCATCAAAAAATGATGAATTCACTTGCTAACCTCACAACGACGTTAAACGAATCTTTACTGATGAATAAGAAGAAGAAGAAGAGCACTTCTCATTAGAACTAAACGATTAAAATTAAATATTATATCGAGTTTTTATTTCCATATTGCCTTTGAAATATTTGTCCCACGGTACAATATGGAGCGTCCTAAGGTACACGAGGTGATTGTACCTTGGGACAAATATTCAGAAACACTTTTTAGACATTAGTTTAAAAATTAAGCTTAGTATATAGTTTGTTGCACCTTAACATTGTAATATTATAAAGATTTAATTGAAATGTGGAATAATTTATAATGATATATCAATATTGGCTTAAACATATCAAACTAAAAAAAAGTGTCCCATGGTACAAGGCTCTCCCCTACAAGCTTTGCTTAGCTTGGGGTCAGATGGTGTTGTGTGTGAATTGACCACAATTTTTTATATTTATTTTTTATTAACATCAGATGCAGGCGCAACTTCATCACAGCTTAAAAAAATAGAGATTTAGGCGAAATTCGAACTTATCACCATGAAATCAAAAGATCTCTATGCCACAGCTATCCCATTCAATCAAATACAAATAAGCAGATAAACCTTTATACCCACATAATTCGTTTGTAGGTGTAAACTACAAAAAATAAAGTAAGCCAATCATATTTGTATGCAGACATTTACCTATTTTAAAACACAATTACAATTTTAATTTGAACCGTATCGCGTAGAAATATGAACACGATATTGTAATTTCATACATGAAACGGGCTCATATGTGTTTTTTATTCAGATTACATTAATAAATGGTTACATCATGAGGTCGGTGGTTTAAATAATCAAGGTTTTTATGACTTGGTATATGGTGATTACGTTTGCTTATGAATGGATTGACACTTAAATATGTTGTTATAAAGATCATTATAGTAACTCCTTATGGGAAAATAGTTGTTAAAGTAAATGTATTTTGAAAAGATTTTTCGATCGTTTTATTTGTTTGTATGTTATCTAAATTATAAAGTTTCTAGCTTCAAAAGTTACGAAACTTCATACACATTTTCAGTCCCGTTTTCAACCCCCCACAACCCTATTGTTCGCTTTAAAAATCACCCTATATTCTTTCTTTGAATATATTAGACTGTACCTGTATCAAATTTAATTTAAAATGATATTGTTGTTTAGACGTGAAAGCGTAACAGAGAGACCTATTTATATTCTCAACTTAATTCGTATCCAACAATTTGGGTCCACTTTATTCAAACGTAGAAACTTAGAGTGGAATAAGTAGCCGGACTCATTGTTACATGAGAGATACAGTCTAGAAATTTTCAAGGTCAGAGTGAATATGTATTTTCTATTATATTAGCGTACGTAATCTTCGACCGCAGCATGGCTTATCATCAGCGAGTTAAATGTTTAATGCTAATATTTGCTCGATAAAAAAGACAGAGTTATTTTAGTATTTATAACAACATTTCTGGGACTGTTTGAGGGGCTGAGAAAAGATACAAGCTTGATAGTATTTTGCTCAATTATGACGGGAAATTAAGCGGATCCAGATAAATTTTGGAATGTAGATTAAGCCTGAAATGGTACATTTCTGTGTGCAGTTCTAATCCCGAAAACCCCGAATAGTCAGTTTGGTAGTATAGGCAATACACTGCCAGCTGCCACAGGTTAATTATAAAAACACACACACACAGTACCGCCAGTAACCGTCATGGCAACTTATCCTGCGACGGCCGCACCGAAGACCAAGTAATCAGGACAGACCCGGATCCCGCAAGGTTCTAACACTTGTAAATAATTCCCCTGCGGATTCGTCTACTTCATACATTATAAATGTTCCGTTATTTACGTCCTGCAGAATGGAGGGATGTGTGGGCGAGACAGTACATTAACTTTCATTAAATGGAATTTTGGTAAGTATTGTACAACATTTTCTTTCTTCGTTGTCATCGTCCACAGCCTTCTTTATCCCACTGCCGAGTACAGGCATCCCGTTTATCATGACATTGTCATCTTCCTCGGTCTTGTGCCATTCGAATCTACGTTGGACCCGCAATAAAGATATTATCGTCATTCCGTCCTTTTCTAATGTCCTACGGCTACGCTTACCTTCGCTCAGCCACCACTCGGTCGCTGTTTTTAACCCTCGACCAAAAAAAAGGGGTGTTATAAGTTTGACGTCGATATCTGTCTGTCTGTCTGTCTGTGTGTGTGTCTGTCTGTGGCACCGTAGAGCTCAAACGGATGGGCTGATTTCGATGCGGTTTTTTTTATTTGAAAGTTAATATCCGTGCTGATGTTCTAAGCTATGTTTAGTTAAAATCGATTCAAGATGGCCGCCGCCACAAAATGGCGGACAAAATATTTCTTCACAATCTACCTCAATATGGGTATCAAATGAAAGGGCTTGACTAGTAAAATACTATACACTTTAAAAAAATCTAATCCCAGATGGCCGCCACCACAAAATGGCGAATTATATTATTTTTTATCACTACTACCTACCTCAATATGGGTATCAAATGAAAGGGCTTGACTAGTAGAATACTATACACTATAAAAAATCAAATCCAAGATGGCCGCCACCACAAAATGGCGAAATACATTTCTTTTTTCACAACTCCCTTAAAATGGGTATCAAATGAAAGGGCTTGAATAGTAGAATGTTGTACAGGAAACAAATCTGAGGTAGTCGGGGTTAATCAAAATGTGTAATTTTGTTCTTGTTTGTGGGTGAAATTCATTTACTGCCGTGCCGGCCGGAGACACCTGTGGGGGTTTAAGTTGGTAGAACCACCAATCTAAATTGTGTCGAGCCTGATATACCGTAAAAATATACCCGGACGTAAAGAAAAGGTACGTCCAACAATATTTATAAAAGTATATATGTGTCTGGACATTTATTATGTATCGTAAGTACATATTTACACTTGTAAAAGTATTATTTCAGTTTTCTCGCTCATGCAAGTTTTGCTAAGTTTGGGGTTAGTATTGCGTGGGTATTCCCAACAACATTAATTACATTTATTTATTTTGAAAAGTATGAGTGTGTCTGGACGTTTCTATCTACGTGTTTACACTCCTAAAAGTATTACTTCAGCCATTTGACTCCCATCACACAAACTTTGTTGATTTCGGCGCTAGTTAGTATTATGTGAGGGACGTTCAAAAATATTTATTTATTAGACGGCTTAAGAGACAGTAATCACAAATCACAAATTTTGAGTGTGATCAAAAATGTTCGAATACAAAAACGAGTTCCAGGGTACTGCTCCAACAGCACAGTCGCAATCCTCTGCCGGTTTTATTCTTCGAAACGTTGCAAAGGAAAGAAAAATGAAGCAAGTTTCGGCATAAATAAAACTTTTACCTTGAGACCGTTCGCGATGACGCGAAAACATTCCCGTGCATTCTTCTTCTGTACTGTTTTTGTTATGTTTTTGTAGAGACATCTGTTGTTCTCAAAGAGTTCACGTATACTACGTATAGAGTTGGCACAAACGCTTTACACCGAAAGCACGGGTAGCATATTTCTTGCCTTGTCGCTCTTGAGGAAGTGTCATACTTTTGTCGCGGGACATCACTCTCTTGCCCTAGAAAGTATGCACGTCATCTGCTTACGATTGACACAAAGGAATCGTGCGGAAAATCTAACTTTATACGCAGTATATGTAAAGACTGAGCACACTATAAGTGTCTAAGGGACCGTGACTTCTTGTGACACTCATTAACATGTTGACATGTTTACTGGTGTCAGACTCCAAACATTGTCAAATGTGACACTTATTATTTATGTTGATTTTTGTAGAGCGCAGCTAGGGAAGTACAACACCTTTGCCAGCTATTTATTCTACCACCAAGCAGTTATGTGTAAACATCACTGTGTTCCAGTTTGAAGGGCAATGTTCCCAGAGAAATTACAGGGCTTGGAGATATAACATCATAGATCTCTGGGTGATGGACGCAGTGCAGTGCTATGTTATGATTTGGCTTCTTCATGTTCTAATAGCTGTATAATGCTGTTATGGCCATTCGTGTTGCTTACCGTCAGTAACATATTTTGATTGTCTCGTCAGTTTTAATTAAAAAATCTAAAATTAACCAATGCCAGTTGCATAGAATTTTAAGCAGTCAATTAGCTAAGTTATTCCAATCTTATTTGGTATTTACGAATGAGTTTTACAACTAAAGCAATCGCAGAGTCTACAAAACTTTTGTGCATTAACGTTGCGTAAATTAAAAGAAAAGAAATTAAAAAAACCAACTGGACTTAAGTGAATTTTCTAATGAAGAAAGTTTTGAATTAGTGGCTGTGAGGAACAACTCTTGCGAAGTTCTCTCCAGAACCTAGAGTGCAACGTCCACTGGCGTTAGGTATATGGAATCTGATTTCTTAAATGATGGATCTGTAATTTTTTGGTCTTCATTAGTAATCCTGCAGAAGTTCAACTTGTGGATTGATGTCGATCGAAACTGACGATTTAGGGGTACATAGTTTGTTAATATATATTACACAAGTTTTTGCATCAATCAGTTCTCAGACAGTTACTCTGCTTCTCAGCCTACGGACCTGGTCCATGCCTGCCGGACCTATGAATTTACATTAAGAGATCTAACAAGTACTTTTGTGGAGAAAACTAAGACCAAGAAATAAGCTTAAAATAAAAGTGGTCAAGTGCGAATCGGACTCGCCCATGAAGGCTTCCGTAGCAGCAAGTAACATAATACAAAAGTTCTTGTAGTTCATTGTTACTTTATTCAGTGTTTTAACAATAGTCAATTTATGGCGGATTAAAATAAAACTACTTACTAGATATCATTCAAATCAATTTTCCTTGATAGTTGACATGGTAACGTACATCACACACTTTTTTTTTTTTTTATCATTCTCTTATTTTAGAAGTTACAGGGACACACACACACACACTTTTTACCACTTTGGATGAGTCCCTCGCGCAAACTATTCAGTTTAGAAAAAAAAAAATGTTCAAACCTCAATATCATTTTTGATTACCTATCCATAGATAGCCCACACGTCTGGTATTGATAAAAAAAAATATTTTCAGTTCTATGTATGGGACGGGACACCCCTAAAATTTTTTGTTTTTTTCTTTATTTTTGTATCAAAGTCTTAATACGGTTCACAGATTACATTTACTTACCATGTATCAATAGTATAGATCTTATAGTTTCGGAGAAAAGTGGCTGTGACATACGGACGGACAGACAGACAGACAGACATGACGAATCTATAAGGGTCCCGTATTTTGCCTTTTGTCTACGGAACCCTAAAAACAGTCTATTGCTAAGTCAGTGTAGAACGAGATCTGGGAGCTATTTCTCGTACTAACATATTTTTTAACCACCGACCAAAAAAAAGGGGTGTTATAAGTTTGACGTCGATGTCTGTCTGTCTGTGTCAGTCTGTGTGTGTGTCTGTCTGTGGCACCGTACAGCTCAAACGGATGGGCCGATTTCGATGCGATTTTTTTTATTTAAACGTTAATATTTGTGTGGATGTTTTTAGCTATGTTTGGTTAATATCGACTTAATATGACCGCCTCCACAAAATAGCGGACAAAATATTTCTTCACAACCTGCTTCAATATGGGTATTAAATGAAAGGGCTTGACTAGTAGAACACTATGACAAATTTCAAATCCAAGATGGCCGCTACCACAAAATGGCGATACACATTATTTTTTCACTACTACCTCAATATGGGTATGCAATGAAAGGGCTTGACTAGTAGAATACTTTGCACTTTTTACATAAATACACGGGTAACTCACGTATAATGTAGTCAGTCCAGTCCGACTCAAGTTTCGATCGCGTCCGGCGATCTTTTTCAAGGAGCACTGAACCCGCGCGCGCACTCTCGCGAAAAGATCGCCGGACGCGATCGAAACTTGAGTCGGACTGGACTGACTACATTATACGTGAGTTACCCGTGTATTTATGTAAAATGTGTAATAACCACGTTAGTTTTCATACTTTGCACTATGACGAATTTCGAATCCAAGAAGGCCGCTACCACAAAATGGCGAAATACACTTCTTTTTTCACAACTCCCTTAATATGGATGTCAAATGAAAGGGCTTGACTAGTAGAATGTTGTACAGATAACAAATTCGAGGTAGTCGGGGGTTAATATTTTTTTTAAATTTTGTTCTTGTAATTGGTATTTTCAAATTATTATCATGCTACTCGATCACAGTGAAATAAGAAAATAATTTGAAGGTAAACTAAACTTTACCTTCATTTAAATACTTCCGTCTTCAAAATCTATCTTCCACAACAACCGAATAAACACGAACAAAGTCAATAAAGATTCCTTAAGTTTTCGTCTCCTTAATTAGAGCAACTCTGAAGAAGTGTGTCAGCGAAGTTTGCGGAATCCACTCGGAGAGACAACCCGCCTCGAGCGAGGCTCTGGTGCTGTGTTTTTAGAATTGGAAACTGTCCTAAACTTGTTTCATTTTTGTCCAAAAAGGTCGTTTTGGACCTTCCCTTTTTGTGGTAGACACGGTTTTAGATCTCAACTGAATATGTCTTGCAAATATAGTTGTTTGTTCATAGCATCTGTCTAGTATCTATAGCACTGATAATAAAATGGAATTAAAGTTTGAATTTAACATAAAATAAAATGTAAGTCCATGAGAAGTTTCTACTCGTAATTTAGAAGCTGTGTTTTTAAAATTGAAAGATGCCTTGAATTTGTCTAATTTTATTGAAAACCTCAAGAAGGTTCAACCCATCTTTTTACACATCATAAGGCCATTGCTTCCTACTTCAAGCGTAGAATACTCTGAGGCTAGATGGACCGACGACCTCTTTTTTCGTAGTGTAGGAGAGATAGCCTGATATCTTGAAAACTATATATACATATACTAGTTTTTCTACTGCCATGCAGGAATGTGCAAACATTCCAGTTTTCCATTTTGAAGATAATGTTTTCAGATAAACAACAAGGTCAAAATATATATTAAGAGATAACATCTCTGGTATGCATTATAATAAAATAAAATGCGGGTGCGATGAGCGTCTGGACCTCTGGACTCTTGGCTGCATGGCATTATGCTGTTGTTAGCATCCGAATATCTGGCTCAAGCTGACATTCTACAATATTTTTTTAAACTTGCGAAAAGGATCTTGTAGAAAGTGGATAAAGGAAAAGTTTACACATTGTGAGCTTAACAGAACTTAACAGTAACAGCATCTGTTAAAACCAACAGATGCTAAAGGCAATTACTATAGGTCCCAATAAACTCAGAAGAGGATGGCTTGTGGTCTTCGTTGAGAGAGCAATCAAACAGTGATCCATTCTTAAAATAATATGATTTTGGTCTTGTTGAAAAATATGATGCTTATAGTCCCACATATATTTTTGTTACTTTTGACGTGACAACGTCTTATAAATTGGTTTGCCGGGTGACACTTCAAGAAACTGCGCTACGCTCCGCTCACGTTATGCGCTCACAACGAGAGCGAGTGAGAGGCACGCGTCCCTTCCACTCGGGCATGGTTAGCCCGCCTAAGAGCGAGAGAGACAGACATAAAAAAGTGAAAGGCACGCGTCCCTTCCGTAAAATTATTTTACCACTCAAAGTCGTTGTCACGTAAAACTTTCGCCCGTATACCGACTTTACAGGCAACCAATTTTTTTTACATCCACTGTTAATTTGTGTTATGTACTTCCAAAGTTATCAACTCCGTCAAGACTCAAGACTAGGTAACTCTAAAATTAAACTACAAGATTCAAGACTCAGTCTCAATTAGCCGTTGCAGCGTGTCACTTTTACAACACAGACATCTTGATATTTCAGTTTGCGCTGAGACTTGTTAGGTACTTTTTAGATAAAACTGGTACTTGGGTGTTGCTTGTCATAGATTATTATTTATACTTATAGTTTAAATGTTACCAGTAGTATGCTAAAGTTTGGATAGTCTCGGCTTTGTCCCCGTTACCGTATTTTTTCCACTGCAAAAAACCCGACATTTTTAGAGAAAGAATGTCATAGGTAATTAGGTTCTTATTATGTTACAAAAAAAGGTGTTTACAAGATCAACTTTTGAATGTTGATTTTGTTATAATTATAATATGTATAATACATACTAGTTGCGTCTTGTGGTTTGAGTAGTCTACTTCGCGAAATTATTCTGCGAAAAATGTTTTGTTACCATACATCACTTATCCTCAAACAAACTTCTTAATTATAATCTTAATAGTACACTTAATTATAATAAAAAGTTTAATTAAATCACGTGTAACTCACGTTTGATATGGTCGCTCCAGTGCGACTTAAGTTTAGGCCGCGTCCGGCGGCCATTTTCAAGAAGAGCGCACGTCTCAGAAACAACACTGAAACTAGTGCCTAATAATTAAGTCTTAAATTTGACCGATCATTTCATAATTATGTGAGTTACTTGTGATTGAATTAAATATGTGTAACAACCACATTCGTTTTCAAACAAAGATAACAAAGTTAAAATAAAGGAGGAGGAAAACAAGACAGAGGAGTATTGCAGTGGCGTAGCGTGGGGGGGGCAGGGGGGGCCCATGGCCCCGGGCGGCACACGAAAGGGGGCGGCAGAAAAGGAGCATAACGAAAATAATACGTTGCATGATTGAAAAAAAAACTTAGATATAACATTTCTTATCGAACAGATAAATAATTAAAAAGTGAGGTAGTTAAGTAGGTAGAGAGTTTCTCGGATTTCATTACTTATTTTTCTTAGGTACTAGTATCTCTCGTTGTGTATTTTATAAGCTTTTATTTAACTTGCCTTGTTAGTAAGTCAGTATCGGACAAATCTTGCGAGTTAAATTAGAACCACTTCCCGTCGTTAGATTAGGTTGAAATTTGGTTTACTTACGTAACTTCGGTAAAATGGAATAATATGGTACTATGACGCTGATTTCAAGATGAAGTCAGGAGGTGGTTATAGGAACTCCTAAACTAAACAAGATAAATCCACCAAATTTAGACTCGTTTGAATAGCCTAGGTAGGTATAGGTGTACGAACTATTTTGAGGTACTTTTGTCCTCCTCATGATGCAAAAACTATTTCACATTAAAAATAGTCCATATATTGAGACTTGCGGGATACCAATACGTGTTCCAAATTTCATAACATACTTAAAACTGTTATTTAGATATTAAAGTCCTAAAATCGTTATTATTAACATTGACTAATGGAACTAATGTTGTAAAAATATTATCAGTAGTTCCATCATGGAACTGTGAATGGAACTAGTGGCAACGAACCGACTGAAGTATAGACCAAAAAGATTTCACTCAGTTCCAGACGACCTAAAAAGTTCAAGTTTGGCATCCAGATAGGATCAAATACAAAGGAATAAATCAGTAACCAATCGTTTTTAACTGACTTCAAAAAAGAAGGTTTCTCAATTCGATCGTATATTTTTTTTATGTGTGTTAGTTTATGAACAAGAAGGTGAAGAATATATTTTAAAAAAAATTACGCGGGTCGGAAATAGCTTTTGACTTGCAAATTTTTGTACTTGCTATTTATTTATTTTATAAGTATTACGCTAAAATGCATGAAATGTTGTGTTATGGTGTAAGTGGAAGTGCTGTGATGAAAATAGATATGATTTTGTGTGTTTGCGTAGTGTAAGTGCTGTGATAAAACAGTAATACAGTACACTCCGCGAGGCATAAGCTGAGCTTTGCATTTGTGTGAGTGTACATGGATAGTGTAGGTGTGAAAACCGGCCTTAGGCGCGGCGCCATTCTGTCTCGCCGCGCTCCTGCCTGATTGGTGATCACTCACACTAATGCAAAGCTCAGCCTATATCTCGCGGACAAAATTTCAAGCTCCTGCCTGATTGGTGATTACTCACACTAATGCAAAGCTCAGCTTATACCTCGCGGAGTGTATATTACAACAAAAACTTTTTGCAATGGATGTGAATGACAAATTTAATATTTCGTGACAATTGAACTCAATTAATGAACTCAAGAAATTAATGTCGTGAAAAAGAGACATAAATAAAATAATCATAGGGACTATATTATCTTTCTCGTCTTGATGAACTTGTGCACTGTATTTTGTTTCTCGCTCTAGCATCCCGAGATTACCCGAAAATCTCTTATCATACCAGAGCGTGACGCTAAAATTCAATTCACAGACCACGAAAAATCTGTGTAGGCGTGCCAAAAGCAGTTTTCACTTCAATAACTTTTTAGTTTCACTTCTAAGTATGGGGTATTCCCAAAATTATTTGTTTTTTTTTATAAAATATTAATGGGGTTTATAGAATACATCTACTTAGCTACTTACCAAGTTTCAACAGTGTAGTTATCATAATTTCGGCAAAAGTGGTTGTAACATGCGGACGGATGGAGAGACAGACAGACTTGAAGAATCTATAAGGGTTCCGTTTTTACGTTTTACGGAACCCTAAAAGTATAACACATTTTTAAACCAAATTGTAAAAAAATGTAACCGTATTTTTATCTTGAGTTGCAATAAGATGGACGATATAGCTATATTAGGTATTAAATATAATACTTGAACTTTAAATTATTTATATTTAAAGTAGGGGGCGGCAAATTTTCGGTCGGCCCCGGGCGGCGAAAACCCACGCTACGCCACTGGAGTATTGTAGCGCGATGGAACAGTTATATTTGATACTAGCTGAACCCGCTACTTCGTTCGCGTAAGCAGATGTTACTGACTTATACATTAGTTCGAAGTATCGTACGTCAAATATTTGGATAAGTAGTCATTGAAAACCCTTTGAGTTTGAGTGAATTTGTTTTTCCACACAAAAATTTATTTAATTTTATCATCTTTATTTTTCTTTTTTTGAACAAAATCAAACATACTTAGTAAGGTTTCGTAGTATCGAACATAGCCGCAAGTGTTAAGTTTGTAGGATTTTTATAGGATACATTATGAAAAGTCTAAAGCTAATATGCATGATCTGATACCTACTTATCTCTTATCCTCAAGCTGTTTTCTAGCTGTTACCCGCGACTTCGCCAGCGTAAAATTTTGAACGAAGCCTGTGTGGAATCAAAATGATTAAAATTTTGAGTTTTAATGATATTCAAGCAAGTTGAACCCGTAAATCTAAGCCAAGTCTTGGTGAAATGTTAATGTATGAATTTAATTGTAGGTAACACAGAAAAAAATCCAAGAACGAAACATCCAAATTCTGCATCATAATCCTTTTAGAAGCAAAAACTTATTAGTACAATTTAGAATACCAGTAATGCCACCTAGTGATGAAAGAAAAAATACATACTATTATAGCAAAACATCGATTTAAACTGGCATTAGCGCCATCTAATGAGAATATTATTTTGCTTGTTATTTTGATGGTGAACGCAAATCACCTATATTATCTACGCCAAAACGGGTGCACATATTTTTCATTTTTGGCTTTTACTTTACCATCACATCAAGTTCCTTACGAAAATATATGCTTATATTAATATGGAGTTAAATGAATAGACTTATTAGCCCATGATAAATTTTAGACTCTAAACTATATGTGTTTCGTATGTCAACCCATATCGTTGTGCCGTTTTGACGTGTTAGTTAATATTTGTTTCCTTAGGGCCCATGCTTCTTTTCAGGTTGATAGGTAATAATACATAAATGTGGTATTTCAGACTATAAGTTATCTCTGTTTCAATTTTCTACCAAATTTGCTCAGTCTTTCCGACGTCACAGTACTTAACCGATTTGCTATTTCTCAGTTCAAACTACGTGTGTTTCGAATTCCTTCCAAATATGTTCAGCCGTTCCAACGTTGTCCTGTAAATATTATGAATGCCACTGTTTGGATGTTTGTTACTTAAGGCGCTGGGAAGACCTGAGTGAAATTCACGAATGCAAAATTAAGCTCCGCCCTTTACAACTCCGATAAGACAGCGCCACACGAAGTTGCGTGCACTCAGTAAAATTATTTGCATTGATGGAAACAAAAGGCTTCCATGCTCATGCTCATAGATGGCGCTTTTCAAAATTTTTATTAATTAGAAATGCACGTCTTTTGCTGTTTACAAATTTTTTCGTCTGATTCTCTTATTTTTTTCTAACGGACTAAGTAAAGTCCTTTTGTATATTAAATAAAAAAAACAAATTGCATAAATTAGCTAAGCCAGGAAGATGAATCACTACATATTAAGTAATCCATTTCTTTAAAATTATTGTACGAATTTTGAAGAAAAACATTCACTGTTAGTGAAGTACATGTGTAAGTACCTGGGTGACCGAGCTTTGCTCGGTTTAAACACTGAATATATTTAGATATTAGTGGCGGCCCGGCGGCATTTTTCAGATTTTGCCCCGCCTAAAAATATTGAAGGTCCGGGGCTGACTAGCAGCACCCTGCGAGTTTACCTTCACTGTTCCCGTTCCCGTTATTTTTCAGGATAAAAGTAGCCTGTGTGTTATTCCAGACTATAATCTTACGTGTTTTCCAAATATCAGCCCGATCCGTTTATACGTGACTTGATGTTTGTCGTGACTGAGCAAAAACATCCAAACATTGACATTTACAATATTAGTAGGATTGGATACTAATAGTACATAATATAATCATCATTATCATTAGACGAGGCTACGAGTAAATAATCCACCATTATTGCATACTACAACTCGGAAAACAAGTTTTTAATAATAATACAGCGACGCCATTTCGCTGCTTTGTAACGAAAGGTCCACAAACAAAACAAAACCAAAATCACTTTTATATCATTTTAGTTAGGGCATTCTTTTTTTTAACAAGTGATAAAAGTATTTTTGTTGTGACGGATGAGCAGTAAGTATATGTGCCTGATGGTAAGTCACATGCCTATAATAGCGCAGTGACACGCAGGTATTGGAAAATAAAGAATCCTAATCATTACGTTGCATTATACTGCGCTCGCCACGACTATTATCTACATGTGTTCTAAACTTCTGCCCGACCCAACGTTACGACGTGATTAAGCAATAAACATCCAAGTATCCAAACATCCATATTTTTCAATATATTTCTATCCATATATTGAACATTTAAAATATTAGTAGGATTTCATATCAAAGCCCTGTAATCATACTGTATTTTTTTCCTTTAAACCGGAAAACTGTGATGTTTTAACCCCCGACCAAAAAAGGGTGTTATAAGTTTGACATTGATGTCTGTCTGTCTATCTGTCTGTCAGTCTATGTGTGTGTCCATCTGTGGCACGGTAGAGCTCAAACGGATGGGCCGATTTCGATGCGGTTTTTTTAGTTGAAGGTAAATATCTGTGCTGTTCTTAGCTATGGTTGGTTGATATCGATTCTAGATGGCCGCCTCCACAAACTGGCGGACAAAATATTTGTTCACAACCTGCCTCAATATGGGTATCAAATGAACAATAAGAACAATATGGGTTTGCCTAGTAAAATATTATACATTATAACAAATCCAAGATGGCCGCCGCCACAAAATGGCGAATTACATTTTTTTCACTACTACCCCAATATGGGTATTAAACGAAAGGGCTTGACTAGTAGAATACTATGCAATATGACAAATTTAAAATCCAAGATGGCCGCTACCGCAAAATGGCGACTTACATTGCTTTTTTCGCAACTCCTCAATATGGGTTTCAAATGAAAGGGCTTGACTAGTAGAATGTTTTACAGATAGCAAATCCGAGGTAGTCGGGGTTACTTAAAATTTTAATTTTGTTCTTGGCACACTACTGCTTGGCGGTGGAATAGCTGGCAACTTGACTAGTAAAACATTACACACTATGACCAATATAAAATTTAAGATGGGTGCCACCATAAAATCCCGAATTATATTTTTTCACTTCTACCTCGATATGGATAACCAAATTTTCCTAATTCTTTTTATTTCGTAAGTGAATATGTCTTAAAATACAATACATGATTTTATTAAATCGAGTAAAAATATATATGTAGTTCTATATAGTGTCTAGACATAAGTGAAAATAATCTATACTAATATTACAAAGCTGAAGAGTTTGTTTGTTTGTTTGAACGCTAGTATCTCGGGAAGTGCTGGTCCGAATTGAAAGATTGTTTTCTATTGGGTAGTCCATTTATCGAGGAAGGCTATAGATCATAAAACATAACGCTACTATTAATAGAAGCGGAGCATTGATCAAGAATGTAACAAAATCAGGAAAAAATATTCCTTTTTGAGAGTTTTCGCACGTTTCGTGCTGTGACATGACACATGACAGCATGTGTCTAAGATTGCGTCATTGAATATCACAGATTATATACCTCTTGAATATAAAACCTTTGCTAATCTCCGAGTTGGTACGACCAATTTCCGACAGGTGGCGTAACAGGCAGCTGAAGAGGTATTTTATTTGAAAGCGATATTCTCAAGAATGACTGAACCGATTTCAGTTTTTCTTTCACCGTTGGATATGTACGGGATCCTGATGAATGCTATTTAATATACCACGGGCGAAACCGAGGCGGACATCTAGTAACAAATGAAATGCATTGATTTTGTAGATATTCATTTTTTCAGTACTGTTCCATATGGGGTACCTACAGCATACAATAATATATTTCTATGTTTTTCCTTGACACTAGAGCAGCGCTGTGTTTCTTCTCGTTCGTTTAGGAAGATGATCATGATGATGAATCATTATTTCCGCCCCTCAACCAATTATATTATTGCCAGTTTATAACCTTTAAATAATATCGATTTTTTTCAATTTAAGCTTTAAATTGATACAAAAAGTCACATTTTTACATTTATGCGTGAAGTAAACAACTAATATCGGTTTTAAGTTATATTTTCAGCAACAATGGAGATAGACTTTTTGTGTTATGGTTTTCATCGCACCTGCTTTCGTTCACAACTCCACGAAAAGCAAATTCATCTACTAATACTAAATAAATAAAAAATAAATAATCCCGTAGAGCAGTATAAATGAGCGTAACTTGTAAATATTTTAGTTATTAAACTTGTAAATATTTTAGTTATTATTTTAAACAATGTCACATCATCATAATCATCAGCCGCAAGACGTCAACTGCTGAACATAGGCCTCCCCCTAGATTTCCACAACGAACGGTCCTGCGCAACCTGCAACCATCGGTTTCTAGCGACCTTTATGAGGTCATCTGTCCATCTAGTGGGAGGCCGTCCAACACTGCGTCTTCCGGTTCGTGGTCGCCACTCGAGAATCTTTTTCCCATCGGTTGTCAGTTCTGTGAGCGATGTGGCCTGCCCATGGCCACTTCAGCTTGCTTACTCTTTGAGCTATGTCGGATACTTTCGTTCTTTGCGATTATCCTCATTACGGATTCTGTCGCGCAAAGAGACTCCGAGCATAGCCCTCTCCATAGCTCGCTGTGTGACTTTGAGCTTTGTTATGAGGCCCACAGTTAAGGACCACGTCTCAGTTCCATAAGCCATCACTGGCAACACGCACTAGTTAAAGACTTTCGCCTTTAGGCATTGGGGTATTCTGGACTCAAAGATGTGCCGAAGTTTCCCGAACGCTGCCCATCCGAATTGGATCCTTCGCTGGACCTCTTTGTCGAAGTTGGATCTACCTAATTGGATCTTTTGACCCAGGTAGACGTATAATTCGTCAACAACTTCGAGTGTGGTATTCCCAACAATAACCGGTACAGGTGAGACATGAACATTTGATATGACTTTCGTCTTGTCCATATTCATCCTCAAACCTACCTGGTGGGATACTCTACTGAGGTCCCTGAGCATAGCACGGAGGTCCTCCAACGACTCCGCCACAATGACTATGTCGTCGGCAAACCGAAGGTGAGTGATGCATTCGCCGTTGATATTGATGCCATATCCGTTCCAGTCCAGTAGCTTGAAAACATCTTCCAGCGGGGCAGTGAACAGTTTCGGAGATATGACATCTTAAAGTGTCAGGTCAGCTTGGCTCTGGGGTCTTTTGCCATGCTAACGACAGGTTGTGCTTGCGTAGAGGTGTATAACTGTCCATAGAACCTCTCAATCTCCTCCAAAATCTCGAGTTTCGATAAGACGATGCTACCACTATCGGTCTTCAGTTTGGTCAGCTGAGTTTGCCCAAGAGACTGATTTCTTGCGAACACTTTCGAGCCTTTGTTCTGCTTGATTGCTTCTTCAATATCGAAGTATTGAAGCAGCATACGTCGCATATCTTGTCTGACCGCCATAAGATCTAGAGTTTGATCGGAGAGCTTTCGGTTCTGTTTTGGCGTCGGCTCTTATAAAATTTTCTGCCAACCGCATGAACAGTTTCCACTAGCCTATCGTTTATTTCGTCCGCCGTTACGCATTCATCTAAGGATTCAGTGATCTTCGATCTGAGCATAATTTGGTCGGAGCATGGACTTCATTAGACGTGATCTTTCGACCTTAATGTTTAGATTCAGCGTGCCTCTTACAATACGGTGATCACTGCCGGTCTTAACCTTGCTGATCACAGAGACATCGCTGAATATTTGCCGTTTAGTCGTCATAATGAAGTCGATCTCATTTTTTGTGGAATCGTCTGGGCTAATCCAGGTTCAATTTCTTTGTGGTTGTTTCTTGAAAAGGAGTTCATCATAAAGATGCTCTCCTTTCCAAGAAATCCGCTGACGTTGCCCTCTTGGGTTCCGCTGCCCATATCCGAAATCCCCACTCACTCATCTACGTTTGCTCAGTTTTGCGTTGAAGTCTCCCATCACAACTTTGAAATGTGTTGGCGGAAAGGTCAAAAGAGACGTAACACTTGGGCAATACCTAAAACAAGAACCGGTTTTGGCCAGGGTGCATTTTCCTTTACTGGACCATACCTTTACCAACCTATTGACAAAGAGTTGGACATCATAGATACGTCAACATTATGAGTGCAAGAAAAGGTCTCGGCTTGGCTATCTACTCAGGGCTACTGCTCGCATCTCGAAAAAGCGACATCGTTTCATGGTGGATGTTCCAAAGGCACGAACAAAGAGATTTGACTCTTTTTTTGTTTTTTGTCTACGCTGTGGAATACGTTGCCTGAGTGAGTTTTCCCCGATAATTACAATCTTTGTGTCTTCAAATCCAAAGTGAGTCGGTTTTTCTAGGTAAACACGCTCCATATCGTAGGCAAACATATTGCATGCCTCTAGAAGAAGAGGCCAGTTTGTGTGGGTCAATTATTAAAATGTTTTGTATCACCTTATCTTACCTGCAAACAGCAATAAAGATTTTTGTATTTGTACCACATTGTTGTTTAACATCAGGCGAGATGGCGGTCAAGTGTAAACCTTTGAAAGTAAAAAAAATGTCCTGAATTATTTTGGTTATATTTGACACAATGTTGAAATAATCATATACCTAAAATAATCAAGTTGTAGCTAATTAACATACACAGAGAATGATAGAAAAACATCAGAAATAGAAAAAATAGTTGAAAAACAAAGATAAAATGATTTTGAGTTGTGGCTTTTTAGTTTTAAAGCACCGATTTAGGTAATTTTAATTCATCGCTCAATCGAACAAGAACAAAATTAAAAACATTGGTTCGACTACCTCGGATTTGTTTTCTATAAAACATTCTACTGGTCAAGCCCTTTCATTTGAAACCCATGTTCGCGCCGTCTTTGTCGTCTTAAACAAACATTCAAAATTCCCGCCTTCTGCGCAGTTCATTCGTTCACTTAAATTCTAAACCGAGTTCATTCATTACTTTCATTTGTAGTTTTTTTCACTTCGTTCTTCCCATCCAACGCGCACGTCACGCTTTATCCAAAATTAACACATTATTGTAAAAAACCTACAGAAATATTGGAAAATATACGTCATAAGCAAGAAAAACTGCATTTCATTGTTCCGGACGGAACAAAGTTGGCGACCGTGACAGGACCTGCAAACAGTGGACTTCGGAGGCGACGGTGACGACACGTCGGCCGGTCTAACGTGAGCTCGTTCCTTTACATCCTTATCTTATTCCTCTTTTGTTCGGGAATATACTTGAAGCTAGTTCCTTACTGTGTTTCGAAAGCTGTTAATCAATATATTTGCTGTCTTATGTCTTATCTTGCATTATTTCGTGCCTACATTGCATATGACCGCGCCTTGAACCTACCTTCAACAGTTTTTCGTGAATACCTACCTACCTTGTTATTTTATATGCAAATTATTGCATTTCTTTGCGTATTTGCAATATTTTATGCACTTACAGCATAAATAAGATTAAAATAACGTAATTTACCGACCAACATTTCTCCAATATTTCAACTTATCCATTTCCGAACTATACATATATATAGTTCATAATCGTTAAAATCGTTTCCAATTGTGACCTAAGCTTGTTGCATTATCTATTCCAGCTGCTCGAGCGCTTATCACTGCTTGCCTTGATTGTCTTCGCTTTTGGCTGCTGCTAGACGCTTTCGTGGTACCTGCGCCGGCGCACCGCTCGTCGGGGTCATTTACCTGCGAGTCTTATCTCCGCATCAGCTGGCACAACAAAGCGAGGGACGTACTGTATGCGAACTTTGTTTATTTAATTTCAATTCATTCCAGTTTATTTTATCGCAAACTTCGTCATGTCTTTCGAAGATAACTTACGAGATTTAATAACGAAACGTAGTTCTATTAAAGGACGCGTTACTAAATTCAAAAATAACTTAGATATTTTGGAAACCTTAGAGACGATCTTCTTAGCATTCCATGGATTCACCGTGCGGGTGCCGGGTCCATCGTGTGGCAGAGAGAGAAAAACTCGAGTAGTTCCCGAGACTTGTGACTCGGGCGTAGGTTTAAGGGCCCTTTCTGACGTACATCAACACTCACCTTCACCACTCGTTTTTCTCTCCCTGCCCAGCCAAATCTGATATGAGCCTACTAGTGCAGCTTTAGATACACGTTCTAGTATAGAACTTACAGCACTTCTGGATAAGCCAAGGTCTTTCAGTAGGTTATAGAGAGATTTTGCTGGTATACCTCTCGCTCCCACTTCTACAGCGTATAAACTAACTACATAGCCGTTTTTTGTTAATTCGTTTAGGAGGTCGTAATACTTATTTAACTTATATCGCCTATCGAAATTAGTAAGCTTGCGATGAAATTAACGAAGTTTGAGACGTTGTTCAGTGATTATGACGAGCTGCAAAATCAAATAGAAATTTTGTGTTCTGATAAATTAGACGCCGAATTAGCTGTCCGCGAATTAATGGAACAGGATTTCTACCATTGCATTGCATTCGCTAAAACTTTATTAGAGAAGAACACTACTCCTGCGCCCAGTCAGCATGATTCTTCTCAACAGTCGTGTTGTCATAATCACAGTCATGACACAACCAACCCGTTAGGATTTCGCTTACCTGAAATCAAAATACCACCTTTCGAAGGGACTTATTACAAGTGGCTGGAGTTTAAAGAAATATTTACTTCATTAGTGCACAAAAATGAGAGAATTAAAAACGTTCACAAATTCGTATATTTGAGTAGCTATTTGCAAGGCGAGGCTAGTCGCGTGATTTCCAATTTGGAGATGACAGACGCTAATTATAAAGAAGCTTGGAAACTTCTATGTTCACGCTATGATAACAAACGCCAACTTATAGCAAATCATCTCAAATCATTATTTGACATTGATTCGTTTCATGAAAGCGACAAGTCACTTCGATTTATCATTGACCACATTACAAAAAACCTACGAGCGCTAAATAGTTTAGGCTTACCTACCGATAAGTGGGACGTACTAATAATACATCAAATTGTTAGAAAGTTGGATAATACTACATTCATCAAGTGGGAAGAACACAGGAACGACTTACCAGAAATACCTACCTTAGAGCATTTTTTCTCGTTCCTGAAGAGCCGTGCCGATGTGCTTGAAACTGCATTCCAGCGCTTCAAGAAAGTAAAAACTGAAAATCAAAAATACAACACAAGTTTCAGTCAAAGGAATCAACAAACCAAAGCGCTAGTAGTTACCTCATCTAAGGAAAATAAATCCTCTAATTCCAGCTCGAGAACTCTTTGCGTCGCATGTCAGGAGATCATCACGTTTTCCAGTGCAATGTGTTCAAACAAAACCTGTGGAACAACGGCGTGAGTTAGTAAACTCTCACAAACTATGCCTCAACTGCCTCAGAACCGGACACAAAGCACAAGATTGTAAGCTGCCTGGAAGTTGTCGCGTGTGCAGATCGAGACACAACTCCTTAATCCACGAGGAAACTTACAACCAAACAAATGGTGAGTCAATTGCAATGTCTGTTTTGTCATCACCTGAGGTACTACTTTGCACAGCCAAAGTGCGTGTTACCAACCCAGTAACGAACGAGACAGCCGTAGTACGCGCTTTCCTTGACTGTGGAAGTCAGACAAGTTTTATTACGGAAGCTACGATGCGTCAATTAAACCTAACTACCCAAGAATCAAATACCGAAGTATTCGGTATTGGAAGCACACCATTAAAGCTACCAACTAAACGCTGCGCTATCAAGTTACAATCCGGCTACAACGGATTCAACGTCGCAGTGTCTTGCCTAGTTTTGCCTCATATCTCGAGCGATATGCCAAAGGTAAATATAGACGTTAGTCACTTAAACCTAGCCAAATATCAACTCGCTGATCCGGACTTCAACCGGACTGGTCCGATCGATATGCTGATTGGCGCTGACCTTTTCTGGGACATCATAGATTCTAAACAAGAATCACTAGGACCTGGAAATCCTATCCTACGTAGCTCCAAACTAGGCTGGCTTATCGCTGGACCTATTTTCGTACCTAACAATAAATCAAACAAAGTCATGTGTAATTTCACACTTAATGATGAGCCTAACTTACACGATGAACTTGCTAGATTTTGGGAACTAGAGAATTTCCCACAAACCAAAGTTCTCACAAAAGAAGAACGACTATGTGAACAACATTTTTTAGCTAACACTACTCGCTTTCCTGATGGTCATTTTGTGTGGCGTTACCTCTCATTAAGGACCCTAGTACATTAGGAAACACTTACAGCTTAGCTAAAAAGCGACTACTGGGTTTAGAAACTCGCTTTCGCAAACAACCTAGCATCAAACAAGCATATACCGACTTCATAAAAGAGTATGAGGCTCTCGGACACTTAAGTAAGCTACCTAGAAATCAGATAAAATCTGAAAACGCTTACTACTTACCTCACCATCCTGTTATAAAGGAAACCAGTGAATCTACAAAAACTAGAGTTGTTTTTGAAGCAAACGCTAAGTCAACTTCTGGCATAGCTGTCAATGACATACAGATGGTTGGACCCACTATTCAGGATCCACTTTTTAACATTCTTGTACGTTTTAGACAACATAAGTACGTATTTTGTGCAGATATAGAGAAGATGTTTCGAGCTATTTTTGTGAGAGAGTCAGATCGTCCCCTGCAACGAATATTATGGCGTGAACACGAAACCGATCCCATTCAAGTTCTACAGCTGAACACTGTGACCTACGGCTTCGCTAGTGCCAGTTTTCTTGCCACACGTTGCATATTTCAAGTGGGCGAAGAATGCAAGGATACTTCTATTAAAGAAATCATACAAAATGACTTCCTGTGCGATGACTTACTTACAGGTGCTGAAACCGAATCCGATTTGACTTACATCCAGCAGTCTGTGTCGACCGAGTTGGCTGAACACGGGTTCAATCTTCGTAAGTACCGCACCGACTTACCTAATTTTCTCGCTATGGATTCCAACGCCTCAGACAATCTGAGGATAAGTAACGCCACTAGTACTTTGGGTGTTGGTTGGAACCCGACTTCTGACGAATTTCACTTTGACATCCAATATACGCCGCCAGATGTTTTGACTAAACGCTCAATACTTTCATCGACATTCAAAATCTTCGATCCATTAGGACTCTTATCATTATGTACAATCAAACCTAAAATCCTACTCCAAACACTGTGGGAGCTGAAATTAGATTGGGACACACCAGTGAATTCCGAAATAAGCAAACATTGGCTTAAATTCACGGAGCTACTACCAATGCTCTCTACACTTAAAATTCCAAGATGTATTATTATCAACAACTTCACCTACATAGAGCTACATTGTTTCAACGATGCCTCTCAGAAAGCATACGGATCCACAATTTACCTGAGGTCTCTCGATGCCAATGGTAATATAAATGTGTCTTTAGTTTGCGCTAAATCACGAGTCGCGCCGATCAAGCCCACTACTATTCCGCGATTGGAACTGTGCGCTGCTCTACTTGGGGCACAATTGTCCCAAACCGTCATTCAAGCGCTAAGACACCCTATCGATCGTCAAATCTACTGGACAGATTCTAACGTTGTTCTGGGATGGATAAGGTCCCCTAACAAAGCTAAAACCTATGTTGCTAATAGAATATCTGCTATCAATGACCTGACTGATACATCAGCTTGGAGAAAAATTGGAACGGCATTAAATCCAGCTGATCTTGTTAGCCGTGGAGTAGATCCCGATAAAGCAAACTCTACCTTATGGTGGCATGGACCTGATTTTCTCATGGAGCCTGAAGAGAATTGGCCAGTGGAACAATCATACGCAATCGACTTACCAAAATGAAAGCTCAGTCCGCTTTCGTGGGGGAGGCTGCACTCATGTGCGATGAAAAACTTATTAACCTAGACAATTATTCTAGACTACCGTTTCTGCAGAACGTTTTAGCAAGAGTTCTTCGTTTTACACACAACTTAAAAAACCCAACAAACAAATTCACAGGTCCTTTATCGACTGACGAAAGACAACGTGCACTGTCTCAATTAATTAAGATTTCTCAAGCAGAGTCATTTTCAAACGAGATACTGCGTTTATCTAATAACAAAACCTTAAAATCTCAAGCCGCTTTAATGTCACTCAATCCTTTTCTTGACTCTAAAGGTATTTTGAGAGTAGGAGGTCGCATTGACACATCCCTTTATTCGTACGACAAAAGACATCCTATCGTCTTAAAGTCTGATAATAGCTTAACTAAACTAATATTTCAGAATGAACACAAACGGCTTCTACATGCTGGCCCACAACAAATGCTCGCCTCGGTGCGAGAGCGCTACTGGCCGATCGGTGGTCGGAACCTAGCCAGACGTGTCTATCGCGAATGTTTCATTTGTCGTCGATTTAGAGCTAAAACCTTGACTCAGCTTATGGGCACTCTACCTCCTCAACGCGTAGAGCCCGATCACCCTTTCCGAACAATATCAACTGATTTCGCAGGGCCTTTTTCATTGCAGACCGAAAGGGACGCGGTTGTAAAATCACCAAATGCTATTTGTGTATATTTTATGCTGCCGCTATAAGTGCATTCATTTAGAAGCAGTTAGCGCTCTTAGTAAAGAAGCGTTTCTACTAACTTTAAAACGGTTTATAGCGCGCCGGGGTATCCCTAATCTTATATTTTGTGACAATGGTAGAAATTTTGTTGCAGCAGCGAAGGAAATTAAAGAATTTTTTAAACTCTACAA
The DNA here is from genome assembly GCA_017562165.1 of Ectropis grisescens. Classification (NCBI taxonomy): domain Eukaryota; kingdom Metazoa; phylum Arthropoda; class Insecta; order Lepidoptera; family Geometridae; genus Ectropis; species Ectropis grisescens. The sequence continues at coordinate 26,700,918 of CM029770.1, forward strand.
AGACTCTATAGTTGATTTTGCAGCAGATCGTGGCATTGAGTTTCGGTTCGCACCTGCATACAGCCCTCATTTTTCTGGACTAGCTGAGAGCGGAGTCGCGGCAGCCAAAAGGCATGTCAATAGAGTTCTGAAAAATACTCATTTAACATACGAGGAACTGGCTTCTCTTTTTCCCAAATAGAAGCAATCCTTAACAGCCGACCTTTATGTCCTCTCAGTTCTTCACCTAACGACTTTACCCCCCTTACCCCGGGCCACTTCTTGATCGGCAGACCGCTCACTTCTCTTCCAACACCGTGTCATCTAGAAGCTAACTCCAACCGCTTAGACCGATTTCAACGACTGGAACAAGCTAAACAACATTTCTGGAAGCGATGGTCGAACGAGTACATTGCCGAACTTCAACAACGCACAAAATGGCGTACCAAAACTGCAGAACTACAACTAAATGATTTAGTTCTCATCAAAGAAGACGCACCTCCACTTTATTGGCGCCTAGGAAGAGTGGCCAAGCTGTTCTACGGACCCGATGGCTTACCCCGCGTTGCGGACATCAGCACAGCACAAGGAACCACCATGCGTAGAGCGCTGAATCGCCTCTGCCTACTACCAAGAGCAGAACATTGAAAGGCATCCAGCCTTCCAACGCCCGGGAGGATGTTCGCGCCGTCTTTGTCGTCTTAAACAAACATTCAAAATTCCCGCCTTCTGCGCAGTTCATTCGTTCACTTAAATTCTAAACCGAGTTCATTCATTACTTTCATTTGTAGTTTTTTCACTTCGTTCTTCCCATCCAACGCGCACGTCACGCTTTATCCAAAATTAACACATTATTGTAAAAAACCTACAGAAATATTGGAAAATATACGTCATAAGCAAGAAAAACTGCATTTCATTGTTCCGGACGGAACAACCCATATTGAGAGAGTTTCGACAAAAGAAATGTATTTCGATATTTTGCGGTAGCGGCCATCTTGGATTTCAAATGTGTCATATTGCATAGTATTCCACTAGTCAAGCCCTTTCGTTTGATACACATATTGGGGTAGTAGTGAAAAAAAAAATTTGATTCGTCATGTTGTGGTGGCGGCCATCTTGGATTTAAAATTTGTTACAACGTATAATAATATTCTACTAGTAAAGCCCTTTCATTTGATACCCATATTGAGGTAGGGTGTGAAGAAATATTTTGTCCACCATTTTGTGGAGGCGGCCATCTTGAGTCGATATTAACCAAACATAGCTAAGATTTTATGCAAGGACTCTTTTGTACACCTACGTCCGAACACCTCGGTGATTCAAAGCTAGTTTGTTTAATTACTGAGCCTTGTAGGTACTAATATTTATTCTGTTACTGAGCATTGTCTTGCAATGTAGGTAGTGTGATGTAGGTAGGCTAGAGATTAATACTATACTTGTGGGTAAACCAATAAAATTAAATGTCGTTGTGTCACTCGGCTGTTTCAATTACTGCTCCACGTTAAAATATCGTAATATTCAACTATACAATTATTATTTTTAAAATAAAAGTGACGAGACGAACAGGACATGTGCCTGATGGTAAGCAACATGCCTGCCACATAACAGCTCAATGACACACAGCTATTAGAATATTAGAAGTCCAAATCATTACCTAGCACTGCACTGCGCTCGTTACCCAGAGATCTAAGATGTTATATCTCTAAGGGCAGTAATTTATCTGGAAACATTGCCCTTCAAACCGGAACACAATTTCAACTGGTATCTATAACTTCAGTCGGTAACTGAAGTTACCGACCATACCGACCGAAGTTACAAATCTATCTGGGAAGTAGATTATTTGATGATAAGCCTCGGGTTCTATAGGAACTATTTTCTAATCTGTGTCTCGAAAACTAAATACAAGCTTGAAAAACAACGGACAAAATATCCAACAACAACGATATCAAAAAAACATGCAAAAGATTACACAGTGATGAGATATGAACTCGAGAACTTGAACGCGGTTGTACCACCGAGCCAAACTGACAAGTTACAGTAAGGTCCAAAATTTCACATCATATGAACTTTATTACCGTTTGTAAAACTTCTATAACTTCAATCAGGAACTGGGAAGTAGATTTAATTTTAAGATTTGATGAAAAGCCTCTGGTTACTTAGGAACTATTTTCTAATCTGTGTCTCAGAACAGACAGAACTAAAGAAATAAAACCTTGAAAACAACGGAGAAAATATCTAACAAAAACAATATCAAAAAAACACGCAAAAGATTTCGTAGTGCTGAGATACGAACTCAGGATCGTAAATCGTAACGACTTCATCTGCCGCTTTAAACATTGCGCCAAATCTACAGATGTCTGTAGTGTCGAATTTTCAAACCACATGAACTTTATAGATGTTGCTGCATGAATTTGTGAGAATTGTTTATTTTATTTTTTTTTGAATTGCGAGCGTCGGACGACAAAGCGACACAGGTCCTTTTAGCAAGGCGCATCAGCGCTTTCTGCTGGACTTCATAGTAGTAAGCGAGAAGCAAGACACGGGCCGGCTCGGTCGAGTTAGCTTTTCAAAAGACAATTAATTAATACGAATTAAACTTCATAATCCAAAATACAAAATCTTCCATCCCCTTAGTAAAAAAATGATACGTTTACCTATAAAATTTGAATAATGTATGTTTATTAATGACACAGATATTTACATCTAAAACTTATTTTAGAGGTAAGTTTAGGATTTTTTCTTATCGAGTTTTTTTTTCCAAATCGTGTTTTGATACAATAGGTTACCTAATAAATATGTTCAAGAATAACATATATTTTACTAAAAGCCTCAAACCATATACATGTTGTTAAATGTGTGTTTAAAAAGTGCTAGTTGGCGATATTCAGCGCCTTAATCATGGCGGAACGTATCAAGTGGTCGGGTTGAAATTTGAAATAGAATTAGATTATAGTCTGGAAGAACACATAGGCTAAACATTGCCTATGTATAAGTACCCTATGTATTACTTAAGCTAAACCAAGAATGTGTCTTTAATTTTAACTCGATACATTCAGCCGTTCCAACGTGATTGAGCAGCAAAAATTTAAACATTGACATATTTATATAATATTAGGAAAGGATAGGATTTTACAAAAATTTAGAAAAAATAAAACGGGTAAAATGCAAGTGGGACTCGCGCGGATGGGTTCTGAACCATTAGCCAATAAACGGATTTTATTGTATGGGAGCCCCCTTAATAATTTATTTTATTTTAATTAATTACTTTTAAAGAGAACATAAAACTAAATATTATGTGAATAGTTAAAGCGTCTACCTGTGACAGGTACGTTATTATTAGTATCGAGCAAGAAACGGTAAAAAATCAAGTTTGTTGTATGGGTGGACCTCTTAAATATTTATTTTATATATGTAGTATTTTTTGTTAAAGCGGCAATATAAATACATCATCTGCGTCTGCGTGTGACTGAAGGGCGGACGGACGGACGGATAGCGAAATCTCAGTAATAGGGTCCCGTTTTTTCCCGGTCTCGCACCACTATCTTTTCAGAGTCATGTTTGTAATGCCGGTAATTAAAACGGTGAAGGAAAACACCGCGAGGAAACCGAAATCAACCTATAATCTAAGTTCTAAGTCATATGTCATCCACCAACCGACGCTGGGCCAGCATGGTGGATTATAGCCTTGTCTCTCTCCTTGCGGGAGAAGGCCCCGACGCCCAGCAGTGGGGACATTTAATGGGTTATTTATGCTGCTACTTATTATGCTGATATGTTTTCTCCAAAATAACAAAAATCTACTTCAATGACAGGTAATTTAATTCTGTCATTCGACTAAATTTTATGACTATGTCGTACAGAAAAATCTAAGCTGATTTTTAGTTTTTTGTTGATATTTGAAAAACTACCTCCCTGTTTTCGATATCTAAGATCACCTCTGAAGTATTTTCTACCAAACAAAAAAGGAATTATCAAAATCAACTAACAATTAGCGGAGTTTATCGTGTAAAATAAAAACAAATAAAAAAACATGCATTCCGATTGAGAACATCCTCCTTGTTTGAAGTCGATGATAACCGAATGATGTTTGTTTTTCCACTTAAAAATATATTTTTGACAATTATTTTGTCATCCAAGACGACGCGACGCGATCACGTGGGCACTTTCTAGAATCTAGATATTCTGTGGATCGTCTGTGATACACACAATACTTAGAAGTTAGTATGTACCGAACGCGCCGCGCGTGTCGTTATTATTTAATGTTAGTGTAATTTCCGAACCAACAGACCGATATTGTTTAAATTTGTACGAGACAATATAAAAAATGTGTTCTTTCTAACAAAAAAAGAATTAATGAAATCAAACAACGCAAACATGAGTTACAACCAAATTCACATTCTGACTTTCACCCCCTCCCGCAAGAAAACCGATCAGAATTTGGGGATCAAAAGTAGCCTACAGCAATGTCCTTAGTATAAACTAAAATCGTGCCAAGTTTCAGCTGAATTGAATCAGTAGTTTCGGCGTGATGCGTGATCCCTATACAGAAAGACAGACAGACAGACAGACAGACAGACAGACAGACATGAAAGAAAAAAAATGCAGTTTCGACATCAGTATCAACTATGGAGTGCCCCAAAAAAAAATTTTTCAAAATATCTTCAATGTACAGAATTCGACCCGTTACAGTTTTATTATAAGTATAGATTATAAAGGTGGGTCATAGAAGCAGTGACCAAGTTCGACCAATCCGAATTCATAAGCACATAATCATAAGTTCCAACACCAACTGCACTTCGATGTATTTCGACAAATTTATATTCACTACGGGCTTAACCATGAAAGAAAGCGAAGGAAAACGTCGTAAGAAAACTGGCGTATTCTGTATCTTTTGAACTGAGACTTGTACGCCGATCTGCACATGTCTAGCGTGGTGGATGGTGTCCTTGACTCTCTTCTTGTGAAAGAAGGCCTCAAGATCCAGAAGCAGAGCTATTTTTGCTTATATGCTACAGAAATAAAATGTTGAAAATAAATCGAGTGTAGGAAAGCGATCGCGTGCGAACGAGTAACACGGCGGGACCGCATCGGGCATGTGATTGGCAATTCCGCAGCGCCTGGCGACCACCTGACGTTCGCGGGTCGAGGGCATCCGTGCGTGTGTAACCGACCTTACCCACAGACCCGGGGGGTCTACCGCCTAACGCAAGCTGCCTTAGCTATGATGTCTTTCTTTTCTTTTCGCTTGAAATGATAGAGACAACAATACCAAAGCCATAGCCGATTTAGTTAGGCGGTAGAGGGGCGGGTGCAGCAAACTGTGTTGTGGCAAGAAACTCGCATATTTCAAGTACATGAGTCATCCACCAACTTGCATTTGGATTATTGATTACCTCTTGGTCAGATTAGACCTCGACTCCCAGCAATGGGAACTTATACTTAGTGTTCTACTTATTACATTATGGTGCGTGTGTATGAAATATCCACCATTGATTATGTAGATATTTTTTTCCAAAATAAAGAGTGACGAGACGAGCAGGATATGTGCCTGATGGTAAGCAACATGCCTGTCACATAACAGCACAGTGACACGCTGCTAATGGAACATGAAGAGTCCAAACCTAGCAGTGCACTGCGCTCGTCATCCAAAGATCTAAGATGTTAAATCTCTAAGCCCTAAGTAATTTCTCTGGAAACATTTCCCTTCAAACTGGAACACAGTAATGTTTGCACATTACTGCTTGACGGTAGAATAACTGGCAAATGTGTGGTACTTCCACAGGAGTTTCTCTGCCAAGAGTCCTACCACTACAATACTACTAAATTTAGTTACCCTCGTAGTTCCTGTTTCTGTATTTTCCCGATGGATGTCAGGGACTACCTGGGCTAATACAAGCTATCGGTGTACTAAATTTCAACCCGAACCGTTTAGTTGCATCAATGTTATTGAGCAACAAACATTCAATCTTTACCATTCTTAATATATGGGATAGATAGATAAAAAACTCTTTATTTTGACACAAAAAAAAACAGAAATATCAAAATTAGGCAGTTCATTCCATTACATTACTGTGTTCCGGTTTAAAGGGCTATGTTTCCAGAGAAATTACAGGGCTTAGAGATATAAGATCTTAGATCTCTGAGTGACGAGCGCAGTGCAGTGCTAGGTAATGATTTGGACTCTTCATGTTCCAATAGCTGCGTGTCACAGTGCTGTTATGTGTCAGGCATGTTGCTTACCATCAGGCACATGTCCTGATCGTCTCGTCACTCTTTATTTAAAAAAAATAAAAAAATAAGTTATGAACTAGCGCCATAAATGCCGGAAAGCTCGATTAAGTTTGTAAAATATCTCGCAAAATTCAAGGTTTCCGTTGTAAAAGCGATAAAAATCAATTGTGTCATAAATTAATGCATTTTATATTTCTAAAATCCGGGAAGATTCAACAAAACACGTTTCCAACAAGCAGCATCACTATCCATCACCACCGCCCGCGGTCGCGCATCTCCCGTCAACTGATGAAATATGATGCTAAATATTAACAGCGGACAACTGCCTTACAGATGGCGGAGCATTAATCACGCAAATGATATCAGAAACTCGGGAAATACTCTGATGTAGGTTAGGAAAAGTTTTGCGTGCAATGGCGATCTACATAAATACATCTACCCCTAATTTCATGCCGAAATTTTGAAGTTTAAAATATTAATATTTTCTACGAAAATGAAATTAAGTATTTTAGTATTAAAATTAACGTGTTTGTTACACATATTTAATTGGATAACGGGACACTCACGTATATACGGTCGGTCAATCCGACTCGAGTTTCGGCCGCGTCCGGCGACCTTTTTCAAGGGCAGTGCACGCGCGCGACGGCTGCCCGTTTGGCACATGTTCGTTTTGAGTGCCAAACGGGCAGCCGTCACGCGCGTGCACTCTCCTGCCTCCTGCCGGACGCGGCCGAAACTCGAGTCGGATTGAAATTAAGTAATTATTTGTTTCACAAACTTCCCGTACCAAAAATACAGTTATAGATGTTTATATTTAGAGTGACAAGACAAGCTAACGTTAGTCCGATGGTACCTCAGCAACGTGCCTGCCACACAACATAATAGCCCAGTACTATGCAGTTCTTTGACCAATGATCAAAGTACTGCCTAGTCATTTAAACAATGCACTGAGCTCGGCACCCGGAGATACTATAAGACGAATTATCTTTTCGCCCTGTAATTTATTCGTAAACATGGCCCTTCAGACTGGAACACAGTGAATAACTACACATAATAGGTACTTGGCTGTAAAAAAAATGAAAAAAAATAATATTTTTTTTTAAATCAGAGCTAATTATATTCGTCATTACCACATATTTTTATGGTGAAAGAAGACAATGTGAGGAATTCGAAATATTCAAAGAAAACATTTTTGGAGGACATGTGATACCGGAAAAGCCTGAATTGGCCAGCGCGGTGGATTATGTTCTTGACTCTGCGCTTGTAAGAGAAGCTCTCGAGCCCCAGCGGTGGACTCGTATTTGTATTATTTAGAAGTAGCCATTTTTAACCCCCGACCAAAAAAAGGGGTGTTATAAGCTTAACGTCGACGTCTGTATGTCTGTGTGTCTGTCTGTGGCACAGTAGAGCTCAAACCGATGGGCCGATTTCGATGCGTTTTTTTTAATTTGAAAGTTAATATCCGTGCGGATGTTCTTAGCTATGTTTGGTTAATATAGATTCAAGATGGCCGCCGCCACAAAATGGCGGACAAAATATTTCTTCACAACCTACCTCAATATGGGTATCAAATGAAAGGGCTTGACTAGTAAAATACTATACACTATAAAAAAATCAAATCCAAGAGGGCCGCCACCACAAAATGGCGAATTATATTATTTTTTTCACTACTACCTCAATATGGGTATCAAACGAAAGGGCTTGACTAGTAGAATACATTGCACTATGACAAATTTCAAATCCAAGATGGCCGCTTCCACAAAATGGCGAAATACATTTCTTTTTTCACAACTCCCTTAATATGGGTATAAAATGTAAGGGCTTGACTAGTAGAAGGTACGGATACGTAGTAGGTACGGATACCAAATCTGAGGTAGTCGGGGCTAGTCAAAATTTTCAATTTTGTTCTTGTGTATTACGAGTAGCCTGATAGTGACAGCAAATAAACTGAGGCAGTTAGATAACAGTTCGAGTCTGTTCCGAATACTTCCGAACCAAGAACAAAAGCCTGGGGCCAAAACGTTGCAAGGCTGTTCCGGAACTTAACACGTCTAATGTTTGTATCAGAAGAAGTTAAAGCGAGTTCACGGCGACGGAACACGGAACTTTGCGATAGGCTTGTCTCTTTAAGTTAGGGACCGATTACATATCACAGGTAAGTTATTTTATTGAGTTTTTTTTTGTTCAAAGCATAGAACCACTAGAAATAGTATTCTTTGGAGCGTATAGCTATTAAAACAAATAAAAAATTGAAATGAAGCTGATAATAAATAAAACTACGCAAAGTCTATATGATAATGACGATTATAATAATACAGATAGCTGAAATATGTAAAACACTAACATTGCTTATAGCTGAGATTTGTCAGTATTATCACAGTCTATTTTTAACCCCCGACCAAAAAAGGGGTGTTATAAGTTTGACGTCGATGTCTGTCTGTCTGTCTGTGTGTGTGTGTGTCTGTCTGTGGCACCGTAGAGCTCAAACGGATGGGCCGATTTCGATGCGGTTTTTTTTATTTGAAGGTTAATACCCATGCGGATGTTCTTAACTATGTTTGGTTAATATCGATTCAAAATGGCCGCCTCCACAAAATGGCGGACAAAATATTTCTGCACAACCTACCTCAATATGGGTATCAAATGAAAGGGTTGACTAGTGGAATACTATACACTATAACAAATTTCAAATCCAAGATGGCCGCCACCACAAAATGGCGAATTATATTTTTTTTTACTATTACCTCAATATGGGTATCAAATTAAAGGGCTTGACTAATAAAATACTTTGCACTATGACAAATTTAAATCCAAGATGGCCGCTCCCACAAAATAGCGAAATACATTTCTTTAATATGGGTATCAAATGAAAGGGCTTGACTAGAACGCTATACAGATAATCCGAGATCCGAGGTAGTCGGGGGTTAATCTTAATTTTAATTAAAGGTTAATTTTAATTTTAAAGGTTAATTTTAATTTTGTTCTTGTTTATTTATATTATTTATATTGAGGTATGATTTAAGCAACTTTGTTACGTAAACCTTGTCCTTGTATCCATATTAGTTTAGTGTGTTTTACAGTGTGTGTTTAAATGTCTGAATGAGATTATTTGGTTTTTGTTATCTTTTATTTATACTCATGAATAAGCGTTATATTATTATTACATAAAAACCATTAGGTATAATTTGTGATAGTTATTTTCATAAACTTTTCTTAATAATAATCAATAGGTTTTGATAGGTTCAGATGATGACAAATGTTCACCAACATCTTAAATTTTATATTATAACATTTTAATCTAATCTATTAATTTTACATTGTTTAATGTGTATGTATGTGAATACAAATTTTATATGTCACATTTTTTGTTATTATATATAAATACAATTTAAAATGTCAAATAAATGCAACAAACACAAGTTCTTTTAAGTTGTGTTGCGTCGTTGCTGAAGGAAATAGCTACAGAAGCTAATAGCAACCAGTTGCCATCACGCCACGTAATCCGCCCCACGTAGCGTGTTCCATTCGTTAGTAAGACACAACTGAAAGCTTTTAATTCAGTTAAAGAGGCTCTGACGCCTTTCCAACGTGATGCAGCGCCGAGTGTGTTTGTTAACTTGATAAAGCCTACATTAGTTGACACAGGACTGGTTCCCTTTGGGTACAAATTAACTAAGGACTGAGTGACCTCACGCACGAATGTTTCTGTATTATTGTGTGAGTGTTCTGTTTTTGTGTTCTGGTTTGAAGTCTGGGAAATGGTAGCCGAGCGTAGTGCAGTATTTGGTAGTGATACAAACTCTTCGTGTTCATGCCGTGACGAGAACGTCGTTGTCGAATGCTGCTTACACCTCGTGAGCATGTTTCCAAGTGCACTAAAGTGCATTAGGTACAAGTTCGTTATCGATACTGTCTTTAACCGCGTCTAGGTCTGTATATGTGGCTATAAAACACGCTCCATCGTAGACCGCATGCGAGATGGCGGTCAACTGTAAACCTATAAAAATAAAAATATACATATATATAGCTTGAATTTTATATACATTCATTGTTTTGTATTTTGTTGTTATCCTATTAATATAATTAATGTCAAAGTTTGTATGTGTGTTGCTTATTCGCTTTGGAACGGCTGAGAACGGGTCGAGTTGAAATTTGGAATACAGTTAGATTACAGACTAGCACATAAGCTACTTTTTATCCTTAAAAACTAACGGGAATGGGAGCTACGCGGGTAAAACCGTAAGGCGGTGCTAGTATTAAAATGTTTAGTCGAAATGACGATTTTTTAGTCGAAACAAAAACTTTTTAGTCTTTATTTGCGTATACATGATGAAAACAAAGCATTTTGCCTGTTTCTTAGGCACTGCTAGTATTAATGTTTTATATTATACTAGCTTTAACCCGCGGCTTCGCTCGCGTTCAGTACGTTTTTATTGTAGATTCCTACTTTGATAGCATGAGCGTCAAATAATAACATAACTAATGCTCGTCTATAATAGGCCTAAGGGTAGTTTATGCGTTATTATGTATTTTAATTCCTTATTTTACCATCACAGGGGTTGAATTTTGGAAAACTAATACGCTCATTATTTTTAATGTACATGCAAATAAATGTTTTAACTGCTATAGGTTTACTCTTGACCGCAATGTCGCCTAAAGTTAAGTGATTATGTGGTCTACGGTAGAGTTTGCTATCCTAGAAGAAACTAATTCAATCTCAATTTGGATACAACAGCGTTGTAATCATCATGAATGCCTTATTTCTCCCCTTTGAGGGTTGAATTTCGATAAACGCTGTAATACGTACCTCATGATTTTAACTGAACTTACATTATATGAAATTTCATGCAAATATCCCCAAGGAATAAAAAGTTTCTATACAAATTTCCATCCCTTATTTCTCCCCTTTGAGGATTGAATTTCGATAAACGCTGTAATACGTACCTCATGATTTTAACTGAACTCACCTTATATGAAATTTCATGCAAATATCCCCAAGGAATAAAAAGTTTCTATACAAACTTTCATCCCTTATTTCACCCCTTTGAGGGTTGAATTTCGATAAAAGCTGTAATACGTACCTCATGATTTTAGCCAAACTCAATTTATATGAAATTTCATGCAAATATTCCCAAGGAATAAAAAGTTTCTATACAAACTTTCATCCCTTATTTTACCCCTTTGAGGGTTGAATTTCGATAAACGCTGTAATACATACCACATGATTTTAGCCGAACTCAATTTATATGAAAGTTCATGCAAATATGCCAAAGGAATAAAAAGTTTCATACAATCTTTCATCCCCTATTTCACCCCCTTGGGGGTAGAATTTATCAAAATCCTTTCTTAGCGGATGCCTACGTCATAACATCTACATGTGTGCCAAATTTCAGCCTGATCCCTCCAGTGGTTTGGGCTGTGTGTTGATAGATCACTATGTCAGTCAGTCAGTCAGTCAGTCAGTCAGTCACCTTTGAGTTTTATATATATAGATTTATGTTTTTGGTCGAAATTAGGATCTTTTTAGTCGGATTAATAAAGATTTTTTGGTCTTTGTTTGCGTATACACTTTGAGGATTAGTTTGTCCCAGCGTAAACATGATGAAAATAAACCATTTTGTTTGTTTCTGAGGCGCAGCTAGACATTGTTTTATGTTTTTAGGCGAAATGAGGATTTTTTAGTCGAAACAAAGACTTTTTAGTCTTTATTTGCGTATACATGATGAAAACAAAGCATTTTGCCTGTTTCTTAGGCACTGCTAGTATTAATGTTTTATATTATATTTATGTGTTTGGTCGAAATTAAGATCTTTTTAGTCGGATTAATAAAGATTTTTTGGTCTTTGTTTGCGTATACACTTTGAGGATTAGTTTGTCCCCGCGTAAACATGATGAAAATAAACCATTTTGTTTGTTTCTGAGGCGCAGCTAGACATTTTTTTATGTTTTTAGGCGAAATGAGGATTTTTTAGTCGAAACAAAGACTTTTTAGTCTTTATTTGCGTATACACATGATGAAAAGAGATCCCAACAGCTCAATCAGCCAGATATCGCGACTTCATTACCCCTCTCTCAGTACATTTGAGTTCGGTTAATCGCTCGGAACACTGAATTATGAGCCGTGTGAACCGATTCTACAAAGGCCAAGGGATAAGATTTAAGCGGAATTTCGTTAAAAATCTAGAATTAGATTCTTCAGAATAATTATAATTTAGAATAACACATGAGCTACTTTTTACTGTAGGCAAATTACGTGGATGGATGATTTGCAAGTAAAGTCCCGGAATATTGCCAGTAGTGTATATAGGTATTTAACGTACCGATATTTTTTCAGGTACGTTTGAATCGTGGATAATTTTGGAACAATTACGGGTTGAACCAGAAATTGTTTAGCTTTATATTGAACCAGATGGTAAAGCAAGTATGAGAAATACCCAACAGATAAATAAAGCTGAGGCTTATCATGATGACGAATTTCATTTCAATACAGAAGCACCCACGGATATTCGGGAAGCACCCTAAAGTCCATTCTATTATAGAGGTTATATATCAGGTATAAATTTGCTAAAACTAAGTTCTTTTATAATTTTAGTGATTCTTTCAGCTTCGTTCCAAGTCACATTTATGGTGATTCTTGTATGTGTATCTCTGGCATCAAAATGTGCTTGTTTGATTCGACAGCTTGATGCTATTCTATACCTAACTATCCACGAGCAACAACATTCAGCACTACGCAAGCTCACTATTTCATTTCTTAGAGTTAGATCACAGTTAAGTTAAATAATTTTTTGCCATGTCATTGGGAATTTCTAACTTTGAAAAGATTGGCCACAAACACGGATATCGGGTCATAAAGCATGGAAGGGATTTTAGAAGACCAATGCGAAGAAGGGTGGAGGTGAAACCTTCATCTCTCAATGAGGTGGCCAGCCAATTTTTAGTGACCACGGCTGTTATAACACGACCAAACGTCAAAAAGCACATCATGCCAAATGAGAAGCGGTCACGCGCGGCCACTCTCCTTGAAAATGACCGCTGGGTGCGGCTGAAACCAAAGTCAAACAGGATTCCTGTGACAGGATGCGTGTTATTACACGCATGAATTACCCGTGAATTAATTTAAATGTGTAATAACTACGTTAATTTTCTTTCCAACATCATATTTTATGTTCTCAATTTTTGCAGGAAGCTATTTGTTCCATCAATTTACTAATCAGATTAAAAAAAATCAGTTTTGCATGGCATGGTATTGTTATTTAGCCCGTGAAGGCCTTACAATTCCGATGTAGTAAAATCGCTCCCTTCCATGCTTTGTGCCTGACCGTTTGAAAATTAGGAATGCCCAATGACATGGCAAAAACTTTATGATCTAACCCGAGGACGTGAAATAGTGAGCTTACGTAGCTTAGTACTGAATGTTCTTGCTAGTGGATAGTTAGGTATAGAATATCACTACTCTCTCGAACCAAGTCAAGCAAACATGCTTTGCTACTAGAGGTACACAACATTCCTCCAGACACGCTTACAACAAGTTAAACCAAACTTTGTTTTTAGCTTCGTTTTTAACATTTGAAAAGACAAAATACGATTTTTTTTAAATATATTATTATGCTGATTTACACTTGACCGCTATCTCGCCTAATGTTAAGCGACGATGCGGCCTACGATAGAGCGTGCTTACCTAGAAGAATCAGAAACAGAATTATTTATTGCAAAAACTGTGTACAAAGCTTACACTACAAATTAGGGATATAGAAACAATAGTTCTATCCTTTGCGGGCATGCAAATACAAGGCCTCATTGGCAAGGCTACAAAACAATCATTTAATTATTCACACAAATATAATTAAGAATTTATTACTTATGACAACATTAAATTAAACTACTTCAACTTAACATAATAGCATAATTTATAAAAGCCTTTTAATTATTCAATTAATTACAGAATTAACATATAAAATCAAAACAACTAACTAACTAACTTAATTCTTTCTCGATTTGAAGACACCAAGATGGTAACCGTCGGATAAAATCCTTGCAAGGAACGTATTCCACAAGCTCAACGTCCTTATCACAAAAATAGAGTGAAACTTCTTCATTCGAGTCTTTCGTACATCAAATATGAAACAAGTTCCGACATTCGATCATAATTATAATAAAAATAAAATAATCATAATTATAATTGAAATAAATATTTTCCTATTCTTATATTCTCTATCAGTGCCTGAGTTTATTGCCTTTTGGCTCTCGCGCTATTTATGTAACTGCTGAAAGCATATGGATGCCATTTGGTACTAAGATAATAAAACACATAAAACACACACATACACACACATTTTTATCCCGTGAAATTATGGGATCTACGGAAAAACTATGCTCTAGGTTAAAATTCCGGGGCGTTACTAGACAATTAATATAAACATTAACTTTGCTTAATGAGGTTACAACTGGTGGAAATCATTCCCAAAATTATTTCATAGCCAAGTTATCGTCGATACCACGGATATCGATACTAAGACGTTGAGTGAACAAGAGGCATAGATCAAGCGTTTGATTCGTAATAAATTAAAATTCAAAATTCATACACAACGGTTTGAAAATCAAACTTTGAATCCACTAACCTTGTGGCTTAGGGGGTAGTAACTCTGCCTGCGACTCGACTTCGTGTCGTGAGTTTGGTTCCCAGCCAGTGCAAAAATTTGACTGATGAATTCAAATATTTGTACTGTGTTTGGGTGTTTCTACTTTCTACGTATAATAAGTATGTATTTTAAACTATATATGCATGTATTATATCAGCTATCTTGGGGTCAGATTGTGTTGTGTGTGAATTGTCCACCAATATTTATTTATTTACTTTCCTCATACATATAGCTTCATAGTGGAATAAGTTGCCGGTCTCCTTTTTCCCTGAGAGATACAATTTTGAACTTTTCAAGTGAATACGTACTTTCTAGGTCAACGTGCGTCATCTTTGACCACATCGTCACTTACCATCAGGTGGTCGGGTGTTCAAGCCCGGACCCATGCGCGATATAAAAATCAAAAAAATATCATCTCTCCCTTTCTAACCCCTAACCAAAAAAGGGGTGTTATAAGTTTGACGTCGATGTCTGTCTCTCTGTGGCACCGTAGAGCTCAAACGGATGGGCCGATTTCGATGCGGTATTTTTTATTTGAAGGTTAATAATAATCCGTAATAAATATAATAGATAAATGTAGTGGATGCTCTTAGTTATGTTTGATTAAATCCAAGATGGCCGCCATCACAAAATGGTGAATTATATTATTTTTTCACTACTACCACAATATGGGTATCAAACGAAAGGGCTTGAATAGTAGAATACTATACTCTATGACACAATTCAAATCCAAGATGGCCGGTACCATAAAATGGCGAAATACATTTCTTTTTTCACAACTCCCTCAATATGGGTATCAAATGAAAGGGCTTGACTAGTAGATTGTTTTACAGATACCAAATCCGAGGTAGTCGGGGGTTAACCAAAATCAGTAATTTTGTTCTTGTTTTATTTGCAGTTCCGAGCGAGTAACAGCCAGGGCCGGATTCTGAGGTGTGGAGGCCCCGGAGCATATGCCCCGGTTGCCCTCCCCCTAAATCCGGTCCTGGTAACAGCAAGATGACTTCGTGGAACAATCGCGAGGCAAACGAATCGTCCAATTCATTATCAAGCGGAACTCGACGCGACTTCTATTTCCGATGCTTGTTCGCACTTCTCCAATGCAGTTATGATGAAGACCGAATCATACCAAGTTAGTATCGGCATGGTATGATTCAGTCTATGAAACTATGAATTCTACAAAACTAGAAGAATTTATACGTAACAACGTGATTGAGGAACAAACATCAAAATATTGACCTGTAAAATATTAATAGAATAGTAGGATCATTAATTGAGTTAGAAAATAGACGAGAGCCGTCACATTTGGACGTCGGCGTCGTCTATCTCTCTCTATCACACATTCATACACCTCAAATAGATATTATCTCTAAATTTGGACTTCTTATGTATATTGTTTATTGTGTAGAGTATTTAATTTTATTATGTCACCGTGAAATTGTAAAAACCGTCAGGATATGAACTAACTAAATATAATCTAAGTACGTCAAACTATAAACTAACTACGTCAGGTAACCTACATAGCTAAACTAGCCTAACCTACCGTACGATTATAATCTGATGTGTTACACCTAGTCTAGTCTTAGACTAGTCACTAGTCTAGTCGTAGTCTAGTGACACAGTTTTTGTTTTAGATCAGATTATAATATAAAGTATTTGAGCGTTCTAAAAGCATCGAATTCTTCGTAACAATTTGTAACAAGAGCGCACATTTCCTTTAACGGTCGATGAATGATATGCCGAAGTGAATAAACACCAAACAAACGCTAAACAGTGCTAGAGAGGACAACAAATACTTTTTTCTTCGTTCTGTTATAATATAGATCTATTATTTTATATTCTACTAGATGTACCTTGCCACGCTTCGCTATGGCACTTATGTGACTGATGCAAAAAGTAGATAAAAACAACCCTTGATTCGGATTATATATCATTCTAAAATTTCAGCTCGATCGGTGCAGAACTTTTTGAGTTTTGAAGCGTTGTATAAACCAACATAACATTTTTATGTATAAAAAGAAAGATGTTTTGAGTTTTAACGAAACTTTTGGAACAAAAGTTGTTCGTAATATACAGAACATGCCCTGAAACGGATGCAGGCTGATAACCAGTAACCTTGTATATTTCCACATTACATTTCTGTAACCGTTACATTCAGGGTAAAAACTCCCTAAGTACAGGGAAAAAACTCCCCGTACCTACACGGCATCAATCAGTTGGGGAACTAGTCGACAATAAAGTTGCTCCGTCGTACACAATAACCGCGGGGGCGCTGATACGCGCCGCGATTTATGCGAGTGATTTTTAACCCTTTACTGCTACAGTGTTGCCAGCTCGTTAGTTTAAAGATTCGATTTGATATTTACGCTCTGACATTTGACAAAATTCCCATTTTCTACTTGAAAATGAGGCTTCGCTAAATGTTAAGGCCGGAAGGCAATTCAATCAGGTTGCTAGGTAGCGTTGTTCGGGTAGTCGAATGAGCTGAAGTGTTAATAATGTAAGATAATAAATATTATGAAAGGCAGTGTTATGTGAATTATTTACCTATTGCTAAGTGCAAAATTATGTATCGGCTTCTGTAGTTTTTGTATACTTAATACGTGTTCTTATTTGCATTGATGAACTAAGCAACATTGTTTTTAGTATGCTGCGTTTAGCTGTTAGCTGATACACTTAAAACATAAAAAAGATACTCGTATATATTTATATATATGAAGGGACGTCAGACCTGTCACCAGAAGTCTCCATAATGCGGGCGGACGTGGGTAGTCGGGCGAAGAAGATAAAACACGCCGTTAGAATGTTAGTTATAATTTCGAGATAATTATCAGCACAAATAAATCGACTATTCCACTGTTCAATGATTGTTAATTCCGAATCAGAGGACATTCCACCAAACACGTGACACAATTTTGCGATGTCGCTCGATTGCCTTCTAGCCAGGTAATGGCGGCCTCCGGTTTGCTGTTGCCAGCGCTTGGTGTTGCGTCAGAGTAAACGACAATGACATATCAGTCCCGCTGTCAGGTTGTCAACTGACAGGTGACATTGCCGTTTACTCTCAATAATCAAACGCGCCGTCATATTGTATAATAATTTTTCAAAGAGCCATATTTCAAAGAGCTTGGTTTACTTACTTTACCTGCTATCTTGATCTATCTCAAGTGGCTGTGTATGTCAAAAATAATGTAGAATCGTACAACACACGAGGAGAGAGACATTCTCGCAACATACGCAATCCGACAAACTGGATGTTATACCACACTGTCTCACGAGGTCACAGAAGTTAACTCACATTATGGGACCGGAAGTTTATAAAACTCTTCCCAAAATAGTTATATCGGCCCCAAGTTTTGGCAGCTTCAAAAACAGATTAAAATGCTGGCTTATCGATCAAACTTTTTATAGTTACAACGAATTTTTAGAGAGTGATAGCAAAGTTCCCATAAAAATGTAAATAAATAAACTTGACATAGGTTAGTACAAATGCAATAAAGACATTATACTCGTATAATGCTTGACAGTTTTCTGTACAATAATTATTGTAATACAGTAAAGTAGTCGTTTCAAACTTTGAAAATGTATACAATTTGTATGCTCTTTCTTTTGTTTTAATTTTTTATTAATTGACGTGTAAATTGTACATTTATGAATAAAGTACTTTGACTTTGACTTTGAAAGTATGATGCATAATAAGTTACAGTGTGTGACTGCAGAACTTCAATGCGCTCTACTCGGTTTCCGTGTACTGCGTGAAAAAGTTATGAGGGGAGGGAGGACTGCAAAGACGTTAGAACATTATTCGGTCTTCCCAGCCAAGTTTTAAGTATTTTCTGATTGACGCTCGTTGATGCGTTTAGACAAATATTTATGTGATGAACATGAAACTTTGTTCTGTATCTGTGTAGTTTTATGTCATCGTCATCAGCCGCAAGACGTCCACTGTTGAACATAGACCTCCCCCTAGATTTCCACGACGAACGGTCCTGCGCAACCTGCAACCAGCAACCTTTGTGAGGTTATCTGTCCATCTAGTGGGAGGCCGTCCAACACCGCGTCTTCCGGTTTGTAGTTTTCGTAGTTCGTAGTTCCGGTAGTTTTATGTATAAGTATTTATTTAATAATATTATAAAAGTAGTTTATCTCCTATCTGACTTCTATTATAGTACACACTAATAAGACAGTGTTCTGCCGAAAAAACTACATTACCCAATTATATTCGGAGTAATCTAATTGGCACGCTAGCAACACCGGTTGCCAACGGGTGATATATGTCTCGCTTCGGCTGAATTTGTGCGTGGCTCGTCAGTTTTTGTTGCGGCTTGAATGGCGTTATCAGGCGCGTGATGGACGGCGGCTGGATGTGGTTTATTTGAATTTGGAACAGCCGTCGGCTAAACGAACAGATACGAACTGACTTCGGATTCCGGAGCAATAGAACGCCAATTATTTTGCTACGGATCTAATACCGTTAAATGTGCAAATCTTGTATGTACATATTATGTATGTTTGTTAAATGAATCTCGGAAATGACTGTAATGGTTTTCATAAAGTTGAGTGTGCAGAAGGTTTCGGTGCGATAAATTGATCTTGGTAGGTTTCATTTTTAGAAACCGACGTTTTGTATGTATTTTCAGGCAACAAATAAAAAAAATGTTATTAGTTCTATCACCCACGTACGGTCTTTTAAATGTGAAGAATAATTATACTATCCTATGCCTGGGTAAACAATAAAGGGGAAATGGGGTCAACTGTTATACTCGTAGTTCTAATTAAAAAATACAATTGAATTATTGAATAATCCGTCCAACAGTTTACACTAAGATAAATAATGTTAACAACAAACATTACTTATAGACGGCTTTGTAGCGGACTGGGCGTTTGACTTTTGTGATGAGTACGTCTATGCCATAGTATTAGTAAAATAAAATGCAGCCAGAGTATAAATAAATAAATATTGGTGGACAATTCACACGCTACACCATCTGACCCCAACCTAAGCATAGCTCATAAGATGGCGGCCAGATAGCTGATATAATACTTATATAGTTTTAAATACATACTTATTATACTTATATATAGAGACACCCAGACACATTATAAATATTTGAATTCATTACACAAATATTTTCACTGAGTGGAATCGAACCCACGACCCTCGGCTTCGCAAGCAGAGTTACTACGTACTAAGCCACGAGGCCAGTCAAGTTGAGTGGATGTTTTCCGATGATTGCGTCTAGGATACAATGTCGGTGTCTTCCAGAGTGAATTGATTTCTTCTAAGTAACGCACGTTGTATCGTATGCTGGCGCTCCTTCACATCGTCGCTCGTAGCTTAGCATCACGCAAGATAGCGGTCAGCCACTGGCGTTCAGAGCCAGTTCCAGGACCTCACGCTTCTATTCAAGTGGTTTACATGCCCTAAGCATCTGCTTGTCGAACTGGTCAGTTTGCCAGTTTGGCGGTCACCAATAAATATAATTAAAAAATACGAGAACGGGAACTTCTCCGGCGAAAAACTAGTTCCTCAGTCACGTCAGAACGTCTAAATTAATCGGGATTACATATGGAAAACAATTAAATTATACTACCTATGAATCAGTACCCCATCATCACCATCAGTACATAGGCTAGGCAGGGTTTTTTAAAAAACAGTATATAAAGCAATTTTTAACAGTGATAAAATTGCTACAAATGTCAAGTTTTTTGCCAGAGTAGTTCCCGCTCTTGTTATTTTCAAGCGATAAAAATACTGTATGTACTGTTCTAGCCTATATAACTGTGTGTTCAAATTTCAACGTAATCCTTTCCGCTGTTCCATCGTGCTTCAGCAATAAATATCCAAACTTTCGAATTTTTGATATTAGTAGAATATATTCAAACAGACACAGAATTAGTACAAACTTGTACAGTTTTACATCTACACCTATATAAAGGTAGACTTGTAAAACTACGCAAAGGTGTTCTAACATAACTAAATGCTTTAAGATTTTAACAAACAATCTAAATCTAGGAAACCGACCCTTCTTCTGCGCTACAACTTCATTCAAACGTGAGTATTGCCAGCTGATATCACTAAAATTACCCCAAAAAACTTGTAATAGTTTTATCTGCACGCACAGTTGGTAACACGCTCGGCAATAAAGTCGTCGTATTTATGTGCCCCTGGGGCGTCATATCGCCCGAAACTTGAGTGACGTCATACATACCTACTCTAGTGACGTCATACACGCGAGCTTTACTGCTGGTTGTAAAGATGTTGTAAAGTGAGTCATTGGGAATTCAGTTTTTAGGTCGAAATTATGGAGGAGTAAATTTTTTTTAAGATATCTGGGCGGGAGCAAATTTGTGAGTAAATTATGAATGGGATAAGATGGTATTTTATTTAATTAATTTGTTGTACTATATTTAACGTTCGCATAAATTTGTTTTATTTTCTCTGAAACATTGAGGAAACAAAGGAAAATATTTTTTAAAGTAGCGTTTTATATTTTTCACGTCATGGACGTATAAAAAAGGCGGACGTAGTCTCGCTAAAACAAAAACTGTGTCCATCGAGTCGGCCACATAGTATGCACGTGTGCTATATCACATACAGGCTGACACGCGCTAATTAGTAATCATTACACGCGCTACTTGTGTATATGTGTGCGTGTCAGCCTATCAGTGACAACTTGACAACGCACACGTGCGAATGTGGCCGACTCTAGTGACACAGTTTTTGTTTTAGCGAGAAAACGTCCGACTTTTCTATACGTCCATGTTTCACGCATTAAGTAGTTCTTAATCACTGTTTTGACTGCCGATCTCTAAACACTCACTAGATTAAAAAGTACTATAAGTATAAATATGATTAGATAATATGGAATGCTTCGCGTTTGTGTGCATGTAAAGTTAGTTGTAAGTTAAAGTTTATATGACATTGCATTTTCTGCGTGAGCCCCAACTAGGTAGTAAATAGGTTAACTGCGAACTGCCAAAGATTTGTTTTATTTAAAAAAAAACTCAGGTTATCGTGAGCTAAAAACACAATTTTTTAGAACTATTTGACTTTATTTTATAAAATAAATATTTGATAGATATTTATTCCCTTCCCTTAGCAAAAAAATAAAATAAAAATAATCTGATTAAAATAGAATCGATAAAGTCATTTTAGACTATCACGTTAAACAATTCCAAAGGTAGAAAATTTTGCGTGCGTGCAATATTGTTAGAATTTTAACTTATAACAACTATATTGCTAAATGTAGTTGTTATAATTTAAGACAGTTAATGGTACGAAATTTTGATAGAGTACCATTTCATCTAGCAAATACAAATCCTCATTCGAAATTGTTTTTTTTTCATTAAGTTATAGGTACTATGATTTTTGAGCGCGTTTATTTATGACCAGCTGTGTCCGCGGTGTCACTTGGGATTTAAGGATTTTCTTTTTTTTCACGGAATTCCAATTTTTTATTCTCAAATAAGAGTATGTTGTGCATTAGACGATCAGCTGTCTGGTAGTAAAAGTCCCGTCATAATCGATCCAGCCGTTTTGGACATTAGAAAGAACAAACAAACAGACAAAAAAATTAAAAAATATTTTTTAGGTATAGGTACCTAATAACTTTTCATTTGAACTTAGGAAAATCCGTTAATAATATATTTGATGCCACGCTAAAGTTAAAGAAGAATAATTAAAATTTCAGCTCACCAATGTAATTTTTTACAATATACATCAATCAGCTTAATTGATACAAATGTATGTAAATCTTGTTCAATCAATTGACGCAAAGATTCGTAGGTTTCATCGGGTTTATAATCTAAATTAAAATAAAATCCTACCAAATGACCAGTGACTTTGACTTACAATAGTAAAGAGGAAAGTTTAAAACAAAACTGATTTCTAGAAAGTACGATGAATTTAATACCAATCAAAGAAAGTCTAAAGATCTTAAGCACTAAGTACTTTCATCTAAGTAACAAAATAATATTTAATCTGGAAACTCCATTAGAAAGACTTCGAGGGCCGCAAAAATACAAAAGAACAACTTTTTTATTCTAACCCACATTTCAGCCATTAAAACTTTCCGAACGAGAAAAAAGAGGGCGATAGATCCAAAAAGAAACATGTTTCCGAACGCATTTTTAATTCGAGAACCATCCATTTTCGTAAATCGAACTCGTCATCAATTAAATTACTTGCCCCATTGTACCGTTTCTAAACTTCGATTTCATTACAAAAGTTTAAGGGCTTAATCCCATGCAAAAATCAACTTAAGCACCTACTAAATAACGTTTTATCTAGATGAAAATACTAAAGTGGTGAAGTACAGAATAGGGGAGACGCGGCAATGTTGGTACAGTACGAAAATTCGGGGGAGTCTTTCGAGGGTACGTTTTATCGAGTCTCTGGGGAGCTATGGTAGATGCAACCGTCTCTGCATTTTGAGCGTCTGTGTTTGTTTTCTTATGGAAAGGGGATCGACAGTTTGTTTTGCCCGAAGTTACTATTGAGTGAATGTTATGTCATTGTTATATGACTGTTGCTTTTATTGTTTATGCTACAAGTGTTATTTTTTACGATAATCTATCATGCCGTAGTTGAAAAGGGAGCTTTTACTCAGTACTGAAATGAAATACACGTGCAATGTTACGTCATAGATTCCTTTTTTTTTTACTTTTATAGGTTTACACTTGACCGCCATCTCGCCTGATGTTAAGCGACGATGGGGTCTACGATGGAGCGTGTTTACCTAGAAGAAACCGATTCACTCTAGATTTGAAGACACTAAGATTATAACTATCGGGAAAAACCCACTCAGGCAGCTCATTCCACAGCCTAGATGTTCTTATCACAAACGTAGAGTCAAACCTCTTCGTCCGTGTCTTTGGAATATTCACCATGAAACTGTTTCCTTCCAGAATAACCGTACATACAAAAGTTTACAAAATTTGCATCAGATATCATAACGAATTATGGGTTTTTAGGATGTCAGACGATACAATAATGTTTGTATTATAATTATTTAATGTAGATATAATTATATAGACTGACTAGACAAAAGACAAATGTATGATGGTAAGCAAAATGGCTTCAAAACAGTGCCTATAGTGACAGTTACCCTATTAAAGATTAAAGATGATTTGCCTCTTTGGTCTGTAATTTTTCGGGAATCATTGTCCTTCAAACTGAGATAATACAGTATTGCTTGCATATGACTCCTTGATAGTAAAATAAATGGCAAATGTGTAAAATGGATCTTTCCGGCCGATTCTGCAGAAAATCCTACTCCGTAAGTATTAAAGCAAAATGACGTGTGCGATACACAATTTGCTATTTTCTTTTACTAATTTCGTCGATTGCAGACTCTCCAGGGAAAACGGATTTAGAAGCATTACTTTACTCGACAATAAAGCCAGTATTGATGCTCTTAAAACTATAAAAAGAGGGTTTTTTTTCTGAAGGGCTGCAATATATCTTAAATGGGGTGAGTGGGGTGGGATGATCCACTATATTGCGCAGTGTGTCTTATTAGTGTTGAATTATTTAAGATAGTAGAGTCAATAAAAAATATTTTATATCAAAAATATACGCTGAAAACGTGATTTGGGTATAAATTTACACTTAGTAAAAATAATCTGTTGCGGCCAAAATATTAGTAAAAATAATAAAATCTCAGTTCTACAAGCTTTTACGGAATACTACTTATAGAAAGCTAGGCTTCAAAAATAGAACTTTCTTTTAAATGTTTTGTTATTTGTGAACTAATTACTCGAACACCCTCGAACTCATTTAGTAAATTAAATTCTGCCTCAATTTCTTTTATTTCTAAATAATAATCTCAGGTGTTTATTCTTATATTTAGTCAATCTTTTTATTGTTAAGCTTTTTACAAAAAAGTCACAAAGATTACAACAAAGTTCGTTAATGTGCCGCATGCAACGGGGCAGAAACAAGCTAAGCTGTGGTTAGAGTTGGCAGAGTGAGGAACCTCCTGATGGTGCGTGTCTGCATTGTGATAAAAATGTCTAAGCTGTATAATGTGTTGCCTGAGTGGGTTCTTTTGGTTTTAATCTTGGTGTCTACAAATCGAGACTCTCAATCGAGAGTGAATCGGTTTCTTCCTAGTTATCACGCTCCATAGTAGACCGAATCAGCGCTTAAGAGGTAGAGGTCAATTATAAGCCTATTAAAGTTAAAAATATATAAATAAAAGAGTGGTGATACCACATTCGCTTCTATTAACGAAGATTACCCCATAAAAGCCCGAAGGAAATTCGGCCAAAGCGGAATGTAATTTGGTTAAAATTGTTCTGCTAGAATTCCTGAACTTTTTGGTATTACTCGTATCATATATGGGATTGAATAATGAACGTCCAGAGACGTCCACATTTTTAGCGTATTTTTTATTTGTTACCACAGATTTTTAAATCTGTGTTTGTTACGATATCTTAAATTACTTTATCATTTGACACTCTAGCTATACAAGGTTTTTATCGCCATCAGCTATTTATCTTTCGCAGACCCCATATGTGGTCGATATTTAGTAAGCCGCGTGTCCCCACATCACCCATTCGTCTAGGTTTTGTTAATAATAGGTTTGCACTTAACCGGACATTATGGTTCCTTTTCCGAACCACGCGCTACGCGGGCGCAGCTAAGTCGTACTAAAGTCCGTGACCAGATCTGGCCGTTAGGGCTGGGAAACTGACTTATAATTTATAATGATATGACGGAGCCAGCTTACCCAAAAGAAACTGATAATTCTTAAACGGCCGACGATTTTAGACTGAGCGTCGCAGCGCCCGCGCTAATTTATACGTCAATAAATAATCAATTAACTAGCTTTGCAATTTATACAAACTCTCGACTCAGTACAAACGAATCTACATGTTTTTAATAGATGCAATTGGATCGGCATCTATTAAAAACACTTACTTGTAACATAAATTAAATACAAATTTAAATACTCTCTACCAACAACACGTCAAAACTCCTTAAAACGTAGTCAGATAATGAAGACACTTCGGCAAACAAGTCTCAAGAAGGGATGAAATAGTATCATTAAAGATGTATACGATTGTGCCGGAGGGGTAAATGACGACTCAATTGAGGAATGCTAATTTTAGGACATTGTGCTATGAATACTTAATGTAATTCGATTGTGTTGGATTACTTGTATAGATGATGATGATGATGTTGGATAGATACTTTTTGTTACCGGTGGTAGGATTGCGCTTGACCGCCATCTCACCCAATGATAAACAACGATGCAGTTCATGACAGAGAACGTAAACCGAAATATATCCGATAAAAACAGAAACATTTCCAAACTTATACTAAAATAACTTCGATTTTGCGTTGTTCAATATTTGATGTATTTAGTTCATAAAAAAAACATAATACACTCTTTTATACAAAAAAATAACCGACTTCTACTACTCACTTATCTATTTGAAGTCGGTGCCAGTCAGTCATCCAGACAAAATTGTAGGCGAATTTTAGTTTTTTCAAAAATCACCCGGCCGATTTCGCTAAAATTTATATGGGGCCATCCGAACAAAGAAATAAATTAAAAAAATTAAAATCTGTTTGGGCGTTATCGAGAAATCAGGTAACATATAAAAAATATGATGGGCGTTCGTTTTTGAAAGTCGGTAAAAAGTACAAGACCAGGAACAACAAAGGTCAAACCATGCGGCGCTGCTAATTATATCAATAAAATTCTAACTCATTATGCCAGCGTAGTGGATTATTGCCTTTACTCTCTCCTTGTAAGTTAAAGGTCCGTTTCCCAGCAGTGGGAGCACAAAGTTTATACTTTATCCAAAATTGTTTTAAAAACATGAATCGATCAGTTTTAAACGTTGCAAACATAAACATGAAGATGACGATAAAACTCGTGCGCCCTCAAGGTGGCCATTACCGCACACAAGCGGCGTACAACACTCGGAATAGTTCCCCTAACGATATGCACAGAAGTTCTTCAGCGTTCTGCATCCAAATTACCTTAGGGAATATCCCGTTGAGAAAACGAAGATCTAATGTGAACTGGAAGTGCCAAAGGATTCTTTAGGAGTAAAAATGTTTTGAGCTGCGAAGATCGCTTTTTGGAAGGGAAAAATCTTATTTTCCCGACACCCGACACGGACGTGCTAACGTGATGTACGCGTTAAATGCTTTTTGGATAAGTTAATTTTTGTGAACGCGCGTGCAAACTGCTGTGGCTGTGCGTATGTATGGGGTAAGTCGGAATATATGATACTAGTGCCGCCTTGCGGTTTTTCGCGCGTAGCTCCCATTCTTGTTATTTTTCCGCAATAAAAAGAAGCCTAATATGTTTTTCAGACTATTATTTAACTGTGTTCCAAATATCCGATACGTTACGATATGATTGAGAAACATACTTACATCCAAACATTGGAATTATATTACATACAAATAAAGATTATAGATTATAGATATATAGAAATATTACAATATATGTATATTTCATAATTTGACTATTATTGTAAGGTTAGCTCTTTTTATTACCTTAATTTGCACTAATATGAGCAAAATTAGAATAGCTATTCTCTGGCTGTTCTAGCAGCTATAGATCCGTCGAAAACTCTCGATTCAAGGAGCACAAAGGCTCACGTGTAAGCAAGCCCCTACAAGTTATTATTTGATTTATATTGGTTTTAATACCACCGCCTAACAAGAAGGGTGCAAACTAAAATGCTTTGTGGTTTTTGAAATATATTGAAACGATGGAATGTACACAAATAAACGCATCACCAATGAAGAGATCGCAGTAACTGCGATCTCTTCAAGACTATGGTGAATAGGAAGCCCTCAGGTAAGCTCCTGTTTAAACTACAAGGCCAAATGGATTATGGCCTCGAGTTTCCCTTTGAGAGAAGGCTCTTGTGAAAGGAGAAAGAAGTAGAATTACTGCAACGGGAACAGGTAGTAGGTACTGTTCATTGTGCCATCATGGTGGTTTATGGTCTTGACTCTCTTCTTGCGAGAGAAAGCCCCGAGCCCCATTGGAAACATTCAATGGGCTGCTTATGCTTATACGGTTTCCATAGGTTATTGGTTAGTTTTAAAGTATTTCCTAGCATAAATTAAACTAAAACGTTACAGCAACAATCCTACGTTATTTTGCGTTGCGTTCTTGTTTTCTGTAGGCGTCAAAAGTTTTAGCAGTGACTCTTTGCAGAGTCCGTCTGGGGAAGTATCACAATTTTACCAGTTGTTTTACCATCAATTAGTAATGTAAAAACATTGCTGTGTTCCAATTTGTATGTGTGATGTTTCCAGAGAAATTAAAATACATCTTGATAATGATAAATCATTTCACATCTCTGGGAGACGAGCGCAGTAATCACATAGACTCGTCGTTTATTAATAGCTACGTGATACTGTACTGTTTGTTATGTGGCAGGCATGTCGCTTACCATCAGGGATAAGTCCTGCTCGCGCCGTCTTTCATTACTAGAAATAAGTCTAAGTCAAAGTTCATTCGTCAAAATGTGTTATACTTACCTATTGAAGGTGGTTTTGAAATTGTATTGTCTATTACTGACTCGTGCACTATTTCAGCCTACGTGTATTCACAGACTAAGTAAAGAGATGCGTGTATTTTAATCTGTCGACGTGTCAGACCGTTTATCTACTACATAATTTAAACAACTTAATAATTTACTATCAAACAGAACTATTGGCATGACAAACTACATCTTGCATAGTTCAAGATTATCTAAATAGGTACCAAAAATATCAAGAATGACGACCTGATTTATGTAAGCCTAACAATACAAAGATAGGTAGAAAACTTACAAAAGGATAAAGAATCTGATATTATGCGAGTGGGCCAAATATACACTTAGAGCAACTTTCAATTTACTCCGAAGGTTAAAAATGCCCATCTAGAAAACGAATATAAGAGCATGTAGCCCCAAAAATATCCTCCCACACATTCTTAAGGAATCCAATTGGGTTGTGTTTTGAGTGTTATTGACTTTCAATGGAAATCCATTTCCTACCTACATCACTAAAACCAATAAAACCCGGGACCTAATCCCAAAAAACATGTCTCGGTCCTGAGACATTAAGACGTACCTAAGGGCGAAACAAACGGGTCTCCGCCCGTATCCAGGGTCATTAAACAAGACACGTAATGGAAAGGGTGCAAAGGGTGCAAGCTGATCAAGTGGAAGAATCTAAATGTTTTTATTTTGCGCAGTTTGGACGCAGCGGGGTCACCGCATGAGAGTTGTGACAGTAACTCATGTTTACCGATTTGATTTTTTTATAGTATTATGGAGAGACGGGTCGACTTGGCATGATGGTAAAGCGCAGCTCAACATTCAGCTATTGGCTAATGGATCATGAGAAATACAAATCATTGCCAAGTAATGCAGTACGCTCGTCACTCATAATAAATGTATAAGGTGATTTATCTCTATACCCTGTACCTATTTTTTCTGGATATATTGCTCTTCAAATCGGAACACAGTGAGTGATGTTTGAATATTACTGCTTGCTTAAGTAGCCCATTAAATGTTCCCACTGCTGGGACTCGGGGCCTTCTCCCGCAAGGAGAGAGTCAAGGCCATAATCCACCACGCTGGCCACGTGCGGGTTGGTGGATGACACATGCCCTAGATTCTAGGTACATATCGGTTTCCTCACAATGTTTTCCTAAACCGTTTTTTTAAGTTAGCGGCATTACGCACATGACTTCGAAAAGACAGTGGTGCGCATGGTGTGATTCGAACCCAGGGGCTTCGGATCGGCAGTCACCGTTCTCCTGACTAGAACAGCCGTAACTTCAACTTATATTACTGCTTGGTGATAGAATAATTGGCAATGATCTGGTACTTTCGCAGGACGATTTTACAAAAAATTCTACCACTACTAAAACTATACCTACATAGTTTGTAAGGTGATGATGCAGTCTTTTTTGATTCTTCATAGATTACAGCAGCCAGACTTGTTCTACTGTTTTAATAATGTAGATTGTACCAAAGCTTACAGTAACAGTAACAAAGTAAGGGGCGTCGTTAATTTGGCAAAAAGGCCAGCTTTTTGAGAAGTTTTGTGACAATTTAATGCTCTCTATTGATAGGGGTGGACGCCCATCTTGTTTTTTAAGTGATTGATGCTTGGGGTCCAAGTGATTGATCGGCTGAACCATGTTCTGGGGAGTATGTATATGCAGCTTAATGATTTTGACTTTATTCAGCAGCTGTTTATGTATTTTCCTACAGCTGTGACTGATGTCTTTCTTTCGTCAACCTTTCATTTCATCATCATCACCTTCCTTGACGCCAAACCCTGCTTGGAGGTGGGCGCGAAGATGGCTCGCAAACCCAAGTTTAATGTTACAAAGCTCGCATATAAGACTACGAAGCCAATGATATGGCATGCCGAGACTTTTCTTTGAAAAATAATTTAATGGTTTTTTCTTGACTGTACTTCTGCTATATTGCGAATCTGCTATTTCGAGAATCTGATATTACGCAAATAAGCCGTCTTTTCAACCCCCGCTGACTAAACACGGAAGCCAAGACATAGCCAAAGCCATGCATGTACGATGCAAGTTGTTAGCCAGCTTTCATACTCGTACATGCGATTGAACAATTCCAGTGCATTTGTTCGACCTGAAATTATTATATCGATGGACATCTATCCTGCATAAGAACATAACGAGTCCAAATCTTTATCCAGCATTGCACTGCGCTCGTCATCCTGATTTATGATAATATGTTATGTTTTATATCTATGTCCAGTAAAGCTTGTTATCCTAGCTTGAAAAACTAGCCTCGTGTCGCTCGGGCACCAGAGATTTTTCTAAGTGATTTCTCTCATTCCCCGTCTGTAATTTCTAGGAAAAAAAATACTCTTCATATCGGAATGCAATAGTATTTTCACATTCACTGGTGTGATAGATCTTTAACAAACTCCACTGTTTGTCTATATTATCTATTTTATGCTGTTTATTGAATAACTGACAAAGGAGCATTACTTTCAATGGGCTCCACAAAGAGTTTTATCATTAGTAGGTACATAGGTACCTACAGTTGCATATTTTAAACTTTTTTAAATGTACAAAAAAATAAAATTCCAGTCTTTTCAAAACTCAACAAGCAGAATGCAAGCAATTACTTAAAAACGCAAGTCGGGGTGTATTCAAGTAGAATGCAAATAAAAGCGCGCGCGAGGGTAGAATTAAAATTATAACGAGAAATCCAGTTTAGAAACATCTGCAGGGGGAACTGGCGCGAAATGATGACATTTTTGAAAACACTGAATTACTTGTCGAACCAAATAACTTGTGTGATCGACTTCCAATCTTTACGTGAAATTAAAAGTGTCTACTTTTCATTTCAAATTATTAGCTTTTCACGAAATGCATACCTAATTTAAAAGTACACCTATGTACCTACTTCCAAAAAAACAATTTTGAAATCTCGCACTTTCTGTTTGTATCTGCTAATCTCTGAAACGGCTGAATAAAGTAATATTTTAACTGGAGTTTCACTGGCAGATAGGATGACTGGCAGATATAAGGAGTAAGTTTGCTACTTTTATTTTAGAAATAAATGAGGTGAAATTCGGGTCACACTGCGAGGCGCAGCTAGTGATCAACTATCGCTGCTATTTAACTCGCGTAGTTCCCATTGCCATATTTTTTCTGCCGGTTTCCTCACGACTTTTTTCTTCACCGTGTTTAAGTTAACGGCGCGGCGTTCCGCACATGTTTTCGAAAAGACTTTTCTATAACTGACAAGGCACTTCATGTTACGCTTCGCGGGATTCAACCCAAGGAGTCTGGATCGGCAGTCGTCGTTCTCCCAACTAGACTAGCCGTAACTCCAACACACAAAACTAGATCCAAACTTTGCGCATTTTTTTTTTCTTTTATAGGTTTACACTTGACCGCCATCTCGCCTGATGTTAAGCGACGATGCGGTCTACGATGGAGCGTGTTTATCTAGAAGAAACCGATTCACTCTCGATTTGAAGACACCGAGATCATAACTATCGGGAAAAACCCACTCAGGCAACTCATTCCACAGCCTAGACGTTCTTAGCACAAACGTAGAGTCAAATCTCTTCGTCCGTGTCTTTGGAATATCTACTATGAAACGGTGCCGTTTCTTCGAGTTACGAGAAGTACGATAGAAAAAAGGGCAAGATGGTATAAGATCATGCAGATCAGTTGCACACTCTCCGAAGTGCATCCGATAAAAACCGATAAGCTACTGCTATTATTATACTTAATTATACTCGTAATATCACTAAGAATGAAATAAAAACATTAAAAACCTCTAAAGCCGAAATAATACAATATGCGGCGGTACCATTAACTTGAATGTTTATTCATGACTGACGATTATTTGCTTATTAAAATACATAGGGATCTCGCCCCATCATAAAATATAATTGTTTTCGTTTATAACCCGTCAGTTGAATCATTTATGATAAAATGAATGTTTACCGTGAACATGAGGCATCATTATTTTAATGACAGAAATTAAATATTAACAAACATTTGGAAACTTGAAATCTCATTTTCACATTTCAGCAATGACAATGACAATTTAATTTCAGGACGACAGATACGAGTGACAGATAGTGAAAAATAGTTTAAATTGTTGACATTGACTTTATGATCCGATTTTTTTTTTTTTACACAAGCGTGGCAAATCTTGTACTTTTCCTAAATACATTATCGAAATTTTACTTAACTTTATTTCATAACCGTTTAAATGTTTTATTTTTATTTTTTAGTAAAATGATACAATTTAGGTAAAAAATAATAAATCTATATTCAAAATCAGACAGCTTGAACAAAACCTAGCTTCTTATAAAATACCAGCTCCCACCTCTTCAGCTTAGCTATCGGCGCGTCGCTGTCGACCTTCTTGCTTTTTCTATATTTGTTGAAGAAATCTCCATCTACTTTGATCCTAGACAAAAAATAATGAAATTGAATTAGGGCTGTAAACTAAGAAGCTGCACGAGAGCGTGCCCCATGCGGTAGTGGCAATCTCACGGCACACGGGGACCTTCACATACTACGCTGACGACACCGACGACGCCATCGGTCGGTTCGTGCGGCGAGCGTGGGCTGCATCATCGAAGACCATCCGCGATTTTAACCTACAGATAGCCATCAGGGACAGAAATGCGGCCGTTGTGGAGGCTTTGGGCCGGGAGGAGGCAGCTTAGGCAAATGGCAAAAGGCAATTAGGCAAACACTCGATATCGAGTCGATTACTAGCGGAATCCCAACCGGTAGTGATCGGCTCTATAGACGAGCACTAGAATTAGATTTTAAATGTACCCAACTCCCTCCTATTTTCCTCTTTTTCTCCTTATCCAAGATATGTGTAAAAAAAAACTAAGATAAAGAGTAAGTAAATAGATTAGGTTTTTACGCACGGTTCCTTTGTACCAATCGTAAGCACATGAGGTGTATGTTAGCTATGGCAACAAAAAATGTGCCGCGATAAAAGTATGATACTTCGACAAAGCGATCAGACCCGCGCTCAGTGTTGTGATTTTTTGGCGTTTGTTCTAACGTACGTGGTTCATGTAAACTCTTTGGTTGTAAAATATTAAACAGCACTATACACAGCACACAAATATTATTACGCAACCATAGCTTGGATTATGCTATTTTCTATTGGATTACTCGTAGCTCAAAAAGTGACATCGTTTCACGGTTGATGTTCCAAAGACTCAAACGATGAGTTTTGATGCTACTATTGTCATAAGAACACCTGAGCTGTGGTACGCGTAACTTGAGTGATTTTTTTCCAATGGATACAATTTATCAAGATTGTAGCCATCGTATCTTGAATTATAGAAAACTAAATTGAATCGGTTTCTTCTAGGAAATCACGTTTCATCGTCACTTACACCAGGCGAGATGGTGGCCAAGTGTAAATTTGGCAACAGTTAAAAAAATACCTTTGATCACAGCTTTCTCTAGAGCATGTTTTGTCAGGAGCGGCCGAATGACCGCGGTTGAGGTTACGAGGATAGAACAACCAGCGTTTGGAGCCGAGGCCGTCACTTTTCAAGTACTCCTGGACACGGTCCCGCCGCTTCTGGGTAGCCAGGTACTTTGGAGATGTCTTCTTTTGTTTGCTTGCTGCAACAAATACAATTATTGAGTCAAAAACAAAACAAACTCGGTTTCGAAACAAAAACATTACAATCCAGTCCAGTTGTAAATGAAGCAAGACTCTACATAATAATAGCAAAAGCAATCATCAGCATAATCATAATCATCATCACTGCTGAACATAGTCCTCTCCATAGATTTCCACAACGAACGGTCCTGCGCTCCTGCGTAACCTGCAACCAGCGGTTTCCAGCGAGCTTTGTAAGGTGATCTGTTTATCTAGTAGGAGGCTGTCCAACACTGTTTCTTTCGGTTCGTCGTCGCCACTCGAGAGCCTTTCTTCCCCTTCAGCTGTCAGTTTTGAGAACGAGGTGGCCTGCCCATTGCTACTTCAGCTTTCTTACTCTTTGAGCTATATCGACCACTTTTGTTCTTTTGCAAATATCCTCATTACGATATAAATACAAAATAAAAAAATCTTTATTGCTGTTTGCAGGTAAGATAAGGTGATACAAAACATTTTAATAATTGACCCATACAAACTGAGGATGACCCATACAAACTAAAGATTGACCCATACATCGTCTAGAGGCATGCAATATGTCTGGCAACACAGTTTCCATTGGTCTGAATTTACTCGTATACAATGATGATAATAATAGTCAGCTGACAAAGTCTTCTTCTTCTTTTTTCATTTTTAACTTTTAATCGGTTGTATCATATTATACGTCATCTCATTCATCGTCTATTAATTTCTAGCTTCTATCCAGTTGTGCTATGTTAGTGTGATAAGTTTGGTGAGCATAATTACGCCAACGTCTTGTGCTTCAGCAGGATGCTGTCATGGATTTTGACAAGTATGTAGTTTCATGTAGAATCCATGGTCTTGCAGTAGTAGCTCTTGCAGTTCAGCCGTGTGAGCAATGTCAAAGAATGCCATACGGATTCTGTCGCGCAAAGAGACTTCGAGTATAGCTCTCTCTATAGGTCGCTGTGCGACTTTGAGCTTTGTTATGGAGGCCTACTACAGTTAAAAACTTAAAGACCACGACCCAGTTCCATAATGTGGTCGCTTAAGTCTTTAACTGCTCCATAAGCTTTAGACGAAAGTGTTAAAGTGTTTCGTCTAAAGCATAAGCATATGCAGCCCATTAAATGTTCCCACTGCTGGAATTTGTGGCCTTTTTTTCGCAAAGGAAGAGTCAAGACTAAAATTTACCACGTTAACCAAGTGCGGGTTGGCTGATGATAGTTTTTTTTATTTTAGCCACTCCACAGACTCCTGGGCCCGTGACCTTTGTCATTACAATTACATTATTCTTTACATATTTCTTGGATTAGGAGAAGAAGGGGAAAACAGGGGCGTTGTGAACATTTTCAACCTAAGCCTAGTACTAGTCTGTCGGATTTCGTCTCTTGAGCCGATCACCACCGCTTGGGATTCCGATAGTAATCGACTCGACATCGTCTTTTGCCTAAGCTGCCTCCCCCCGGCCCAGAGTCTCCACCACGGCCGCATTTCTGTCCTTGATGGCCATCTGTAAGTTGAATTCTCGAAGAGTCTTCGGTGATGCAGCTAACGCTCACCATACAAACCGACCGATGGCGTCATCTGTGTCGACAGCGTAGTATGTGAAGGTCCCCGTGTGCCGTGAGATTGCTGATGATAGTAAGATAAGTAAGATATTTTAATTAATTGTTACTTACGAATTAAATACATTACTCTGAACGCATCCAGAAACCCAGGTTCCTTCAACGTCAATTCTTTATGTCGGCTTCCCGATCTACTTCCGCTGTAGCTCCTTGACTTAGACCTGCTTCTGGATCGAGACTTGCTTCTCGACCGGGATTTGGTTCGAGAACGAGACTTAGACCTGGATCGGGACCTTGACCTGTCTTGTTCTCTGTCTCGGGATGGCGATCTGGATTTGGAGCGACTGGTGTTTGTTGTTCGGCCTCTGGCTTTGCGAGGACGTTGTTTTGATCTGCTTTGTCTGTTATTATAAAATCATTCATTAATCGACATCATTCATTGATAACAACCGTTTCTGTCAAAAAAAGTAGAAGTAATTGAGTTACATTTGAACCGGACTCGCCTGATGTAAAGTGACTATAAGTTACATATATAATGCCTATTACCTAGAAATACCCGTTGCAAATACTTCAACTCAAAAGACAGGCAATTTGAATCAAGCAGCATATTCCATCGCTTACCTACGTTTATTGAAAGTTGAACTACGATAAATCGTTTTCTTCACGTTTTCGGAACATCATATACTGCTGCTGTTGAAGTGGATTTTTAGATTGGGATTTGAGAGCATCATTACTTATTTTATAGCTAAAAGCGAAACGATGAATACTTCAGCAGATAGGAACTATTGTAGGGCTTGAGATGACTGGCTATAAACAAATCTATTGTTAAGCGTAGATGACGTAAACATACTATCCAGCAAACTCTGGTATATTTATCTGTTACTCTGCGTCAGTCTTAAAAAGACTGATGTGTCTATTATGAAGACCAGTATGTGTATATTTATGAAAATATAAACAGATAAAAATGAATAGTCTCATTGAAGATCCTTTTAGTTAAACGTCTCTCAATAGTAAGTGCCTCTCTATCCTCGTTTCGTGTTGCTGTCTAGGGCTACTATAGGCATGTTATTTTGGTATTCGTCTACATAGGTCGCCCTGCCATGGGGTTTTAGGCTTGGTGTTATGTCCCAGTTTATAAACCGACTTATTACAAAGATTATCTCATGTCAGGCAGATATATTTAATGTATCAGTTAGGACTAGTTCAAAGATTATTTTTCTTCATAGTTCTAGAAGAACGACACTAGAAGATGAAATCAACGCTACAACCATAACTTGATGCGTTAATTTACGGTTTATCTGTTCCCATGACTTCAGAAACCCCCAAGATATAATGAACAACGTCTGATACTTGGTGGTACAGGGATATCGAAGCCATGTGGAACAGACCAAATTAGATTGGTCCGAGCTTCGTTCCATGTGGAACAGACCAAATTAGATTGGTCCGAGCTTCGTTCCATGAATGTATTGACTTCTCACCTTCGTCCAGTGTCTTCGTTCAGTGGGCTGAGTCCATAAAACTCGCCAAAACCATCCCCGTGGTCAGGATAGAGGCCGTCCGGCGGACGCATCGCCGGAAACGGCGGAGGATACGGGTACCCATAGCTTTCCATGTAGTCACATTAAAAATAGTACAATTTTAACTTTTGCGGTATGACACTGATGAATTTTGGTTTGTTTTTAAAATTTACTGTCTAGTTTGACAAATTACGTAGGTCTAATTTTTGTTGCTGAGGTTTTGTTTGTGGATGAAATAGAAGATAGAAAATAGTTTCTAGTCATCAAACCTCTCAGTCAGTCTCAAATCTAATGCCAGTTAACTCAAAGCATAGTAAAAACATATTTTCTGAGCCCGTTAATGATCTAAAATAGTATTAAAATTAACGTGGTTGTTACACATATTTAATTGGATAACGGAAGACTCACGTATATACGGTCGGTCAATCCGACTCGAGCTTCGGCCGCGTCCGGCGGCCTTTTTCAAGGAGAGTGCACGCGCGCGGTGGCTGCCCGTTTGGCACTGGGGGCTGCCGTACGGCGCTCACGCAAGCTCAACGGCTGTTGCGGGGGTGCAGGTGAGGACGTGCGAGAGGGTTGCGCAGGTATATACTCGAACTTTTCGTCACTGGTGAGCTGCGAGTCGGGAACATTGCAGCATACTGAGCTCACTGTGTCCGCTTGGAAGCCGTGTCTCCATAGTACTCGGTATGGTGTTCGCGATACGAGTGAAGACATTTGACATTCGCATTTAAAATATTATTTGTAGAAAATAGGATCATTTATAAAACATTCTTACTAAGAAAGTGCCAAGAAGACATCTCTCCCAAATTACAAAAGTTTACGGACACGGAAATCGAAGCAAATCTTAATAGCGTCTATTATCGCATATCCTAATCAGTATCATTTAAAATTCGAATAAATCACTTTCAAGGCATCATTATCGAGAAGATTTACGAGCCCCTAAATTGGAATCGATATAAATGGAATCGAATAAAAAAAAGTCCAAGTAAAGTCGATGTAACTCGACGGTTCCGATTGTAAAGAACAATTAAAGAAGTAAGATAAATTAGGAATCGATGAATGCCTAATGGTTCCTTCCATTAGAGGGTTTTGAGTTTTCTAAATGCTTTTCCAAAAAGAAAAATTGAACTACTTTTGCTTAAAGTTTCTGCGTGTACAGTGAGGTAAGGAAAATGGAAAAGGCTGGAAAGAATATTTTCTGTGAAGTCTAATAAAATTGGACTTCAGTAAAATCTAAACATTGACTATAGAAGAACTCTATTAAATATTCAAAATCCGCTGAGATGTTTATCTGGTTAATGGTTTAAACACAGTTTGGCCTCGACGTAAAAAGCAAAAACAGAGAAGGCCTACGAAGCTCAAAGTCACTATGGAGCAGGAAGCTATGGAGAGAGCTTGGCTTGGAGTTTCTTTGACCGACAGAATCCGTAATGAGGATATTCGTTATGTACTTATATAAATTCCGATGGAAAGGTTGTCGAGTGGCGACCACGAACCGGAAGACGCAGTGTTGGACGGCCTTCCTACATGGACAGATGACTTCACAAAGGTCGCTAGAAACCGCTGGTTGCAGGTTGCGTAGGACCGTTCGTTGTGGAAATCTAGGGGAGAGGCCAATGTTCAGCAGTGGACGTCTTGTGGCTGACAATGATAGCGTGGCTCTCTGTGCATCTATGTATCTGTTTGTCATCACAATTGTAGCGAATCGAGTTTGACTTTTGAAATCATGGTCGAGTTGCCATTTAGCTGTCATTTTAATTTAAAAGAATCGGTTTCTTCTCTGTAAAACACGCTCCATTTTAGACCGATTACGGTCAATTTGTACTATACCCCATAATACCCCATAATAGAAAACAATAATATAAAGCCATAACATAAAGATATATAGAGAAATAAAGATATTTGGCTGGCCTCGTGACTTAGTGGGTAGTAACTCCGCTTGCGAAGGCGAGGGCTCGATTCCTACCCAGTGCAAATATGTATTTGTGTGATGAATTCAAATATTTGTCCTGTGTCTGTGTGTTTCTATGTATAATAAGTATGTATTTTCGGTTAATTTGGGGGTGTATGGTGTTGTGTGTGATTTTTTTTTAATGTTTTTTTTTTTTATGTCGGACGCCGTGCCGAGAACATTCACCTCGCATCTCTGAGTATTTTTTTCAAAGTGCATTTTCGTTTGTATAGGTTTATTGAATAACTCATAAATAGCCCACTAAATATTCCCACTGCTGCGACTTGATGCCTTCTCAAGAAGACAGTCAAGGCACGCTGGCCCAGTCTGGGTTAAGGGATGATACATGAGCTCAAAGTATTCTAGGTATGTCCATGTCGGTTTCCTGACAATTCTTTCCTTCACCATTTCAAGTTAGCACCATTACGCACATGACTTCGAAAAGACAGCTGTGCGCGTGGGATTTCAACCCGGGCTCCGGATCTGCCCTTCTACCGCATAACTAAATCGGCTTTCGTTTTTTTTTTAACTTTTATAGGATTACATTGGACCGCCATCTCGCCTGATGTTAAACGATGATACGGTCTACGATGGAGTGTGTTTACCTAGAAGAAACCAATTCACTCTCGATTTGAAGACACAAAGATTGTAACTATCGGGAAAAACCCTTTCAGGCAACGTCACACCCCGGACACTCCACTAAAACTCCATACAAGCGCCGCTGTGGAGCTACCTACTCTTCACACAACTACGCAGATGTCGTTCGTACACTCGCGTGAATGTGTGCGTTAGAGCTAGGGCTACTGAATTGTTTTATTGAATAGTTGTGCCCCTTGAGTTCACCTGGTAACGTAAAGTAGTCCTAATGTAAATGTTGAGTTACATAAATAGAATGGAGCCAAATTATACTATTCTAATTAAAAGGTTGTTTGCACAGATTTCTTAATTATTTCAGAAATCTGTGGGTGTTTGTATTGCCACGTAAAATGAAACGAAACCGATGATAGATTAGATCAGGTACCTAGATATCTATTTCTGTTAGTAGGTACACATTCGCATTTTATTTTACACTTATCCATGAAGGAAACTTTATTCTGTCACTATAATTATTCCTCCAGGCATTATCAATCCGTGCTTGGGCACGTAAGTTACCGGCTGTGTAAGTTACGAACTTTGAGTTAAAAACGACTTCGTTATTATAAATATTGGTAGACAATTCACACACAACACCATCTGACCCCAAACTAAGCAAAGCTTATCATATTATAAAGCAACGTTATTGAAAAGTTTCTAATCTTACGTTATTATAAAGCTTTTAATCTTGTCCCGTTTAGTTGACGGACAGCCGTAAACAGCACAACAACCCACCATGATGATATTTCGTTAGAAATTAGATGTTCGATACCAGCCCTTCGTTGAGTGCTCCTAGCGTATCCGAAACGGCCTGAGGGGTGAGGAAGCTTGAAATTGGCGGGGGGTGGGGAGTGTCCGTTCTATCTCTATTATCTATTCTATGGCAACGTATAGACGTTCTTAGCACGAAAGTAGAGTCAAATCTCTTCGTTCGTGCCTTTGGAACATCAACCATGAAACGATGTCGCTTTTTCGAGCTACGAGTATTCCGATAGAAAAAGGGGCAAGGTGGTATTAGATCGTACAAATCAGTCGCACACTCTCCGAAGTGTATCCGATAAAAGACCGATAAGCTAGCAATTTTCCGGCGATGTTCGTTTTGCTATTGCGGTCTCTATAATTTCAAGCAGCAAGAAAAGAGAGAACATTATCAACGACAAGACAGTTCTAGTTAGGCGGTTGACCCTCGGGAGTCGCCGTTCTCCCGACTAGAACAGCCATAAATATACATATTATACTAGCGGTCCGTCCCAGCTTCACCCGTAGTACTTAATATATCACTATATATATTATACTCAGGGATCACGTACATATCCATCGATAAAATAATATTTAAAAATCGGACAAATAATTCCTGAAATCAACGCGTTCAAACAAAAAACCTCTTCAGCTTCAAAATACTTGATCTAAATGATATAACACCTTGCCTTTTTTTTCTATCGGACTTCTCATAGCTCAAAGAAGCGGCACCATTTCATGGTTGATATTCCAAAGATACGGACGAAGAGGTTTGACTCTACTTTTGTGATAAGAACGTCTAGGCTGTGGAATGAGTTGCCTGAGTGGGGTTTCCCTGATGGATATAATCTTGGTGTCTTCAAATCGAGAGTGAATCGGTTTCTTCTAGGTAAACACGCTTCATCGTAGACCGAGTCGCCGCTTAACATCAGGCGAGATGGCGGTCAAGTGTAAACCTATAAAAGTTAAAACGAATAAAAATAAAAATTGGTATAGATGTTTAATTTCGCTAAAAATATAGTTTCCTTCCATAAAATCTCTTTCATCCAGCGTTTCTCCAACCCAACTGCTAGCCCCGCTACTTTTAATATCCGCAAGTTCTCAGCTCATTTAGACTCGGCACTTTGTTATTTCGACCATAACCAACTCTTTAATTGAAGTACTAATGCGTTTACTTTGTTTTGTAATGGAAGGTAAGTTCCAGGTGGAGTTCTTGGGAAAAAATTCTGTGGATTTTTCCAGAATGTTTAGTTCGGAATGAATTGGTAGATTTTTCCGTTGGATTTCCACTTGACTGCAATTTTGCCTGATGTTAAGCCATGATCGGGTCTACGATAGAGCGTGATATTCTAGAACATAGTCCACCTTGCTGATCAAGTGCAGGTTGGTGTTTGGGACATAATATCCTCTAAAGAAATCATATTTTTATTTCTACCACATATTTTTGACGGTGGTTTTCTAATGATGTTTTAGTCACCGTTATAGACAGTGACGATTTCGAGCTTGTACAACAGACAGTCATGGTGACAAAAAAAACTAGACCATCATCAGTCCGTGTTTTTTCTTTTGTTTTACAAACAAAGAACGATATACCTCATACTGAACTGCTCTTTATTGAAATCAGTAACGACTAAATTTAGTCATCTAAATTTAGCGAAGCGTAGTAACCATTTAACATAACATTTGCGATAACTGCACGAACATTAGGTAATAGGTAACAGCAAGTTTTCATGCAGCTATGAGTAAAACCTGCCTTTCCGCGAACTGTTTGGCTTGGAAGTTGGAGTCGTGAACGTAAAAATTAAAAAATTTATAATGAGTCGGCCCGTCATAGTTTATACACGAGGGCCCAGCCGGTGAAATGGGTTAAGTGCCAGTAAAGTTGAATGTAGGAGCAATGCAGTTTGATCCTGCAGATTCTAAAAGACAGCAAACGATGTCCTAATTTTTGTAAACCAAATTATATGGTGTCGATTTTTTTATAATTTTATTTAAAATTACATGAATGGTAGATTATGATTAATAGATTAATTGGGCCACGTAAGTGGCTGTATCTCCAAAATCGTGATTTTACAGGAGAGCGGTCCAAAGACAAAACATTGCATTTATCGTCATTTCTCTAGTCGTCTCGTCATCTTTAGGTATATGAGTACACATAAATGGTATTGATAAGGTATTTAGAAACATTTTTTTAACTATGCACATAAATACAGCAAAATAAATAACAACATATCACACACTACCATGTACTTATTTGCCACACACATGCGTATTTGTACTCTTTTGCTTATTTAAATAATGGACGATTTTTTTTACTACTACTTGACTAGTGATCGCCCTGTTGTCGACCACCAGTAAGTACAAACACTAATTACAAATGTAAAAATTTGGATTGTTGTTGCTTAATTACTTGGTTAAAACCACGGTGGTTTTAACCAAGTAAGTGTCCTTCCCGCTGTAGTAAAAAAATATATATAATGAATCTACAAAAAAATCAACGCCACAGCAGAAATTACTACCTACTCATTATTTATGCTCAAGACCAATAGCTGAAGCACACCTTGAAGATTCTCAGTTCTGATAAAAACCCTCAGCCTTCGAGGAGTTTCCGAGGGCGGTATCAAACGAAACAGCGAGATCTGCCACTTTGGAGGCCCTCGAGAGTGCTTGAGGGTTTTAACGAGACGAGCTGGCGATGGGGGATTGCGAACTTGTATTTTTGGTAGTTTTTGAATGTATCAATTTCATTTTTAACCGTCGACTAAAAAAGAGGTGTATAAGTTTGACGTTGATATATGTCTGCTTGTGTGTGGCATTGTCGAGCTCAAACAGATGGTCCAATTTCGATGCAGCTTTAATATTTAATTAAGATGGTCGTGTCTACAAAATTCGGACAAAATATTTTTGCACACCTCCCACAATATCAAATGAAAAAAATGATGGACAAGTAGAGTACTATACACAACCTCAGGTCAATATTAAATCAAGATGAAAGGACTTGACTAGATGAATACAAATTACATTTGTTTTTCACTACTCCTTCAATATGGATATCAAATGAAATTTCTTTATTAGTAGAATGTTGTACAAATCAAAAATCGGGGTAAATCAAAAATATTAATTTTATTCTTATTAGTATTGAAATTAACGCGGTTATTACATATATTTAAATAGGTAAACGGATAACTCAGATGTGAATATGGTCGGTCCAATCCGACTCAAGTTTCGGCCGCGCCCGGCGTTTTCAAAGAGAGTGCGCGCGCGTGATGACTGCCCGTTTGGCACTCGAGTCGGATTGGACTAAAGACGATGATCTGTGGCTTGGGCCGACCATGCCACACGTGATTTAATCGTTTACATAAATAAATATATTTAACAGCGGCGTTACCCGTATACCTTTCGTTCGGGTTCGATCCCCACCCAGTGTAAATGTTTGTGTGATGAATTCAAATATTTGTGCTATGTCTGGGTGTTTTCTATGTATAGTAAGTATGTATTTAAAAATATATAAGTGTTATATAAGCTTTGTTTAATTTGGGGTCAGATGGTGTTGTCTACCAATGTTTAATTATTTATTACCAATATTTTCATTTTCCTATTTTGCATTTCCTATTATTACCTGATTAAACATCGATTTTCATTTTATTTATTTTTAAGACTATTTCCTAAGGGCATGTTCATGTCTATTATCTATAACATTCATTATACTATAATTATTTCTCCTTTTCTTTTATCCTGCTTGAAATAGATTGCTTTTATAATTCTTAGTAAAAAAAAAAATTATTCTCCACCTTCCACCTCCTTCTACTACATACATGTTTATGCCAAAATAATTTAATTTTACTGATTTTAGTAATAGACAACTTAGGGCTTTGTCTAAAAATTTTACCTTATTCTGACATAAAACTTTGATTTAAGAATTATATGATTTTAAGAATAAAATTATAATATATTTCAGACTTTTTCAAATGTTGTTAAATAAAATTACTACATTAAGCATAACATAACATTACAGAGATTTATTACCTATATGAAATCGACTACCTTCCATGAGAAAGGTAATTCAAAAATTTACCAAAAACAAAATCAGTAAACCTGATGGAAATTGTGAAACTTGTGACAATACAAATCATTATTTCACTTCATAGAGTCGGTACGAGCAACAATGTTTGCACACAGCTGTTGAATCGTTAAGAGTACAAATCCTTGTTTAATACGATGATTTATTACTAAATTCTTTTTTTTTTTTTTTTTTTAAATAAATAGTGACGAGACGATCAGGACATGTGCCTGATGGTTATATGACGATATTGGAACATTTATTTACCTATTGCACTGCGCTGTTGAGATCTAAGATCTTATATCTCTAAGCCCAGTAATTTCTCCAGTAACATTGGCCTCCAAACCGGAACACAATGATGTTAACATTCTTTCAGTTTTTTACCCGACTGCAAGGAGGGTTACGTTTTTGTGTAGGTACTAATATTACAAAGAGGAAATATTT
The DNA here is from genome assembly GCA_017562165.1 of Ectropis grisescens. NCBI lineage: Eukaryota > Metazoa > Arthropoda > Insecta > Lepidoptera > Geometridae > Ectropis > Ectropis grisescens. The sequence continues at coordinate 26,745,827 of CM029770.1, forward strand.
GATGGTTTGTTTGCAATAATAGGCCCCAAACTGCTGATCCGACTTCAAAAAGTCTTTTTTTTAAACTTTTATAGGTTTACACTTGGCCGCCATCTCGCCTGATGTTAAACGATGATGCAGTCTACGATGGAGCGTGTTTACCCAGAAAAAACCGATTCACTCTCGATTTGAAGACACAAAGATTGTAACTATCGGGAAAACCCTCTCAGGCAACGTATTCCACAGCCTAGACGTTCTTATCACAAAAGTAGAGACAAATCTCTTCGTTCGTGTCTTTGGAACATCAACCATGAAACGATGTCGCTTTTTCGAGCTACGAAATGTTTCTTCAAAAGTTATATAATTCCCAATTAACATAGGATATCTTTTATCCTGACATTCCTACGGGATCTGGACTCACGCAGTTGAAAAGCTTAAAAGTTGCGAGGTAGGTACAGCTAGTAAAAATACATATAGATACTTCCTATGTATGTATACAGGTCTCATATTCAGTGAGACAGGTATCCTTTGTACGACAGCAAACTTACCACTACGGTTCTAATGACACGTACCATTGTACCAACTTTCTGCTTCAATGTGGACCGGCTTTTGTGAGCTCGTGAATGGCAGCTAGGGATGGGGAAACGTAGCTACGCTTTATTTTACTTAGTAAAATAAAACGTGTTTAACGTTTTTTTAGTTTTATAGGTTTACTATTGAACGCCATGTCGCCTGATGTTAAGCGACGATGCGGTCTACAATGCAGCATGCTTACAGAGAAGAAACCAATTCACTCACAATTTGACGCCAACATGATTGTTATTGTTATGGACCCACGTTCCGGCCCCTTGATGTTCGATGTGGACTGTATTAAAAATGCTCGATGATAGTTCTAAGTTCCGTAGTTTTATTTCGTCTCAATACAACTGGTGCATATCGAATGCTTTTTTTTTTTTTGAATTGGCATTATTGTAGCTGGCCTCGAGACGCTTTTACTACTTAACGGGCTTTTCGGGTTAGCGCGGGTGGTGCAGGACCCGAAGTGAACCTAACCTAAAGAACCCTAATGTTGTGCTAATGCTATAGCGCGGGATGATACCTGGAAACGCTAGCGCTGGGCTAGCGCCGGGGGACAGAGTTTTTGACGCATCCGGTGCGCCCTATCGGTGTGGTGGGCGGGGACCCTCCGAGATGAGTCGGTATCGAAACTCGTTACTAACACGTGAACGGAAACAATGTCATCTGACTTAATCTTGGGGTAATCCGGCAAAAACAAGGGGAGCGCTTTGTCGGCTGACTGAATGTGTGTTTTGAGCGGATGTCATCTGACTGATCATTAACAGGGGGGAGCCTCTGTCGTCTGACTGATTTTATTGTGTTTACTTGGGGAGTCGGCTGACTGAATATTGTCGTCGGGTCGAGTGATTGAGAGTTCGGCGGGTGCCCCGGTTGCGGGGAGTGAGCTAGTGTCGGCTGACCTATTATTGGAGTGAATCTAACTGATCTGCTGATAGATCCAGAGGCCCGCCCACCTCGCCGACGAGGTGGGCGGTGCTGCCGTCGGTACCCGGCGCCTAAACCGAAAACGGCGTATCTCCGATTACCGGGAGCCGAGGGATCCGCCGAGCCCAGCGCCGCCGCAGTTGCGGCGCCGATTGGGTCGTCCGGATCGCTCAGTACGTCTCGCGGTCGTCGGCATCTGTTAGAGTAGGAAGGAGTCGACGAGGAAGAGATCGTCGAGTAATCGGAAGCACGGACAACAAGGGGGTTGGGGTGATGAGAAGCATTATCAAAAAATCTGCGGGACAACTATTTCATGTATTGCGAGTTCGAGGTCGCAGTGAAGGTCGGTGTTGCGCTCATACCAGCGAGCACCGACCGCACCACGAATGAACCTATTCTGGATGACCTGGAGATTACGGATGTAATGTGGATCCGCTTGAGCGAATACCACGGAAGCGTAAGTCATGACGGGGCGGATACAAGTTTTATAAATTGTCAGCTTATTTCTAAGTGACAACTTACTTCTCTTGTTCAGGATGAAGAATAGTCTGCCTAGGAAGAAAGCTGCACGATTGCGGACAGCTTTGATATGGTGGGTGAACGTGAGGTTGTTGTCGAGAATGACACCAAGGTATTTGGTCTTATTGACCCAGGGGATGGGTTGTTCGCCTAGCTTAAGTGAGGCCGTTAAGCGCGTAGGGCGGGCTCGTGAGAGGGTGTTCAGGCCAGGAATATTGGAGAAGCACATCGCTGCACTTTTCTCAGCATTCACGGAAAAAGCCCACTTTTGGAACCATTGGCCCCAGGGTAGTAGGGCTCTTTGAAGCTTGAAAACCATATGTCTCCAGTTGAGGCCTCGGCAGAGGATTGCCGTATCGTCGGCAAAGAGAGCTATCTCCACTCCGGGAGAGCGGGGGACGTTGCATGTGAAGAGCGAGAAGAGTATCGGTGCCACCGCGGAACCCTGCGGAACACCGCCCCTGATGGAGCGCGGGGTTGATAGTGCGCCTCCGACGCTGTAACGGAAGCTTCGACCGGTGAGATAGTTCATATCGAATGCGCTTATCGATCTATACTTATACTATTTACAAGGTTTGTCTTAGCCTAGCTATTGCGCAGCGCGCTCGGAGGCCACCGGCCAATCAGAGGGCGCGCTGCACCGTATCTCCGTCTCGCTCGCACGTCGCGTCGTCCCGTTCTGCCGTGGTGAGGTCCGCCGTCCGCAACAGTAATCATCTGGGTATCACACTAAGTCAACCCATTCCATATCCTGGACGTTTTTATCACAAAAGTAGAGTCAAAGTAGAGTCCGTTCCAGTATTAGGAATGTCAATCGTATCACGGTGTAGTTCGATAGAAAAAAGTCCGGGCAAGGTGGTATTAGATCAACATCTAATACCACCTTGCCCCATCATCAATTGCAGACTCTCCAAGGTGTATCCTACACAAGGACAAAATTAAAAATTTTGATTAACCCCCGACTACCTCAGATTTGTTATCTGTACAACATTATACTAGTCAAGCCCTTTCATTTGATACCCATATTAAGGGAGTTGTGAAAAAAGAAATGTATTTCGCCATTTTGTGGAAGCGGCCATCTTGGATTTGAAATTTGTCATAGTGCAATGTATTCTACTAGTCAAGCCCTTTCGTTTGATACCCATATTGAGGTAGTAATGAAAAGTAAAATATAATTCACCATTTTGTGGTAGCGGCCATCTTGGATTTGAATTTTTATAGTGTATAGTATTCTACTAGTCAAGCCCTTTCATTTGATACCCATATTGAGGTAGGTTGTAAAGAAATATTTTGTCCGCCATTTTGTGGAGGCGGCCATCTTGAATCGATATTAACCAAACATAGCTAAGAACATCCGCACAAATATTAACATTCAAACAAAAAACCGCATCGAAATCGGCCCATCCGTTTGAGCTCTACGGTGCCACACACACAGACAGACAGACAGACATCGACGTCAAACTTATAACACCCCTTTTTTTGGTCGGGGTTTAAAAACTCGATAGATACCAATTCGTGACCCTCGGAAACATAACGCCGATCAAGCCGAGAAGCGTATTACGAGACATGTCTATAGCATGACTGATTGTTGTTGTTGCATGTGAGGTGTTGATGATGGTGATATAAAAAGTTGAACGTTATTGTGGTGTATTTCATTACATTATTTGAATCGTAATTGGACTTTTAGGTACAACACTTAGCGCTTTTATAAAACGGTATTGACGTTGATATTGCTTGCTCTCTTTTTATTTTTAATCGACTTGAAAATAGAGGAGATTGTCATTTTGGTGTATATTTTTTAACTAAGTTGAAAAAAGAGGAGGTTCTCAATACGTTTTTTTTAAATATGTTACACGATATCTCCGCTGATTGTGAATTGTGTGTGATTTTGATATTTTTGGTAAATACTTAAGATGAGATACAATATAAATTTTATTGCAATCATTGAGTTAAATTAGAAAATATCAACAAAACTAAAATGAACGATTTCATCGTAGATTTCATACAAAATATAAAATTTTGTCTAGTTTCAGTCTAAATTAGTCTTTTTTTGTTGATTAGACACTCCATAGACTCCGGGGTCCGTGATCTTTGTCATTTCAATTTTTTTTTACATATATCTTGTATTAGAAGAAGAAGAGGGAAATAAGGGGACTAAATTTGACTATAATTTAATATTAGATTAAATTATAGTCGGTTTTATTCGGTTTGTCTCTACTTAGTGTAAAATTTTGTTAGGATGTACTTTTTAATTATGTGTGTAATAGGTTAGCGTAGATGGCGTACATAGTATTCCATTTGAAAGTAAGCTCAGGAAATCCGCTCCAAGGTTTTCTGTCCAATGATGCAATAAAACAAACTTGGCCAAAAAGTGACATACGAAGTTTTCATTCTACGGTGACGAAATGCAAAAGTTTGTGAGGATGGATGGATCTACCTATGTTTTTTACTTTTTCACGTAAAAACTACTAGAATCTGGATGATTAATAAGCACACATTTAAAAAATAGTCTGGATAAACACATAGCACTTTATGTCCGGTAAAATGGGAACGCGAACCGCACGGGTGAAAACGTGGGGCGCTACTAGTAAACGTTTTAAAGGTGAAAATTTGTGGGTATGGAGGTATGTATGTCACAGCCGGATCGTATAATCCGCTGTATTACATTACGGCTAGCCGTTTTGAAAACCAGGGCCGTTTTGTAAAGCGGCGGTTTGACGATTAGCCAGATTGAAAGCGGCAGATTAAAAAACAGCCGGAATGTATTCGACGCCATACGTCATTCAATACGGCTAGCCGTAATGTAATAAAGCGAAAGATTAGCCGCCGCTTCGACAATTTTTAGTTCCGATTCTTAACACTCATGGCGCTGTCTGACATAGCAACAACATGGCGTTGAAAACAGTGTGTTGCTGAATTGCTAATGTGACTGTGGATTCTGGTGTTCGGCGGAATCCTACACAATATTATTGGGGTGGTTTACCACCCTCCTCGTTGCTAAGACTAAATCGGACCGGGTAGATTAGGAAGAACCCAGATCCGACTCGGAGCACCCCGACTCCATCTAGTCTTGTCGCTACTACTCCTAGAGTGTATATAAAAAATGCGGGAGCCAGAAGCTCAAGGGAGGTCCTGAGTGGAGCGAGCCATGCGAGGCCAGTATGGAGAAGCGACACTCAGGGCTGACCGCAGAGCTTCTAACGGGAGCCCACCCGGAGTCAAATCTCAATGATGACCCTTGTCTAAGTGCACCATATTTCTTAGGTGTACCATCACCAATATCAAGTTAGGGGCTTTCAAGTTTTATCTGAGATGTTGAAAAAACAAGTTAATTTTCATTGTTTATTTTGTAAGTATGGTCACCCTAAAATGAAACTAAAGAAATCAAATAATTACTGGCACATTTCACCTTATCTCTTGAAAAAGCTAGACGATGTTATTGTGGCTCCTTTAGTTAATATCTTAAATGATTGTATAGCGGGAGGCTATTTTCCGGATGAGATGAAAGTTGCCAAGGTCGTCCCA